>CM059559.1:37424314-38624314 GCA_030386875.1 Morinoia aosen | reverse complement strand
AACAACTTAACATGTGTATTGTGTGAGCTGGAGTGCTTAGCAATGCAAGTCAAGTCAGTCAACCACACTGTTACATGTTACAACATGTAGTGACATGCCAAATTATTTTTTTTAAATTTGCCAAAAAAATCACTTTCCGCAGTACAGGATAGCAACAAACACTAAAATGATTGGAAGTAAATGCTCTAACAGATTCCATCGTCAAATTTGTTCCAGGGCAGCTTGAATGCTCACCATAGGCCAGTCGTTTCTTTACTTTCTCTCCCCATGATGGCTGCGGTCGTGTCTTGCCCCATCTGACTATAATTGTTAGACTTATTTCAATTTAAACAATTTAAAAAATTTATTTACCACAGGTGATACAGAGGTGGAATGTTTCTCAAGTCTAATACAATGGTCAAATTTGAGTATAGCTACCTGTAGGCCCGAATAAGTTCAGCGACTTCTAGGGCATCCTACCATTACATTATTTTAGGGTGTACAATAATGTTTAACCTAATTCACTTAGCCTAGTTTCACATTAGACTGATCAACAAAATAATGAACTTGATATTGATGTTTCATTTTACAACATTTAAGGCAAAGCTCTCACAGGAGACTGATATTGAAGAGTGGTTGGCTCAGTACAATCCGGAGTTATTCAAGACATGAAAAAGCAGAAAATGCAGATTCATGAAAAAACACTGGCAGAGGGTTTCTGCAAGTTTATAAGCAATCTTCATTCTTGCCCCGCAAGTTCAGGATCCATTGAGAGAATTTTCTCAACATTTGGAATTGTGTGGAATGAATTGAGAAACAGATTAGGATCAGAATGCGCACAGAAATTGGTCTCAGTATATTGCCACCTCACAAATGATCATGATGTGGATGACAACGATGAAATGGCAGTGGATGTAGAAAGAGAAACACAGTAGTATTGTAGTAGCAGTCTAGTCTACGTGGAAGACAGGGAAAATTCAGAAGTCTCTATATTAAGTAGTCAAACTACATTTGTTTCTAAATTTTTGTTTTTTTACTTTGGAAATGGAATTCATGAAAATATATTAGTCCCTGGAATTTTTTGTGATTGAGGTTTTTCTAATTTGATTTGTATAGGGTTGGTGTTTTGTTTTTCAATGTTTTCTTGTCATAGTCATGCACATGACTTAGATACTTATTTTGACAAGATAAATATTTAGCTCATTTTGATTCTATAAGCTTGAAAACAAATAAAATTTACATAACAATTATAAAACCCTAAAAACCCTACTATTTAGTGGGTTTTTTTGGGCTTTTTCGGGTGTTTTTTTTGGGTGGGTTTTTTATGTACCAACCCTGGAACCCGGTCATCCAACAGCAGAATTTTGCCAAGAATCATTGTTATGATTTTAGGCACACTTGATAAGTGAGCTTCTCACCGAGCACTGTTTACGCCCGGCTCTGGCTGATCCACAGCCACACAGATACAAATCTGTTGTAGTTCAACTGCAAGATGATACCGAGGTCAAATGTTCAAGACAAACGCACGCAATGAACCTCACACGAGCGTGGCCGCTCACAGACTTCTCTTCCGCACTCGCTCATCTCTCGACAGCCGATGAGATGGTTGTCTCACCCAGCCGGCGCGCATGCCTCCTCAGCACCCTCTCGCGGAGGAAACGCCACATAGGGAAAAAGTAGTTGGAAGCTGTGTATGTGTGTGTGAAATAGTTATGCCTGTCTGCACAACAATTCTCTCACCTATTTGCCTTTCTTATGCAAATTATGCTAAGGGATGTCAAACCTGAGCACTACTCTGACAGGTCAAAAGGTTTTGGTGGCATAAATAACTTGCAGTATTTATCATTCCACTCAGTAAATCTGTATCTCAGAGTCAATTAACATGGCTCTATTTGTATTAAGGAACTCCGTAGCTACCTGCTTTGAAGCCTATCTTCTATTTCAACATGCCAGACAAAGTTATGGAATGCAATTTACTTAGAAGTGAATTGGCTTGTGTATTGTATTTAATTTTGTTTCTTCTATTACTTCATAAGTTATCATGGGATAATTTAGATGTTCATGTTTATAGTGTCTGCCTTAGATCTGATGGCATAATGACTTCATGTTTATCTTGACAGCTTGGATTTGAGTCACGATGACTTTGGAGGAGGGTACTGGAAGAGCGACACCCTGCACATGTGGAGTTCCGAGTCTGTGGATGCTGCTGCCATCATGTATTACTTACGAAACTTTGGGCCATCCTCCATTGATTGGACTTCTCACAATGAGTGTAAGCTTTGGCTATTTACAAACTATGTTTTTTCATTTTCGTTTCCTAACTGTTGAAAGGGTCTGTTATGTGTTAACTTTTCATGAACTGGTATTGGCAGAACTATTCCTGTTGCTAAGTATTGGGTTCTTGATTACTCAAGCTTCCCACCTCCTGTATAGCATTCTATGATGGCTGAATTCAGCTCATTTGAATGGTTGGAGTTGATTGTATTTAGCAGCATTCAGTGTTTCTGTTTGTTTTTATTATAAATCATGGCTTCTTCAGGTAAGAGATGCTGAGTCTGCAGACAGTATCAGTATGTACATATGTTTAGGTTGCTAGCCATGGTCATGCTTGTGGCTGCTTGAATTAGTTTTACATGTAACTCTGTAATTTTTTGATGCAGCAAAATTTGAGCATTCCTCCATAAAACTTGATGTTTCTATGCACAAGGTATCATGTGTAAGAAGGCACCGTGTGTGTTGATTCCCCGTTCCTTTAATTCCGCACTAAGCGATGCTTTCTTCTTCCTTGTCTGAAGAGAATAATTACCTCTGAACCTCTCAGGAGGATACGACTATTGCATCTTTGGGAATTAGCAATCCCAAGGGTAAAATGTGTGAGGGCCTGATCTGAGAGTTAGGTAGGCTTTCTTTTTGGTGAAATAAATTTTTTATGTTGAGGACCATTTTTTTTCAGTTCATTGCTGTCTTTTTTTTCAGCTCCTACTACTCTCTTCTTCAACATTTATCTTGTTTCTTGAACTTTTTTCTTAACTCACTGTTTCTATGCCTCGTCTGCATAGATTCAGCATTTCCTTATCTCCAAACTAAATGGTGCATTCCCCACGAAATTACAAAACTCCATCTTGTGCTCTTTGGCAGTATGAGTGTGTGTCAGTGGCATGAGCACCAAACAACAATACCGGCAAATTTCAATTGACAGTTTAGCTCACTATGTCACAAGGTCAAGAATAGCTGAACTTATGATTTTTTGTCCTAACCAATTGAAAATTAGTTGTAATGTTGGCTTGAACTAAATAAACGATTCTAAAGTAAATTGGTTGGTGCCTCAAAAAGTACCATGCTATGAGCTGCTGTTCATCCAAATGATTATGTTGTATTGCTCCTTGTTGGATACAATTTTACATAACCTTAAGGAACTATTGAGGTATTGTTCTAGCAAAAATAAGAAGGAATACATGGCTATTGTGTTAATATAGAATCAGGAAGTAGACAGGAAGAAAAGTTAATCTAATTGTATATACTTCTAATAATTTTTTGCCCATTTTATTGAAAGAAAAAATTTCTATTGCTGAAAAAACTATACTGAGATTGTGTAGTGCTGCAGTGTTGTATAGTATTGTATTGACTTCATTGTACTGTCACTTTGCTTGCTAGCGTCAGTGGAAGTGCACAGCAAGCAACTCATATTTTTGATTTAGCTACTCGTCTTTTGATCTTGGATTTAATAAACTTATTTCTAA
Organism: Morinoia aosen; assembly: GCA_030386875.1. Lineage (NCBI taxonomy): Eukaryota > Metazoa > Arthropoda > Malacostraca > Amphipoda > Talitridae > Morinoia > Morinoia aosen. The sequence goes on along the minus strand of CM059559.1, from coordinate 38,620,595 downwards.
AATTAGAGTCTGTAATGGAAGAAATGAAAGCTTCAAGACTGAAGTGATGAGAGTGGAAATTTGAAGTATAATTCAGGTATGATTATGGAATAGTTACTAATTTATCGAGTTCGTAGAAAAAAAAGGCATCACATAGAGAAAAAGGCACTCATGAGATGCTAAGGTAGTTTTTTTTAAGCTTCTTTATTTTATTGGTGCAAGTTCAGTTTAGTTTGTAGGTGTGTGGGGTTTGGTGCAACACCAGAAGTAAAGCACTTAGGGTAATGGGTTGAGGCATAGTTTAATTTGAGCTTGTAAAAAAATTTCTTGTTATGGCAATGTGTATTGTCTTTCATTTTGTGTTGCATGTAAGTTGAAAAAAATGCAAAATGAATGTTGCTAAATGACAGATGCCGTTAAATAAAGAAAATATGAATTGGGGAGCAAAATTTGATCAGAGAGTAATGTATGAATTGGGGAGCAAAATTTGATCAGAGAGTAATGATGTAGGGTAATGTTCGAATGGCCGGACGGTTCGAATCGTCGGTCATTCTAAGTTAATTTTCAATTTTGACGATCGATAGCAATCCAAAAGCCACCCCGTAAGACGCGTAGCAGATTACACCACTACAGGCCTTGCGGGTTGAGTTTTTAGATAGCTACCGAGCGCAAAAATTTAAAATTAACTAAGAATGACCGACGATTCGAACCGTCCGGCCTTTCGAACATTACCCTAGTACAGTGGTATGAATAAGTGAAAACATTGTCAAAATTAGTAGATTGTTGAAATTATTCTTGGTGTGGAAATAATCTGCATCTAGTCAGCCAATGGAACTAATTGGGAAATGAAACTAGGTGTAGAAGGTTTGTATGAGAACTTTTTATTAGTTGAGTTGGATCCATGTGTAGGTATTAGCAAGTCTCTCAGCGGAGATATGCACTGTTCTGACTTGACTGTGGATTTGCTATCTTCACTTTTCTAGTCCGATGAACGGGTAGCAATGGGTACCAAAGAATAGATGTACTCTTCAGTTTATTCAGAATCCGATAACATCGTAAACTGCGCAGTAAGGACATTTTTAGGTTCAAGAATAAAAATGAGAAATAACTGAGCAAGGTACAAAAAGCGCCTAACTATTACCAGGACTAAGTAAGATCTTCCAATGACAATGATCTATCACGCCGATATCAAGAGTCTGGAGCAATTACCAGTACTCTGGCTCAACAGGTTGGCAAGTTCTAGTTTCAGAGAAAAACAATATATATGGTACTTTCACGTTAAGAACAATTCATGAACAAATCAATACATGGAAGTGGATCAATAATGTACGTTCCATGCATCAATAGTGGATCAATCTCAATACATGGAACAGATCAATACTCAATAAAATAAGAACAACTCATGGCGCGTCTATACATAAAGGTGATCTAGGAAACAGCATTACACGCATTAATATTGGATGTATTACAAGGGCCAAACAGGCCCGGAGATATTGGATACATGTAAGTGGTCATGAAGAGGGCGTTATACTCCCACATACTGTGTTCATTACAAGAACTGGGCTAGAAACCCAGCGGTTCACAGAAGTTAAGTGCTGCTGTGGGCACAGGTTTACAACCTTCAGGGAGATAACCTGACAACACCTTACTATAGTTACTTGCAAGAAATGGGGGACGGTATTACACATTTCCATAAAAGTCTTCTATTTTCAACCTACAATACAGATAGTGAAACTCTCTTATATTTACTCTACCTGTGGAAGGGATTTTAAAACTGATTAGGTCTCTGATGCAGAGGCAATGCGACAACAGGAACGGCAAACTAGCATTTTAACCAATTTCACAGACAAGCTCGGCGGCTTATTCAGCCGTAGGACAGTCACAGCTTAGAAAAATTAATATGCACAAATACAGCAAATTGGACATAAGCATCCAATGTCTAAATATCACATTAATCAGCCTAATGCTAAACTAGGTTAAATTAGTCAAGGGAAAGTTCCTACGCATCATAAAATAACGTTGAGGGGAATGCCCTAGGAGTTGCTGAACTCATTTGGGCTTGCAGGTAGCTATACTCAAATTTGACCATTGTACTTAACTTTAGACATTCTGCCTCTATCACTCGTGTCATTAACTATTTAAATTACTCAATTTAAATTACAAGATGGACCGTCCCCAGGGCAACAAGTACATAGTTGCTGGTATCAGCCTAGGCATTCAATGTTCACAAAAAAATGTCTGCGGACATATTCTTCATCTGCTTTAAATTTGCTTTAGCTCTAGGCTTCCACCTTGGTGACTGGCGCAACTTGCTCAGCCCAGCTCATGGGTGAGGATCCAACACTTTGTAGACTTTCAGAACTTTAATTTTTGACAACAATAAAGGTAAACTAATCCCAATCTGAGCTATGCACAATCAATAAGTATAAAGTTATTAGTGCTAACTAGCTGTTTACATCATCCTACACGGCGTCAATTTAGCAATTCATGCTCACTCCTAGCAACCTCTTGGCCACGGTCATTTTTTCTAATAATTACGGGCTACAACTTCTCACAGGTACCTTCAATTCTAAACTGCAGTCTACCTTGACTCACATAGCCTAAATCGGCACTTGAATCTCTAGCGTCACAATGTAGCATCTTGCTGGAAGGAGCACCAGGAATTTATTAACATTAGCCTGACTCAATATAGGTGTTTCACCAATTGCCAGCAGCATCATTGGATGCTCTAGGAACTGGTTGTTCACCACTATCAAACACACAAAGACACACAAGCAAATGTAGCTAATCAAGAACACGAAGAGTCAAAGATTAGTGATATTCTAACACATAATCACTCTGAGATACCAAAATCTTGAGTTTATCCTGGGAGAGCATCTCTAGTTGATCACTTCAGCCAAAAAAAACGCTGCGTCAGTCTTGCGGACTAGTGCGGAAGGTCCACAGCAATGTTGCCACAAGAACTCTGAAAATTCGCGTCTTGTAAGATGCGACATGTACAGTTAATCTTGAGTTCAGCATCATAGACTGCATTGATAGTAGGATGTACGTGGGCAAGTTGGATAACATGCTCAATTGCTCATGAGATTTGTGTGTGCACCTCAGCTTTGCTTCAAGAGTAAATGTGCTCACGAAAGATTCTCAGGTGAGGTTACGTTTGTTAGTGCTACTTCCGCTCAGGGGGATACAGCTATTGTATCCATGGGAATTAGCTCTACCATGGGGAGAATGTGAGGGCCCGAGCTAAAGGTTAGGTAGGCTTTCTTTTTGTTAAAATTGATTAGGTTTTTGTTTTGTTATGGACCATCTTTTTTGGTTCACTGCTGCCCTGTTTTTTCAGCACCTACTTCCTTCTTCTTCAATGTTGATCTTGTTTCATGAACTTCTTTCTCAACTTACTGTTTCTATGCCCTTTCTGCATAGATTCCGCGTCCCCTTAACTCCATACTAAATTGTGCTTTCTTCCTTCCTCTCTTTGTATCGCATTTTTTACTGCGGGTAGGGAGGCTAAAACTAACGACTAATCTAATCTGTTAGAGTTACTTGCCTCCAAGAGTTGGGCTTTTGAAAAGGAAACCCAAACAAGTCGATCCCATGCCAGTAGAGTTTGTGTGAAGATCTGGTTTAGTTAGAACTTCACTTTCAATGTTTGGAGAGTGAAGATCAAGGTGTTTTTTTTAATCATTTAATGCAGTTTTATTGCTAGTGAATCAGCATTTGATTTAATTGTGCAGGCAATGTTCACTGGAACGACAACTGTAGGCCTATAAAGGCACTTCTGGGCATGTCATGTCCTATTCAGTATGGCGAGGACTCACTGCCTGCTGCCTCTCAACAGCCTCCCTCTCCCCCCCGGCCTCCCACCCGCCGCCACAACACCCCACAGGTATTTGTTACTCTCCCTCTGTACACATTGTGCTCAAGTGGTTTCTTGCTCTGTTATGCGTGATTTGAATTCCTTTCAATATTCCCCTAACCTAACATTCTTATTTTGAAAATGCTGTTGACTGCTATCAAAGTGACTGTGAGGAGAAACTTGCTCCATGTGCCTTGCAATTCTTAAAAAAATCACTGTGGTATATTTAGAGATGCGACTCAAAAAAAAACCATGCCGTTTTTTAAAAAAAAAACACGTTTTAAAAAAAACCGTGGCCAAAAAAATGTGGAAATTTTTTTTTTTAATATTTTGTCTGAAAATAACTCAGCAAGAAAAAGAACCACTTTAAATTATTTGTTTTCATGTCAAATTACAAAATAAAACAGCATACTTCTTAATTGGTGGTTTTCCATGGTTTTATGAAATTTTTTAATTTCTGCGGTTTCATGCTTTGATATTTCATTTATTTTATAATAGATGTGAATGACCTTCAACTTCCAAAATGGTGTGTTATAATAACATATCTTTACTTATGGTCATTGATATCGCTGTTACTAAAAAACCATGCTGTTTTTAAAAAAAAAACATGTTATTTATACAAAGTTATGAAAAAACCATGGATATTAATATATTTATGTGACCTTAAAAATCAAATGCTGCGTGTTTTAAAACATTTTTTTTTAACAGAGAAATCTTGACTAAAAGCTATTATATTATATGGGACCCAAAAAATTGTTTTTCTTGAAAAACATTTTAAGACAATCATGACTAAAAAAACACGGATATAAATATCAGGAAAGTTATTTTTCTTTAATTGAATTGTCTTTAGAAACTTATAAACAAAGAATGCTGTTAATATTGAAATCATGTTTATTAGAACTGTACTAGGTCTTAGAATAAAATATCTACACAGAATCTATTCACTCCACAAAACCTTTTGGAGACCAGCTCCATCCTCAGTCATTCAGTAAAATTTGGTGAAATAGACAATGAATTTTCACTGTTCCTTTGAAAAACATTTGACTGAATGACTTACTGAGGATGGGGTAAATCTGAAGGATATGTCAGTTATCGATTTTTGTAAATTTTGATGCCTTACCATAGTTAATAAGATCGAAATAAACAAGTTTTCTTCTATGCACTTTCCGTCTCAAATGAGTATTTTATTAGTTATAGCGGTAAATGACTTACCGCAGCTCCAGTGTTTGAAGCGGCAAGTAATTCAAGGAGCACGTCGGACAGCAACACTGCAATGCGCACTCGCTTCCTGCGCGATCGTCATCAAAGACGAAACCTTACTTACCGCTATACCTCGTTAAATACTCATTTGACGAAAAAAGTGTATAGAAGAAACGTTTATTTTGATGTTATTACCATGATTCAAGCAACAAAAATTTGAAAATCGATGAGTAGCTGTTTACTCGAGCGCATTCGTCATCAGAGACGAAACTAAACTTACCGCTATAAATCGTAAAATACTCATTTGAGACGGAAAGTGCATAGAAGAATTATTATTATATAAGAAAATTTTAGCCTCCCTTAACCACAACAAAGATGTTCCAAGAGAGGAAGGAGGAAGGCACCATTTAGTATGGAGTTGAGGGAACGCGGAATCTATGCACGAGGTGCACAGAAACAGTAAGTTAGGAAAGAAGTTCATGAAACAAGAAAAAAATTGAAGAAGAAAGTAGTAGGTGCTGAAAAACAGGACAGCAGTGAACCGAAAAAAGATGGTCCGTAACAAAACATAAACCTATTTTATTACAACAAAAAGGAAGCCTACCTAACCTTTAGCTCAGGCCCTCACATAGTCCCCCTGGGAGCGCCAATTCCCATAGATACAACAGTTATATCCCCCTGAATGGGTGCATAGAAGAAAACTGGTTTATTTTGATTCAATTAATTAGGTTCAGGCACCAAAAAGTGGAAAATCGACAACTGACATATCCTTCAGATTTACCGATGGAGCTAGTCTCCGAAAGGTTTTATAGAGTGAATAGATTCTTTGTGGATATTTTATTCTAAGATCTGGTATGGTTCTAATGGATATTAATATATCTTATGTGACCAAAAATCCATGCTGTTTTTTGAATGTTTTTGTTACAAAAAAAGTCATGACTAAAAAATACGGATATTAATATACTTTATTTTACCATGAACAACCATGCTGTTTTTTTGAAAAACATCTTTTTTACAGAAAAATTATGATTAAAAAATGTGGATATTAATATATTTTATGTGCCAAAAAAAAATCATGCTGGTTTTTTTAAATCATGTTTTCTTTACCAAAAAAATCATGACTAAAAACATGGATATTAATGAATTTTTGTGAAAAAAACATGGTTTTTTGAAGGTCATGTTTTTTTTTGTCAGATAAAATTTAATAAGTCATGTTTTTCATAAAAAATCTTTTTTCAAAAAGCATGGTTTTTTGGTCACATAAAATAAATTAATATCCATGTTTTTTTACAGATTAGATTAGTCATTAGTTTTAGCCTCTCCCCTCGGGGGGATACAACTATTGTATCTATGGGAATTAGCGCTCCCAGGGGAAAAATGCGAGGGCCCAAGCTGAGAGTTGGGTAGGCTTTATTTTTGTTGAAATAAAATGTTTTTTTGTTATGTTGAGGATCACCTTTTTTCGGTTCACTACTGTCCTGTTTTTCAGCACCTCTGACTTTCTTCTTCAACTTTTATCTTATTTCATGAACTTCTTTCTTATCTTACTGTTTCTATGCCCTTTCTGCATAGATTCCTCATTCACTTATCTCCCTACTAAATGGTGCCTTCCTCCTTCCTCTCTGTGATACGCTCTTTTTTTGTAGCGGTTAGGGAGGCTTAAGCTAACTTATATAATCTCAGTTTTAGCCTCCCTACCCAGCAACAAATGCGGCCAAAGAGAGGAAGGAAGATTATGAAACAAGATCAAAGTTGAAGAAGACAGTAGTAGGTGCTGAAAAACAGGACAGCAGTGAACCAAAAAAAGGTGGTCCTCAACATAACAAAAACCTTTCATTTCAGCAAAATAGAGGCCTACCTAACTCTCAGCTTGGGCCCTCACATTGTCCCCCTGGGAGCGCTAGTTCCCATAGATACAATAATTGTATTCCCCTGAGGGTGTTTTTTTTTACAAAGAAGTCGTGACCAGAAAATAAATAATAATAACTTTTTAATGAAAAAATGTTTGAAAAAAACAATGATTTTTTTGGTAACATAAAATATGTTAATATCCAAGATTTTAAGACACAATTTTTTATGAAACATACATAAAATAAAACAGCATGGTTTTTTGGTTGCATAAAACATATTCATATCCAGGTTTTCTTATACATCATTGTTTGTAAAAAAACATTTTTTATAAAACAGCATGGGGTTTTTTAGGTCTCATATATATATTCATGTTTTTTTAGTCATGATTTTTTAGTACAAAAACTTTTTTGGTCTCATAAATATATTATTAATGTTTTTTCAGTCATGATTTTTTAGTAAAAAACATGTTTTTTAAAAAAAAAACTGCATGGGGCTTTTTAGGTCACATAAAATGTATTGTTTTTTAGTCATGATTCTTTGTAAAAAAAGACAGCATGGTTATATTTGGTACCAGAAAATATATTAGTATTTATTTTTATTAGTCAGAATTTTTTGTAAAAAAAACATTTTTTAAAAAAAAACAGCATATTTTTTTGGTCACCTAAAATATATTAATATCTAGGTTTTTAGTCATTTTTTTGTAATGAAAACAAAAAAGAAACCATACAGTAAAAGTGGTGGCAGATAGCCCACAATTACCTAGAGGAGTCTAAGAGGTACAGCAGGAGCCACAGAACTTACCACAGAACTTATATTGATGGAGTCAAAATTCAGAGCTTATTATCTCTGCAAAGTCTGATTTTTTTGGTCACATAAAAATAAAATCAGACATAGTAGAGATAGTAAGCTCTGAATTTTGACTCCATCAATAAAAGTTCTGTGGCTCCTGCTGTTCCTCTTAGACGCCTCTAGGTAATTGTGGGTTATCTGCCACCACTTTTACTGTATGGTTTCTTTTTGATGTTTTTTATAACAATAAAATGACTAAAAAACATGGATATTAATATATTTTAGGTGTCCAAAGAAAAACCCAGACATATTACTTAACAAAATTTAGATGAGCAAAAAAAAACAAAAAAACACATAAAAAACACGTTTTTTTTTGCAAAAAATACCGCAATCAAATAAAACCGTTTTTTTTTTGCATCACTAGGTATATTGTTGAAGAGGGTAGATTTTCTAGTACACCTGCAGAATGTTTTGACCAGATTACAAAGTTATGGTTGAGTCATAGTTCGAACAGGATAAGAAATCTTTGAGTTATAGCTTCAGTGAGGCAAAGAAACGAGTATATGCGTTGCAATTCAGATGGGTTTAGGTGTGAGAAAACATTGAAATTGTAGAGGAAGGAAATAAAAGTTGTCAGAAATCAAAAAGTGCAGAGCATAGAGGAAACCTAAATGTCTATAAAAGCTAATTCGTTATCCTTTACGAGGGAAAAATTCAAACCTAGTTAAAATTTGAATTTCTATCCTAAATTGGTCTTCTGTTGATGTTATATTTGGAGAGCGGTAGATTTTTTTTGGACTTTCACCTATTTAGTTGTTAGTTTCTTAAGGGTTATAGGGTAGGCAATAGATTTAGGTTTGTTACGTTTAGTTTGTGTATCTGCTTACAGGCATACAAACCCTGAGCAATAATGTTCGGACCTCTGCTATAGATAGGCCTTTGGGACTTGTTTCTTTCGTATTATCTATGCCTCTTGCAATTTTAGTGTCTTCTTTGCCATCTCTTTTTTTGTCCTGTCTTCCTTTTCTCCCTTTTATATCCAATTTAATCCCTTCTTTTCTCTTTTTTTTCTCCTTTTGTTTCTCTCTTTTCTCTCTTTTTGTCTCCTTTTTCTCCCTTTTTTCTTTCATTTTTTTACCCCCTTTTACCCCTTTTTTTACCCCTTTTTTACCCCTTTTTTTCACCCCTTTTTTTCACCCCTTTTTTTCACCCCTTTTTTTCACCCCTTTTTTTCACCCCTTTTTTCGCCCCTTTTTTCTCCCCTTTTTTTCTCTGTTTTTCTCTGTTTTTCTCTGTTTTTCTCTGTTTTTCTCTGTTTTTCTCTGTTTTTCTCCGTTTTTCCTCCGTTTTTCTCCGTTTTTTCTCCATTTTTTTCTCAGTTTTTTTTCTCCCTTTCCGTTTTTTTCTCCGTTTTTTTCTCTCCGTTTTTTCTCCCTTTTTTCTCCCTTTTTTCTCCCTTTTTTCTCCCTTTTTTCTCCCTTTTTTCTCCCTTTTTTCTCCCTTTTTTCTCCCTTTTTTCTCCCTTTTTTTCTCCCTTTTTTCTCCCTTTTTTATCCCTTTTTTATCCCTTTTTTATCCCTTTTTTATCCCTTTTTTATCCCTTTTTTCTCCCTTTTTCTCCCTTTTTTCTCCCCTTTTTCTCCCTTTTTTCTCCCTTTTTTCTCCCTTTTTTCCCCTTTTTTCTCCCCTTTTTTCTCCCCTTTTTTCTCCCCTTTTTTCTCCCCTTTTTTCTCCCCTTTTTTCTCCCCTTTTTTCTCCCCTTTTTTCTCCCCTTTTTTCTCCCCTTTTTTCTCCCCTTTTTTCTCCCCTTTTTTCTCCCTTTTTTTCTCCCTTTTTTTCTCCCTTTTTTTCTCCCTTTTTTTCTCCCTTTTTTTCTCCCTTTTTTTCTCCCTTTTTTTCTCCCTTTTTTTCTCCCTTTTTTTCTCCCTTTTTTTCTCCCTGTTTTTCTCCCTGTTTTTCTCCCTGTTTTTCTCCCTGTTTTTCTCCCTTTTTTTTTCTCCCTTTTTTTTTCTCCCTTGTTTTTTCTCCCTTGTTTTTTCTCCTTTTTTTTCTCCTTTTTTTCTCCTTTTTTTTCTCCCTTTTTTCTCCCTTTTTTTATCTCCCTTTTTTTTATCTCCCTTTTTTTTATCTCCCTTTTTTTTATCTCCCTTTTTTTATCTCCCTTTTTTTTATCTCCCTTTTTTTTATCTCCCTTTTTTTTATCTCCCTTTTTTTATCTCCCTTTTTTTTCTCCCTTTTTTTATCTCCCTTTTTTCTCCTTTTTTTTTCTCCCTTTTTTTTCTCCCTTTTTTTCTCCCTTTTTTTCTCCCTTTTTTTCTCCCTTTTTTTCTCCCTTTTTTTTCTCCCTTTTTTTTCTCCCTTTTTTTTCTCCCTTTTTTTCTCCCTTTTTTTCTCTCCCTTTTTTTCTCTCCCTTTTTTTCTCTCCCTTTTTTTCTCTCCCTTTTTTTCTCTCCCTTTTTTTCTCTCCCTTTTTTTCTCTCCCTTTTTTTCTCTCCCTTTTTTTTCTCCCTTTTTTTTTCTCCCTTTTTTTTTCTCCCTTTTTTTTTCTCCCTTTTTTATCTCCCTTTTTTATCTCCCTTTTTTATCTCCCTTTTATCTTTTTCTTCCTATCTTGCTGTTTTTATGCACTGGAGAATCTGTATGGGAACATATCTTGTGCAAAGATACCCATTTTCTGAAGTCAGAACTAAATGGTCTTTGCTTCTTGCTAACTTGAGATCGAGTTTGTTGTGGCTTCGTAGTCTTACACTACTGTAAGGATGATGATGATGATAATAATAGAGATAATGATGGTAATTCAGTCATTACTGCCTTGAATCAACTGTGCCTCTAGTTCAAGTTCTGCTGATGCAGCTAGGGCTGAAGCTGTGGTGCATCACAGTGAGGAAACATCGGATTTGATGACAAAACATCCATTTTTGACTAATTTCTTCTAAACCACCTACTGTCTGATAGTGGGTAGAAATAGCTGTGTGAGTGCAATTGAACGCAACATTTGTACATACACTTTTTGTGTTTTTTTTTCTCTTCAGGAAGCACAAGGAGAGACTTCTGATAAACATGACAGCGAATCAAAGAAGAAGAATAAGAAAAAGAAAATGAAAAAATCCGAGAGTTCGGGCAGCTCGGAGAGCAGCAGTTCGGACAGTGACGACAGCAGCAGCTCGTCAAGTGATTCTTCGAGTAGTGACAGTGATTCTTCGGACAGTGATTCTGATGATTCCAGTAGTGATTCCGATTCCAGTAGCAGCAGTAGCAGCAGCAGTGATTCGGATTCCTCCAGTTCTAGGAAGATCAAAGCAAAGAAAAGAAAGAAGTTAGCAAAAGCTGCAAGTAAGAGAGCCGGGGAAATGGAAGTAGATGATGTCAGTCCGAAAATGGAAGGTCCTGCTGTGAAGACTGAAGTGGACGTATCAAATGAGGTTAGTAACTCATGACTTGTTGTTGTCTTGCAAGTGGCCCCTATTACATGGTGATTACATTCGTAGTTAAGGAATTATTAGGTGGTGCCTGTTTTATTCTATTCTTCTGTGTTGTTTGTGGTGATATCGTGGCCACACCTCGTATCTAAATTACCAAAACACTGTTGATGGTGTCTGTTAAAACGTCCACATCAAACTTTTTTAAGTTATATGTATTAGGTGGTAGCTTTCATGTGTAAGTGAAATAAAATTATTATTTTTATCATTTGAGTACTTTGACATCAAAAATGATTCATTGATTCAGCTTAAGCCATATCACACTTCCAATAAATTTTTACGTGAACAAATTACATATTTTTTTTCATTTTCTCTATTTATGCGTGGGGAGGACATTGATATGAATTTCTATCAAAGTGAGTACATTAGAGTTGATGAAGCTAAAGCGTGCAATTTTTCTATGTCCAGTTTACTGAGTGGGAATAGGGATGGACTGACAGCAAAGCAAGAAATTAGTTCGTCGTGATTTGTCAAAGAGAGGATTTCATTGAGTTGAGAAGTGACCTTGCTGTAGAGTACCCCAATTCACCTTGGTTTGAGCGCTCTCTCGGCCACCAACGTGCAGTGCATTTACTGGCCTTGAGCTGGTAAGCCTGTCGTGGGTGCTGAGTCTAGCTCTGTTGAGGCGTTAATCCTAGGCATCATGATCAGGTGTTCTAAATAAATGAACTGTTTCAGGCCTAAGCTGTGCTTAATTTTTACAGCTGTGTTTGATCCCAATGCATAGCCTTTTTTATTTTAGCTCAGCGTATTTTTACCATTTCCGCCAACTCATGCGCGTAATTTCTCACTTCAGAATACGCTTACTTTAGAGGAGGAACTGCCTGCTCTAAGCTTCAACTTCCTCAGCATGTGATCTTTGGTTCAGTTCTTATCTTTTTCCACATAATGTGAGTTGATGATACCTACAATTGTAGCTATACCAAATAAAGCTATACCTATAGGTTTATCAATACCTGGGTGTGAAAAAAGCATCGAATTTATAAAACGTCGACAGTTCCCTCAGGGCTATGTCGTCTCTTCACCCTTTTCATTCAGTAAACGCAGTGTTCAGAGAAACTCGACGTGGCTTCACAAGCTGACGATTTTACTAGGGGATCCAGGCACTCGTGCCGCCAACTCATCCTATGTAGCACTCTGCTAGAGCGGAATACTGCGGGGAGAAACAAGAAATATCTTACATCATGTTTGTTGATCTTGACATGTGCGACATTCAATGGATCAAAAAAAAGTTGGTGAGAAAGCTACGATCTTGCGTTAAGTATATATTTTCCACTATTTTCAATCTAGAAAATTATTCACGCTTTTTCACTTTGAATTAAAGACTTTCAAGATAATTTTTCCCCATTTGTCTTTTTGGAATATTCATGGTTCCATATTGTCACCAGGAGGAGTCAACAGCTAAGCTAGTCATTTAGCCACTCGTATTCCGTACGATGAAGTTAAATCACCGAAAGGTGAAGGGATCACAAATGCGTGTAAATCACCTATTGGTAATCTTCAGATAAATGGTAAAGCTGCTGGAAAAAGTGGAAAATTTGAATATTTGATTTCCTGTAGTCGTATTCATTGCTAAGTTCAAAAATTTGCATTCTTTTGATATCTACCAAGCAGAATACTTCACACTGGTTTTTCTACGCTAGTCGAATAAAGTTTAACGCTTTCTAGTGAAAAATATAAAGATGATTCCATTTATCAGTGTTACTCAACAATCCATAAAATGAAGTTTTAAATTCATTAGAAAACTATGAAGTGACACGCAACTATGCAAATATTGCAGGGGAACATGCGCAGGTATGCTCGGTCGCAATTTCTTTGTTGACTCAAGGATTGACAAAAATTATCAGTAAAATATTTTGTAGAATTGGACCCCTTAGGGCGATGCGAATCTTATATCTAGGGCAATAAGCACTTTCAGAGAGAAAATGCTAAGTCCTTAGCTTATAGTAAGGTAGGCCTTCCTTTTGGTGAAGTAGAATTGGTCATTTGTTTTGTTTTGGAATCATCTAATTTCGGTTCCATGCTTTTCTTTATTTGAGCACCTAACACTCTTTTCCTCAAGTTTAATCTTGTTTGATAAACATCTTCAAATTTTGCCCTTATTATTTGCCAATTGTGGGACACCTTTTGCATAGATTTTCCGTTCCATTAATTATGCCTTCCTCTATTCAAGAACCTTTTTTTGTAGTTAGGGGAGGTCAAATTAACTTGAACACTTTGACTGCGGCAGGTAAAACTAAAGTTTAAAATTCAGTTCACATATAAAGTCAATTGTGGTAAGCAATGTTGAAAATACCAAACATTAAGTGGATCATGTTTTCATTTCGTTCTGGCCAAGTATTGTCGGGTTCCTTCTCCGGTGTTATTCATTCACACTCGGGGAGGTCCGGGGTTCGGACTAATATCGGAACTAATTCTCAGTTCGGTTAATTACGACACTCTGGTGGGATTGCTATGTATTAGGAACTATTGTACGTTGCACAGTTATGACCGAGAGTTATGCGTCTCTCTTCTGGGCACCTCTCACGCGAGCTCTCATGCTCGGGAGTCAAGGTCTCGCAACTGACACTGACCTTGCTCCAACTATGACTGACTCCCTCGACAGGTGCGAGAGTTCTTATGGACAACGCAAGCGGGCGGGAAACCCCTAATGAGTTAATAGGCAAACCCAGCAACCTTAAAGTATTTTTAAAAAATTGAGTTTGTGACTACTGGGTGGTTAGCAGTAGGATGAAAACTCCCTCAGTGACCAAATGTCGCTCACTTCGCTGTCAAAGTGTCCAGTCATATCTCAAACCTAGTCAGAAAAGAAGACATTAGAAAGTATAGTTAGCGACGAAATTATTCGTACACCATTCGTCTTTCAAAACTTTCTAGAATTACTCAATCTATTGTTGCCACAACCATAAGATTTTCTCAGGGAGTGAAGTACATATTAGTGACAAAAATACGAAATTTTTAGAATATTATTTTTGAAAGATTTAACAAGCTGAACTTGAGAAACGATAATACAAAATTATTCATACAGTTAGTAGTATTACACTTTATCCAGGTGAATCTACCATTTGAGTTCATTTTTAATAATGAATAGCGTGACCTTTCATCTTCATAACTTTTGAAAGCCTTTTATTATAGTTTTTGATAAGCTTTTCCGTAGTTTCAGATGAAGTATTGTTCCATTCTTTAGTGGCGATGCGTTTCAATTCCTGGCGATTCTTTGGAGCTCTCATGTTGATGTTGACTTTTAATTCCTGCCACAATTTTTCAATGGGATTGAAATCAGGACTCGTCGAAGGCCATGACAGCACATTTCTAATTTTTCTTTGGAGCCAGCTAGTTGTAGACTTGGCCGTGTTCTCTGGGTCATTGTCTTGTTGAAATACCCACCGCCTTCCAAGTCCCAAACTACTCGGATTAGCTGATTACCTTCAAGTTTTTGTCCGAAATAGAAATATAGTCTTTAGAGTTCATCTTCCCTTCAATTTGTAGCCAATTTTCCACCACCCGATGCAACAAAACAACCCCAAAACATCAGTGATCCACCTCCGTGTTTAACTGTTGGCACAGTGTTCTTCGGCAGGAAAGCTTCACCATTCTTACGCCAAACCTTCTTCACGTCACTGTGCCCAAAAAGCTCGATTTTGGTTTCGTCACTCCATAATACTCCCAAAAGCATCTATCCTTATCCAAGTGTGACTTTGCTAAGTTCAAGCGAGCAGCATTATGACATGGTTTACGGAGTGGAGTCCTTTGAGGTCGGCGTCCGTTTAGGTCTTTCTTGTTCAGACAGCGCTGGATTGTGCGATTGCTCACGCTAGTTCCCTGAGCGTTCAATCTTTCGGCAATGTTGTCTAGCTTCACTAGTGGATTCGCGTTGACCTCACGACATAATTTTCGAGAAGTTCTCACCGAGAGTTTTTGTTTGCGATCACGCCCAGGTAACGTTTCTACGATACTAAACAGATTGTACTGTAGTTCTTGGGATGCTCAAACGCTTAGATATGTCGCCATAACTATCTCCAGTTTTGTGGCAGTCAATAATCTTCTGTCTGAGGTCCACACCGAGTTCCTTAGTTTTTCCCATCGTGGCGCTAGTGTACGTATGCCAAAGCTCTACTCCTCTGGCTCCCCGTCAGCTCTGGCTCAATTTTCTGGAATGATCTCACATCTAGAATGTTCAAGAACATTTTAGACACGAATTTTTTTCAATAGAATAAGTATAACGGGAAATACTCAGTTGTATTAATAATCTAATCCTATCGTGTTTCTGAAGTTTAGCTTGTTAAATCTTTGGAAAAATTATATTTGGTTTCTTGAAATTTCGTATTATTGTCACTAATATGTGCCTCACACCCTGTTAAAGTCTTCTGCGTGTGGCAACAATATTTTTTGAGTAATTCTAGAAAGTTTTGAAAAACGAGGGGTGTGCGAATAATTTCGTTGCCAACTGTAGGTATCGAAATTACATGGAATATCGGGAAATTTGAATAGAATTGGAATCGTAAAGAAAATTTGATACATCCACATCACTAATACATTCGGGACTGCTTCTATCTATTCCTCCTACTTTGCTTTTTCCAATTTTATGCCTTCTTTGTTGTCGTTTCTTTGTCTTTTCATTCTCTTCCTTCCTAATTTACTTTTTTTATTCGCAGAAAGTAAACTTTGTGCTTAGATTCTCCATTTTCTTACAGTCCATGTTAGGTGGTCGCTTGTCTTCGCTCTCTTGAGATCACTTTTGCTGTGGACGAGGGAGTCCTCAATTAGCACAAGAATTCATCATTTTTCATGGTTTCAAACTATTTCACTTTTGCCGTAGTTCTCAAACATCTTAGGTTTTATTATTTTCCTGCGTGGAGTTATACAGTCTTTTAACTCAAGAAATCTATTATTTTTCAATGAAATTCATGTGAACTGACGGTCTCAGTTGAATTATGATATTTTCTTCTGTGTAATTTCCTTCGACCTGAGTTGTTTATTGAGCTTGTTCAAAAATAACCTTGGTGTGCGTAAACCGCAAGTTTATGATGTTTCGATTCACAATCGAACATAATCGCTGAAGGCAGTTTCGTCACGCTAAAATGATAGATTACTTACTATCTAACAGCTTGCATTTTTTTCTCTGAGGGGAAAAGTTGAAATTCACTAGAACATTTGTGGCCTCCAAGTTACGCATCTTTTATTTCCAAATGAAGCAAAAACAAATTGGTTGTGTATTTTTGATGCTTACCGACTGACGCTCACGTGTTACGAAGGTGAGCGTGAAGCTGAGCGACATACCCGCCGGCTGCGCCTTACCGAAGGGCCGCTGGCGCCTGGGCCTGCCCTGTCCCCAGAGCAGAGTTCTGCTCTTCAGGTTTGCCAACTCGGATGACATCGACAAGGCGCACCAAATGAAACGGAAACTACACGCTCCAGGTCAGATATTTTACGTTTGGCAACCTTTCCGTTTTGCTTCGTTCATTCCAATTCCAAATACTTAGCTCTGCTGTTTCGTGCAGGTTTTCATTTTGTTTACTTCAATCATATCAAGTTTTTACCACTTTCTTCTTTAACTTCTTCCTTGTTTCATGAACTTCTTTTTTAACTTACTGTTTCTATGCACCTTGTGCATAGGTTCCGCGTTTTTTCAACTCCATACTAAATAGCGGTATATTTCCTCTCTTTGGAACATCTTTGTAGCGGCTAGGGAGGCTTAAACTAACATCTAATCTAATTTTTACTTAATCTTGTGTACACAGTGGGCGACTGCAAAAGGAAATGGATTTATTCACGTTTTTCTTCGTCATAATGACTTTTACATGAATAATTAGGTCCCCTCAATCGTAGTTTTAACATAGACGTTTTGTATGTGTTGTGCACTTCAGTATTTATTCAGTGGTGAGTTTGTTATTTCGACAGCTTGTAAAACGAGTAAGTTTTGTAATGCTAGGAATTGACATAGTGACATATTGTTGATGGTTTCTTCGGTCTTTGAGACCATCTTGTTGTAGTCATTAGGGTGGAGCCTATTTGGGGGTCAAAATAAAAGTCCTAAGCTCTCGTGCTCTGAATCAAGTCCACTAGGCTTAGAAATATTACAGCCATAATAATAAGTTCAAAATATAAGTATTTAGAGGTAGTCCAGAGGCCGTGAAAATAATGAAATTCAATAAAATTCCTTTTGTATAAAAATCTCTGGTGTATTGCTCCCAGTCTCCTCCAACTTCATAGTAAATTGTTGAAATCGAAGCTAGAGGGTACTTTTACTATAAAGCCGAGTATTATCTGCTCAAAGACAGGAGTTTCACAGGCACCACCTGTTCATTGTGGCTGGGTTCGAGCCAACGCTGCCTTTCTGGCGTCTGGAATGGTACGCCGATGTTCTGCTACCACTTTGAAGAGAAATTGTAGCTGCTCTTCATTCTTTGTGAGCACATTATTAAACTGCTGGATAAGAGCTATCCCTCGTTTTGCATGGTCGTTAACCACTTGAAGAGCCATCAATCGCTCTTTCGCAGCTGGGAAACTTTGATTCGCTTCCCAAGATAATGGATCAGCGTCCAGGCTATCCGTAGGAAAACTAAGCTTTTGATAGAGGCTCCGAGTGTAGAGCGAAGCGAATGAATATAGATGGCGCTTAGCAGTGGTCTTGAGATCGTAGTTGCAGCGCTTTTCGGGCTTCTCATCTTCATCCACTTCATCGCTCTTCATGCTCATCAGTAATCACATTTTAGTGACAAACTCACTTCTTCATCGAATATCGATAAGCCGACGTTCTCCTCTCGGAGATACTACAAGTGGCATTTCAGTTTCTCAGAAGTGGCCGCATAAATTTTAGAGTTTGTAGCACTCTATTTAAGGGCTTTCATCAGGCTTCGGTCGCAGCGAGGAGCTTGGACACCACTAGGAGCAGTAAACCAGCATTCCACAAAAATTAGAACAATAAAGCAGCACATCTCCCGGAGGCCTTTTTCTTGCCTTGCTGTCAATTTGAACTGACGCCAGAATAGCCAGAGTTTAATGGAGTAAATATCTTTCGACATCCAACGGGCATTGTGTATTGGGCCATGGGTACCAAAGTGAATTCCTTGGCAGGATTCAGCTCCAATAAACAAGATCGTGAGCTCTAGTAGCTCCCTATAGTCGTCTTGTAGTTGAGATGTTGACTGGCTGGTGGCAAATGGGACGATGCGCTCGCTTTCTGGTGAGATCCGAGGTCGAATCACATTTCACATTTCCGTCAATCTAGAATCACAGGCAGTTATATCAATCCTCTGCCACTCAGCCTAGAATCTCTTGAATAGGAATATATCGGGCCCTGGTGAAACACCCATGCAAGCTTTGAATGCAGCGGCAAAAACAAGCTCCATTACATGATGTTGACATGCAAATTGGAGGAGGTCTTGCCCTAGCTTCTGTTCAATGAGTACACAAGCACATTCTCGTAGTCCGGTGTTAGCTGCCGTGGTCTCGAAACTTACAGCTGCGATCTTGTCAGTGAGCCCCCACTCGTTTAGAGCGTCAACAACAGTTTGGGCATGACTCTCCTCGGTCCCCGAAGGGACTCCTAGAAGCTGACTAGACTCCCTGTCCAGAGACCAAGATGGTCAGACGATCCACTCGCAATCTCGAGGTTAGGTCTGCCATGTGCTTTCTATCCCAGTGCACAGTCAGAAGAATGTTGGCCGAAAACTTCTCATGCAAACTGCTTACAAAAGTTGTCGTGGTTTTTATTCTCTTGTAGTGTTCTCCGTCAGGCTGCTTTACGGTCCGGGCAGACTGTGGATGTCTAAAGAATTTGAATATCAACGCCCAAAGCGAGTGCCTGAGGTACAAACGAACTCAGCAGGGTAAGGAAAACACAACTGGAATAAATACCTTATTATTGTGAAGATCACCGACAGTATGGCACACGAGGGAAATATTTACAGGCGGGAAGTACAACACCAAAAAAGCCTTGGAGTACCGACGGTTGCCGGTGATTCGCGACGTGAGTGACATGGCGTTGCGGCTTGGCTGCTTGTCGAGGCGGCGATAGAGGCCGTGAGGCTACTGCTTGCGGAGCAGCCGAGACTTATACTGAAGAGGGGAATATCAAGGTTGCTGGGAGCGAACTGCTGTATGGCGAGTCGCTGTGGTTAGCCTGCTGCGAGGGTAGTGCTGGAACGAGAGCCGCTGGGAGGAGACCTATGTGAGCCGCTGCTGTGAGGAGGCTCGTTGGAAGACTTGTGTGAATATCAGAGCCCCTGCAAGTCAACTGAACTGCGCTTGCCGCGCAGCTCATCAAATAGTGCTATCAGCATCTCCGCACCAAACTAGTTCTCTGGTTAAGTGGCTGGCGGTGGTGCTTTTGAAGCGGTCGAGGCAGCTAAACTTACGTAGGTGTCTTCAGATGTCGTCTGGTTGTTCGGAACGTGCGGCTTGCAGGAGCTCGGTCCGACACCCCAGCGCCAAACTTGAGCTCTGATTGGTAGGCCAGAAAGGGCGCATCGAGGCTGTGAGGTGGCGCTTTTAGGCTTATGTACTGGTGTTTGCGCACAGCTTGTTGAGACAATCACACTCTCTCTTTATTGAATCCCTGTTAATATTGAACTCAACCGGGTCGTTCCCCAAGCTCCTGAATGCTTCAGTGATCATCATGGTGGCTTTCTTGTCTTCCTGTCTGAAGCTTGCGTGCAGTCTAGTGCAGCAGCGAGAGTCTGTGTTATGGCTTTCTTCGCGCATTGCGCCCATTTTATAGGGCTTGCAAATTTTGGTTATCTTTACACACAACTTAATTATCACTGTCTGTGGATTCTACTTGACTGTCACTGCCGCTGCTGCTTGAGGGTAACACAGCTTTTGCATCGCACTCCATCAATCACAATAACTACTTCTTCTCCCCAAGTTCCTTCACCTCAGCTCTTCTCTCTTTATTTACCAAATCTGAATCTTGACATCCCATGGTCCCATGCACCCTTTCTTTCGCTGGTCAAAGAGAAAGTGCCTGTCCTTTTCAATCTTGATTTTCTACGATGCTTCAGCATTGGCAATATCAAAAAGGTTATCCAATTCATTTATGAATGTATCATGCTTGCAGGTTAATTGGAGTCTTCCTGTTCCGGAGACGCTTCAAGTTTTGCAATATTTGGAACATAGTTTTTAATTCCTTTGCAGAGTGCTGCTCTGGTCTAACAGGGATTCGGCTTTTCCCACCCAGATGGCTTGAACTTGACGAACGGTCTCAGTGGATGCCTCACGAATCGTTTTCCCTTCCCTGTTATGGAGGTTGAGGAAAAATATACAAAGTATTTTACGATTAGATGGAAGCTTGGTACCGCCAAACTCCTCAGGCGGATGCCCGACTAGAAAAACTTCAGTCTGGGCTCGTGTAGCCATGTAGCGAAGCAACTAAGTATTAGCTAGATATCTATTTCAACAATTATTGCTTCTATACTTATTAAAAGAAAAAATAAGCAAAAATTTGGTTCATATATACTAGTATATGTCTAATATTTGAAAAAAATTAATAATTCACATAACATGCCTAAAAAAATCAACCAACTTGCCAGTACCACCATATACCTAGCACTAATACATGTGGAATTTGAAAATTTGTTCAATTTTAGGGTGGACGGTCCCCTTAACCCTTTACCGCCCACATTTTTATACTCATATTACCGTTATGACAACCACTATCACTAAACCGACACTGGCATTAGGTAGTCACTGTTATCAAGATGGGGAAGAACTGCCACTCGGCAGTGCAGTTCAAAGGACACATTAGTGAACAAATTGAATAAGAAATACGATATATTATTGTTATTTTTGAAAGAGGACGAAACAGTCCAGTTGGGCAGTAAAGGGTTAAAAGAATGAAGATGCCTGGACTACCTCTAAATATTCTTCGAATAGCCTTAAATTTTGATATTTTCAAGCCCAGTGGACTCTTTCTGGAGGGTGAGAGCATGACATTTTAAAGTTGAAAAATGAGCTCCACCTTCGTGGTCATGTAATATGCATAAGCCTACATTTATCAAAACTGCTGTGATGTGATAAGAAGGTAGAATTGCTACAGTTGAAGGAGAGTGCGGCATGAGAGAAGCATTGATATTTTAGGTGATCTAGAGTCTAGTGAATGTGTAGCTTGCTGCCAAGTAAGTGCTTGTGCGTATGAACGAGCCTACCAGTGAATGGACCTAGTTCATTGTGAGCCATTATGCAGAGGCCAGAATTTCTGTCGATGAAAATTTTACCAAGTTATTTTGACAGTTTATTCGTTGTGTAGATAATGTCAATTGATAATTTCACCGAAACTTGTCATTTCCACTCGGAATTGTAGGTAAGTCAGGCATTAAATATTTCAAACTTGGGTAAAACGCATTTCTGATTTAAAATTTGGCATTTTTTGTTACGTGGCTAGACTAGTGAACGCGTGAGAAATGAGTGCGATTCATCTACATTGCTTCTAACGGTGTTGTTCGAGGACTCAAACTGAACGAGGAGTTTATGTGACACCGTTGTGGTAGTTTGCATTGCTTGTGTATGGCTACCCTGGGCCCTGTCTGTTACAGTTATGCTCTACGTATAATGGGTGAACGTTTGAATTTCTGCCATCATATTAGTTGTGTTCATAGAAGTGTTTTTTCTCAGCTGAAAATGTCAAAGGAATAGCTAGTAGGGACAAGTGCCTGACAGGTTTGGATCCATTTGTTTACTGCTTATTACTCTAGCTAATTTAAATGATTAAATTTATTAATTATTTCTTAGTCTTTGAAACTACTTTATTCTATTCTACAGTATTTTTTGTGAGCAAAAAAGTTACTTTCGTTCAACCTGTTTTTTTTCAATTTTGATCACGCCTAATTATAATTATACCTACAGTGGTACCTCGAGATACGAGCAGCTTAACATACGAGTTTTTGAGATACGAGCCGGAGCTCGGGTCATATTTTCGTTCAAGAAACGAGCCCAAAATCCGAGATACGAGCCGTGTTTCCGGAGCGTCTCGCTAGTTGGCACGTTTTAATGACACTTGTTTGTCACATTTTCGAAACATTTTGAAAGGCAGGCAAAAGCAAAGTTATTTAGATACATTTTTCTTGAAAATAGCTGCGAGTGAAAGAGCAGAAAGTGCAGCCAAGAAGGCAAAAACAAGTGATACATAATTAAATTTACGTAGATGTTAAGCTTAGTTAAGTTTAAAGTTAAGTGTGTTGTTTTACGTTTTTTGTTTCATTTAAAATAAGGAAAGTGTAGTTTTAGTTTTAAAGTTACGAAAATTGTTTTAATTTCTAAACGCCGTTTACGAACCTGTATAGAGTGTCTGCATCCCTTCCCCCTCCCTCCTTGCCGTTCACTTTCGTTAGGCTATGGTTACAGTGGATACGAACAATTTTTCGTCCGAATTCGGATCCACTGTAACCATAGCCTTAGCCGCACTGGTCTGTCTCCAAGGTAAGACTATTATGCTAAATAACTCTTTATTTCATATTTTGTTATGTATTTGTTAATTATGCATGTTTATTTGTTATTTATAAACATATGATTATTCATAATTTATAATGGTTTGGCGATTTTTCATATGTCTGGAACGGATTAAATCGAATTCAGTTATTTTAAGTGGGAGAAATTCGTTTGAGATACGAGCTGATTGACTTACGAGCTCGGTTCTGGAACGAATTAAACTCGTATCTCGAGGTACCATTGTACTATGTATAGTATGTTTAAGTAAAGTTTCATCCCCTCACGAGGATGCAACAGTTTAATTTATGGGAATTAAGGATCCCAAGAGAAAGTTGTGAAGATTCTAGCTGATGATCAAGTAGGTCTTCCTTATGTTGAAATAACAATAGTTTTTGTTTTGTTAGAGACCATATTTTTTCGGTTCACTGCTGTCTTTTTTCAACTTCTATTACTTTTGTCTTCAACTTTCATCTTTCAAGCTGTTTTTTTTTTCAATTTTGCTGCTCTTGTGTTCGGGGCATGGGAACATACTTAGTGCATCAATTCTCCGTTCCATGAATCCAATATCAGATGATGCTTTTCTTCTTCCTCTTTTACTAATATCTTCGTTGTAGTTAGGGGGGCTTTTATTAACTTTTGATCTAATCTATTGTTGAATTTATAGTTTTATGTGATCATAGTTACAGAAAATTTCTTACATGGGAGTACCTTTCCATGGTTTTGAAAAATACTACAAATTATGGTGGAGCTGTTTCAATGAACTTATTGCCAGCCAATATGGCGAAATTGGACGACGTGAAACTTCTCGAACACGTCGCACCATGATTGGTAGGGGATGAATTGTGTGGAAAGTCAAATTGCTCTGGGTCAATTATTAACACCTAGCTAACGTTATTTAAACCCTTCGATTTTGAAGTATAGCTAATTAGTAAGTAAGGTGAAATATACAGACGCATGACAAAATAATTGGAATACCTATAACGACTGTTCACTCCAGTTCAGCCACGTGTCGCAACAGTTCACCGCTTAGTGTTGGTGGAAGGAAAATTTTAATTGAGCATCTTTCAATTAGAGAGAAGTAAGAGAAAGTTGTGTCCTAGCCACGTGCTATTTAACTTGACCTGTCCGGCACCCTATGAGAGAGGTAGGAATATTGAAGCTCGCCTTGCTTGCGCTTGGTGGTCTGAAACAGAATTTGTCTTTCAAGAACAATTAGGTTAAGGTTATGATTGCCTGCATCGACCTGTAAAAGCTGTTATTTGCCGAGCAAGAAATGTACAATTATTTAAGTTGACGCAGTGATAGATGTGCGTTGAAGACAAAAGCCTACATTGTCACCATAATCTCAGATCTACAGCCATCACAAGAACCCTGTCTCCTCCAAAAGTAAATCAACGGAGCTAGCGTGCTGCGGCCAAACATGGCGGAGTAACTATCCCGAACTCTTTCGTGTAGCTGCGTAGTACTATGAGGCAATGACAGCAGTGTCAAGACCATCGATACCGAGAAACAGCTTACCTTGCCTGATGAATGATTTGCTTTATTTCAGAAATCTTTATTGTGTCAATGGGCTGCAATTTTGCTCGAGGAAATGGGCTGCAATTTTGAAGTTTATGACGCCTCGCTAGGTTTATAGGGAGCATTTAATCTTTCCCGCAGATGATGACCGAAAGGGGGGTGTTTGGAGTTTGTACGACGAAGAGAAGCGTCAGAGAAAGAAGAGAAGACGGAGAGAAAGTGATGAAGAGGAAGATGATGAGAAGACTGGCTTACGTATGGGCCGAGATGAGGAAAGGCGGCGAAGACGAGCGAGACGAACCTACGAGGCTGGGGTGAAGGCCAGGTTATCAGGCGAGTGTCTTCAATTTGAGTTTTTTTCCGGACCACTTGACTCGCTTTGTCCTCAGTTGTTCATCATTTCCAAGGTTGTGTCGATGTGTTTGTTCTACTGCTTCACAAAATAGATTTCTTATCTTTTATATCGGGATTGCATTCGAGCTTGTGCAGTAAAATTGCGACGTGTTATTGTGAAGTTCGTATAGAAATCCACTGTAATCTATTGCGAATTAAATGATGTATTTTGCGGGCAGAATATTTTCTCGTCGATTTCGTCGGTGTTATTTCGTCTAGCGCATATTGACCTATGGCTGTTCCCAGCTCCTGTGCATTTTGTACTCCTTCTGTGGTGCAGAAACCGTGTACGTTTCCGTGTAGTGCAATGCTGTGTATCACGTCAGGTCCGAAGCTCGGCCTGCCCATAATGCGTCCGCCGAGCGCAGCGCTGTCGCTCTACCACCCGCCGCGCCCTGACGCCTTCCCGCCGCCCCTCGTCGCCGCCGCCGCCGCTGCTGAGGGAGTGTACAGGTACTGCGGCGTTCTCATTCTCATATCTTTCTTAATTGTCGGTTTTCACACTTAAATTTTTGACGAACAATGTGTTATCAACTTATTTTTTCAGTAGGATTTTATTTTCCAATGATAACAATTTTTCAGGCAACTGCGTTTTGTCTAATAAATAAAATTAGACTGATAACCTTTCCCGAATCACGAGGTTCGAATTTTTGAGCGACTGACTCTCTAAGTCCTCTCCTGGCGGTATGATTCCTGGCGGTACAGGTTCTCCAGTGAATTTAGTGATGTGCGCTCTGTTGACTTGCTAATATTTGAACGTGCTTTCGAATGACACGTGGTTAAATTGTAGCGAACATATTTTGATGGGCTGTGGTATCGGTTGATGATTCCACGTTCCTTGCATTGATATCCATTGAATCTTCCATGGTTTTATTGTCTCCTCAAATATTCTCCATTCACTGTCAGACCTTGACACCGGTTTTGCCAATTCTAAAGTGACTGATGTGATTATTTTCCAGGTTTCATTTCTTCATCAAATGCTGTCAAAATTTCTACTGTATCTGGTGATTACTACTCCTCTTTAAACTTCTGATTTTACACTCTCTGATGGACTTTTTAAGCTTCTGATTACTCTTCTAAATTTTTCATCAAATGATTCATGAATGAGCAGTCCATTTAGAGTACAGCCACATTATGTATGGTTCTCAGGAAACTCGTGGCTCTCTAGTTCGGTTTTAAAATGGTTGGATGCAACTGTACTTGCTTATTTGTTGGTGACCGGCTAGGACCGCGCTCACGACGGACTAGGACTGCGCTCACTTGCTCATGATGGAGGACTAGGACTGCGCTTGCTTGCTCATGACAGAGGACTAGGACTGCGCTCAATTGCTCGTGACGGAGGACTAGGACTGCGCTCACTTGCTCATGACGGAGGACTAGGACTGCGCTCACTTGCTCATGACGGAGGACTAGGACTGCGCTCACTTGCTCATGACAGAGGACTAGGTCTGCGCTCACTGGCTCATGACGGAGGACTTGGACTGCGCTCACTTGCTCATGACAGAGGACTAGATCTGCGCTCAATTGCTCGTGACGGAGGACTAGGCCTGCGCTCACTTGCTCATGACAGGACTAGGTCTGTGCTCAATTGCTCGTGACAGAGGACTAGGACTGCATTCACTTGCTCATGACAGAGGACTAGGTCTGCGCTCAATTGCTCGTGATGGAGGACTAGGACTGCACTCACTTGCTCATGTCGGAGGACTAGGACTGCGCTCACTTGCTCATGACAGAGGACTAGGTCTGCGCTCAATTGCTCGTGACGGAGGACTAGGTCTGCGCTCACTTGCTCATGACGGAGGACTAGGACTGCGCTCACTTGCTCATGACAGAGGACTAGGTCTGCGCTCAATTGCTCGTGACGGAGGACTAGGACTGCGCTCACTTGCTCATGACGGAGGACTAGGACTGCGCTCACTTGCTCGTGACGGAGGACTAGGCCTGCGCTCACTTGCTCATGACGGAGGACTAGGCCTGCGCTCACTTGCTCATGACGGAGGACTAGGACTGTGCTCAATTGCTCATGGCAGAGGACTAGGCCTGCGCTCAATTGCTCATGACAGAGGACTAGGCCTGCGCTCAATTACTCGTCACGGAGGACTAGGATTGCGCTCACTTGCTCAGGGCTGTATGGGTGTGTGAGGCTGGAGGGGGGCGAGGTGGGCGCAAACGACTGCAGAAGAGGTTGCTGAATGGGAAGTGGTTGGAGAAGTGCGCGAGTGTGCACTCGTGAGGATTGATTACACTGTGTAAATTTAATTTTTTATGTCTCATTCTAAGTATATTTTCAACTGTAATGGAGCGCATTAAGCTGCAATTTTTTTCATTTACTAGTGCGATATATAGATATACATACTCGCTCTCGTCAGATTAGGTTTGTGTGTTGTGATGTTTGAGCCTGCTACTCCTCTTAGGGTATACAGCTAGTAAATGTGTAAGATTAAGCGAACTAAGGGGGAAGAGGAAAGATTCCGAGCTGAAGGTTAGTGAGGCCTCCTTTTTGTTGAAATGAAAAAGTTTTTGTTTTCGTATTGTCTATTTTTTTGTTGTCTTTTTTAGCATCTTTTATTTTTTTCAACTTATGTCTTGTTTCATAAACTCCTTTCAATCTTGCTATTTTTCCTTGTGCATTGATCCTTTGTTTTCTTTATTCTATACTAAAAAGGGCATTTTTCCTTTGTTGCTTGAGAAAATTTTTTGTAGTTAAGGAAGCTTAAATTTTCTTGAATTATAATCTTCAAATCTTAACAATGAATGCATATCAGGGATCTCGACGACCCTGGAGTTCAGCCTGAAGATTCGAAGAACCCGTGGGGTAGCCTGGCTCAAAACTGGGGCAAGAAAGAAACCAGTTGCCTCGACTACCAGGCTCTCTTGAAGAACCACAGAAAAGGTGAGCATGATTGGATCTACTAACTAACTTTACGTTTTTTTTAAATTTTAGTATGAATTTTGTTCAAAATTAGAGTGCCTCTTGCTTGCGATGGTGCTCACAACTGAGGCGATCGTGCCACGCACATGAAATTAGGCTTAGGAATGACGCACGTACAGCTCTACTCGTAGCAGTGGTCTCTTTCAAATCTTGTCGAATGCTTTGGCAAGTTCAGGAAGGTTGAAAACGGAAAGACAAAAAGGGCACAAAGAGAATGCTATTTTAAATCGGTATATCATTCCTGAGTCTAGTCCTATTACTCTGTTGTGAAAGTAGTAGTAGGAGATGCTCAAAAGTGTAGTAGAATGCCTGAGCAAGGACTCGTGTGGCGGAAGAGAGAGACGGCGCTGTGCTGTTTCTCCTATTTCCCTATTTTATGTTTTAGTCGTGTTACGGCAAGGTGAAAGTTGGAGTTGTTTCTTGTACTGCTAGGAGTAAAGGTGTTGGCATGTGATGAATCAAGTCTAACTTACGGTGCAGCAATGTTAGCTAAAGTAGAGGATTAATTTTGGAGAATAGCAGCGAAGTCTGAGAGCCGTTCCAGCTGAAATTCAAAGCTAAGTGATATGTTTGAGATGTTCAGCAATGAAGACATTACAGGAATAAATACAAAATTGTCCTCGGAGGTGTGTGAATTTGTAAGTTTTTATTGTTCTGAAATACTTGTCGGAAATGAAACGAGTTGGTCAGCTGTACCGGATATTGAGCCTAGAGAGGGTGTGAAAATGTGTGAATGCGAAGGTATTACTATATGAGGACTTAGTGCTAAGGGTAGCAAGATGTCATGGATGCATGCAGAGAAGCTCTTTAACGTAGTTTTAAAGTGTAGTTTTAAGACTGTGACAAGAGGAAGTGGTAATTTATTGTCCTGAGATATCGGATAAAATTCACTGGAATGTTACCGATTGAGCGTCAGAAAATGAAAGAAACGAATAAGTTGTCGCCCTGTGATATAAATGAGTGAAAATGAGGGAACTAGACCCAAGTTGAGACGAGTAGATCAATGTAGCTAAAAATACTGAGAGACACTGAGATTTGTGAATTATTTGTTGAAAAATAATAGAGAATGTGAGTGTTTTTACAAATTTTGAATTCAGCATGGATGAGCGAGTGTCGTTCGTGCCTCGTGTATGGTTTTTACGAGATGCGCCAGCCGCTGCCTGCAATCCTCCCAGTACATGTTGCACATCACGTCGGTAAGAAATCACATCGTAATAGTTTCCACGATAAATTTCCTTGTTCATCCAAACACAAATTCAGTTTCTGTGAAACAAGAAGTGTGGCGGCAGTGACGCTCGAGTGTGTCATCAAATGTCTTCTACTTCAAGTTGCTGGTGACCCCCATGTGAGGCCAAGATTCGCGGCTGTGAGGCACTTACCTTAGTGTAGCGAATGAAGCTATAATATGCTACCATTCTCATCGAGTGTTCATTAGCTTTTGACCTTTCCAGCAGCTACCACGGGACAAAAGCGAAAGCGAGATCATGACGAAGACTCGGGGTACGATGGAGCTCGACGCAACCGTCGCGATGGCGGCTACCCTCGTCCTGGTCCTGAGAGCCATCGTCGTGTCGGTGACCACCAACGTTATCCAGATTCTGGAGGCGAAGACCGTCAACGATCGGACGAAGAGGAAGATGGGTCATCAGAGAGCGATGCTAGCGATGATGTAGTCGCATGGAACTCTAAAATGAGAGTAAGATATTCGGCACGCTGTTTTGAAATTTAATAAGTTTCAACGGAGGGAAATATTTAACGTAAATTATATCACCGATTAGGAAAGTCGTAACTTTTTTGCCAGAGTTCAGGTGGTAAATTATCTCGAGCGGATGCCAGTGTTAGAGATGCACGCCAGTGTTAAAGATGCACAGATGCCAAATAGTCGGTCCCGTGGCGCACCCCACTCGTGCAGGTAACGCTGGCACCCTCACCTCGATACTGCTATGTGTATGTATAACATAAAATTACCTTTTGAACATAAATATTTGAATGGATGCATACGGCCATTAATGTAGAATTTTATAACAACTTTGAATATGTAGTATAATACGAAATTTTTATAATTGTCTTATATCTTTTACGCTACTCAAAGATCTGAATCACACTCTGCCTCCTGATGCTGGGTACTTAGCACAATTTATGACAGCTTGTCTTTTGATTGCAGCACCGGCGTAAATTTTGTGGTATCCTTGCTGAAGGGAAAAACGATTATCTTGCTCATCACATCCAAAAGATACATATTTAACACACAAAACGTTCAAACTACCGAGAGATTGTCAGTTCTTAACTCACCTTAGGGTTGAATTAATTTGAACTTGACTTGGATTAAATTGAACTTGACTTGGATCAATTTGAACTTGACTTGGATTAATTTGAACTTGACTTGGATTAATTTGAACTTGACTTGGATTAATTTGAAGTTGACTTGGATTAATTTGAAGTTGACTTGGATTAATTTGAACTTGACTTGGATTAATTTGAAGTTGACTTGGATTAATTTGAAGTTGACTTGGATAAATTTGAACTTGACTTGGATTAATTTGAACAGTTCAGGTACACGGTTGTTTTTCAACGAGGCTCTGCAATTGGTGTCTAAACAATTAATAAGTTACTACTCTAATGGAACTCGTAGATTGAAGGAAGAACTCCGTATTTTATAGGAAATTTATTACCTCAGTGTTATTATTTAATTTATTACCTATTGTTCGTGTGATTATTGAATAGTGTTTCTTCATTTATTTCTGCCTTGCTCTAGAAACATTGCTGAACGAAAGGGTTTGAATTGTCGTAGAATGTATCTGCGCTATGTTGTTTCCTGAGGGGCCATTGTTTGAGTTATTGACTTGCGTTCGACCTGCAGTCTCCGCGCATGAAGATGTACGCTGATGTCGAGGAGAAGAGAAGGAAGGTGAAGCCTAAGCGTCACAAGCCCGTCACTGACGGCGCTCAGTGGGACCCGCGTGGGCGTGACGCTGCTGAAGGATCTCCGAGGAAGGCTAAAAGCATCTTCGCAAGGCTGGGAGGGGGCGACGTACCGCATCCACGGACTTCTGTCAATAAATTCAGGTATTTATTTTGAAGGGAAGCTCAAGGAAATGCTGATGTAAACCCTCACTAAGATCTTGAAGTTACAAAAGTAAACCCCAAATAAGCTGGAATTTTTGAAGTCCGATGAACAGAGCGGGACTTGCCTTTTGAAAAATGTATGCTGGCATTCACAGTAATGACTGCACCAGGGAGTTAATCGACATAATCTCTGCCTTCGTCACGATCACAATACCAAAGGGAGAGGTAGCCCTTTCGCTGCACAATTTTCTGACTGGAGACGGTGTAAAACCATCTCACATTTTGCGACAACCTACGGCGCAGTTGAAGATATTACTGTACCTATTAGTATTAGAAATTAGTGTACTCATAGTGCAAAGAATTTATCACCCGCGTATCAGCTGAACTGAGAAGAATGTCCGTGTTGTTTCCTGCAGTATGGAGGAGCACCGCTGAAAACTGTTGGAGGGATTACTTTTGAGGTCGGTTCAAGTTGCGACAGGGCTCAGACAATAATTCTCTCCACTTTAAATTTTGCGCAGTGTCCACAATATGAGTCACTTGTCTTCTCATCTCGGATCACAAAAAACAGTTTTGAGGTTTGCAGGTGACCCTAAACACGATTCGAGCCTGTAGGTGAGAATTTTTGGCGTAACATTTTGATGTGTGATGAAGTATTTCTCGAGCTACATCGTCAATCGTTGCAAAATATCGTACATTTTGTATACTCTCTACTGTTAGAAATTTAATAATGATTCATCATGCAATAGGAGAGGATATCTTTCGCTTTGACATCGTAATATGAAGAAAGCTGTAACTCAAGAGGCATTGATTGGATAAGCATTAGGTTTGGGGTATTAAGGTTGGCCTGTCTGGTTATAAGAGGACTAGCGTCTCCAAAGAAATAGCATATAGATAATCCTTCGGAACTTATTTTTGTGCTCACTTTGTGTCTTTTAGTCCTCATTCTGCCCTTTTTTTCACCATCTGTTCTTCTTCATTCGCAACTTCCTCTTTTCTGTGCGCAGAGTGCCTCTCAGGGGGATACAACTATTGTATCTATGGGAATTAGCGCTCACAGGGGGAAAATCTGAGGGCCTGGGCTGAGAGTTAGGTTGGCCTTCTTTTTGTTGAAATAGTGTTTTTTTGTTGTGTTAGGGACTATCTTTTTTCGGTTCACTGCTTTCCTGTTTTTCAGCACCTACTACTTTCTTCTTCGATTTTGATCTTGTTTCATAATCTTCGTTCTCAACTTACTGTTTTTATCCCCTTTCTGCATAGATTCCGCGTTACCTTGACTCCAAACTAAATGGTGCCCTCCTCTCATTGGATCGCCTTTGTGGCCGATAGGGAGGCTTAAACTAACTAATAATCTAATCTAATCTATGCACAGAGTATCCTGTGTTGGAACACACTTCGTCCATCAATTTCCCATTTTCTACTGTGCATACGAGATAGTATTTTTTGTTGCTTTCTTAAAATTGCTTATATGTGGGTAGAATTATTACCCTAACTTATAAAAATAATAACAAAAGCAACGGCCATGTCGACTTAATTCCTGGGGCAGTCATTTCTGGAAGTTGTTCATAAGGCGCGTCTCGCTCCGTTCATCGTGCGTCGTGTAAATCAAAATTCAGGTTCATTTTTGATTTGCCCTCGTATAATTTTAAGCCGTAGGTTTCGGCTCTAAGCGAAAAGAGTTACTAGTTGATGCATTCCGTAAAGAAGTTTTTACTCTACTGTCTACTAAAACTGGTTAAAGTTTCACAGTTTTATGGTTACTTCGTTGGTTACTTTATGAAAATTGTTCATAAAACTCTTGAAAATTTAGTTTTAGTGCCAGTATAGTTGTAAATGATTGTAGTATTTAGTTTCTGTGTAACTTCAATTTCGCAGTCTTTGTATTTCTCAAATTAAGACATGTGAGTTGCAAAGTAGAATATTTCTTTCTCTACTTATCTAGTTTTATGTACGAAGGTGCTGAACATTTGCTGCTTGTTATGTAGATTACCAAGATGAGGTGAAATCCTTGTTTTTTCATCACTGCTTGACTATACCATTCGTTTGAGCAATGCCCCTCAGGGGGATACAACTAATGTATCTATGGAAATTAGTGCTTCTAGGGGAAAATGTGAGAGCTCGAGCTGTGAGTAAGGTAGGCTTTCTTTTTGTTGAAATAAAGTGTTTTTTTGTTATGCTAAGGACCACCTTTTTTCAGTTCACTACTGTCCTGTTTTTCAGCACCTCTGATTTTCTTCATCATAGTTTATCTTATTTCATGAACTTCTTTCTCAAGTTACTGTTTCTATGCCCCTTCTGCATAGATTCCTCATTCTCTTATCTCTGTGCTATATGGTGCCTTCCTCCTTTCTTTCTTTGATACGTTTTTTTTAGCGGTTAGGGAGGCTTGAATTAACTTATAATCTTATAATCTATAATGTGATCGTTTGAGCGATTTAAATATTCACATGTGGTTTGATGCTTCTGCAATATAGGCAATTTAGTGAGTGTTGTGTATGAGCTTGCCATCGTCGCCCAGGGAGCGTGAGTTCATCGCTCCTGAAGACCGCGACTGGGGAGCGGAGCGCCCCGTCAAGCGCTCCCGCGTGACGAGCAGCCCAGCGAGAGAGGCCGTGGGCGGCATGCGCTCCGAAGTTTACGCTGCTCGCGCTCGTGACGTCAAGTCCCGGCTGGGGGGAGGGAGGCGCTACTGAACTTGCGCTGCTCACGTACTCTTCATCATTGTTCAAACCACATTTTTTTGCGACTCAAGGGGGTTAAGACTTTTATTTCCCAGTTTATAAGGGCATGTTAACATAACCAGTTTGCATATGAGATAAACTAATGCATTATTATTTTCTCTCACTAAAGAAAGCCCTTAAAACAACTTTTGAAAAAAAGGTGTGTTCTTGCTATTATTTACGAGTTGGTTTTGATCGTAGGTTGCAAATTATGCTCAACTAAACCATTTTCTAACTCATGCGCCACTCTCACATGCCAGTCATTGCGCATTTCAGTTGCATTATTGTGCAACTTCGTAACAGAAAACTCATTTGTTCTTCCGACGGCCATGTTGCTATGTGTGACTCAAATTTAAACTGCACCTCGACACATATTTTCAGGCGAAGTAATGGTCGAAGATAGATATTCTGGTGCCCGATTGGCAAGAATTTATTTTATGGTCATGATCGCTTTGACTGAAATTAAGTTACAATACCTGAAAGCTCTTGCTAGTGTATCCAGACACCAACTAATGGAGGCCAACATTTCTTGAGCTTGAACTCAAAGTGTGGGGGCATTGACATGAGGTATTAAGTGTTTATTAAGGTTTGTGGAGTTTTGTCGAATGTTGTCAACTGTATTTTGTCAAATTTTTACGGGTTCAAGCGTCTTCTCATTCACTTGTCTCGGGTGCACACCGTTGGTATATGCGGGTTATAGGTCATCCGTCATCCTGCAATTCTCTCATACCACGAATTCAAATCATTGAAACACAGGGCCCCAATTCTTCATTTTGTTGAGCGTTCATTTTTTCATTTGGCGAAGAGAAACCGCCGGCCGTATTTCCCTTAGTTTTATTTTTAATTTGCCTTAATTTAGGAACTAGTTCTGCAATGAAGGGACTCTGATTTCAATATTCTTAGTTCTCGTTTTATTGTAGCGTTGTAATGTGCTAAGCAATTTTATATCATGTTGCCTCAGGCAAAAAATTTAACATTTTCACCAATATCTTGTGATCAAGTTCTGCTTGCGAACGGTCCCTGGCTAAGTTAGGTTGCCTTTTTTCTAAATAGAACAGCTATTTTGTTTTGTAAAGGGTCATCTCCTCTCAGTTCACTCCTGTTCTGTTTTTCAGACCCTATAATTTTCTTTTCTGACTTTCATCGTGTTTCATAACCTTCCTTTTCAATTTACTGTTTCTATGCGCATGGTATCTTGTGTGGAAGTACGCCTTGTGCATGAATAGTTTCAGCGTTCCCTCGACTCCTTACTAAATGGCACCGTCATCCTTCCTCTCTTTGAAACACCTTTACTGTGGTCAGGGAGCCTGAAATCATCTTATATTCTATTATCAGATGAGCGTGCCAACTCTGTCGTGACGGATGGGACTCCAAAAGTACTTATTAACACAAATAGACAGCAAGTGTATAAAGGCCATAACACTCATTATTGCCGTCACTTTCATGTGAGCAAAATCTTCGACTCCCAAGCCAAGGCCCTGAGAAGCATTATACTCTATTATGTAATATTGTCAGCGATTTTCGGATACGTTTCTGACGTGGAAAATTCGTGGGTGAAAAATTTTTAAGTTTGGTCTTTATTTTCGAACGGAAATTGTTTTAATTGAGTATCTGGTGAGAAATTTCTTTCATAAAATTAGATGTCTCGAAAATTTATGTTCGAAGTTGACTATAATTTGGAAGCATATCGGGCCCCTACGCTCACTGCACTGCCCTCTTTCTTTTTGAGCCAATACTGCTTGAAGCTGCAAAATTTTTAGCAGTTTGCATCTAACTTCATATTGAAGTGAATTAAAACGTACACTAAGCAAAGACATTTTGCATGTAAATCGTAGCGTAACTGTGTTAGCTTGTAACGATTATGTTCATAAGCTTAAAAAAAATGTTTCATTTGCTCTGGTAATCAAGTCAAATTAAATGGAAAGCTAAAGATCACTAGATTGGTCACAGGCTCTCAAAGTCTGCTTCGTTCTCATGGGTCTGTTTTTGTATTGTTTTTGTAGTTGTTTCATTCTAATCGGGTGCATCTTTGAGAAAATTGTGAGATCAAGTTGTCATCATTTTGTGGGCTCGGCGTATTTTCATGTACTTAATGCATAATTCAGCAATAAAATATTATTGAACTAATTCAATGAAAACTAAGTTTTAATACTCAGCACGGTTCTATTCAAATCAACTCCATGTGACGAGAAGTTAATTTAGTGAGCATTTATGTGTAGTTTAAACGTTGTTTACTGAAGATTTTTTTCGACCTTAAAAATTTCCGTAGTCGCTAATGCAATGCCAGCTGTTCAGAAAATGACAGTTTTATCCTCTGTTTTTATCTTATGTAACTTAAAGTGCACTGAGGGAAATAGGCAATTTGACAGTTTCCTATTATGGACTCAAAGAAGCCAGGTCATGCATAAGCGAGCTGATGACAAGCGTATTCTTGATGCACGAGGGGTGCAGCGTTCCATTCCCACTATCACATTGCTCATCTTCCCTCGTGTCTGCTGCTCGAGTGCAGGGACGAGCCGAGGTCGCGTCACGTGAACATTTTTGGTAGAACTTTCAAGATTTTTCTGTCAGCAATATAAATTTGAGCACACTTTCATCTTTAGTTTGAAGACACTCAGTTTCCACTTAAGATGTCCTCCTATCGAGTGAGGAAATGGATTTCAAAAGCTGTGCGTCTGAAATAACAATTGAATGAGCTGTTGTGGAGCTCTGGAATTAATTTGCCATACTCGGATGACAAACAATGAGCAGTGCTAGGACGCTAAGTTCTTGGAAAGTCGTGATTACGCTACGTGTCATCGTGTTAATAACTATTTCCGAAAATGGACATTTTGTACAATTTACAGTAGAATAGTTTAGTGGTCGTATTAACGTCAAGGTTTGTCAGTACAACTCACGACGCAAGAGTTGGAAAATTTTCGTTTCTTACCATTAGCAGATTTGACGTGTAACCAATTTCCGGCACCAATATCAAGGTAATGGTAACAACAGACATGATCTTGACATGAGTAAAGCAGAAAATAAAATATAACTTTTAACCCTTTAACGCCACATTTTTATACTCGTATAACCGTTATAACAACCACTATCACTAAACCAACACTGGCATTAGGTAGTAACTGTTTTCAAGATGGGGAAGGAACTGCCACTCGGCAGTGAAGTTCAAAGGACACATTAGTGAAAAAATTGATTAAGAAATACAATATATTATTGCTATTTTTGGAAGAGGACCGAATAGTCCAGTTGGGTATAGGCTCTCTTCCTGGCCTACGACGTTATAGGGGAATAGACTTCCCTTTACCACACGGTTCAATAAATTGATACTAGCTCGTTGCGTGCTCTCATGATTTATTTCAGGGAACATGAACAAATATCACAGTCCTTTTAACGGTAGCACAGTAATAGCAAGCAAATAAAAACAAGTTTCAAAATATTGAGGAATTGCGAGGTGTCTGGAAAGATAAAGAATAAAGCTAAATAAGACTGTAACAAGAAATAAATGAATATGCATATGTCATCAATATATTTCTCAGTATAATCAAATCCAATGTACCTAGAAATAAACAAAGACAATTCAATAGTGAACTACACGCTGGCCGATTGTCACGCATCTGGCGCCTAGAAAATCTACCTAGCATTACCACGCTGGGATAATTCTTTCAACTATCTTTTAAGAAGCATGGACGGCGCCAACATTGGGCGTTAAAAAGTTAATAGTACCGAATGTGTATAGTAGTATGCCTTTGAACGGAAAGATCTAAATTTGAAAGTGAAAATTATGTGACTTTGATCCGAACATCCAGTATTTCACTATACAAAAATAAGACCTACTCGTAAAAGTGTTTTTAACACTCCCTTGCGACACTTACACTACACACTGCACATTTGTGAGCTGATGAAGGTGGGTGAGGCTGAATTTCATATTCGTTGCTTTTTGTCTACTTAGACTTCTGGAGGTCTCTAAAGAGTAGTAAATATTTAACCTTCACAATATTGGACTCGAGCCGTCACCATGTCATACCACTGGTTATTATCTATGGGAATTAGCGCTCCCAGGGGAACCATGTGTGGGCCCGAGCTTAGGTAGGCTTCCTTTTTGTTGCAATAAAATAGGTTTTTGTTTTGTCACGGGCCATCTTTTTTCGGTTCACTGCTGTCCTGTTTTTCAGCACCTACTACTTTCTTCTTCAACTTTTTTCTTGTTTCATGAACTTCTTTCCTAGCTTACTGTTTCTGTGCACCTTGTGCATAGATTCCACTTTCCCTCAACTCCATACTAAATGGTGTCTTCCTCTTTCCTCTCTTGGAACATCTTTGTCGTGGTTAAGGGAGGCTAAAACGTTCTTATATAGTAATAATACCACTGGTTATGGAAATGTGTAACCCCAAACCAGCAAGTGGCAATGATTGCTACTTACCACCTGAAACTAGTACCCACCAAAAACGCTTCCATCTGCGCAGCCAGAAACCGGCGTTGGGTCTGCAAGAAAACTTCTGTTCATCGCAAGTGTCGCAAGATCTTGAGACGGGAAGCAGTATAATATCCATCCGTAACAGCCCTTGGCCTTTAAAAATCTTACTTTCCGCAAAAATCATCGAACATTGGCTGCAGAGGATTCTGAAAATGCCAACTTGCCGTGCCGCTCACCGCCACTTGCTCCTAAGAAGAAATAACACTTTTTGCTGTGAGAAGTTATAGTATTTATGATCAGAGCAGCAAAAGTTTTTGATGTTTAATGATGAAAACGCTACAGGTTGATGAAGCTCCAACGTGTCATGGCTCTGGTGTTATGTGAAGATGACCTATGGTGTACAGCTTCAACAGTGAAACATTCAAATATAATGGCGAAAAAATGGTTTCTTGATTTATGTTGTAAAAAAACTTTTGGCTCCCAATTTTTGTATGCTCTCTGTTTAAACAAATCAACAACCAGAAACATTTATTCTATTCGACTTCCATCGGATTGTTTTTGTACTCGTTCATTAGACGGAGATCGCCAGGCTCTCGAATTCTTCCTTGACAGATTTTAGGACAGCGATTGTGCACCAACTAATTTCCCTTATGTTGGTGCACAAACCAAGAAATTTTCTTACTTCTCACATCTGAATTATTCGCACAAATGTAGTATCCAAAAGGAATATATCATTCGCGAATTGCTCTTTTATCACAGATGTATTATTTCAGGTCAGTAATGATTACATTGAAGGGAATCGAGAAAATTAATATTGAAGCATGGAGCGAGAAATTAAAGTATTGAGACCCAACGCTCGTTTTCGGCGGCACAGGACGAAGGGACACTAGTGTACCTTGCTCCTCTCCTTTGATATTGTGCGCAGCCACCTTAACAAGTGGACTCAACTCCCCAATTAACGGGCCCTACGGCACACAAATTTACCGGGAACCCATCTGGGGCTGGTAACGCTGAAATTTAAGATAATTAAGGACAAGCGGAGCGTCATTAGCGGGAGTCTCACCTGAAGATCTTCGAAAACAATGTTCAGGCGAACACTCTTCACTGTAGCCGGCTGTCAAGGACCCAAGAAGTCCCTGGTAGCGAGGGCAGAATGCAGAGTCCTGCGGAGCACACGAGAAGAAGGTGCGCTCGCGTTCACGGCTGGTTTCAATCTGAGGTGGCCGACTTCTGTCGCCACGCTCCTTAGCTTGCTCGAATCCGTCGCGATGGCTTAGGACTCGAACAAGAAGATCAGACGAACGTTTTAGTATTTAAATTTACATTTGTCGCCGTAGAAGTGAGGAACCCCCGCCATTGCTCCGCTTAGTCGTGAAATTATCAGCGTTATTAGTTTTAGGCTGATTAGAAGGAGCACAGCCTTTGCCCTTTATTGCGGAAGGCCTTTTTGTGCCTTATAAAGTCCGCAAAGGACCTCAGCGTTCGAGCAATGACTGGAATCTCGACAATATAAAGAGAGCGTCGAGCGATGAAGAGGGGATTTGAACCCTAGGTAGGGGAAGAGAAAGTAGATTGAGAATTAGAGAGGAAAGGTACGCAGAAAGAAATAACGCAAGAGAGAAGTGTGAATCCTACTCTGCATTTGCGTGATCAGCATGCGGTTAGTAACTACCAACTGAAAGAGTCAATTGTTTTATTTAAAGTACGCGTGAGTAATTAAAAAAAAACATTGTAAATGAGCGCGCAACCTAGCATAACCAAGTAATTAATACAAGACGACAGAGTAATCTATGGACACATTACATGGGCACAGCATGATATGAAAATTGGAAACATAACCTTAAGATACGACAAAGTAGTTTAAACATCAAGTACACTCTATAGCTTGGTGTTTAAATTCGTGCTGTAGGCTCGCTGCCTTTTACTGGATGCAGCAATTGGACACTTGTTGGCTAAAATACCACTCTTCCTTTGACACGTCTTATAATAAACAAGCAATAACTTCACTTCGCCCTTAACCCTCCAAAACACTCAAGTATAGCCTCTGTCTTACGTCTTTCACTATTACCCTTCTTCTAACGTCTTACCCTCCGTCATCGCACTCAAGACATTGCCTCTGTTAGCCTTCTACCTCGTCATCGCTCGCCCGACATTGCCTCTGCCAGCCTTCTACCTCGTCATCGCACGCCCGACATTTCCTCAGCCAGCCTACTACCTCGTCATCACGCCCGATATTGCCTCTGCCAGCCTTCTACCTCGTCATCGCTCACCCGACGTTGCCTTTGCTAGTCTTCTCCCTCGCCATCGCTCGCCCCCGTCATTGCCTCTGATACATTACTCTTGATTTTTAAATCGCCCATTTCGCCTTTTCTTTCTCGTCATCGACCCCACAGTAACGACGTCTCCCAAAACTCGTCCCTTGATACATATCGACATGTTCGTACGCTCGGTATTTTGCTTGGCCTTTCTTGAGGCACTTCTTGCGTTGCCCACCCCTCGTACGTTACTGCTCATTCTGAATAATTTTCTCCCTTGCAATCAATAAGTTTATTGATAAAACTGCATCAAATTAATTTTTTTACTTGTTATTTTCACTGATATGCTCGTGGGATTTAGAATCCACGCTTTGTTTCATTAGAGAATTTAATTTAATTTTTTTGTTTGCCTCTTGGAAATAGGCTCAATTTCGACTGAAGATGAAGTTGCTCCTGCATTGATGCAAGTTAATGAGAAAGACTGAATTAACTGAAAGCTTGAATTAAGTCCCTCACTTGAAATTATTCGAGATGGTGTCGTCAATCCGCACCGGCTGGTTACTTCGTAACAATCGACATCTCTCCCTTGGGACCACAAATAATCCGTTCTATTCACTCACTCAATGAAATATTTGATAGTTTCAACTAATAACTTACCTCTTGGTAGACCAATTCTAGTTTTACACCTCGTCGGTTAGCGTAACGTGCGTGTACGACGCTGAGGCTTGTGAAGAAGGCCTTTCATTCCCCCGACGCCGCATTCTCCCGACTCCGCACCCTCTGGTCTGGCGGCTTCCCGCACTTTGGTAGACGGCCCTCATGCAAACCTCCAAATTCTTTCGCGTCAACATCTAGATTTTATAAGCATGTCTATTGCCCTTTTCTCTTACTTTCGTATACCCATCAATTTAGCATTGAAGTTAGATCGCTCATACTTTAAAAATCTATCATACCGACAAAGTTCAGTTAAGGACACTTGCCCCCACTTCAACTCCGTCAGCCACCTCCAACATGTCTTTATCTCTTACCGGCGTAAGAAAACCCTTTTTCTTTCTAAGAAACGCTGTTATTTCGCGCACTTTTACAACGCTTCGTTCCACAAGATGTGTTTTTTCACGCACCTCATCAGTCGAGAAAAGTAAGAACTCGTAAAAAACGATAACTCGGTTAAAAATATTCATGAGTAGCAAAATATATCTCACCAGAGATTACATTCGATGGTAGTGTGAGCCGTCTCTAACAGCAACTAAGGCGATCCAAAGAGAGGAAGGAGGAAGGCATCATATAGTATAGAGTTAAGGGAACGCGGAATCTAAGAACAAGCTTGAGAACTTTATGAAACAAGATGAAACGTGAAGAAAAAAGGAGCTGGTCGTGAAAAACAGGACAGCAGTGAAATGAGATGTCTGTAATATAACAAAAACCTATTCTACTTTTACAAAAGTAGGGCCTGCATAATTTCTAGCTCTCTATCTCGCATTTCTTCCCCTGGTAGTGCTCATTCCCATAGATACAATAGTTGTATCCTCCTGAGGGGGTGTAAATAAAAAAAATGAATTACGAAAATTTCAATTGAACCTAACTTTTCGTATAGACGGTCAATATTTAACTATAAAATAAATTTTAAAGGTCAATCCTAAATACCGAACTGAAATTCTTAGAAATGAGACACCTGAGTACATAATCTGTCACCAGTTTAAAACAATAGTGAAAAAAATTACAATGGCTACGTGGCCACACACACGAGTAGCTCACGGGGAGAGCGAGGCAGCGGTGTGTGGTGCCATTCGCACCGCAACACTGCCAAAAGTGGTCTCGGTGCACTCGGCTGAAGTGCACGCGTGCTGTACACCTGGCCCCAGATATTGTTAAAGAAGCGGCACAAAATTTGTTGAATACTGCGACTCTATGGATATAAAGTGTCGATAACGGACAAAATTACACGTTCCGTCCACTGCTATGTACGTCGAGTACAACATGATATTGACGAAGTGCCAATTAGTGGCAACGCTAGATCCGCTCTCATGCTGGAATAGATGATAACGATGTCACAGTGGCTGCAAAAAAAAGCGCGTCTCAAAAACTTGAATGTATTTTAATTACTTACTCGAATTGGAAACCCTTAATACGACAAGCCTTGATTGATGAAATACTCGGAATCGCGCCAATGTATGAGTTAGGCAAAAGTTCTATATTGACCGTTAAATATTTAATCGTAGAATGTGAAAATCTTAAAAATCGTAGAAGTTGAATGGTAGTTTGTAGAGCGCAACAACGGCGTCCTGTCGAGGAGGTATGGAACGACGGGTAGACGTTGAGAATTTAATAAATTGCCTTCGTGTGACAAATGCAAATGAGCTAATTCAAATGTTCCACCATAGTTTATTGGGGTAGACTTATTCTTAAAGATAAATGGTTACATTTATTTTTCTGTCTCAGATGTCATGGGTAGAAGGGAGCAGTAAAGGGCTCGCCTCCGAGCTGTAATATTAATTTTCTCAAATTCCTTCAATATAATTACTATTAACTAGAAAAATATTTGTATCAGTGACAAATAACAATTTGCGAATAATAGATTTCTTTCGGATACAGTAGTACCTGCAAAACTACGATACTGCGTTCCAAACTAGCCGTGGTTTTCAAAGCATCGCAGTGTTGAAGGCTGCTTGTGCTTGGAGAAGAAAACCGAGTGCAAGGGCAACTCTGCTCTTAACACCAGGTGCGAAACGCTAACGAACCCATAAAATGTCAATATATTATATACCTACTCTAGCATAGCATAGAATTCAAATTAATCAGTTAATTGCAATAATATTCTACACAATTTAATATTGCTCTTCAATAGAACAGCGCACACAGTCATTATGACAAACAGAAACATAGCAATATACACATATATAGGTTGATAATACTACTCACCTCTGAAATATCCTCCTAGGTCGATATAACTCTTAAGTCTTAGGCCAAGAAAGAAAAGAGAAGAGTAGGAAATATGGAAAGCAGTGTTGGGCAGTTGCGCCGCAACATGTTGCGGCCGCATTTGCGATCGCAACTTTTTCTGTTGCGGTTGCACCGCAAAAATTTTTGGAAAGTTGCGAATCTGTTGCGATCGCAACAATTTTCGACGTGTCAAGCCGCAACTCGCAACCGCAACATCACGATGGTAATTTAATTTTCAAAATAACTTCAATAAAGTTTAATACGCGTTTCATTCTCGTTTGAAACTAAACCATACTGTTTAGTATGGTTTAGGCAACTGTTTATTATTAGCATTAGGCGATACAGTGATACACATACACTTTGCTTACAGTATATAAATATATTTAATGTAATCCATTATATAACATACGTTATTAAAAATGATTTGAGTTGTAAGTGTAAAATTACGTATTATACGGCATATATATATAGCTAGACGTTGCGATTTGCCAATGTACTTCACATCGACGATTTTATCTTGGCGTCCTCTCTGCATCCGCATTTTAAGCTAAAATGGCTAAACGAAGTACAAAAAGTGGAGGTAATAACAAAAAACTAATCGCCCATCTTAATAACAAATCGGAAAATGGTATTCCAACTGAGGAGAGCGGTGCCGAGGACTTAGATGATGAAGATACAGTACTTCTTCATCGTCGTAATGATATCGGATGATAAGGAAAAAAATGAAAAAAAGTTCGTTGAACAAGTCAATGACTGGCTGAAACAGGCAGTAATCAACAGAACTAGCCACCCTGATGTTCACTGAGCGATCTTTCCTTCAAGTGAATTTGTCGTTTCGTTCATCCAATTTAACACGCCAATACCATCGAGTGCTGCGGTCGAACGACTGTTCTCCTTAGGCAAAGAAATTTTGAAACGGGGTCGGCTTTCAGACAAACATTTTGAAATGTTATATTTTTTGAAAGGCAACGCTTTTTTTCTTTTTTCTTGATCGTCATTACAGTGCATTGACATTGTCACATTGAGATCATGAACCAGTATTGAATCATAACAGAGGAACAACAAAAAGCAGAGGAAAATCATATATTACAGGAGCATATGCAGGGTTTTTCTTTATGCGTCATATAGGCTGTACAAATCTTCTGCACTTTTCTGTTTTCTATTTTTTGCTATATATACGGAACTCCTATGAAAATATAGCTACTAGCTAGGTACCTTTTCAACCTTATTATTATTAGAAAATAGAATTCATTTTATGTTTCAAGCTATAAATACAAATGAAACGTTTCTTTCCGTATCATGATATTTCATTCAATTCTAGTCCACACATTTACTCGATCTATTAATTTTTTTTAGTAAAACAATGCACTATTTTGAATATCTTAATATTATATTTATTTATAGCAATATATACGTAAAAAAATTGAATAGTATTTAATTGAATTTATATAAGTTGCTGTTGCGGTTGCGTCACAACTTTTTTTGTGGTGTTGCGGTTGCGTGCGCCGCAACATTTAAAAGTTACGGGCCCAACACTGATGGAAAGGTATAGTCAGAATAGACAGAGCGAGTAAAAGGAGTCTTAGAGGTAGTAAGTACTTTGCACAGCCTTAACCTATAGACACACTTGGTCGTCATGAACTGTTGACGCTACAAAGTCTGGAGAACAGCTGGCTAGCGGGTTCTCGTAACTCGCGGTTTTGCCAAAAATGTCCCACTAGTAACTTACATTTTACCCTATATTACACTCCTCCCTCCCTAATTAAAAGCCCCCTTATAACCCTATCCCCTATAGTACCTAGTCAATCCTGTAGATCCATTCTGACCATGGGCTTCCAGCTCGGTAAGACCT
Organism: Morinoia aosen; assembly: GCA_030386875.1. Classification (NCBI taxonomy): domain Eukaryota; kingdom Metazoa; phylum Arthropoda; class Malacostraca; order Amphipoda; family Talitridae; genus Morinoia; species Morinoia aosen. The sequence continues at coordinate 38,575,926 of CM059559.1, read as the reverse complement.
GCGTGAGATGCTAGCTGGAGGAAGTGTCGGATATAGATCATGAGCAGGTTGTGGAACCAACACTGTTTCTTCGACAGGGTTCTTGGTTGGTTCGTGGAGGGTTCTCGAGCATGTCATAACCTGGTCCTGGTATCAATGAACGACTTCTTTCCCCTGCAATTGGCACTTGTATGATAACGGACCGTTTTCTCGACGGTAAAAGCTGAGGTCCATTTCAGGGAACCCGTCGCGCATTGACGGACTTTCTCGGGCGACTTCAGCGGGATGTCAACCATGGAGACCATGGGTGGGATCTCCTCTGAGTGTCCCGGTGTTGAACAATTTTGGACGAGATTGCATCCGACGGCCTAAGTAGATCAAGACGAGAGCGAACTTTCCTGCCTAACATTAGCTCGACAGGCGTGACACCTGTTGTAGTGTGGGGTGTCAAGCGATAGTTGAACAGGAACCTGTCCAGTGCTAGGCGTAAAGGTTCAGCCGACTTCCGTATATTCTTCTTAAACGTTTGTACCATACGCTCTGCCAGGCTATTAGTTGAAGGATGGCATAGTGCGCTCGTAATATGCCACATACCACACGCCTTCGCGAATTCTTGAAATTCTTCCGATGTGAAACACGTTACGTTGTCTGAAACAATGGTTACCGGAAACTCAATCATCGTAAGAGTGGGCTTCAGGCACGAGATTCTTTCACTCGTAGTTGTGGTAGTTGTAGGAAAAATACCTACCCACTTAGAGTGTGCATCCACTATCATTAGATAATATTTTCCATCCACTGGGCCGCATAGTCGATGTGTATGCAATGCCAAGACTTCGCCAGCCATTCCCACGGATGGAGTTCAGCTTTCGTCGGTGCTGTTCGGGTGTTCAGGCACTCGCTGCATGACTTAGTCGTTTCTTCTTGGTGTTTTTCCAGGTTTGGCCACCAAACATAACTGCGAGCTAGTTCTTTTATCCTGGATGGTCCTGCATGGCCAGAATGAAGTTCCTCCACAATAGCTTGTCTAAGGGCTAGGGTACAATAATCCTTGTTCTCCAGTGCACACAGCCATTTTGTGGGGACAATTAGTCTTTCTTCATAATGAATGGAGTGAGATCGGGGTCCCCAATTACCATCGCAGACAACCTACCTGGCTGTATTTGTATACTCTTGAAAGTATAAGCATAAGCATCCCTTAGGATGCCGTCGCGAATGTGGACGCTGGTGACCGGAGTTGACTCCAGGAAGTTTACAAGGCACGTCCATTCTGCCGGGATTGGGGTGATTTTCTCGAAAGTTGTCGAGGGCAGACGGCTGAAGCATCAGCCGTACCCAACAACACACCTGACTGGAGACGCAAGGTGAACTTGTAGGATTGCAGCTGCAGAGCCCGCCTTTGAATGCGCCCTTATGGCAGCGATGGGATGTTTTTTCCATCATCAAATAGTCCTAGTACCAGCTTGTGATCGGTGATTACTGTAAATACCTGTCCCCATTGGTAGCAGTGGATTTTCTGAAGTGCACCATTGCAAGAGCTTCTTTCTCAGTCTGGGAATAGTTACCTTCTGTAGCTGTTGAAAGTCGGGAAGCAAAATAGACTGGTCGCTCTATCCCGTTAATAAGGTCACACAACACCGTCCAAACGCCATATGCGCTGCTATCGGCCACTATAGACCGACCGGGGTTGAAAATTTGGCCGGGGCCGGAGCCAACAAATTTGTCATGGCCGGGGCCGGGGTTCAGACCGTGTCAGGACGTGTCACGACGACGTAATGCATAACGCCGGTTAGTGGCTCAATGCATGTTGAATTACGGTTGCGGTTGGGTGTGTATTTATGTCAAGTCAATAAAGTTTTGTAGACGTGCAGTTGCAGTGCTTGTTGAATTAATTAATACAGAAACAATTTTAGTAATCAAATATACCGGGTGTTCCACAAAAATGTTCCCAACTTTTTACTGGATTCTATCTCCGCTTTAAATTAGCGTATTTGAATTGTCTTATTTTCACAATGTATTAAATCTTGTTTCGTTTTCGAATAATTTAAGTTATTGAAAATCATTTAATAACCACTCTACAGTGATCGATTTACTGAAAAAGGCAGAAAAACTATTTGTTCAAAGGAAAAGTTTTAAAAACAACACTGGTGATCTTTTCCATTTCTCAATACCTACTGTGAAGGAACGCGTTTTCAAAACATCACCTCCATCATTAATAATTCTTCGACAACGAATTGAAGAAGTGTTTCAAGAACTAAAAGAAAACGGTGAAATAATCCGCAAAACTCTTCGTTAAATAGTGGCTAGAAGTAATGCTTGCCTTGAGAGAAATGGAGGGTATGTCGAAGGATACTAAATTACTTTTTTATTTAAACTTTATTTAAGGTAATGATTTGTTACTCTTTTAAATTTTTGATTGTTCGGTTTTCCGGAAAGTACAAAATAAGGAAGAATATCAATATTGTTTTAAAAAGATTTCCTCTGAAAATTAATTTTTCTATCCGCTCCAGTTAATTGATCAATGTAAAGTGGTTATTAAACGATTTTCAATAACATGAATTATTCGAAAATAAAATAAAATTTACTACTTTGTGGAAAAATTAAAACTAAAACACGTTAATTTAAAGGGGAAATATAATTAATTAAAACTCAGTGACATTTTTGTGGGACACCCGGTATAATAACTAAAAGAAGTGTATGGTGGTCTCATCAAGCTCTACACCGGCACCACCACACAAGCTTGGTAGAATTACCTCGCACAACTTCACAGCTTCGAAGCGTCTCCACTGGACGGCCATTCAGCGCTCAAGTTTGGCGCTGGAGGGAGGGGGGGGGCGGTGACATTAGGAAAGAAGAGAAGAAAATTAGAGTTTGGCACAGAGTGTGCCAGGAGAGAAAAAGGAGGAGAGAAAAGGAAAGGGATAGTGGAAGAAGAGAGAGGCGCTTAACGCATGATTAGGTGATCTTGTGCATCTTGTTTAAATTATACTGCTAATTAGTTAAGATAATAAGGGAAAAGTACCCGTCAGGGCTTTTTATGCTAAAAGTGATTCGTCTATTGAATTATGCCGCGTTTACTCTGCTCTATTGTAATTATTTTTCGGCGAGAAGACGATAAAAGCCCTCGGCAAACGGAGTGAATATGAATTTTAGCTGGGGGAAATTTATGCTCATCTACAAGTCCCTTCATACACTATTTTTAGTGTATTTCTTCTTCTTTCTTTTATTTTTGTTTTTCTTCTTCTTTTTTCTTCTTTTTTTTATTTTGTTAATGATTTTTTTATTTTTATTTTTTTATTCATTTTTTTTTTATTTTTTTACACACGTATATATGCATATCTAAACATTATTCACACAGTGACACACGCACGCACACCCGACCCACGTGCAGCCATACATTTTTTTTTTCAATTACAGATACACACGATACATATGCACACATACATGTACATCTATAAATTCCTCCATACCTCTACACCCACAAATATATACAAACACACGCACACGTTATACATGCACACATATATGCATATGTACATATTATTATTATTATTTATTTATATATATATTTATATATATATTTTTTTTCTATTTATTTTTTTTCTGCATTTTTTTACATTATCCTACATCACCTACATTACATCCTAGCTATCTAAGCATATGCACATATCTTATCTACACAGTAAGCATTACCTAAAACTTCATTGTTTCGTTACCAAACTATGTTTTAGGCCTATCTAGTTCTTAACCTATATACAGTCTAATATTTACAAATGTACATCACCTAGCGCCTATACTTAAAGAATGAATTTTCACCTATACACTATCTTATTTACGTGTGTTATCTCTTTTCGTCATCACACGAATACACTATATGACACTAATTTAAACTTTTCGTTTGTACCTAATAATTTACAGGTTAAGTTATTTATTGTCCCCTACCTATTTACAATATCAATACAATATATAAACAGGGATTTGATAACTTTTTTGATCTTAGTTTGAGTGATGAAAAATTAATTGAAAAAAATTTGTATATTAGAGCAGCTACAATGAGAATAAATATCTGGGGTTTCGGCTTCCCACCCATGGGGGGAAGACCGTCCTACCGCTCGCCAAAACCCCAGAAAACAAAAAATAAAAAAGTATCAATGAAATTAGTTTGGTCTTCCCCCTCGTCCTCCTAAAAGGACTAGAAATTGTCTTAATAGGTGTGCCTGGCATGTTGTTGGTTCATGTATATTTTGGAGGTGGAGGAGGGGGTCATTGCAAGTAGTCTAGAACTTTTGAATCGGGAGTGTTGTTTGGGGATGAGCTCCGGAGGAAAACTTAATTTTGTACACAGGTCAGGATCGAATTGCTGCATGCTGTGTCAGACCCTGTTTGCATGCTCGTGTAACAGTATGTTAATGGGAGGGACATTTAGATGATTGTGCAGGATTTGGATGGTATTGCTTCTATTAAACTTGTGCCGGTGATAAATCTAAGTGCTTTGTTTTGAACTCTTTGTAATTTGGATATTGCTGTTGCTGATGCTGTGGGTAAAGGTATGACTGGGTATATTAATGCTGATCTTACAAAGGCTATATATAGTTTCAGTTTGGTTTCTGTAGAGAGGTGAGTAAAACGGTAATTTTTTCTAAATTTTTGTAGGCTATTGCTTGTCTAATGGAGGCTTGTGATGATAAACCATGTGTTGTTATGTTCAAACCCAGGACTTTTCCTTTATTTGTGTACGGTATTAATTTGTCGTTTATGGTAACTTCAAATGTTTTCCTTCTATTTATTGGGATTATGGCAAATTTACTACTGTTGGTTAATATTTTCCATTTTCTTTCAAACGTGTTTATTTTTTCTATTGCTCTTTTGGTGATGACTGTTGCGTATTTTGGTGAATATTTTCCAGCTGTTATCTGTGTGATGTCATCTGCAAAACATATGTAATCTGTTTTAGGTAGCGGCGGTGGTAAATCATGAGTATAAAAGCTGAAAAGTGTAGGGGATAGGCATGCTCCTTGGGGTACACCTGTGCACAGTGAGAATCGCGGCTCTATGTAATTGGATATTCTTATTGAGGCTGTCCTGCTATTAAGGTAATTGTTCAGGGTCCGGAGAAATATAGGGTGAAGATTGATTTGTGAAAGTTTGAAGATGAGACCAGAGTGCCATACCTTGTCGAATGCTTTTTTAACATCTCTTAAGCAAATGTCTATCGTGAATTTTTTGCTAATTGGATGGAAATTGATTCGTGCAGGGTTGCCAGTGCGGTATGTGTGCCTTTATTACATCTGAATCCGTGTTGTCTGCTATTAAAATGATTATGAATCGTAAGGAAATTTGTCAACCTATTATTTAAAATTTTGCCTAGTAGTTTGCCGTGTACATCCAGGAGGGAAATTGGTCGGTAATTGTGAACTGATTTTAGGGATGTGTATGGTTTTGGGAGGAAAATCATTATGGCATGTTTTAGATTGTTCGGGAAGTAACCAGCTGATATAGACATATTGAAAATACAAATCAGAAAGGGAATCATGTTTTTTGTAAGGTGGTTATTTCCATTGTCCCTGGTGCTTTCTGTTTGAACGGTCTCAGCGCTTGTAATAGTTCTTCAAATGTAATAGGGGGAAAGTGTATAGGGTCCAGTCTGTTGATATTTCCAGTTCGGTATAGTTTGTTTGTATTTGCTATGTTGTTCATTTGTTATTGTACTATTGCAATGTGTTGTCTGTCGAAGTGGGGTTCGTCCTGTTCTGTAAATATTTCTTTCCAGTGTGCTCTGAAGATGGGTTCTTTTTCGTGAGGAGTATGTAACTCTTCTTTATTATGTTCTATGTATGGTATTTGTTGTTTGGTGTTGCCACCCATCATCCTCTTGCAGGAGGACCAAAACATTTTCGGATCCTCCTGCAGTTTAAGACTGAATTAAATCCTCCCAGGTTTGCTGATATTTGCCTTTGTATATATCTTGTAATCGGATTCTTATTGTGTTCAAATGTCGGTTCAAATCTATAGATGGCCCATATCTGGAGATGTATTGGGTTGTCTGTCGGTATTGTGCTTGTAATGTCAAAGTTTCGTGAGTTGGTTTGATCCCCGGGATAATTCTATGAGTTATGAGTGGAACTGCTGTATTTGTGGCATCCTGCAGGTGTTTGGTCCATGTGTCTAGGTACTTGTTTATTTCGTTTATAGTTGGATCCGGTTGTGAAGGGGGTGTGACAGGTTATAGTAACTGCTTGTATAATTTCCAATTTGCTTTTTGAAAGTGTCTTCGCGGTTTGATGGGAATTTGTATTGGGTTGGCTGTGATGATAGCGATTATTGGAATGTGATCCGATGGTGTGATGGGGCCGGGCTTCAAGAAAATATTATGAAATGCATGCTTGTTTTGTAGAACTACATCGGGTGAGGTGGTGCTATTGTGAGTTATTAGGGTGGGAAAAAAGGGTCCAATGTGTGTGCATTTCTGTTTTGAAATTAGGTAGCAAGGATGGTTTCCTCTATTGTTCCTATGTGAGTATCCTGTTATGCTATGTGCGGCGTTTATGTCACCTAGAAAATAGGTTGGGTGCGGTCTATTGAAAAGCATGTGAAAGTCTATGAAATGCAGGTAGTCTGTTCTTGGGGGTGTATATGTAGTACCTATGGTGATTGGTCCCTGAAGCGTATCGATTGTTACTGCGATCATATCTGTGTGGAAATCATCGTGAAGTCTGTACGAAATGCTTTTCCTGAGTGCTATTGCAGTGCCTGCGTGATTTTCGTTTAACTTATTTGAGTAAAATGTATTGTAATTGAAGATCTTAAGGCGTTGTTTATTTATGAGGCAGTGACTATTGATGAGTATTATGTCTGGGTCTAGCGTGTTGTATGTATATGTTGGATAGTGTGATTCTATTGGTATTCCAAGATTGCACGTTGTGTTGAATTATTGTTATTTTCTTCAGATTCACTTTTTAGCAATTAATTTTTTTGTTTTTTTGGTGGCTGCTATTAGTGATTGGTGTCTTGAAAGATTTATGAAGTCCTCGTGGGGGGTTATGTTTATTTTTTTCTTGTGAATTGGACCCTGTTGCTCCTAATGTAATCCAGTAATGTTAGTGATCTCATGTCCTGAACAGTGAATTTTAATCCTATATCGTTTTCTTTTCTGTTGAGTTCCTGGATGTACAATTCTGTCGGGGGATTTTCTGGGATTAGTGAATTGTCTATGAAATTTCTGTATAGTTTTATATGAAAGTTGTGTTTGTTGTCTAATACTATGCTTGAATTACCCATATCATCACTTATCCTGCGTTTAGTTCTAGCCTCCGTGTCCATGGCCTCCTCCATATGCTCCTGTTCACATTCCAGAGAGACACCCACCGTTTTTTCCTGTTCCGTTTCCGTCTCCTGTGGTGTTGTTTCTGATTTGTAGTAAAAATTGAATATTGCGGCTGAGGCACGATCTGGGAAAGTGGTATCGATATTGAAGTTCAGTTTTAAGGATTGTGAAAGAAGATCGCCAAATTTCTGTGTTCTATTGAGTGCTGCTATATGTGTTTCCAAGATGAGTGCTATCAGTTTAATCTGTGTTTGTGATGTTAGTGTGAGGGTGTGTTCTGGGGGGTTTGTTTGTATTATTGCGTGCTTTGCAATTTCAGCATAGGTGTTTTGAGTTTGTTGGTGATGCTCATGTTTTTCATTTTTAATTTTTTGTTCGATTAGATTTTTTCTATACGGGCAACTTGATGCTAATGTTCTGTGTGGTCCATTACAATTGAGGCATTGTTTAAGTGTGCTTGTGCATTGTTGGTAAGTATGTTATTGTGAGGAGCATTCTGAGCAATATTGTGTTGTTTGGGTGCATTTGGATGTTGGGTGGTCTTCGTATTTGTAGCACTTGTAACAGGTGAGGATGTGTGTGCATTTTTCTTGTTCACATTGATAGGGTGTAATTTTTGTATGATACATAGAACACCCATCTCGGAGGATCCTTTGTGCAGTGGTGGTGTCAGAAGTTATAATTTTAATTAGATGAGTGTATTGCTTTATTTCAACTATTTCTGTGACTGATAACCATGAAATTTACTGTTGGATTTCTGCTTTGATTTCATCCGCAGGTCTTGCACCTATTTCATTATCAATTTGTCTGACAAAAATGGATCTTTTTGCTCCTAGGTCGGGGGGAATAACTGGAATTATATTCACTTTTTGGAATGCGTTGATTGCTTTACTGGAAGTTAGTCTATCAACTGAAGTGACATCGTCTGTTACTGCATAGAAACCTGTACTGGTGGAATTCAGTCTAATAAGAGGAGCATTTAGGTCTTTGAAGGTTGTTTCAAAAATTTTTGTCTTGTCCACTGGTTTAGCTGTATCGATAAATTTAAGTTGTACTCTATATGTTGATGATTTTATTCTAGGTGCTGTGCTGGTTGCAGCAATGTTGGGTTTTGGTGGTATAAGCATCGTAGGCGGAAGGTTTCCAGGATTAAGGGGAAAGGACCTCGGAATTGTGTTCCTAGGTTTGGAGGCTGAACGAGGGTTTGAAGGAAGAGGGGCCCAGGGGGGTGGCGGCTACCTGAGCCTCCCCACCCAGCACCAGCTCCCTTCCCCCGATCAGGGGGGGCATTACGGAAAAGGCCTAGCCCTACCCTACTATAATTACAATTGAGCTACTCAATATTATGATACAATATATACAGCACACAGCTCTACAAATCGCCTACTGAAGGCACGCTTAAGCAACGGTGCCCCTAATTCAGGTATTAATTACCGAAATAGACGAGTTCTAGAAGATTATATCACTGTGAACTATACAATATCAATACATTAAACCATACAATACTAGTAAATTTGACTATACAATATTATTACATTACACCATACGATACTAATATAAGACTGTGCAGTACTAATACAATAGACTATACAATAATAATACAGTAGACTATACAATATCAATACATTAAACAATACAATGTGAATAAATTAAAACTAAACAGTATTAAGACATTTGAATTCGACATGTATGCACAAGATCACATAAATGAAAAAAACACACAGAATGGGAAAAGCAATAGTTAAGAAAAAGTGCTCACCTCTGGCCCGGAGGGGGTGCCCCTGGGCCGGTGGTCAAAAACCACACTCCGTCCTCCGACTTAACTTTCTGTTAAGCCTTCAAACCAGAAAGAATAGAAAATAGTGAGCTCAAGAAAGTATTAATTTTTTGCTCTTTTATCGCACAGAGAAAAGTCTCTAACCATTCACGGCGCATTCACGAGGGAACCTGGCGCTGGGGTGGCGGATAGAGCCTCTACAAGCCGCGCGCTCCGAGCAGCCAGGCGACACCTCGGAACACTCACGTACGTTTAGCTCAGTCTCGACTGCTTCAAAAGCGCCACCCCGAGCCCCCTAACCAGAGAGCTAGCTCGGTTCAGTGAGGCCGCCGCCAGGCCTATATATTGAACTGCGCGGCAGACGCAGTAGCTCACACAGTGCACTCGCAGGAACCCTGATATTCACACAAGTTTTCTTCCTGCGAGCCTCGTCACTGCAACGGCTCACACAAGTCTCATCCTGCGAGCCTCGTCACTGCAACGGCTCACACAAGTCTTCCAACAAGCCTCCTCACAGCAGCAGCTCACACAAGTCTTCCAACGAGCCTCCTCACAGCAGCGGCTCACACAAGACGTCTCCCTGCGATTCTCCTTGCAGCGACTCTGACATTCACTTGTCTCGGCTGCTCAGCAAGCAGTAGCCTCTCGGCCTCCATCGCCACCTCGACGGCGCACCGCTACGTCACGGCACGCACGACGCGACTTACCGACAACCGTCGGTCATCCAAGTCGTCCTTGGGTACTATACTACCTGCTTGTAAATATTTACCTCATGTGCCTGACTGTCGGCGATCTTCACAATAATACAGCCTTTATTCATGTTGTGTTTTCCTTACCTTGCCGGGTTCGTTTGAACCTCAGGCACTCGCTTCGGGCATAGATACCACAAATTCAAAAGATATTCACAGTCTGACCGGAGTGTAAAGCAGCCTGAGGGAGAACACGCTACCAACTCTTCAACACGTTCTTCGAACCCAGCAAACAACCTCTACCAAACACAACGGAGGCACCCGCCACACAGGCAGGTACCCACCCTAACGATGACGAAATGGACACAATCCACCACTCAACAGACGAGAACTCCACCCAGGACGAAACCAGCGACGACAACTTGACTGAAAATTGGAGAACTCAGCCCGAGAAGAAGAAAACCAAGCAACGAAAGAAGAAGAGGCAACCCTCCTCAGAAGAATCCCTTTCACATGACGACGAACTTCAGGTTTCACTCTTCCGCAGTGACATGAACTCACAGCCAATTCCCAGAAAGCCCACCATTAAACAGATTGTAGATGAACTAACCGCAAACCCCCCGGCCTCAAAATCGCAGTCGCACATCCAAATCCGGACAACATCCGGCAATAAATCGTTGACTACAGCTACAACCTCCAAGGCACGCCCATAATCACAATCCCACATGACCAATTCGCCAAGATGCACAAATGCTCAAAACTTAACGCCTCCCACAAGAAACCCAAACACTCGACTACATAATGGATGCACACAATATGAATAAAACACTGACTGTTATTCAACACAACGTCCAACACTGGGAAAATAACAAAATTGCATTATGCAACATTTATCGTCAATACAATCCGCACGTAATTCTACTGAACTCGCACTGCGTGCAAAACAACACCCTCATCAAAATTTGGAACTACAATACATCTACCACAAACAAAGCAAATAAAAATCACGCTGGAGTAGCAATAGCAATTCGAAAAGACCTCCCATTCAAGCTGCACGACACCTTCCATATAGATATGTTGGTCATCACAGTAGAAACACCACAAGGCCCAATCACACTTGCCACAACCTACATACCTCCACGCATTGATTACATCAACTACATTGACATGCACACGCTTTTTAACCGAAAAAACCTAACTTACCTCCTAGCCGACATGAATGCCACACACCCCATTTTCGGATACACGTACTCGAACAGGAAGGAGAGGAAAATCCACTCACTAATAAACAGGAACAAATGTCTCCACATCGGCCCTAATTTCCCCACGATAATCACTCACCGTGCTTCCACTAGTCCAGATATCATACTAACAAACCCGCAAACATTCCATAACATCATATTCGAAACAGGTCCACTAACACCATCCGACCACATCCCCATCATAACTACAATATCAGCCAACCCTATACAAATTCCCATCCGCCCACGACCCTCCTTCCACAATGCAAACTGGGAACTATACTGCAATCTTCTCGCCGAACACACAATACCGTAAGACTTAAGCCCTACACTAGAGGGCATAGACAATCTCCTAATTACATGGAAATCCCAAATCAACGAAGCCTTCAATCAATCTATTCCAACTATCACACACAGAACCACCCCAGGCATCAAACCCACTCATGCTATACTCGTCCTTCAAACAATACACAAACACATTTACGACTATCTCCAACGACACGGCCACTCACTCCACCTATATATATATAGAACTCCTCAGACAACAGATAAAAACTGCATATCAACGCATTTACTCGGCGACATGGAATAACACTATCGCTAGCATCAAAAAGATGGACAATCCCAAACAATTCTGGTCCGCCATCAAACGTGTGTCAGTCAACAATAAAAAACAAAGCACCCCCTTCATCAAAGAATGCGGCGTCATTTACCATTCACCAGAATCCAAGGAATCTTTGTTCAGACAACACTGGTCAAACATATACTCAGGTATTGATGACCCCAACAACAATTTCGACGCTGATCACATACACACCATAGAAACACAAATGAACGACATCGCTCCTCAAGACAAACCACACGAGACAGGAGACACTTTCCGCCTTCACAATCTCCACTTCCCAGCCATCACAATCGAAGAACTTAAAAACGCACTTCGGACGTTTCCCCAAAAATCTCCAGGACCAACTAAAATAACGACACACCTCCTTAAACACTTACCGCAAAACATGCTCCAGTACCTTCTGTACATATTTAACAATGCCCTCTCCGCGGGTTATTTCCCAAACAAACTGAAACACGCAATAATGATCTTTTTACCGAAGCCCTCCACCTCCCAACACGAGGTGCAAAATTACCGCCCCATCTCCCTACTCGACAACCACGCTAAACTCCTCGACCAGATATTAACCTACCGGCTAACAGACCATCTAACCATCAACAACATCTACAACAACCGTACGGGTTCCTACGGGTTCCGCCACGGAAGAGGTACACACACCGCACTTGCCACGCTACACGAGACTCTCCACATTAAACAAACACAGAGAAACAAAACAGACATCATTCTACGAGATGTAAGCAAGGCCTTCGACAAAGTTTGGCACACAGGACTCAAATTCAAACTGTCACAACTACAAATTCACCCCATATTCACAAAAAATCCTGTATAGCTTCATCACTAACCGCATCGCAGCCATACGAATCGCAAACTACACTGGTCCACCTTTCTCCATCAAGTCAGGAGTTCCCCAAGGAGCACTCCTCTCCCCAACGCTGTACAACTACTTCACACACGACCTACCCCCACCAATACCCATCACTGACTACATAGCTTTTGCAGACGACATTACGCAAATTATATCCGCGAACCATTCATATAACATGGCAGCTATTCTAACAACACGAGCCATTGCCCAAATCAAAGATTACGAACGAAAATGGAAAATCCAAACCAATACAAACAAATTTAAAATAATTGTTATCAGCCGCCGCAAACATCCAACAATGCACATCAACAACACCCCACACCCTTACACAAACTCAGGCAAAGTTCTGGGACTCACAATCAGTACAACCGGATATCCACCCCACACCAGACAACGAGTAGCAATAGCACACCAAAACCTCTCACGCCCTTACCGATTCAAACACCTGAACCTAGAAGTAAAACGTCAACTCTACATCGCTCTAATCAGATCCACTCTCATCTACCCAGCCATTCCCCTACACACACTTCCACCAACATCTATCTTAACACTCTAGCGTGTACAAAACCAAGCCACGACATACAAAAAAAATTCAGAATGGCAAGATTTCTCCACCTCTGCACAACTGTACATCGCCGAACAAACCTGCAACCAATCAACATAACACTCCACAAACACGCAAAAAGAATTTGGCAAAATATTCACGACATGCACCCACAACTTTACTTACAACTCACATTCCCGCAAGACACTCCGCAAATACCGCAAAAACAATTCCAGAGCGCAAAAATGAAAACACTCGCACCCCAACCGAGACCAAAATACACTTAACACGACACCAACGATACTACTCCACAACCCCCTATCCACTACGGCAAGCCTACTTACCCACGTCCAGTACTAAAGATGCTTACTAACTAAACACCCATCCATACAAAGCCCTGACGGGTAATTAACTTTCAACATACTCAAACTACCTACAAAAAAACCTCCAACACTAGCATCATATGCGCAAAGCGCATCTCTACCAGTTTCCTATCTATCCTTCTCCGTTTCACCTCTTCTCTCCCCGACACACTCTGCGTCAAACTCTGTTTCCGTCTTTTATATAAGCATCGACGCACACACGCAGCCTCAGTGCACTCGCAGGAACCCTGATATTCACACAAGTCTTCTTCCTGCGAGCCTCCTCGCTGCAGCAGCTCACACTAGTCTTCAAGCGAGCCTCCTCACTGCAGCACCTTACACAAGTCTTCCAGCGAGCCTCCTCACAGCAGCGGCTCACACAAGCCTCCTCCTTGCGACTCTCCTCGCACCCGGTTTCATACAATGACTCGCCACACAGCAACTCTGATATTCACTATAAGTCTCGGCTGCTCCGCAAGCAGTAGCCTCACGGCCTCCATCGCCACCTCGACGGCTTACCGCTACGCCACGTCACGCACTCCGCGACCTACCGACAACCGTCGGTCCTCCAAGTCGTCCTCGGGTACTATACTATATACCTGCCTGTAAATATTTACCTCATGTGCGTTACTGTTGGCGATCTTCGCAATAATACAGCCTTCATTCCAGTTGTGTTTTCCTTACCCTGCCGGGTTCGTTTTTACCTCAGGCACTCGCTTCGGGCAGAGATATTCAAAAGTCTAAAAGATATTCACAATCTTCCCGGAGTGTCAAGCAGCCTGAGGGAGAACACACTACAAATTCGTCAGTAGAAAGAAAGACCGTTTATTTCTAAGTTGTCACATGAGATACATGCCAACATATTGGCTGTTAAAAATTTCTCAATATAAGACATCCTAAAAACAAAAATTCCATACGAGGAGTACTAATTGACAAACTATCCGAGATGTACAAATAGTTAAACCATACGAGGCATATTAATAGACAAACTATACGAGGTGTACTAATAGACAAACAATGATTGCAAAGGTGTACAAATAGATACCCCATACGAGGCATACTAATAGACAAACTATACGAGGCATACTTATAGACGAACCATACGTGGCGTGCTAGTAGTCTAACTCTGTCACGGGGTAGTTGAATAAGAAATGAAAAATATCATCTCTTGGATATTTTATATTCCAAGCGAGGCTGACAACTTATAAATAATTTAAATACTACTACAAAATTCTTCAGAACTCCCAAGTTATTAGTTGAATTATCAAAGTAAGGAAAAGACAAAAAACGCTACACCGGAGCAGATTGAAACACCATCGTAAATGACAATCCAGTATTGAGAAAAGGTTAGTCATGAAGTAATTTATAAAGAACATCGCGAAACACAGCACGCACATCTGGAAATTCGTAAATAAACTCACATGCAAAAATGAAATGCATGCCATGTTCAGCATACAAACATAGAAACAATTTTTGCACGAGCGCTTTATTTCATTTCTCTGTTTATACTTTTAATTTCCTCTACTCACAAAAATGCCCTTCGGGGTCGTGTTGGATCGATTTATGAATCATTAAGCAAGCGCAATCAATTTGTTTATTTCTGGAATTTGGTTCAGTGTTAACTGATCGCAGAGCTTCAGGTAAAATATAACTAGAGGTTTTGCTTTTACGCAAAAAATAGAAATAGAAAAATATATATGCACATGTGTGTATATACATGTGCATAAAGATACATAGACATTCATATTTGCGTGCGCACACATACACATACATGCATACACTTACACACACATATTCATATATATATACGTATTGAAAATGAATATAAGAAAAATACTAATAAAGATAAAAAACAATCTTGCTCTTTCTACATCTATAATGACAGTCAAGCTTTGTGTAATCGTAAGAAATTACCTGAAAAAAATAAGGAATAGAAAAAAGACTTCGAAAAACGTTTAAAATGAAATGGTTTTCTAATTTCCTAAAAGAAATCTTAAGAAAACTTAAATTACCGTCGTGGAATAACAACAACAAAAAAAAACACATATCATATCCCCTCGGTACTCTCTACAACATCATGCGGACATGGGTACATGGGATAAAATGGAGAGACAGTGTAAGCCGGTTATCCGGTTATGATTGACATATATCTACAAAATTTTGGCAGAAATGCGTAAACAAGCATATACTCAACATCAAAATTCATAGCTTGTTCAACATACGGACAGAAAGATAATTTACCACGATTCATACGCTCAAATTGCATTTTATTTCACTAATTGTATTTGTCATTTTTCCGATTCACAGAAACGCTCTTTGGGGAAGTGATAGATCTATTTTTGAATCATTTCGCTAGCGCAATAAAATTAATTATTCGCGTAAAGAAATGAAATAGAAACATGTATATCTATTAATGTAGATATATATATACCCACATACGAGTACGTACACACACATATTAATATATATACTTATTGAAAATGAATATAAGAAAAAAATATTTAAAACATAAAAAATAAAAAAACAACCTACCATCTACTACGTCATTACGTCATTTACATCGAAAATGACAGTCGAGCTCACTGTAATCCTAAAGAAATTATTCGGAAAAAATAACTAAAAAGAAAAGAAGTCTTCGAAAAACGTATAAATGAACTATTTTTTAATTTCTTCATAGAAATTTTTAAGAAAACTCAGGTTACAGTTAAGAAGCAACACAACCCTTCAGCATTATACGGACATGTATTCGTGGGATAAAATGGAATAACATTGTGGCCGGATATCACATTTGAGTGGCGAATATTTACAAAATTTGGCACGTATAGGTAGATTAAACAATGATCCAAAGTGATGATTTTAATTACGGAAATATCAAGTTTTTTCAGTGTTAGTTCAGTTCAGTGCTAGTGTGCGCTGAACGCGCGGAAAAATATAAAAAGAATAAATGAAATGCTTAATTACCTCCTCCCCCAGCTCAGCCGAAATCGATTGAAAACATCTTCGAGAATGATTTTGAAATAGTTAGACAACGTTAGCCAAAACTTAGTTTAATAAAAACATAGCACAACCCTCACATCTAGTATCCTTTATATTGGTGTACACACAAAATGTATTTCAGAGTGTGTTTGTACTACGGACGTTAAATATTAATACAGAAAAGAGAAAAATAACAAAATAAAGATAAGGAAATACTCCTAATTATGGAAAAAACGGTCATTCCGCTGCATTGAACTGACGGCTGTGGTGCTCATTATTGTCGACAGAAATAAGTAAGATGAATATTAGAATGGCTTAGCAAACGTAAAATGAAATAATTTCTAATTTTCTAACAGAAATTTCAGGCGAATTTAAATTTCAGGTAAATGGGAAATTCCCACCAAAATGCTGCAGGCCCTATGACAGAGATGCAAAATGACGTGACACATTTAATCTAAATTCTTTCACAGTTTTAGAGTTTTTGATATGCTGGGGATGGTTGTTCCACAAAAAAGCTCCAGAAACTGAGAGAGCTTTCTGTCCTACGTTAGATGAACGGTAACTGACAAAGACATCATTCCTCCGATTTGTTTTTTTTTGTTTGGGATATTAGATGGATTTTTTTTACAACATCTGCAATGCTCTGAGGGAGGTGCAGAGAGGAGAACGCTCGTCGATTTTGGATCATGAATCTTTTCGGTAAGTAAGATTTTTCAGTAAGGTTTCCAAAAAGTGGGGTAAAACAAATACAGCATTGCTTGCGCTTAAGGCAAATGAGTGACAGACGCAATCATTCATAAAAACATTAGGAATTACATCTCTCAGTAGCTTTAAAAATATTGTCAATACGTACATTAGATTTGACACTTTCAAATCATTTTTTGTGTTTTTCGGTATTTTTATGAGTTAGTAGCATAGACTTGGTTGCATTTTCAGCATAAATGAACAGCATTTACAATAGCATAATTCTTTATTATCTATGTCTCTTTACAACCAGTCATTAAATTCAACGTCACGTAACCAATCTTCTCTGTAAGGCTTACGTACCATGTTTTAATCTTTTTCGTAGGAGAGTATTCGCTCATGATTCAACATTGCATTGTTTTTACCGACTAATTTTAAAGAATAGGCGAAAACAAACTAACTAAACACAACAACGATATTAAACCTAGCTAAATTGCAAACACGCCGACCAGTAGCTACTTACGCTGTCCCCGGGAGGCCAGGAGCCCAGGACTCCGCCGCATATCAGTGGCGTTCGTTTGAAATATTACTCGTTTGAAACGAGAAATATTTCCGTTTTCTCGACATGAACATCTTTTACTTAGAGATACTTAATTTCATCAGCAAAATTGTTTTGTACTCTTCATTTATTGTTTTGATTTTTGCGTTTTGTGCAATCTTTTTATTAAAACCTAGATTCAACCAACTTTTTGAAGAAAAGACCTAGAAACCTAGCCTGAAGCGAAAAACCTAGATCTAGGTTTAAAACCAAGCACTGGCAGCACTGCCTTGTACTCACCCGCAAACGAGACTGAGGCTGTTTCGAACGTGTTACGAGCTCGTTCGAATTCTTTCAACGACAAAGTGTATGACCAAAATATGATAAGAGCTATTATATCGGATCGACCCAGTAACCACAGAAAACAATAACATGTAACACCGTTAATAATTACTAAAAATTGATACAAGTAAGTGTCTAGTAAAAAGTATCGTGTGGAAGGAGTGAAAATGTACTCGGTTCTCTGTATTGTGCATGTTTTGTGTATGCCTCGTCAGCACACGCCAGATATACACACATGCTGCGCTAGAGGTTAGACTTTGAGTAGCTATCACTAGCGCACGCTGTCTCGACTGCGGTTACTGCATTGTAAGCAATTGTTCACTCGTAACACTTAATTTGATTTACAACATATTTATAATGAAATTTTCTATTTCTATTTTGTAGATTGAAATTTGACAAAATTTCAAATTTTTCTACAAAAAAATGTATTTTATCCAAGGTCTTGAAAAATTTAATTGAATCTTTTTATTTTCCCTAATCGACCCCCTTCTGACCCCCATAAATTTATCGACCCCTTGAATTCTGTCCTCGATTGCTCAGGGGTCGATATCGACCACTTTGCCGACCACTGCCCTAAACCCAAGCTTTCTTCATAAACTTCAAACAACCAACCGCCTCATACAGCATACTGCATCACAGGAGAAACGCATGACACCAAAGTGTCCCCATTAAAAAAAGTGATGTGCTTTAACTTTCAAGCATATGGACACGCCATCAAGTGCTGTCGCAATACCTCGGCTGTGTGCAGGAGGTGCGCTGAGGTGGGTCACACCTCTCTCAACTGCGTCGGATCAGCTGAGATGTCCTCACTGCGGGGGTCCTCGCTCAGCTGGAAGCATTCTGTGTGCGAGGGAAGTAGAGGGGAGATGTTTGCTGGAGATAATTGAAACATAGAATGTAACAATGAGACAAGCGGAGTGAATCAAAGAAGGTGCAAGTAATTGAGCAAATGCAACCACCCAACAAGGTCATCACCCACTTTGACTGCAAGATGAACGAAGCCTACAGACGGAAGATGTCGCCGTGGCTCCTGGAAAAGTGCATCTCTGAACGCCTTGGCAGTAAACCTAAAGCGATTAGGTCTCAAAATAAAACTGTATTCACAGTGGAAGTATGTGACGAATCACAGAGCCTGAAGATGAAGCAGCTGCATGAACTGAACCAACTACCCGTATCTGTGAATGAAAATCTTAAATTTACAGTCCAAAAGGGCTTGTGTATATCTACGAATATGACTTGAATAACTTCGAAAGATTCGAGAAGGGGCTATTGGAGAAGTGTGGATCACGATACGCCGTTCATGTAATCTTGATAAAACCTAAAAAAACAGTTAACTTAGCTTATTCTAATATCATTCAGACAGCCCTTGCTTCCATAATATGTTGATATGCCTCTTGAAAATAATTCAGGATGGGCCAGTAATGACAGCTCACGAGAACAGAGTTTATTAAAGTAAGTTAAACTCGGCTGGTTCCCGGGCAGTCACCCCAGCCGGTCGGAGGGTTCCGCTCTCAATAGGTAGAGAACGGAGGGCGACCTCCTTCCCAGCACCCCGAAGTTTCCCAAGAAACGGCAACCTGTTAAAGAAAGTCACGCATTATAGCCTGAGACTAACGGAGCATGACCTACGCAATATATAGATGTACAGTAAGTTACATTTAAAAGAAAAGATATTCCCCAAAATACTTTAGATTTACGCACTTGCGCATTTATGCATTTCAATGCAAATCACGTTATACTGAAGAGATCTCATCTAAAATAAATAATCAAATTTGACAGGAGAACGTAACGAGATCACTTCGATGAAATACAAGTTGCCGTATGAATTTTTTATGGGTTCTCACCTAATTTGTAGGACAATTACAATTGCTCGTAAGGCCTCCCAACGAATGGTCAAAGCTAGTAGCGCCCACTACCTCTCCAACCAACTTTCGTTGAGAGTCGTCCCACGAGGAGTCCCGAAGTAGTTCCCGCGTGCCGAGAAGACCCTTTCCCAGCGCAGACCGAATGGATTTAGCTCATCGCGCTGGCTGACTGGCTCCACGAAGATCTACGTTTGGTATAAGTATAACGTAGGAGCGGCAGGTGTAACCGTTCCACCATAGCAGAAGATGTAGCCGTGACCTCAACAGTAGCCGTAGCAGAAGATGTAGCCGTGATCTTAACAATGGCCGCAGCAGAAGATGTAGCCGTGATCTCAACAATGACCGCAGCAGAAGATGCAGCCGTGACCTCAACAATGGCCGCAGCAGAAGATGCAGCCGTGACCTCAACAATGGCCGCAGCAGAAGATGTAGACGTGACCTCAACAATGGCCGCAGCAGAAGATGTAGCCGTGAGCTCAACAATGGCCGCAGCAGAAGATGTAGCCGTGACCTCAACAATGGCCGCAGCAGAATATGCAGCCGTGACCTCAACAATGACCGCAGCAGAAGATGTAGCCGTGACCTCAACAATGGCCGCAGCAGAAGATGTAGCCGTGACCTCAACAATGGCCGCAGCAGAAGATGTAGCCGTGACCTCAACAATGGCCGCAGCAGAAGATGTAGCCGTGACCTCAACAATGGCCGCAGCAGAAGATGTAGCCGTGATCTCAACAGTGACCGTAGAGACACCACCAACACTGTACCTTAACACAGTACATACTTATAACCGCTGCCACACGGTAAATTGGACGGCCAGAGACACGGCTGTTTCACTGTGCTCGCTGCCTCTTTTCCAGCACTGTCCTAAACTGCTGCGCAGTCGTACGCGCAGAAGGAGCTCTGCTGCGCTGTGAACATAAAAGGTTCAACGCAGACGAGCATATCAGGAGCCCCTTGAAAACCAAGTTGAAGTGGCATTGAGTCTACTGCAATGCCAACGTCTGGAATGAATACGAGCAATTGTAATTTATACGAGGGGAAAATTCCATGTTTTCTACAATGCCTGGGGAGCAAGCAAAGTTGAGAGTATGAAATGAAACTCAAACGCATGTTATGCAAGAGATGTCAGGATACTGCCACGAAATAACGTACTGCCAAGGAGAGCAAATTTGCTCTAAGTGCAGCTCAGTTGGCCACGGAATCGACAACTGTAAATCCGATGAGCTCAAGTGTTATCAATGCGAGTAAAAAAATCTCACGGTGGCGAAGACTTGCAGGTTGAGAGCAGTGGAGAATGAAATCTTAGTTATTCAGAGTGGGGAGGGAGTTTCATAAAAACAAGCCAGGCTGCAATTCCACCACATACATCTTAACTTCTCAATGAATTTTGCTAAGGCAGGCACAACGCGCGTCGATCCAAATAATATAAAAGTAACCAATAAGAGAGAAACCGCCAAGAAGGCCAGGAAGCGACATCGGAACCCAAGAGAAGCTGGGAGAAGATCGGAAAAGACCTCGAAACGAACGGATACAGGAGTAGACTGTCGTCCATGAGTGACGGTGAAGAGCAGAGAACGGAAGTGATATGTGAGAACCCTAAGACAGGAAGGCTATTCACTTAAAGAAAGGGCATCTAGGCGAAGGGGGGCAAAAAAGATCCTTGCTGAACATACGCATGAGGCGACAGCGAGAACAGAAGCAGCAGACCGAGATAATTATGAGGAGGAACTAAAAAAGGGAAAATTGTTCAAAATCAAGTGAGAGAGAGCAGGACTGCAGTCACGTGGAACCTCGAGGGAGGATTACAGACGGAGATCTTTGAGAGGCAGAGAGGAAGGGAAAAAGTTTGGGCGACGGACGCATGAGATCAGTAAACGAAAGCGGAGGTGATGGCGGAAGAGGAGAGTGTGTTTATCCAGTGGAATTTACACGAAATGGCAACGTCGAGAGAAGACGTGATTAACCTCGTCGATACTTTTAAGCATGCGGTACTAATATCCAGTGCCGTTGCTGAAAACACCTCGCAACTGAAGACCATCTCGTAAAATTCGATACGGATATAAGAAAGTCGTTAGCTAGTGATAAAAATGTTATGGCTGTATTTTTCGACAAGGGAGGAAGCTTACGATACGGCGTGGCGCTATGGTATAATGAGAGATCTCGTGGCTACCGGTTTGAAGGGCATATTACTGAAATTCGTCGGGGAATTCCTGAAGAACCGAACATTTCGGGTGAGAGTTGAAGGAGAAACGTCCTCTCCTACAGAGCTCGTTACAGGAACTGCGCAGTGTAGCACATTAGTGTCCTCTTGTTCGCTGTCAAAATAAACTTATTGGCCGAGAAAATTTCGGTAGAAATTTTCAACTCTTTCTTCGTGGACGATCTCCTCATTGCGTCCGCGGATCATGACAGTACCAAAGTCCAACAAATCCGGCAATCAGCAATAAATCAAATCATTCATTGGGCAAGATACAATGGATTTGTTGTATTCTTCCTCAGGCTACTTTACGCTCCGGGCAGACTATGAATATCTAAGGACTTTGATTATCGATGCCCAAAGCGAGTGCCTGGTGTACCAACGAATCCGACAGGGTAAAAAAACACAACTGAAATAAATGCCGTACTATTATGAATATTGCCGACAGTGATGGCACACGAAGAAAAGATTGCTGTCACGTAGTAACGACCAAGAGATGTCTTGGAGGACCGTCAGATGACTTGGAGCGGCAGCACGGAGGGCGGTAGAGTGACTACTGAGTGCGAAGCAGCGGCAAAGACAGTAGAGACTATTGCTGTCTTCGGTGAATGTTGTGAAGATCGAAGCCGCTTTGAGAAGACTGGCTGAGCTTCTCCTGCACCTCCTTATATAGGGGCTGGTAGCAAAAGGAAAGAGAGAAGAGACTTAGAATTTGACACATAGTGTGCCAGAAGAGAAAAGATGGAGAAAAGGGAAAGGGATAATAGAAGATAAAAAGGCGCATAAGCGCATAATTTGGTGATCTAATGCATCTTTGTCTGCAGTCACTATCTAGTTTAGAAGGGATAAAAGGAAGGGGATTCATCAGGGCTTTATATGCGTAAACGAACTAATTCTCTTAATTTTGCTGTATCAAGCTACACTCTGTAATGCCGTGTTCAACAGTAAAGGATGACAAGCGTCATCAGGACACGAAATAAAGGAATCCTCGTGAAATTGAATTGCCTATCTACATGCACCCTATACAGGGTGTTTTTTTTTACTTTGAACAAA
This sequence comes from Morinoia aosen, assembly GCA_030386875.1. Classification (NCBI taxonomy): domain Eukaryota; kingdom Metazoa; phylum Arthropoda; class Malacostraca; order Amphipoda; family Talitridae; genus Morinoia; species Morinoia aosen. The sequence continues at coordinate 38,552,868 of CM059559.1, read as the reverse complement.
CTTCGAATTTAGGTACAAAAACTCAAAATAAATCGATTTTCATGAATGACAAAATGTCCAAAACTCATTAGTTTTCGAGTTATGGCACCGCAAAGCATGTTTAGAAGTGCATGTTATAACTGGGCTGCACACCAATTGTTATTTAAAGTTGTTAGTTTTCGAGATTGTCGAATACAATTAAAGCATTTTTCTCATTTTATTATGGGTTATATATTCCATGTAATCAACGACAAAATTTCAAGATGCAATGTGAAACTGAAATAATGAAATAAAATTTATTATTAACAATCTACATTACTGGAACGCACGTGTTGCAGTATCAGTTCGCCATTTGTTGACACGCCGTTGCACTGTGACCATGGAAAGATTTACCAATGCTGAGAAGGCAGACATGCATTTGATTTATGGAGCTGCAGGCGGAAATGGTAGGCTCGCTCTGAGGATGTACAGAGAAAGGTTTCCTAGGTGCGAAGTGCCTGATTTCCGGTATTTTGCAACTCTGCATACGAGATTGCGTGACACCGGCAGCTTCAACGTTAACAGAGGGAATGCTAGCGCGGCCATCATCCACAGGAGGATAGAATTGTGGAATACTTTGAGCAACATCCACGAACCCGCACTCGTGCAGCTGCTCAACCTCTTGGCTTGCGAAACCATACTACTGTGTGGAGGGTACTACATCGTCATCAATTACATCCGTACCATTTCCAAAGAGTGCAAGGGCTCATGCCAGGTAATTTTGAACCTCGTATGCTGTTTTGCCAGTGGTTAATGCAACAGGAAAGAATGAATCGCGGGTTCTCAAAACTTATTCTCTTCACAGATAAAGCTTATTTCTGTCGTGATGGGATTTTCAACCGTCACAATAATCATTGCTGGGCTGGAAATAACCCTCATGTTATTCAGCCTAATAGTCACCAGCACAGATTTACTGTCAATGTGTGGGCAGGCATTATTGGCAATAATTTAATTGATCCGTACCTATTACCTTCTAATGTCACGGGACCTGCGTACACCATCTTCCTACGCGAAGTTTTGCCTGGACTACTGGAGGACGTGCCCTTGGAGACACGCAGGCGAATGTGGTTCCAGCATGACGGAGCGCCAGCACATTACTTTCGTGAAACACGCCTGTTCCTGAATAACCAATTTCAAAACCGATGGATTGGCAGAGGTGCTCCTGTAGCATGGCCAGCTAGGTCGCCTGATTTGACGCCACTGGATTTCTTCTTGTGGGGAACCATGAAGGACCTCGTGTATGCCACTCCAGTTGAATCGGAACAGGATCTGGTTGGACGCATTGTGGACTCAGCTGGCCGTATTACGGAAATGCCTGGCGTGTTGCAATCTGTAAGGCGCTCACTGGCTGTTAGATGTCGTAAATGTGTTGAAGTTCATGGAGGCCATTTCGAGTAATTGTTGTAATAAAACTGTATTCAAGTTTAATCTTGCCTTAAAGTTCTTACAATAAAGTTTGTATTGATTATGTTTTTTTACCTGTGTCCTGCAATGCTTACTGATTAATGGTTAGATTACATGATGATAATTGATAATTACTCATTTAGGACAATTTATTCTTATTTTTAAAACGTGTACACGCAAATTTCATTGTGAAATTACAAAAATACTACATCAGTGGGGCCCAAAAACCTCTTTAGCTATCAAAGGCAGCGCTAAAAATGGTGCGCGCGTGCAATCCTACTTGCAGTTCTAACAGTTCTAATATTCTTTAAGTAACTATAACTCGAAAACTAAAGAGTTTTGGACATTTTGTCATTCATGAAAATCGATTTATTTTGAGTTTTTGTACCTAAGTTCGAAGTTTGTTCAAAGTAAAAAAACACCCTGTATACAGGGTGTCAGACACTTTTGTTGCCAAACTTTAACATACGGTAGTGATCGTCGAAATGAACACTTTTTATTCTATTAAGGTATGGTCCAAAATGCTTAGTTAAAAAGTTACAAGTATGTGAAGTTACTTTTCATCTGATATTCTGAATGCTCCTCGACATCAACGACAAAGATTAGTTTGTTTACTGTTAGTACTTCTTCGGCTGCAAATGTATCACCGGCAATGGAGGGAGTAGCCAATGCTGAATAGCGGATATGCACCTAGTGCATGGTGCAGCAAATGGAAATTCTAGGGAGGCTGTTCGAATTTACGTAGAAAGGCATCCTAACAGACATGTTCCATCGCGTCAAACATTCACAGCCATACACCGGAGATTACGTGAATATGGATCATTTCACAGACCACGACCAGAAGGAAGACGCCAAAGGAGAGTAGCAGATCCAGACAAAGTGGAAGATGTCTTAGAATATTTTCGAAACAATCCTACTTCAAGCATGCACTCGTTCGTGTGCACATGCTTTACATTTAAGCAAAACTACTGTGTGGCAAGTACTACATAAGAGTGGTCAACATCCATTTCACTTTCAGCGTGTGCAGGAATTGCACGGTGAAGATTTCGAACGTCGTGTTGAATTTGCGAGGTGGTTTAAACAGAAAACAGATCAACAACCTCGTTTCCCATCACGAGTCTTATTCACAGACGAAGCGTCATTTACTTGAGAAGGAATACTTAATCTCCATAACCTGCACATGTGGTCTGGCAATAATCCACATGTTGCAAGACAATGTCAACATCAGGTTAGATTCGCCGTAAATGTTTAGGCAGGAATTCTTGGTGACCATCTGATTGGGCCGTACATCTTACCAGAGAGACTAAAATTTTTCTTAATGAAGTATTGCCAGAACTAGTAAAAAATGTACCTTTAGCTGACATCAGAGGAATGTATTTTCAACATAATAGTGCTCCTGCACACTTTGCGGTTGCTGTTAGGCAATTATTGGATGCCCGATATCCCAATCGCTGGATAGGCCGTGGCGGTCCCTTCGCGTGGCCACCAAGATCTCCTGATATTACGCCCCTAGATTACTTTTTCTGGGGGTATATGAAACGTTTAGTGTATGAAACACCGATTCAATCCGAAGAGGACCAGATGGTTAGGATAGGATTGTTGAAGCCTCGGAAAGGATTCGTGAATCTCCTGGTGTCTTTGTCCGCCAAGGTCCGCCAATCATTGGAGATGCGTTTGAACGCCTGCATCGTAACAAATGGGCGGCATTTTGAACAATTTTTGTAAACATGTAACCTAGTTTACGGTTTCGTTTGTTGTGCTCATAATAATTACTGTCGAAAATGCTTTTTCCCTATCACAACATTAAAAAGTTTTTGTTAATTAATAATAATATATGTTTCACATATTTGCCTAACTTCTCATTTCGTATCCTTACCATTGATGTGCCGCAGTTTACCGCCTTGGACTCGTCTCCGCAAGAGAGTGTATGAATTATTTTCAATAACTGTCCAACTTCAAGTCCTTGTAACTCTTTAACTAAGCATTTTAGACCATACCTTAAGAATAAAAAGTGTTCATTTCGACGATCGCTACCTTATGTTAAAGTTTGGCAACAAAAGTGTCGGACACCCTGTATATTTACACAAATTTTCTTATTCTCATTTTCTTAATTTTTTATCTTTATTTTATAATTTTATTTAAGTAGTTCAATTTATTTTTTATTTTTTATGTACAGATTATAGACGCCTAGAAGAACAAGATTCCTACCTATACATCCATATATCACACCAATATCATACCCTAGCTTTCCTTCGCATAAACAGATCTCTACTCAATAAACACATCCCGAAACTATTATTATTTAAAGTTTACCCACTTACACTACATAAACGCCTACAATTAAAGAATTTTCCTACCTCTATGCCCATATGTCATTTACTTATGTGAAACCCTAGCCTACTTTATACGTACGATTCTATATATATACTAAAAGAACATTATCCATATACACATTGTTTTTAATATTAAACTAATTCTTAATCTATTGTCTGTCATTTAATTGTCTTCAGCGTACATCACATAACACTTATAGAAAGAAAAGAAAAGATAATTCCTACCTAGGTCTATACAGCCATTTTTTATTGGCCTCTTGGTTTATTGATTTTCCTCTTCTCCTCTACTCTTAGACACACGTACACCCTCTATTCACACCAGAGTACACATTCCGTATACATATATAGTATTTTGATGTCAAATTGTCTATTATTCCATACCTATTTACAATATTTACAATATAGCAGCTATATATATCATATATTATTTACTCTTACAATAAGTTCTGCAAATATATCTACACTAATAGACCGTTGATGTATTAAGAAATGCAAGTAAAATAGAAATTCAAGAACTTTAGTATTCGTAGACAAAATTAATGAAAAAGAATTGTTGAAAAAGAGGTATAAATATCAGTGCAGATAGAATGAAAAGAAATGTATGAGGTTTTGGCTTCACGCCCGTAGGAGGGAAGACCGTTCCTATCGCTCGCCAAAGCCCAGAAAACAAAAAATAAATAAATGTAAATGAGAGTATTTTGGCCTTCTCTCGCTTCCTCCAAAGAGGACTAAGAATTTTAGATTTTTCAGGTATGCCTTGTAAGGTTGATGGTTCAAGTAATTATTTGAGGGGGGAAGGGAGTAAGGGGGGGGGGGCACTGCAAGTAGTCTTGAACTTTCAAATCTGGAATGCTGTTTTGGGATGAGCTCCAGTGGAAAGCTTAAGTTAGTACACAGGTCTGGATCTACTAGTTGCATATTACTCCAGATCTTGTTTGCATGCTCATGCAGCAGTAAATTGATGGGAGGGAGATTTAGTTGGTTGTGCAGGTATTCGGATGGTGATGCATCTAGTAGGTGGGTGCCTATAATGAATTCTGAGGCTCTGTTTTGAACGTTTTGTCATTTGGAAATTGCTGTTGCAGATACTTTGTGCAGGGGTATAACTGGATATATTAGTGCTGATCGTACGTAGGCCATATTTGTATAGTTTCAGTTTGGTTTTTGTGGACATATGGGTGAAACGGTGAACTTTGTCAAGATTTTTGGAGGCTATTGCTTGTCTAATGGAAGCTTCAGATGAAATGCACTTTGTGGTTATGTTTAGTCCCAGTACTTTCTCTTTCTTCGTGTGTTGTATTGGGTTGTTGTTTATTGTTACATCTAATGTTTTCCTTCTATTAATGGGGATTATAGCGAATTTACTGCTGCTTGACAATATTTTCCATTTCCTTTCAAACTAATTTATCTGTTCGATTGCATTTTTAGATGTAGCTGTCGCAAATCTTAGTAAATATTTTGCTGCAGTTATCTGGGTGATGTCATATAATCTGTGTTAGGTAGTGGTGGGGGTAGATCATGGGTATAGAAACATGGGGAATAAATATTGTACGCCCGTGTATAATGTGAATTGGGATCCTATGTAGTTTGATATTCTTACTGGCACTGTTCTGTTGTTCAAGTAATTGCTGACAGTCTGTACAAATAGAGAATGGAGATTTGTTTGTGATAATGTGAAGATCAGACCAGAGTGCCACACCTTATCGAATGCTTTTTTAACGCCTCTTAAACGAATGTCTATTGTAAACTTTTATGGTAATTTGACGGATATTGTTTCATGTAGAGTTGCTAAGGCCGTATAAGTTCCTCTGCTACATCTGAATCCATGTTGTCTACAATTTACATGATTGTGAATTGTAAAGAAATTTGTCAATCTGTTGTTTAAATTTTATCCAGCAGTTTGCCTTGTAGGTCCATAATGAAGATTGGGCTATAATTCTGCACTGATTTCGGGGACGAGTTTGGTTTTGTCAGGAATTAAGTATTTTAAGTATATTATATTATATATTTATTATATATATATTATATTATATTTTAAGTTGTATTCTGTTTGTCTTTTAGCCTTGTCATATTTTCTGTATTTCTATTCGCTTTTACAGGTGTTGATAATGGCTTGAACTTTAATCCGAAACGTTCACGCGTTGAAATGATTTTAAAATCAGCTATCTTTGCTATCATTTATATTTTAAAATGTATCAAGTTTTTTGGTAGGTTTTTGAGTTGCAGAGTGGTTACTCCTGTTGTCCTTTGTGCTTTCTGTTTTAACGGCCGTAACGCGTGTAATAGCTCCTTAATTGTAATGGAGGGAAAATGAATAGAATCCAACCTGTTAACCATCATCCTCCTGCAGGAGGACCAGAATACCTTCGGGTCATCCTGCAGTTCCAGATTTTGCATTAGGTCCTCCCAAGTTAGCTGGTATTTTCTTTCGTATATTTCTAGTAGCTGGATTATGACTGTGGTCAAATGTCTGTTTAATTGTATTGAATTGTAAGTTGATTCTGTGCTTGTAGTGTCAGAGTTTCATGATTTGGTTTAATTCCCGGAATGATTCTATGTGGAATGAGTGGAACTGTTGCGCTGGTGGCGTTCTGTACGTGTTCTTTCCATACATCCAAATATTAATCTATTTCATTAAGAGTTGGGTCTTGTCGCGAAGAGGGCCGTGAGTTTTGAAAGTATCTGTCTATAGGATTTCCAATTTGCTCTGGGAAAATGTCTACGAGGCGTGATAGGAATTTGCACTGGATTGGCCGACATTGTTGCTATTATGGAGACATGATCGGATGGTGTGATTGGTCAGTATGAGGGTGTGCTCTGTGGGGTTTATTTGTTGTACATCATGTTCGTCGTGGCACAGTGGTTAAGGCATTGTCCTTCCTTGAAGGTGTCGAGGGTGCGAATCCGGGCGTTGCGCTGCGATTTCCCCGTTAAGTATAAGGGAAAACTCAAGTTCAATACCCCACTCAGCCCAGGTGTCGGAAATGGGTACCGGCTTTACGGAGGAAACCGTCATGGAATATATAATGTAAGTTATAAGGAAGTTGAAAAACCAATGTAAAAGATGATATGTATCAGGCTTAATTGGAAATAAAGCATCCTTAGATGCCGATGTTTTGTTGGACCAGGATTCAGAAAAATATTATGGGAAGCTTGTTTGTTCTGTAGGACTACATCTGGCGATGAGGCGCTGTTGTGTGTTATTCGAGTAGGAAAATTTGGTCCAACATTAGTGCATTTTGTCTTGAGACTAGATAAAAAAAATGATTCCCTGTGTTGTTCCTGTATGTCTCCTGTTTTACTGTGAGCTGCGTTAATGTCTCCTAGAGAGTAAGTTGGGTCAGGTCGATTGAAAAGCGTGTGAAAGTCAATAAAATATAGGTAGTCCGTTCTTGGGGGTGTATATGTGGTGCCTTGGAGGTGTATATTGGTCCCTGAACTGAGTCGATTGTAACTGCAAGAATGCATGCCGGCATGGAAATAGTCATGGATCATGTATGAGTTATTTTTATTGAGTGCTATGGCGGTACCTTCATTCATTTAGCGTATTTGAACGAAAAGTATTGCAATTAATTAAATATCATGAGGTTTTCGTTGTATATAAAAGCGTCTGTTAATGAGCATTATGTCTGGGTCCAATGTGTAATAAATGTTGGATAGAGTCATTCTGTTGGTGTTCCACGACTGTACATTGTGCCGTATTATTGTTGTGTTCTTGAGATTCATTTTGGAGCATTTGATTTTTTTGAGGCTGCTATTAGTGATTGGTGTCTCGGAAGGGTTATGAAGTCTTCATGTGGAATGATGTTAGTTTTCGTTCGTGTGAATTTGACCCTGTTGTTTCTTTTGTACTCCAGTAAGGTTTGTGATCTAAGGTCTTGAACCGTAAATATCAGTCGTTTGTCATTTTCTTCTTTGTTCAGTTCATGAATGTACCATTCTCTTGGGGGTTCTTCTGGGATTGGTGAGTTGTCAATAAAATTTCTAAATAACTTTAAATGAAAGTTGTGTTTATTGTCTAATAATATAGTTGAATTGCGCATATCATCACATATCCTTCGCTTTGTCCTTGTTTCGGTATCTGTGGTTGCCTCTGTTTCTTCTTTTTTGGATTCTAAAGAGACGTCTACTGTTTGATCTTGCTAAAATTCCATTTCTTGTTGTGGTTTATCTGATTTACAGTAAAAAAAGATGGCGCCTGAGTCTCGGTCTGGGATAGTAATGCCAGTATTACAGTCCATTTTTAGAGATTGTAATAACAGGTTGTCGAATGTTTGAGATCTTTTGAGAGCTGCTATATGTGCTTCTAAGATGAGTGCAGTAAGTTTAATATGCGTTTGTGTGGTCAATATGAGGGTATGCTCTGTGGGGCTTGTTCGTTGTATATCATGTTTTACGATTTCGGCGTATGTATTCTGGGTTCTCTGATGTTGTACCTGTTGTTCATTATCTATATTTTGTTTTATTATGTTTTTCCTGTAGGGGCAACTGGATACTAGCGTTCTGTGTGGTCCGTTGTAATTTAGGCATTGTTTAAGTGTGCTTGTCCATTGATGGTAACTGTGTCTTCAGGAGGAGCATTATGAACAATGTTATGTTTGTTGGGTACATTTGTGTGTTGGGTGACCTTCAAATTTATAATATTTGTAGCAGATGAGGATGTGGGTATATTTTTCCAGCTCACATTGATGAGGTGTAATCTTCGTGTGGTACATGTAAAACCCATCTCGAAGAACCCTATGTGCGGCCGGTAGTGGTATCCGAGATTACTAATTTGATTATTTCTGTTTTATTTTGATTATTTCTGTTACGGTTAACCAAGAATCTTGTTGTTGAATATCTGCTTTGATTTCGTCAGCCGGTCGTGATCCTATTTCGTTATCAATTTGTCTGACAAAGATGGATCTTTTAGCTCTTAGTTCGGGAGGAATCATTGAAATTATATCCAGTTTTTGGAATGAGCTGACTGCTTTGTTATAAATTTACTTATCAATTGAAGTGACGTCATCAGTTAATGTTTAAAACCGGTTTTAGCGAAAGTCAGCCGAATAAGAGGAGCGTTTAATTCTTTGGAGATGGTTTCAAAAATTCTTGTTTTGTCAACTGATTTTGAATTATAGTTAAGTTCCAGCTATACTCGGTATGTTGGTGACTTTGTTCTTGGTGCGGTACCGGTTGTGGTAATATTGGTGTTAGGAGGTACAAGCATCGTAGACAGGATGTTGTTGGGCCTAATAGGGTTTAGAGGGAATGAGACCCGAAATGACACTTCAAATTTTAGAGGCTGAACGGGGGCTTAGAGGAAGAGGGGCTCTGGGGGGGTGGCTACCTCCCCGCCTAACACCAGTTCCCCTCCTCCGATCTGTGGGAGGCATTTCGGGAAAACCTAACCCTACTCTACTATATTTACAGTACATCTATACAAATTTACAATACAATATTTACAATACACAAGTAAACAAATTTTTGACTAAACTAAGGCACGCCTAAGCAGCAGTTTCTCTAAATGAGGTAAAATTTAACTATATACAGAATAATCAATTCACTGGGAACTACGCAATTATTGATAAAATAAATTCGACAAATATGCACAAGATTACATGAAAACACGAATGAAAAAAAACACGGAAAAAGGAAAATAAGCAATAATTGAAAAAGAGTATCACCTCTGGCCCGGAGGGGATGCCCCAGGGCCGGTGGTCAACAACCACATTCCACTTGCTTCGACTCAACTGTCTTTCAAAGCTTTTAAATAGAAAAATAATAAGCTACAAGAAGTATTAAGTAGATTACTTTTCCTGCACAAAAAAGAGAAGTCAGTGTCTTTTCACGGCACATTCACAGGGGAACAGACTGGCTGAGCTTCTTCTGCACCTCCTTATATTGGGCTTGGTGAGGGGGTAACGCGCTCAGCACGCGTCCCTATTGTCTTGTGTATGAGTAACGCTTAGGCCAATCCGAAAGCCGCCTCGAAGCCCGCCGTTGCTTGAGGTGGCGACTGGTCGCTCGAAGCTTTTGTAGTGGTGTACAAGCGAACGGCTTGTTGAGACCATCACAGATTTAAATTCTCAGCAACACATGCCTCAGCAATGCAGTTCTACAGAAGGAATGAGCCCACGTTGATTTCAGCGATAATATTGTCCGATGAAAATATCCCCATAGTCGAAAGCACTAAATTTCTTGGACTCCATTGGGACAGGAAGCTCAACTGGATCACCCATATTCACAAAGTAAAGGTCAATGCAGAAGGATGTTGAGGCTGTTAAGGTTAGGGGTTGTGGGGCGGGTGTAGTGTTCTCCCTCAGGCTGCTTTTCACTCCGGGCAGACTTTGTAAACCTTTAGACTTTGTAAACCTTTAGACTTTGTACATCTATGCCCGGAGCGAGTGCCTGAGGTGCAAACGACCCGACAGGGTAAGAAAAACACAACCGGAATTAATGCCGTATTATTGAGAAGATTGCCGACAATGGTGGCACACGACGAAATATTACAGCCGGGTAATACAGCAACCGAGGACGTCTTGGCGGGCCGACGGTTGTCGGGGAGGCGCAGCTCGGTTGTAGGACGAGAGCAGACCGGTGAGGCGGCTACTGACCGAGAGTCTCCGACCAAGGAGTATCAGAGACGCCAGCAGGGAACGGGCTCGAGTCGAGGGAGCGACGAGGAGCGGCGGCTGGCAGTCGAGGCGGCGGTGACAGTAGCAGAGGTGGTGCTTGCGGAGCGTCGAGACTGTTATAAACATCAGAGACGCTGCGAGTGTACTGAGCCTGCGCTGGCTGCGCGGCTGTTTATATAGGCCTCGCTGGAGCCTAACTCTGGACGTCCAGGTCTCCGATTGGTCAAGACGGGGGTGCCCGCTTTTCGCCGTCTAGGCTTGTGCTATACTTACGGAGGTTTCTATCGACGTTGCCTGACTGTTCGAGGCAGGCTGCTTATAAAGCTCGGTCCGGCACCCCAGCTCCAAACTTGAGCTCTGATTATTGGTCGTTTAGCACTGGCGCTTTGAAGCTGTGAGGTGGCGCTTTTAAGCTTGTGTGGTGGTGTGTGTTCATACCACCACAGGTGCCCCCCGTTGTCTTTTAAGTTTCCGAGTATCTCAGTGGAGGTTTTATTCTTCTTCCGTATTTAGTTATGGTTCCCTGTTCAGGTGCCACCACTGCCTGGGGGGAAGGGAACTCCTTCGTAGACATCGTGTACTTTTGCGCTTGTTGGTTCCACGAGCTCCGTTTTTGTTTCGCTGCTGTCGGGTGCGTGCGCTGCTTTCACCCTGTCAATCGTTATATTGGTAGGTTTTCCTCGTATGTCTAAGGTGAAGTACTTCGGGGTCCTTTCTAGAACGCGAAAAGAGCCATCGTACGGTCTCTGCAATGGTTTTCTGACCCCTCCATGTTTAACAAAAACGTTGGTCGCCGTTAGCAAGGCGTCTGCGATATCGACATTTGTAGGCCCTTGTTGTCTTGGGTGTACTGGCTGTAATCGTGTCATTGTCTCTTGTAGCCTTTGCAGGAATTCTCCCGCTAGTAGAGTTTCGTTCTTCAATGCGGGTAGTTCTCCGGTGAGGCGTAGCGTCTGCCCGTACACCATTTCGGCCGGCGAAATGTTAGCATCTGAGTGTGGTGTGGCTCTGATGTTAAGAAGTATGAGAGGCAAGGCGTCCACGTAGTTCGCGTTGGTCACAGTAGCTTTCAGGGCTTCTTTCAGTCGTCGATGTAGTCTTTCCACCAAGCCATTGCTTTGTGGATGGTAGGCTGTAGTCCGGTGTCGCTTTGTGCCCAAAGCTGCTAGGAGGTTCCTCCACAGAGTCGATTCGAACTGTACACCTTGGTCCGTAATGATCGTCGTCGGAACTCCAAACGAAGACACCCAGCCCTGGAGAAAAGCGCGGGCTGACGTTTCTGCCGTACAATCCATCATTGGTATATCCGTGCACCATCTTGTGAAACGATGGATGCACGTAAGAAGGTACCGGTAATTCTGCGATACGGGCAGCGGTCCGACGATGTCCACGTGTATGGTTTGGAATCGTTCATTTGGAACTGGTATTTTTCCAAGTGGACTTTTGACGTGCTTCGTAACCTTGCTCGATTGACACGGAATACATTCTCGTGTCCACTTGCCGACATCTTTGTTGAGGCCGGGCCAGATTACCCGTTGTCTCAGGAGATCTCGCGTAGCTTGAACTCCAGGATGACTGGCTCCGTGAAAATGCGTGAATATTGTTTTTCGGCAACTCTTGGGGATGTACGGCCTCTCCTGGCCGGTGGACACGTCGCACCACAGGGGTATTTTGCTGCCGTGTGTATTGATAAGTCGTATCTTCAGAGCACTCTTCAATGCTGGATTCAGGAGCTCTTCTAATTCTGGATCTTCATTCTGTTCCTTTATTATTTCCTCGTAGTCGATTGAAGGTTCTTTTGGTAGGATTGCTGACACCATACGCGCTAGCGCGTCTGCTACATTGTTGGTGGTGCCACTGATGTGGTTGATCTCACAGTCGAACTGCGAGAGATACGACAGTTGCCTGGCCACGCGTGGATTGCTGCCCTCCGTAGATTTGTGAAGAGCGAAGCAGAGTGGTCGGTGATACGTTTTGATCTCAAAACTCCGGCCCTCCAAGAAATGTTCAAAGTGTTGGACTGCTAAGAAGATAGCCATTAACTCCCGGTCGTAGGTGCTGTATTTGCGTTGCGTGTCGTCCAACTTCTTTGAAAAGAAGGCTACTGGTAGTTGCTCTCCTTCGATTTCCTGTTGCAATACGGCCCCCACCGCGGTGGCAGAGGCGTCAGTAACTAGGATTGTCTTGCCTTCTGGAGCCGGGTGCGCTAACGTGGTGAGCTGGGAAATCTCGTTCTTCAATCTCACAAAAGCTGCATCTTGTTCCGGAGTCCAATTGATGATTTTCTTCGAGTTCTGTGAGTAGCCTTTCGTTAGTTCAGTGAGGGATTGCATTTTTTCTGCCGCAGCTGGGAGAAATCGATGATAGTAAATGACGATTCCCAGAAACTGTCTTAGTTTTTTTATCGTCGATGGTCGTGGGAAGACGCAGATGGCTTCTATTTTCTGTGGAAGCGGCGAGATCCCCCGAGCTGACACTTTATGCCCGAGGAAGTCTAGTTCGGGCACTCCAAAAATGCATTTTGCTGAGTGCACTTGTAGTCCCTCTTCTCGCAGACGACGGAACAGTTGCCTTAAGTGATCTTTATGCTCCTTGGCGGACGAGGATGCTATCAGCACGTCATCAATAAACGCGTGACAAAATCTATGTCTCTGATGATTGCATCGATGTAACGCTGGAACGTTTGAGCAGCATTCCGGAGTCCGAAAGACATTACAGTGTACTCGTACAAGCCGAACGGCGTGGTGATGGCCGTTTTCTGGATATCTTCGGCTTTCACCGGTATCTGGTGATAGGCCTTTACGAGGTCAATTTTTGAGAAAATTGTCTTCTTGTGCAGCTTGTAGTGGAAGTCTTGGCAGTGTGGAATGGGGTAACGATCGGGCTTCGTAACTGCATTTTGTCGCCTGTAGTCTCCGCAAATTCTCGAACCGGGTTCGGACGACTTAGGGACCATATGCATAGGAGACGCCCAGGTGCTTTTTGATGGTCTGATGATACCTTGATCTAACATCTTTTTGAACTCGTCTCGTGCTGCTTCGAGTTTTTCTGGAGGGAGTTTCCGAGTTCTCGCGTACACTGGGGGGCCGACCGTTTCGATGTGATGCTCTACATCTTTTCTTCCTGCCTGAGGAGTGCGTTCGTGTGACGCCAGTATCTCGGGAAACTCCTTGAAAATGTCGTTGAACTCCGGCGATGCTTGATGATCGATTTTGTGAATTTTTGCGCTGCTCAAGTTTGCTCGCTCACAAGGAATTTCAGTTTGTGTGGTTTGGATGTATAATCATGCATTTGCTGCGTCGACGTTGATTTTATTCGCGTGTAGGAAATCAATGCCTATAATTGATTGACCGACGTCGGCCACTACAAAATCCCATCTCACGAACAATTGAGGGGCGAGCTGGATGTTCCTTCCTGCCGTCCCGTATGGAGCTATTGGAGTATTGTTGGCTGCTAGCAGATCGTAGGACGGGGATCTGGTCGAACTTTTTCCGTCGGGCGGGATTAGACTGACCGCCGAGCCAGTATCGACCGGATATCGGACGTTGTTCGCGTCTTTAACGTACAACAGCTTACCTGCGCGAAAGATGGGGCCCTACCATCCTCCGCGGCCGTCGTTTCCCGCAAAGCTGCACGGTTGCGTGCACTTTCTTGCACGATCGCCAAAGGTACGGTCGTGGTAGCAGTATACTTGGTCGAGCCTGCTTCCTTTGTTGGCGTTATGGACGTTTCTGGGCGCCGGGGCTTGATTCCGCCAATTGTCTGCTTGGTAGACATTTTCTTGCAGGCGTAACGCCCTTCCTAACATTTCTTTGAGTTCTGCTATCTCCTTCATAGCTGCGTCGAATTCGGCTCTCGACACTGTCGGAGCCGGTGATGGCTTGACAGCGTTTACGGTGAGGGGCTCGGCAGTTGAGGACCGACACACGGATTGCCTTGCTGTGACTTGATCGGCAATCTCCCTGTACTCTTCGTCCGTTTTTCCTCTTCCTAAAGCTTCAATCAGTGGCTGCGCTTCCATCGACAATTTTGAACGGTGCATCGAGCGGATGACTGACGGGGGTAGCGGAGCTTCTCTACAGTTGTAGAGACGCGTCATTTCCAGGAGCAACTCGGAAGGCGTATTGTCTCCCAGCGTTATAACGATGGCGTTGTAGTTTGTTTCTTCGTCGTGATGCACGAAACGTTGCGTCAACGCCGCCTTTAATGCGTCGTATTTACCGTTTGCCGGGGGGGTTCAGTAGTATCTCTTGTACTCCGTATACAATGTGCGTGGGTAGTCCTCCTAGGAGCGCCCCGAACTTCGAAGCGTCGTCCAGGTTCGGGATTTGTGCGAGAAAAACATCGCAGTGAAGGAGCCATCCCTTGATGTCACCACTGAAGGCGGGTAACCGGACATCTCTCCCAGCCATGCTTCCACCTGCCGGGTCACTCTGGGGTCAACAGTGTTGTATTGTTGTGCGCTAGCGGAATTTCTATCTTCGCTTCGGCACACAATAGAACGGAAGGCGCAAGGATTCCAAAAGAATGCGAGGTTTCTTCGGTTTTATTTCTTATCCAGACGACTCCGTAAATCTGCCCAGACATGTATGATTCAGACTCGGACCAGGAATTGCATGACAAGAAAATCCTAATTTAAGATCATAGTCGAATGATCAATTAATGTATATGGTGCTGCATAACGAGAAAGGAATCTCCTACTTCTTGAGCAAGACACAGAGAACGGCTAAATAATGTTAGAACTAGGTATGATATTCTAGTGACGGAATTCGTAACACAATATTCATTATTACATAAGAAAGTTTTAGCCTCCCTTAACCACGACAAGGATGTTCCAAGAGAGGGAAGAGGAAGGCACCATTTATATAGCACCGCACAACAAGAAAGTAAATTCATACCTCGAAGGTACACGAGAAATAGCTGAGTGAGACATAAGAGGCCATAGAATAGTAGCACATAAAAAAGGGAATTCGCCGCCCTGCTAACGACGTACCACAACGACAATTCTCAATACTATTGTTATTATTATGATATAAGAGAGTTTTAGCCTCCCTTAACCACGACAAAGATGTCCCAAGAGAGGAAAGAGGAAGGCACCATCTAGCATGGAGTTGGGGGAACGCGGAATCTACGCACAAGGTACACAGGAACAGTAAACTAGGAAATAAGTTCACAAAACAAGAAAGGTTTCCGTTGCATTGACAGGGAAGAGAACAAGTTTCCACCTACGGAGCACATTGCTAGGAACACATTTCTAAAGACACATTTGCAATACCACTGGTTACCACCTTGATATAACAACCTGACAATACTTCTTAGAATACTTACAGACGGTGGGGGAAGGTCCCTCACGCTAGAAAATCTCGTAAAAGCCTATTTACATCTACAAGAGAAGCGGCTACTTATTTTTCCTTGCTCTACCTGTGGGAGGGGAAATGATTAAGATTAGGTCTCTGATGCAGGGATAAGCTACTTAGGTTACAGCAGATCAGTCAGGAATCCTATCATTAAAGATAGCAACGGATATCTCATTGGCTAGCCTAATACTGAAAAGGTCTGACACGCCTCGCCAGTTTTTCTTTTTAACTGGCTTGATTTTAAATACAGGGCACAAGTACACGTTGACCAACATCGCCCTGAAACACAAATCCCCTGGGCTAGTGGTCTCATAAATTTCTGTGAGACAAATATTTTACTTTATTTTATATCTGTTTCTTAATGAATATTATAAAGATTGCAATAAAAAGACAAGAAAAATCATGTTTCCAAGTTGGTACAAGTTTAGCACGATGTATCATTGTGAATTTCTCAAAATCAACAACTGATGTCTAATCCATGGAAGAACCACAATATAGTTTGTATATTTAGTACACAAGTCTTTCAATAGTGAAGCAGTGGTTGATTTGTATTCTTAATTAAATGTAAAATCGTGTTAATTTGTGTTAAACTATGAATGTAATAAACTTAAAATAATATCATATGTGTCAATTCAAATGCATTGAAATGTCAGTCTTTCCATGTTACATTTACTGCCTATGACACTGTTTACAGTGTTTTATTTACTTTCTATGACAACATGCTTACATAGCTTGACTAGTATGCAAATATTGCTGAGCAAAAAAAAACATTTAGACGTTAATACAGAATCACTTTGAACGATGAAAGAAAAATAGGAATCAGGCAAATCTGTGAAAACCACACACTCACTGAACCTGTCTGACATTCCAGCTTTCTCCATCTTGGGTTGTTAAAACTTAGCCTGAGAATTCACATATTAAACCTAGCCTCAGAGTTAAATTATTTAACAGACAAATCTGTAAAATCACAGTGTTCAGCTAAAATACCGTTAACCTAGAATCTGACTAATTTCCAGCATTACACTGCAGCTGCAGAGCGCACCAGATTCACAACATCACCACGGCTAGTCTGACTCAATGTGAGTGATTCACCGGCCGCCAGAAGCATCCTCGAATGCTCTAGAAACCGGCTGTTCACCGCTATCAAATACAGGTTGTATGAAGGCATCCGACAAATATAGCTGGTTCAAGAACACTTTTGGACTAATCATTTTCTGACATATCACACTAAAAAGACACAGAAATTTAAGATTATCCGGGAACCTGTTCCTCCCACGCACTTCAAACAAAATAGAACGTTGGCGTCATTCTTGCGGACCAGCGCGGATCCGCAGAATGTTGCCGAAATAAAATTGTCAAAATTCTTTAATTTTTCGTGTCTTGTAAGACGCGACACTCCCCCCCTTGGTGGCTCTGGCCACCAATAACTGCCTTCGGGGGGGGGGGGGGGGGGGGAGCGCTGGGTAAGGGCTGGTTCAGTGGCGGGGCGCCACACTCTACGTGCTCATCGCAGTCGTCTCGCCCCGCGGGACGCGTCGGTGTTGTCTTCAGCGACGGGTGGATGGCCTTCCACCTGCCGCGCGGGCGTGGCTCATAGAGGAGTCCTCTCTGCTTCCCCGACCAACGTCGAACTTTCCGTCGCTGGCGGGTGGTGGACCTCTGGGGGGGTCCTGGTGTTGTCTCCTGGTCTTTCTCGACGCTGCCCGGCATTCCTCGTGCGTCGGTGAGTGCGTCATGCTCGTCCCGATGCTTCGGATTCCGACGGCAGCTTGTCGCGTAGGCGATACTGAGAGGCTGGTTAAGGGAAGATGGAGGTGGGTGCTTGGCGTTTCCTGGAGGGTCGGGAGCCGCGGGGCAGCCTTCCCCTTTGCTTGGCCCGTTCTGTCGAGCTCTCTTATCAACAGATGTGCGCTCAGCATGGTGTGCGTCGTACTTTCTCTTCAGATCACCAGGGTACGGAAGCTCCCGTTTCCGTTTCTTCTTGGACTTCGGTGATGCGCTGTCTGGATCGCACCGAGCGTCCATTTCTTCGTTTGTTGCTGACTGGTTGATAAATCTCGTCGCTGGCGGGGCTTCCGCTCGATTGTCTTCCTCTGCCCTGGTGTTTTTCATCTTTTCAGGGTCTCCGCGATCGTCGGAGGGCCGCGGATGAGAGATTTCATCGCTGTGCTGCTGGGTAATAGCGTCTTCTCCTGAGAACGGTTCAATGCACGTCTCCGGGCCACAGGTTTTGAGAGCGGCTTCGGCTACGATTCTTGCAACCGTGTAAGAGTGTTCTCCTTCGGGGCTGACGTCGTCGTTCACCTTGCCGACCACTGCCCAGACTAAGGCAGTGTGGTGGACGAACGGAGCCTTACGGCGTTGTTTGTCGGAGTGGCTGTAGAGTAGGTCTCCACAGTCCATCCCCAAGAGCACCGCGACTTCTGCGTGTTTGTCCAAGGGCAAGAAATGGTGAGCGAAGTGCGATATCTCCGGGGTTCTTGCGACGCGTTCGTAGGTCGCGACTGCTTTCTTTCTATCGGGGATCTAGTTGCATTCCAACATTGGTGGGAGCTCGAAAGTTTGGTCTTCGGAAACTCCCTTTATTGTCAGCCCTGACACGCGTCTGCCGTATCGAACGGCGGATTGATCGGTCAGCGTCTCTAGCGTGTAGTGAGTATCGGGGGTTGTCACGAGAAGGGCGTTCAACAACTTGGGGGAGCAAAAGGAGGTCGTACTCATCTCGTCCAGGATTACGTAGGCGCGGCACGACCGACCCGTGTTCTCGTCGATAACGTCTGCCAGAACGACTTTGCTGCATGCATCCTTCGCGGCTGTGGGCACGCGAGAGGCCAGGGCCACGGCTCTCAAACTCTCACAGAGTTCGCTCTGAGCCCTGTCGTCGCTCGGTTCTCGACTGGGCCTCTCCTGACGAGTGGTTTCACTCGAATTTTCTGCTGCTCGCCTGTTGATGTGAGCAGCCGTGTTGTGACTGCTGGCTCCGCAGTCATCGCAATTCACAACTTCTTTGCAGTACTTTGCCCAATGAGTGCCTAGACCGCGGTAGCATAGCTTGTGCTCACGTATGAAGTCCTTCTTCTTCTGAGGTTCCATCTTTCTTACCGCTTGGCACGAATTTGTCGCGTGCTGTGCACTCTGGTGGAGAACGCAGCTGTCGGGTCGATTCTCCGAGGATGTGTAGAGAACTCGTGGGGCTCTTGGACTAGGCCGAGCGGGGGCCGCGGTGTCGCGTCGATTACTCACCCAGTTGAGGTTCGATGCCCCAAAACTGTCGCACTGGGTGTCTGACAGCGTTTTGATGAACTTGCAGAACCTGGCGAAATCAGGTAGCGATCCAAATAATCTTCTGTGCCTACTTCTTTCGTTTCTCCAGGCATCCAGAACGAAGAAGGGCAGTCTCTCTACGATGGGGGATAGCCCTACGTCGGTGTTCAGGAAGGAGAGGCCGTGGTTATGTTGCATTGTGTGATGAATCGCTAGACAGGCGTCGCTGAACTTCCGCAGCTTGGGACCGACCGTGCGGTCGCCTTTAGATCCTTTGATGTCCGAGGCTTGCGCGAGGCGTTCGAGCAGGGTGTCGGCTACCCTGTAGTCAGAGCCGAAGCGAGTCTTCAATTGTTCGACGATTTGGGTGAGCAGGGCCGCTGTGTCCAGGTATGTGGCAGCAAGTATGTCGTTGATCAGGCTCCTCGGCTCTCCGCATGTGTGGTTTGTGAGAATCTCAATGGCGTCGATGGGCTCTACGGCGAGTCTTTCCATCCTCCTCTTGAGAGCATCGAACCACCTGTGGAACAGATGGGCCTCTCCCGCATAAGGTTGGCTAGGCCCTTTTTTCAGGTCTTCGATCATCGAGAGCCTCATGGCTCCGTCGATCACTGGTGGCCTTGTTTCGAAGACCACGGCAGGCGAGCTGGTGGAAGCGCTAGGCTGGAATGCTGGAGCGGAGGGATTCATCAGAGGTGCGAGGGCGGTGTCACGGGGTAGTGTTCACGACCGCCGTCGCACCCTCTACGGGCTCCACGACGTGGCGTTGGAAAGCTTGGTCGACCCAGGCACCTGTCCGAGCGTCTTTGCTCTCGATGTTCTCTTCACCGAAAGGCTGATCATTCTCCGTTCGGTTCTCGTTCCTCAGTTTCGACCTCTCGATGGTGATTTGTGCCAACAGCACCGATGGATCTTCCGTGATGTCGATAAGCATCTGCTTATTGCCTCGGCTAGGGGGCTCGCGGCGCTCGGACTCGCCGTCCTTGTGACGAGAGCTGGCGCTGGGAAGGCTCTGGCTATGATCGCTCTCACTGGCTTGACTCTGGCTGTAATAGCTCGAGCTTTGGTGACTCTGACGACGATGAATGGGGCTTGCCTGGTCTTCGCCCCGATGGTTGGAACGGTGTCCGTTCCTGCTCTCAGCCAATAGTGAATTTGAGGGCTCGTTCTGATATGCAGCGCCTTGCCGCTGGTTCTTGGACGAGGTCTTCATCGACCTCGAGTTCTTGCGCTGGGAGGGTTCCTTTGATACACTCTGTGACGAGCTCGCGCAGAGCTCCTCGTTTCTGTGATCCATTGAGTCCGCTAGTGCTTTCCTGCGAGCTCTAGTGCTTGTCAATGAGCCTCGGATTACCGTCGCTCCTGCAGTGGCTCCTGAACTCTCGAGAGCCAGGACTAGCTGGTCTCCGAGCCGCTTGACGGTCTTAGCCTTTGTTCGGATTCCAGAGTAGACTTGGTCCACCTCGCCGGGAGTCTTGAGATCTCGGGGTACTGCACCATTCAGGAGACTGTTCAAGGCTGCTAACTCAGTGTTGAATTGTTCTTCCAGCTGTGGAAGTCTAGGCTTGTTCTTTCTTCCGAGAGAGGTCATTTTTATGGTCTCGGATAATCGCCGCGGGCTGCTGAGAATCGGCTGTGGGCCTCCTCTTTGGAGGACTTCTTCGTGGGGGGGCACCATCCGCTGACGTCTATTTACTGTATTGTTGTGCGCTAGCGGAATTTCTATCTTCGCTTCGGCACACAATAGAACGGAAGGCGCAAGGATTCCAATAGAATGCGAGGTTTCTTCGGTTTTGTTTCTTATCCAGACGACTCCGTAAATCTGCCCAGACAGGTATGATTCAGACTCGGACCAGGAATTGCATGACAAGAAAATCCTAAGTTAAGATCATAGTCGAATGATCAATTAATGTATATGGTGCTGCATAACGAGAAAGGAATCTCCTACTTCTTGAGCAAGACACAGAGAACGGCTAAATAATGTTAGAACTAGGTATGATATTCTAGTGACGGAATTCGTAACACAATATTCATTATTACATAAGAAAGTTTTAGCCTCCCTTAACCACGACAAGGATGTTCCAAGAGAGGGAAGAGGAAGGCACCATTTATATAGCACCGCACAACAAGAAAGTAAATTCATACCTCGAAGGTGCACGATAAATAGCTGAGTGAGACATAAGAGGCCATAGAATAGTAGCACATAAAAAAGGGAATTTGCCGCCCTGCTAACGACGTAGCACAACGAAAATTCTCAATACTATTGTTATTATTATTATATAAGAGAGTTTTAGCCTCCCTTAACCACGACAAAGATGTCCCAAGAGAGGAAAGAGGAAGGCACCATCTAGCATGGAGTTGGGGGAACGCGGAATCTACGCACAAGGTACACAGGAACAGTAAACTAGGAAATAAGTTCACAAAACAGTCTTTCCATGTTACATTTACTGCCTATGACACTGTTTACAATGTTATATTTACTTTCTATGACAACATGCTTACATAGCTTGACTATTATGCAAATATTGCTGAGCAAAAAAAAACATTTAGACGTTAATACAGAATCACTTTGAACGATGAAAGAAAAATAGGAATCAGGCAAATCTGTGAAAACCACACACTCACTGAACCTGTCTGACATTTCAGCTTTCTCCATCTTGGGTTGTTAAAACTTAGCCTGAGAATTCACATATTAAACCTAGCCTCAGAGTTAAATTATTCAACAGACAAATCTGTAAAATCACAGTGTTCAGCTGAAATACCGTTAACCTAGAATCTGACTAATTTCCAGCATTACACTGCAGCTGCAAAGCGCACCAGATTCACAACATCACCACGGCTAGTCTGACTCAATGTGGGTGATTCACCGGCCGCCAGAAGCATCCTCGAATGCTCTAGAAGCCGGCTGTTCACCGCTATCAAACACAGGTTGTATGAAGGCATCCGACAAATATAGCTGGTTCAAGAACACTTTTGGACTAATCATTTTCTGACATATCACACTAAAAAGACAAAGAAACTTAAGATTATCCGGGAACCTGTTCCTCCCACGCACTTCAAACAAAATAGAACGTTGGCGTCATTCTTGCGGACCAGCGCGGATCCGCAGAATGTTGCCGAAATAAAATTGTTAAAATTCTTTAATTATTCGTGTCTTGTAAGACGCGACAAGTGTAGTGTTCTCCCTCAGGCTGCTTTTCACTGAGGGCAGACTTTGTAAACCTTTAGACTTTGTACATCTATGCCCGGAGAGAGTGCCTGAGGTGCAAACGACCCGACAGGGTAAGGAAAACACAACTGGAATTAATGCCGTATTATTGAGAAGATTGCCGACAATGGTGGCACACGACGAAAAATATTACAGCCGGGTAATACAGCAGCCGAGGACGTCCTGGCAGGCCGACGGTTGTCGGGGAGGCGCAGCGTGGTTGTAGGACGAGAGCAGACCGGTGAGGCGGCTACTGACCGAGAGTCTCCGACCAAGGAGTATCAGAGACGCCAGCAGGGAACGGGCTCGAGTCGAGGGAGCGACGAGGAGTGGCGGCTGGCGGTCGAGGTGGCGGTGACAGTAGCAGAGGTGGTGCTTGCGGAGCGTCGAGACTTTGTTGTAAACATTAGGGACGTTGCGAGTGTACCATGGTAGACAAAAGGAGGTAAAGTCACTTCTATGGGGACGTCAGTGCACATTCGCAAACTTGACTAGCCAATAGAAAGGCTTCATTTCACACAAGCCGGATGACGTCACTAGGGTTACGTGACGTCAGCAGCGGCAGCGTACTACGATGCAGCTAACTCTGCCTTCCAGACGTACGATCAGAAACAGAACCGACAGCCGGTGTTGCTTCCGCACGACGGATTTTAGAAAAATAGAATTCCGTCCGCCTCCGAGCTTTTCCACCAGTACTAAAAGGTTATCGATCTCTGATTTTATCATACGGACAGCTTCTTAAATTAAAAGCTCAATTGAAACAATAGGAAAATTAGTTTAATTCAGTCATACAGGGTGTTTTGATACTTTTCTATACTGATGCAGCAGACGATTGCGCGCCGTGTTCAATTGTAAAAAGGATCATATAAAATTCAACATAGAGATATCGTTTATTTGTAATAAAAAGTGCGACATAAGAATTCCGCTTATAAGTTCATGAACTAAACAGCGGGAGAATGTATTTTCAAATGTATATGCGTTTCAAGCATTCAAATTTTTCGAGTAATGCCAACACCCTAAAAAATTGCAAAATTGTCTTTCAAGCGCCATTCCTGCTTCAATACCAAAGAAACTCGAACACATTGAGTACTTGAGCACATACCCGTTATGAACTATTGCATTTCTTAAAGTTACATAACGAACAGAGGGCGGATTAGATTTGATTAGATGTTAGTTTAAGCCTCTTCATCCGCAACACAGGCGATCCATAGATCCACAGAGAAGAAGGATTAGATTAGATGATAGTTCTAGCCTCCCAAACCGCTAAAAGAAAGTGTTCCGAAGAGAGGAAGGCACCATTTAGTATGGAGTTGTGGGAACGCGGAATCTATCCACAATGTGCGTAGAAACAGTGAGTTTAGTAAGAAGTTTATGAAATAAGATGAAATTTGAAGAAGAATGTAGTAGGTGATGAAAAACAGGACAGCAGTGAACCGTAGAAAAGATGGCCCGAAACAAAATGACAAAAAAAAAATATTCTACTTCAACGAAATGAAGGCTTACCTAACCTTTAGCTCAAGACCTCCTACATTCGCCATTGGAGTGCTAAGAACAGAGAGCATTGATTATTGCTATGCGGGAAAGTTAAAATTACCCGCATTTATGATAGATACATTGTAGTACGGATTATATAAAGAAACGATAAGATGAAGAAAATATACAAGAATATGACAACGTTTAGCACCTCTCGCCGCAAAAAAAAAAGAGTTTCACAAACAGGAAGAAAGAAGGCACCATTTGGCAGGGCGTTAAGAGATCAGGGAATCTATGTACAAGGTGTGTTCTTTCAGAAGATATTTTAGATGGAAGCAGCAAGGTAGGAAGTTTATGATAAAAATTATACGTTGAATATGTTAGGTTTCAAAGAACAGGATTGCAATGAACCGAGAAATAGTCGGTTCACACTATCCAACATTATGTTAGATAATTAGTAGTACAAGTCTCTCTAACCACAACAAAGTTCTATCAAATCGATGAAGAAATCATTCAATGTCAACTTGAAAGAACGGGAAATGTATGCACAAAGTTTGTTCCCACACAAGACTCCATGCACGTAACTAATAGCAAATAAAGAGGGCAGTTCATGAAACCAGGTAATAGGTGAAGGAAAACGCCAGAAATGGTGAAAAATTGACAGCAGCAGTAATAAAACAAAAACCTACGCTCTCTCAATTAAAAAAGTAATTTCCTAATTAGAACTCAAAGTCAGGAACCCCAATTAATTTGTTACAGATTCGTTGGGAGCGCTACACGCAGGAATACTACACTCGAGAACAGCAAGTCAGAAAATAACGGAGGAGCAGTACAAGACCGTCACTGTACATATTACTTATTAGGATACAAAAAATAAACATACAGATAATGTGGCTGTAACACCCAGCTTAAACAATTTTAAACAATTTAAACAATTTATTTACCACAGGAGATACAGAGGTAGAATGTTTCTTAAGTCTAGTACAATGGACAAGTTTGAATATAGCTACCTGTGGGCCCGAATAAGTTCAGCGACTTCTAGGGCATCCTACCATCACGCTATTCTAGGGTGTACAAAAGTTTAACCTAGTTCACTTAACCTAGTTTCGCATTAGACTGATCATTGAGATAATTAACTCGATATTTTACAAGTCGGCTATATTTAACAGTATGTTCGATAAAACGATTCAAGAGCAGAGAGAAGATTGGTTATGGTACACAAGGCAAGTTACATTATGACATTATCATTAGTTACATGTAGGAGGCAAGATTTCGACACGGTGATCTTACACTACTAGTATTCTGATAGGAAGTGAGACTCAAGATGTCTTTTGAATACTTTGTACGAATTACATTCACGGATCTCTGCAGGTATAGAGTTCCAAGTTTTGGTTCCAATGAAGAGAATACTGTGTTGCGACCTGGCCTTTGAATAATAAGGAAGCATGAATTTACTTCTATTTCGGGTTAAATGGTCGTGATGACCAGTTTGCGCAGTCAATAATTGTCTTAGGCTATTGTCGCCATCATTTCTTAATGTTTTGTAAATGAAATTACAGATGGAGATTTTGTAGAGATCCGAAAGTTTAAGTATTTGTAAATTTTTGAAAGAATCATTTGTGTGAGCATTATATTCTAGGTTCTTTACCGCTCTGACAGCCCTTTTCTGCAGAGTAAAAATTTTGTTGGTTTTATTTTTATCAGTTCCGTGCCATGCTTCTATTCCGTATTGCAAGTATGGGGAAATGAGCGTACGGTACAGCATTTGTAAAGCTGTTTCAGGCAGAAAATTTTTAACTTTATTTAGGATTCCGATGGATTTTGATAATTTAGAACTAATATGAGTGATGTGCTCTTTGAAGGTCAGATGTTTATCTATTATGATGCCCAGAAACTTACATGAGTTGGTTTCTTCGATTTCACCTTCGCCAATTTTAATGCATGGGAGAGATATATCTTTCTTGTATGAGAAAGTAATATAATTTGTTTTATCGATATTTAGGCTTATTTTATTAGCTTTGAGCCACGATGAAACCATGTGAAGTTCAGTATTTATACTCTCCACAATCATAGCAGGATTTTGGTTCGGAAGGACCGCAGAAAGCGTACTGTCATCGGCAAAAAGTATGAATTTGAAGAATGATGTAGATTTTACAATATCATTGATAAAAATCAGAAACAAGAGAGGCCCGAGAACAGATCCTTGTGGAACTCCATGGCTAATTGTCTGTGGGTCTGATTTTGCGTCGTCAATGACAACGTATTGCTTCCGATTTGTTAGGTATGATCTGAACCAATCATGGGCAATCCCTCGAATGCCATAACAGTGTAGTTTCGATAATAGTATTTTATGGTCCACACAATCAAATGCTTTTCGGAAGTCAAGAAATACAGAGAAGACAGGCTTTCCTTCATCTATATTAGAATAGAGGAATTGTAAATGATTTAATATAGCCTGTGTTGTTGATTTTTTAGAGCGAAAACCGTATTGTTTATCGTAAAGAAATGATTTTTGTTCAAAATAAGAGTACACTTTTTTATACACAATCTTTTCGAATACTTTGCTAATAATTGGTAGAATGGAGATAGGTCGATAATTGTTTACACAGGTTTTTTCACCACTTTTAAAGATAGGGGTTACTCTAGCAACTTTGAGGGAGTTCGGGAAAGTGCCTAGTAAGAGAGACTGGTTAATAATATTTGATATCAGTGGGGCTACAATGTCAGCAATAACTTTAAGTACTTTAGTCGGAAACGTTTGTAACCCACTCGATTTATTTTTCATGATGTTTATGCACGTAATTACATCGGAGGAGTTTGTAGGCGTAAAGAAAAAGGAGTTGGGTTCTCGAATATGATCCATAAATTCCAGGTGATCAGTAGGTTCACTTGGAATACCATCAGCTATTGTTTTCCCTACGTTTACGAAGAAGTTGTTAAAGAGATTAGCAATTTCTTTCTTCTCATGATATTTTACATTATCTTGAACAACATATTCAATTTTCTTTTTATCGGCATTATTCGGTTTACAGCAGGAGTTAAGGAGATGCCAAATCTTTTTAACGTCAGTTTTGAATTGAGTAAACTTGAGCGTAAAGTAGTTCTTTTTTGATGTTCTTATCTGGTTTGTTACATAGTTTCTAAATCGGTTATATGTTTCTCTAGATATTCGTCCTTCGCAAAGGAGGGCTAGGTACGCTTGACGTTTCTTTATATTTATCACGATGTCTCTGGTAATCCAGGGCTTATGTTTATTTTTCGGGGTAACTGTACGAGTTACAATTGGGCAACACTGATTGTATGCGGTCATTATAGTTTCAGTCAACTTTACTACTGCTTCATCAATGCTCGTAGTATTATTGTTTTGTTGAGAGATGTGCAATGTAGGCATTGATTCTTCTAGAACGGTGCGCATTTCTTCAAGATTTGATTCGTTTATTTTACGATATGAGTAAGTTTCAGCCCGTGCCTTGGTGCAAGCAATATAGACATTTTTCTTAATAAGAAAAACTGGGAAGTGATCTGATAAGTCAGAAGTAATTATTCCAGCAAGAAAATCACTAGGGTCTGTCATAAAGATATTGTCAAGCAGCGTAGCACACTCTGAGGTTATTCGTGTAGGCTTTGTAATGATCGGAAGGAAGGATTGAGACTGAAAGGTAGTTAGGAAATTAGAGATTGGTTCATGGCTTTCATGTTTCAGTAGATCATAATTGAAGTCACCGCATATTATTATGTCATTGTATAAGGGCCTGTTGAACTGAGAAATAATACGATTCAATTCATTCAGGAAGGATATAGGACAGGCTGTAGGAGGCCTATACACCGTTCCAAGCACAATGCGTTTACCATCTCTAAAAAGTTCTACGAAGAGTGATTCTATATGATCCTGATTCATGGTTGCACTTGCTATGGTTCTCGAGTCTATGTGGTTAGATATATATGTGCTGATGCCTCCGCCCCGCTGGTTTTTTCTTAGCGAATGGTAACTATGATAATTTTCAAATCGAATCATGTCTTTAGTCGAGTCATCTAGCCAGCTTTCGGTGAAGCTAATCACGTCTAGGTTATATTTAAGTTCAGTAATAGTACATTGTATCTCTTCCAATTTTGGATAGAGTAACCTACAGTTCCAACACAGGAGTGAGAAATCTCGGTCAGTTATTCGTATAGTTTCGTTGAATTCTGATATATTAGTATACCTACACTCTTGAGAGTCGTTTAGGTTTGGATATATTCTGTTCAAATGATTGAAATCTGGATCGATTTCCTCAAATATTACAGGGTGATCAGTCATTTAAAATAAGTAAAAGTAAGAATTAGGTACTATAGAGATTAAGACGAAATACAGAGTCAAGCTTAAAGGGATATTTCAGTCTAAAAAGTAGCTTATTAAGTAAGAGAGAATAGAGTAAAAAAGAAAAATCTAGCGCGATTTCGTGAGTACACACAAACTCAGTCCATGAGCGAGTGATAATGGAGTTCAATATCACAACATTGGTGCAAACAGATTGCTAAGGGCGTTTTCGCAAGTTCACATACAACAGGTAATAAATTTCTAAAGATTATGACGACAATGATACAATCAGCTAATATGGTTTACGCGTAATAATAACTGTAGTGGTAAATAGAGAAGAATTCACAGTCACATTGGTTGGTGAAAAAATTACTAATTGCGATTTTACAAAATGTGACACACAGTTGTCATCACAGTTAAGTAACGTACTGAGTATTTTTGTGGAGTGGGAGGGCTCCCTTTAGCATGAAGTGTATGAGCTGATAGAAGTAAATTAAAGTCCATAATTATTATTATAATTTTTATTATATAAGAAAGTTTTAGCCTCCCTTTACCACGACAAAGATGCTCAAAGAGAAGAAGGATGAAGGCACCATTTAGTATGGAGTTGAGGGAACGCGGAATCTATGCACAAGGGGCATAGAAACCGTAAGCTAGAAAGAAGTTCATGAAACAAGAAAAAGTTTAAGAAAAAAGTAGTAGGTGCTGAAAAACAGGACAGCAGAGAACCGAAAAAAGATGGTCCGTAGTAAAACAAAAACCTATTCTATTTCAACAAAAAAAGCCTACCTAACATTTAGCTTGGGCCCTCACGTAATCCCCCTGGGAGTGCTAATTCCCATAGATACAACAGTTGTATCCCCCTGAGATGAATCAAAGTCCATTATTTTATTCATTCTCTGGTGCGTTTCCCTAAAAAAGCTACCGCATTCAATATCTCTCCGAAGTTATTTCACAACATTTTTCTGTATATAAAATAATAAATATTTAAATTGTAAATAAATACAAATGACAGCAGTGAAGCGAAAGGTGGTCAGCAACGGAATCGAAAACGCATTCTATTTCAACATATGAATGGCTTAAGTAAGTCACTTGCAGGACTTTGCATGTTCTCCCTTAGAACAGCAAATTTTCAATGTAAATACTAACAAGTTCTGCAGATTAGCTTAGAGTATGACTTGAAATCAGCCTCTCTTACCACAAGATATCTTTTCAAAGAGAGGAAGACACACCTTTAAGTACGGAGTACATACAGTGAATGAGGAATTAATACACAAGGTGAGTTTACACACAAGATACTCAACGCATAGAAACAGAAAGTTGAAGATAAAGGTTATGAAAAAAAATCAGAGCTGAAGAAGAAAGCCATAGGTGATGTAAAAACAGCATAGCAGAGCGCCACAAAACGATGGTCCTTAACAAAACGATGGTCCTTGCAATTTTTTAATTGCAACAAAAAAAAAGGCCTAGCAAACTCTCAGCTCGATACATTACATCACTAAATTTATAAGAGTGGGGCGCAAAATAAAAGCCAGCAACTCATCCCTGCATAAATGAATAAATATTTTCACCACCTAAAAATGTATTTCGCTTCTAAAATCTAGACACAACGTAAATTTCGGACGATAATTAATAAAATAAACTATTTTCTTATCAAAAACAATAATTAGAACACCATCGCTCAAGGCTCGTTTCAACATTTTCCGGCTAATAAGTTCTAAAATGTACACACAAGACACAACATAAAACTGAATTCAAATCTACGAAAGAACTAGCAGTAAATAATGACTTAGAAACCATCACAGAGCGCAAAAATGGAAGCACTCTCAATACATTAAGGCATCTTCAAACATCAGTATCAGTGCTCTGCGCACCAGTAAGCAAGGAAATACAAAAGTAGAATGAACATTTTTAATTCTAAAAGGAAAAAAAATAATATACTATAAAGACAAACGATAGAATCATCAGTTAGGATTAAAATTACTCTTTGTATGACAATTCTTCTAACTACCTGCAATGCGGAAGCCTATGACCTATTTTATACCAACTATGGGAATGATGCTAGAAATTAATTGTTCATAACCGTATCATATTCTTCACAAACAATCGTACGATTATCAATAAGCAGAAGTAAAACCAGAGGGACGTTCAGAAGAGAAGAGCATTGATCAAAAACAAAACATTATTGTGCTACAGGTAACTTTTCAAAGAGAACATAAATTCAGTTCAGGCTGCTGGGAAGTCTATTCTAATATAAACTTCAGAATGTCAACACCGGGGAGGTGACCATAACTCAAGCTACGAGAGTATTTTCAAAGTCAGTCTAAAGCTTTTCACAGAATTCATTTTGAAACCAAAGCAATGAATTTATCATAGGATTGTAAAGGTTTTCCACGAGTAAGAGACAAGTAACTTTTTCTGCCGAGTTCCAATTACGAGAAAAAAACAAGGATTACAAATTGGTATGGCACTTAAATACCAAGGAATGCTAATTTATAACGTTTCAATCTAACAATGCACTCGGCCGAACCAACAAATTAACCAAGCACTACCGTCCGTTATTATGTTATGCAATGGACAACATTGTACCACATAATAGTTCACAGCCTTAAATTATGAACAGACCAATAAAAAAAGTTTATCGCTAGTTCGATACCATAGACCACATCACAACCCCATCTCTATCATTTTTTGCTTTTAGTTTATCAAACAGCTGAGTAGAGTGAGTGACACAAAGACTAAAATTAAGCTTTCTAATATTTAATCGGAATGTATGAAGTTCTAGCAGCAACATGAAGTTATAGGTTTTAAAGAAGGAAACAGTAATACACCCTAACTTGTTTCAAATGAAATACCGGGACACATGGCATAAAATGATTTTGCATACACAAGTGCATTCAAGTAGCAGCTCAAGAAACCATTTAAAATTAACTGAATAATTTGATCTGACACAATTTATCATATTTCACTTTAGAGCATCATGTTGACAAGGTGTCAGGAGAAATGTGCAGTGGAATCCCTTGTGCACCATTTTATCAAGTTTACCTGTAAAACATGTACTCTGCAGAGGTCTATTGTAAGCTCTGACTGACTGTAATGTTCTACGTCTGAAGAAAAACTAAATTAAGTACATTATTATTTAAGAACAGCAGGTGAGAGATTTAGGTCAGTTCTCATGAAATAATTCACTAACACTTTTGCAGAAGCCTGGTGAGTGACTAATTTTATTGAAAAGATAGAGGAAAACCCTCTCACAACAAGGAATAGCATTTAAGAAAGATTTACTGCAAAATTTCAGTCTCTTGCACTGATCATCAGATTGGAGATACTTTTTAAAAGACCCAAACAGAAGGAAATTGAAATATTTTACACTAAGAATGGAACATATAGTATAGTCAGACAAAGGTGTTTTTTTCTTCAGTTGTTGCTGATACTAGAGATGTAACTCAAAAAAACCATGCCGTTTTTAAAAAAAAACACGTTTTTTTTAAAAAAAATCGTGGCCAAAAAAAACGTGGATATTTTTTTTTTAATATTTTGTCTGAAAATAACTCAGCAAGAAAAAGAACCACATTACATTATTTGTTTTCATGTCAAATTACAAAATAAGACCGCATACTTCTTAATTAATGGTTTTCCATGGTTTTATGAAATTTTTCATTTTCTGCGGTTTCATGCTTTGATATTTTATTTATTTTACAAGACATCTTAATGACCTTCAACTCTCAAAATGGTGTGTTATAATAACATATCTGTACTTATGGTCATTGATAGAGAGGTGACTAAAAAACCATGCTGTTTTTTTTAAAACCTGTTATTTATACAAAATTATGAATAAAAACCATGGATACTAATATATTCAAGTGACCTCAAAAATCCAATGCTGTTTTTTTTAAAACATTGTTTTTTATCAGAAAATCTTGACTAAAAAATATGGCTATTATATTTTATGGGAGCAAAAAAATAATTTTTTTTCAAAAACATTTGAAAAAAAGCATGACTAAAAACACGGATATAAATATCAGGAAAGTCATTTTTCTTTAATCGAATTGTCTTTAAAAACTTATAAACAAAGAATGCTGTTAATGTTGAAATCATGTTTATTAGAACTGTACTAGGTCTTAGAATAAAATATCTACAAAGAATCTATTCACTCCATAAAACCTTTCGGAGACCAGCTTTATCCTCAGTCATTCAGTAAAATTTGGTGAAATGGACAATGAATTTTTACTGATCCTTTGAAAAACATTTGACTGAATGACTTACTGAGGATGGAGCTAGTCTCCGAAAGGTTTTATTGGGTGAATAGATTCTTTGTGGATATTTTATTCTAAGACCTGGTACGGTTCTAATGGATATTAATATATCTTATGTGACCAAAAAATCCATGCTGTTTTTTGAATGTTTTTGTTACAAAAAAGTCATGACTTAAAACACGGATATTATACTTTATTTTACCATAAACGATGCTGTTTTTTGAAAAACATCTTTTTTACAGAAAAATCATGATTAAAAAATGTGGATATCAATATATTTCATGTGCCAAAAAAACCATGCTGGTTTTTTTAAATCATGTTTTCTTTACCAAAAAAATCATGACTAAAAAAACATGGATATTAATGACTTTTGTGAAAAAAGACATGGTTTTTATAAGGTCATGTTTTTTTGGTCAGATAAAATTTCATAACACTCATGTTTTTTGTAAAAATTTTTTTTTCAAAAAGCATGGTTTTTTAAACAATTTAAACAATTTAAACAATTTATTTACCACAGGAGATACAGAGGTAGAATGTTTCTTAAGTCTAGTACAATGGACAAGTTTGAATATAGCTACCTGTGGGCCCGAATAAGTTCAGCGACTTCTAGGGCATCCTACCATCACGCTATTCTAGGGTGTACAAAAGTTTAACCTAGTTCACTTAACCTAGTTTCGCATTAGACTGATCATTGAGATAATTAACTCGATATTTTACAAGTCGGCTATATTTAACAGTATGTTCGATAAAACGATTCAAGAGCAGAGAGAAGATTGGTTATGGTACACAAGGCAAGTTACATTATGACATTATCATTAGTTACATGTAGGAGGCAAGATTTCGACACGGTGATCTTACACTACTAGTATTCTGATAGGAAGTGAGACTCAAGATGTCTTTTGAATACTTTGTACGAATTACATTCACGGATCTCTGCAGGTATAGAGTTCCAAGTTTTGGTTCCAACGAAGAGAATACTGTGTTGCGACCTGGCCTTTGAATAATAAGGAAGCATGAATTTACTTCTATTTCGGGTTAAATGGTCGTGATGACCAGTTTGCGCAGTCAATAATTGTCTTAGGCTATTGTCGCCATCATTTCTTAATGTTTTGTAAATGAAATTACAGATGGAGATTTTGTAGAGATCCGAAAGTTTAAGTATTTGTAAATTTTTGAAAGAATCATTTGTGTGAGCATTATATTCTAGGTTCTTTACCGCTCTGACAGCCCTTTTCTGCAGAGTAAAAATTTTGTTGGTTTTATTTTTATCAGTTCCGTGCCATGCTTCTATTCCGTATTGCAAGTATGGGGAAATGAGCGTACGGTAGAGCATTTGTAAAGCTGTTTCAGGCAGAAAATTTTTAACTTTATTTAGGATTCCGATGGATTTTGATAATTTAGAACTAATATGAGTGATGTGCTCTTTGAAGGTCAGATGTTTATCTATTATGATGCCCAGAAACTTACATGAGTTGGTTTCTTCGATTTCACCTTCGCCAATTTTAATGCATGGGAGAGATACATCTTTCTTGTATGAGAAAGTAATATAATTTGTTTTATCGATATTTAGGCTTATTTTATTAGCTTTGAGCCACGATGAAACCTTGTGAAGTTCAGTATTTATACTCTCCACAATCATAGCAGGATTTTGGTTCGGAAGGACCGCAGAAAGCGTACTGTCATCGGCAAAAAGTATGAATTTGAAGAATGATGTAGATTTTACAATATCATTGATAAAAATCAGAAACAAGAGAGGCCCGAGAACAGATCCTTGTGGAACTCCATGGCTAATTGTCTGTGGGTCTGATTTTGCGTCGTCAATGACAACGTATTGCTTCCGATTTGTTAGGTATGATCTGAACCAATCATGGGCAATCCCTCGAATGCCATAACAGTGTAGTTTCGATAATAGTATTTTATGGTCCACACAATCAAATGCTTTTCGGAAGTCAAGAAATACAGAGAAGACAGGCTTTCCTTCATCTATATTAGAATAGAGGAATTGTAAATGATTTAATATAGCCTGTGTTGTTGATTTTTTAGAGCGAAAACCGTATTGTTTATCGTAAAGAAATGATTTTTGTTCAAAATAAGAGTACACTTTTTTATACACAATCTTTTCGAATACTTTGCTAATAATTGGTAGAATGGAGATAGGTCGATAATTGTTTACACAGGTTTTTTCACCACTTTTAAAGATAGGGGTTACTCTAGCAACTTTGAGGGAGTTCGGGAAAGTGCCTAGTAAGAGAGACTGGTTAATAACATTTGATATCAGTGGGGCTACAATGACAGCAATAACTTTAAGTACTTTAGTCGGAAACGTTTGTAACCCACTCGATTTATTTTTCATGTTGTTTATGCACGTAATTACATCGGAGGAGTTTGTAGGCGTAAAGAAAAAGGAGTTGGGTTCTCGAATATGATCCATAAATTCCAGGTGATCAGTAGGTTCACTTGGAATACCATCAGCTATTGTTTTCCCTACGTTTACGAAGAAGTTGTTAAAGAGATTAGCAATTTCTTTCTTCTCATGATATTTTACATTATCTTGAACAACATATTCAATTTTCTTTTTATCGGCATTATTCGGTTTACAGCAGGAGTTAAGGAGATGCCAAATCTTTTTAACGTCAGTTTTGAATTGAGTAAACTTGAGCGTAAAGTAGTTCTTTTTTGATGTTCTTATCTGGTTTGTTACATAGTTTCTAAATCGGTTATATGTTTCTCTAGATATTCGTCCTTCGCAAAGGAGGGCTAGGTACGCTTGACGTTTCTTTATATTTATCACGATGTCTCTGGTAATCCAGGGCTTATGTTTATTTTTCGGGGTAACTGTACGAGTTACAATTGGGCAACACTGATTGTATGCGGTCATTATAGTTTCAGTCAACTTTACTACTGCTTCATCAATGCTCGTAGTATTATTGTTTTGTTGAGAGATGTGCAATGTAGGCATTGATTCTTCTAAAACGGTGCGCATTTCTTCAAGATTTGATTCGTTTATTTTACGATATGAGTAAGTTTCAGCCCGTGCCTTGGTGCAAGCAATATAGACATTTTTCTTAATAAGAAAAACTGGGAAGTGATCTGATAAGTCAGAAGTAATTATTCCAGCAAGAAAATCACTAGGGTCTGTCATAAAGATATTGTCAAGCAGCGTAGCACACTCTGAGGTTATT
Organism: Morinoia aosen; assembly: GCA_030386875.1. Classification (NCBI taxonomy): domain Eukaryota; kingdom Metazoa; phylum Arthropoda; class Malacostraca; order Amphipoda; family Talitridae; genus Morinoia; species Morinoia aosen. The sequence continues at coordinate 38,517,459 of CM059559.1, read as the reverse complement.
CGTGTAGGCTTTGTAATGATCGGAAGGAAGGATTGAGACTGAAAGGTAGTTAGGAAATTAGAGATTGGTTCATGGCTTTCATGTTTCAGTAGATCATAATTGAAGTCACCGCATATTATTATGTCATTGTATAAGGGCCTGTTGAACTGAGAAATAATACGATTCAATTCATTCAGGAAGGATATAGGACAGGCTGTAGGAGGCCTATACACCGTTCCAAGCACAATGCGTTTACCATCTCTAAAAAGTTCTACGAAGAGTGATTCTATATGATCCTGATTCATGGTTGCACTTGCTATGGTTCTCGAGTCTATGTGGTTAGATATATATGTGCTGATGCCTCCGCCCCGCTGGTTTTTTCTTAGCGAATGGTAACTATGATAATTTTCAAATCGAATCATGTCTTTAGTCGAGTCATCTAGCCAGCTTTCGGTGAAGCTAATCACGTCTAGGTTATATTTAAGTTCAGTAATAGTACATTGTATCTCTTCCAATTTTGGGTAGAGTGACCTACAGTTCCAACACAGGAGTGAGAAATCTCGGTCAGTTATTCGTATAGTTTCGTTGAATTCTGATATATTAGTATACCTACACTCTTGAGAGTCGTTTATGTTTGGATATATTCTGTTCAAATGATTGAAATCTGGATCGATTTCCTCAAATATTACAGGGTGATCAGTCATTTAAAATAAGTAAAAGTAAGAATTAGGTACTATAGAGCTTAAGACGAAATACAGAGTCAAGCTTAAAGGGATATTTCAGTCTAAAAAGTAGCTTATTAAGTAAGAGAGAATAGAGTAAAAAAGAAAAATCTAGCGCGATTTCGTGAGTACACACAAACTCAGTCCATGAGCGAGTGATAATGGAGTTCAATATCACAACATTGGTGCAAACAGATTGCTAAGGGCGTTTTCGCAAGTTCACATACAACAGGTAAATAAATTTCTAAAGATTATGACGACAATGATACAATCAGCTAATATGGTTTACGCGTAATAATAACTGTAGTGGTAAATAGAGAAGAATTCACAGTAACATTGGTTGGTGAAAAATTACTAATTGCGATGTTACAAAATGTGACACACAGTTGTCATAGATGTTTACACACACATCTATTATTTATTTGTTATAATATTGGAGTTCGATATCACTACATTGGTGCAAACAGATTGCTGAGGGCGTTTTCATAAGTTCACATACAAGAGGGAATAAGTTTTAAAGATTATGATGACAATGATACAATCAGCTAATATGGTTTACGCGTAATAATAACTGTAGTGGTAAATAAGGAAGAATTCACAGTAGTATTGGTAAGTGAAAAATTGCTGATAGATTATAATGACAATGATATAATCAGATTATAAGAAGATTACAACGACAATGATATAATCAGATTATAAGAAGATTACAACGACAATGATATAATCAGCTAATATGGTTGTACGATGGCAGTGGAGGGCAGAAGCGATTATCAGATTATAAGAAGATTACAACGACAATGATATAATCAGCTAATATGGTTTACGCGTAATAATACTTAAGTGGTTAAGAAGTTTTTGTTCACATAAAATAAATTAATATCCATGTTTTTTTAACAGATTAGATTGGTCATTAGTTTTAGCCTCCCTACCCAGCAACAAATGCAATCCAATGAGAGGAAGGACGATTATGAAATAAGATCAAAGTTGAAGAAGACAGTAGTAGGTGCTCAAAAACAGGACAGCAGTGAACCGAAAAAAGGTGGTCCTCAACATAACAAAAACGTTTTATTTCAACAAAAAGGAGGCCTACCTAACTCTCAGCTTGGGCCCTCACATTGTCCCCCTGGGAGCGCTAGTTCCCATAGATACAATAATTGTATCCCCCTGAAGGGGTGTTTTTTTTACAAAGAAGTCGTGACCAAAAAATGAATAATAACTTTTTAACAAAAAAAAACATGTTATAAAAAAAACAATGATTTTTTTGGTAACATAAAATGTTAATATCCATGATTTTAAGACACAATTTTTGATGAAAAATACATAAAATAAAACAGTATGGTTTTTTGGTCGCATAAAATATATTCATATCCAGGTTTTCTTATACATCATTGTTTGTAAAAAAAACATTTTTAAAAAACAGCATGGGATTTTTTAGGTCTCATATATATATTCATGTTTTTTAGTCATGATTTTTAGTACAAAAACATTTTTTTGGTCTCATAAATATATTATTCATGTTTTTTCAGTCATGTGACCATGAATTTCAGTCATGACTTGGCCGAGACTACCTTGCCCCCACGGCAGCCACACTCTCTGTATAAACAATGACCACTCACGAAGGCACAATTAAAGGTTTCATTGGAGAGTCTCTCTCGCAGGCCCACGGCAGCCCAACTTCCTGGCTTCAAACTTCTGCTTCGCCATCAACTCAGGCCTTTCTTTTCTCAAATGCCCCTCTTCCTCACTGCATTCAATTGGACCAATTCAATTTTTAGTAAAAAACATGTTTTTAAAAAAAACTGCATGGGGCTTTTTAGGTCACATAAAATATATTGTTTTTTAGTCATGACTGTTTGTAAAAAAAACAGCATGGTTATGTTTGGTACTAGAGAATATATTAATGTTCATTTTTATTAGTCAGAATTTTTTGTAAAAAAAACATGTTTTGAGAAAAAACAGCATATACGACCGCAATCTTGTTTACATGCGCTCCAAGATGGCGACCACCATGGGCGCCGCCATCTTGGAGCCGATGTAAACAAGATTGCGGTCGTCACCCTAATGGGTGGGTTAGAAGCTTTATTGATAATTTTCACTAAAAGGACTGTGCCTCCCCCTCACAACCCAACCTCTTTACGTTTGTAATAGGGGGTTAGCTTCCGTTATTAATTAAATTCCGTTTCGCACGTTCGTTTCCTATGGCGCGAAGGCCAACTTCAAAGTTGAATAATTTGAAAATAACGCATCAGCGAGCAGAATGTCATTCATGTAAAACGTTCTTAAATGAGTTCCTTTAGTGATTTTTTTGGAATATGATTATTATTTTCCGTGATTGCATTAAACTTCACATTGACCCTTTGTAGCTTCAGATAAGATTTTTGAAGCACTCACAATAAAACTATGATCAACAGCAAGAATTTGGCACCTTATATAAAGAAATTATTTAGTAGCAAATGGAACACGATGAATGGTAAGCCTAGAAGAAGTCAGGTACCTTTAAAAATGCATTTCTAAATATGCTTAGAACAGCGTCAGTTTCAAGAAGGTAATTGCCATAAAAAGTAGCACTTACAATAGAAAATCATAGACAAGATTTTGCATCTTGCTTGTAAACACTAGACATTTAGCTATAAGGTAGAAAGTTATTACAAGTTAATCTGAAAATTTCAGATAAGATTGGCTACACAAGATAAATAGGAGCTATTCTAAAGTTGCATCTAACATACAGTAAACAAGTTTTACTATATGGCAGTCCAAACTAGTTTTCATGTCTGAGCATTGTAGGTTCTAAGCTTACTTCTTGCTAATTTCAATATAATGCATAGATCAAAATTTTTAAAATGCCATTGAAATTTTCAACTATAAACCTGGTAAAATTTGACAGCACATCCTACTTACAGATTAATTCACACACAGAAATTCAAATACTATGAAATCTGATAGCACCCTACCACAAGATATAGGATTTCAGGTTACCTCTCTGGAATGAAAAACTCATGAACAGTATGTCATTAATCAGCATTTAATTGTAGCACATCCTATTCCTATTTACTCATTTCCTTTAAATTTTAAATTTCACGCAATTCAACAGCATTTATGAATGGAATTAGCATATCAAATTTGAACTGTACTACTGTATCTGGTGGCAAAGATTTGGTCAAGAGATGCCACTTCATCAAATGCAAAAATCAGTTATAAGCCATTGTTTTTAAATTAGTTTCGAATAATATTCAAAATTCAATTTCTTACCTTCCAGTTCCAAACTCCTGTGATCATAAAGCAACAGCACAACACCTCGTTCCAATGAAATGTGCGTCTTAAATGCAGAGGGGATTCTTCGGAAGTCGGTCTTTTAGAAATGGCTGCCAGCAAACATAACTTACATAAGTTCGACTTGAGATTATTTAACTAAACCTTTCCACTGGGCAAAATCAATTCTTTAAAATTGAAACCAGACCTTTGAAATACCTTGGGTAGATTTTTAGAATTATTCCGACACCAAATAAGGGAACACTTTTTTAAAAAATTAACTTGAGGCGCCGACATTGCGATTCACTCGACTCGTTAACACTTCATTAGAACAGAAATGCAACATTGTCGTACGCGTAACGCTAACAGTGATGCCAGATTTCGGGTTAGCAATGTTGCCAGATGCAATTTAAGCACTGCTATTGGTCGGATGCCTTGACGTCACTGGGGTGAGACTCGATTTCATAAAAGACTGGTTTGCAGCTACCTTGTTTCGTCTACCATGGAGTGTACTGAGCCTGCGCTGGGCCGCTGGCCGCGCGGCTGTTTATATAGGCCTCGCTGGAGCCTAACTCTGGCCGTCCAGGTCTCCGATTGGTCAAGACAGGGGTGCCCGCTTTTCGCCGTCTAGGCTTGTGCTATACTTACGGAGGCTTCTATCGACGTTGCCTGACTGTTCGCGGCAGGCTGCTTATAAAGCTCGGTCCGGCACCCCAGCTACAAACTTGAGCTCTGATTATTGGTCGTTTAGCACTGACGCTTTGAGGCTGTGAGGTGGCGCTTTTAAGCTTGTGTGGTGGTGTGTGTTCATACCACCACACGGGCGTGGGAGTGCGAGCCAGGTCCGGGAGTGTGGCCGAGTGGCGTGAAAACTGGTTCTGCAGGTCTAGCGGTATGCGTACTGAATCTACTGAATTTTGTATCGTCCTGTACATGGGGCGCAGATCAGGAAATCTTAATGTGACTATATCGATCCCTCCTCCGCTCCAAGATCGGCTATAGCAGTATAGTCTATGGCTCTGAAAGTGCAACTGCGTTGCAGGAACTGGATGTTGTTGCGAATGAGGTAATGCGCACGTATTAGCACAGGAGCGTTCAAAACAACACCGATAGCAGACGTGCACGTCATCTGCAATGAGCCAAGATTGAAACCGAGTAAGAAAAACCTGCTGCTTCGATATTATTTCGAACTCGAATGCCACTTTCTGAACCCAGCGTATAATTGCGTCAATAATTCAAACCTGTAATTATTGTTCACCAGCCGTAAATGCATCTCAAAATCAATTATTTAAAGACTGCGCCAGACCATCACCGAATACAATATTCCGACACAGCCAGGGCAACCATGTTTCACACCGGCATGGTTTTCATGGATGCTACAGAAACCTAAAATTGAACAGCTCATGGTGAATTGTAAGAAGATGGTAATGATGCCATCCGTAATGAGTTACATTCATCAGGAGAATATCAGAAAATATAAAAACTGCAAGATCATTTACACAGATGGCCCCAAGTCTCCAACTGGAGTAGGAGCAGCGGCCATGATGGGAAACATCATCAAGACGATATCCCCACCAGTGGTTACAATATCATGGCAGCAGAGCTACGCGCAATCAAAATTGTGTTAAATATAAGAAAAGAAACTCAATCCCGCAACTTATGCAGTGATTCCATGAGTTTCATTCAGGTAAATGATTACTACATAGCAAACAAAGAACTTTTAAAGAAAATAATGCTGGAGGTGCATCAAATTATAGAGGATGGAAAAAACATTACGATCAGCTGGGTCCCAGCAGCTGCGGGTGTTGCTGAAAACGAGCGCGCAGACCAGCCTGCAAGGGTAGCAGCACGAAACCATCTGAATTTGTTTTAACATTAGAACGACCGAGCGGTCATTTGGACCGTTTTTAGAAATTCAAGTATACGTAAATGTCATAATTTTGTTTTGATAGCTCTGATACTCTTTGAGTTTTACTGATAAATATATTATCGATATGTGAGCAAAATTACTTTGAATATGATAAACAGTTTTTTAGATACAACATGGTATACCTAAAACGGCGGGGCGGTGATTTTGACCCCTATGTTATTTTGCTACTGTATATTATATGTGAAGCATTCCGTGCAATATGCTATGACGCACCCTGGCTCCACAGACGCACACACACTGTCTGTGATTGTAAGAAGGGTATCTCTGACACTGTTTCAACATGACAGCAAAGTTAGAAGATGTGGTATGTACAGTATTCTATGTGAATCTCCTAGCACTGCCCAAAAGTGAATTTGTAGAAGGATGTGTGCGGAGTGCTTTCAATTTATTGATAGATGACTATATTATAAAGCACATAAAGGAATCCACTCAAAATGAGGCTAGCTCAAAATTAAACAGTAAAGATTGGTCTACATTAGGTGAAAAAATATGCACAGTTATGGGTATCATGCTTGCTCGAGGAGTTCTGGCCAAAGGCCAATCAGTTGCCGATCTTTGGTCAAAGACTTGGGGTCCCAATATTGTCGTGAAATAATACCCCGCCAACGTTTCAACAAAAAATTATGAAGTTTTTATGCTTTGACATGAAATCAACACGACCTGTGCGTTTGAAAAATGATAAATTTGCATCGATTTCGGCAGCTCTGGATCGGTTTATCACATAGAGCGTCACATGATCCAGGCCTTTTGAAGATATCACAGTGGATGAGCATCTACTTTCCACTAAGGCAAGGTGCCCTTTCACACAATATATTACTAGCAAATCAGACAAGTTTGGTATTAACACTTTGACTGCGACGTGCGCCACCGGTGGCACACGGAGGTAATTTTCATAATGCTGCTGACCGACCAGTAGTCGGAAATTCAATTTTCATAAATGCTTGATCAAAGTTAAATGAAGGCACGATCTAGTTCATGTTTGGTATTTTCAAAAAAGTTTACTATAATTGACATTAAATTTGAGTTTGGTATTGAACTTAATACTCAGTAGTCGCAGTCAAAGTGTTAAATTTTGGCTGGCAGCAGATGCGAAATCCAAATACTGCTTGAATGGGTTTCCATATCTTGGAAAGGATCATTTCCTTCCAACTAACTAACCTGCAGTCCTATGTTGGAAGTACTACACTCCAGCAATTTATTCGTCACAACCAACACTCTGGTATCTCCCATAGAACCGGTCGTCCATACTCATCTCCCACCTAATCAGCTATCAGAGATCATTACCATAGTTCAAACCACCCTTTCAAAAGTTTCAATTTCTTCACACTTTGTAGAACTACAGAAGAATTTGACCTTAGAATTTTGGAATCCTCATTCATTTATACCCATAGACCTCAGTTAAAAAATGATCAGAGTGCGATGAAATTAAATATTGCCCCAACTGTACAAATAGGAGTGTGTTTGAATGTGGGTGTGTGTGTGTTTGTGCGTGTGTGTAGTTCTGTTACTTTGTGTAGATGTTATTGTGTGTTGGTTTGATTGCTAGAATTTAGGTGCATGTGTACAAATGGCTCCGAATGTTTAAGAAAAATTTTGTTTTTATTTTTGGTTAGGCATAGCTATTTTTCGATGTAGGTGTAGTGATATTCGTTTTTTATAGCTTTTTCGCAATTTGTTCATTATCGTTTTTTTGTTCTTTGTTTTACAGCACTGATGATGGAATCAGAGATTACGAAACGTTTGCTATTAAAAAAATGTTCCCTTTTATATTGGTTCTTCTTTTCATTTTACGAATTAGATTTCCCAAAAATTGCCCTTTTAATTCTACTAACCAGCCACTGTCAGAACATGTAGTTTTCCGCCTTGTTGAACCTTTAATTAGCAGGGAATATAAAGGACGAAATGTGCGCACAGTCAATTATGGAGAATTTCTGACATTCCCCGTTGCACTGAGAGACGCATTGGGTTTGACCTTTACTTTTAGTTCGGCGTGGCTTCGGGCAGGTGAGCTGAGAGCTGCCTTTGCTGTTTTTCAAATAGATATTTTTAAACCTCTATACCATAGCATACGCTAATGTGTGCATTAAAATTGAGTGAGATTTTATATTGGTGTCCTCGGTGCTGTCACCGCCGCACTTAGTGTGCTAGGAGTGAGCTCTATCACGGAGCAATTGTGGTTTGCGGGCGTTTCTGGTTGACTTGCCTGGCCGTCGCTCCTGCTGCCCTGGACCTGCGGTATCTCGCCATCCTCCGTGCTTCCTCGCTTACTTCCTCTTCAATGTTAACTTCTTAATCCATCTTCTTCCTTTTAACTTAGTCGCTACTTACCGACTTGATTTCTACCACTTAATCTACTACCTTTATTACTACGCTTAATTAACTTATTTCTTGCCTTGCTGTAACTGTGTGAATGTGGGAGTGCATGTGAATTGAACTTTATTGTATTCTTAAATTGATTAAGAGCCGACTTGGCTCAAGTTAGCTACTTAAATTTCTCTTAGCCGCAGCTCCACAACCACCAAGTCTTAGCCGCAGCTCCATAACCACCTGCTGCGTCTCATCTCAACAAGCAAAACAGCGCGCAAGCTCCCCAGCCCTGCGTCAACAACAACAACGCTCCGAACTGTCCGCCAGCGACGGGGACACAAACACTATCCTCATCAGTGGTACAAGACAGAATAGTTGTTATTAATAAGGACATTTCAAGCGTGGTAGACTCTCCTCGTTCCCCAGATTTTATGTTCGATAATATTCGCGCACAAACCGATACTGGGAGTAAAATACCCCAGAACGTAAGCTGCGAGAACAAAATAAAATTTCCAGTACAGAGCAATAGAAAAAACACTGTTGCTTTTTTTAATGGCGACTTGCACCCGCTTCAAATAACAAGCTCTCAAAAAATTCATGAAATTATTCACAATTTGGGGGGGGGGGGGGGGGGCGGTGCCATTAGGAAAGAGAGGAAAACAGGAGTTTGGCACAGGGTGTGCCGGAAGAAAAGGAATAGGAAAGAGAAGATGGACAGTCGGAGAGAAAAGAGGCGAATAAAAACGCATAATTTGGTGATCCTGATTACTTTGCTTATTGGTTAGTTGCTTAGAATGTGAAGAATGGGAAGACCTTTCAAGGCTTTGTATTTACGAAAATATACTAGTCTATCGAGTTGCCGAAATGAAATCTACAATATTTACAGTATATACATTAGGCTAATTTTAACGGCTGCCTAAGACTACCTAGATTCAATTACACAACGTAGAGGGCATAATAATATTATATGTACATTATTTACACTACTTGCATAATATATACGAGGTTATTATTTACATTACATACACATTTACATACACATATATATATATACATTTTTTTCAATTTTTTTTTCCAATAGTACACGTATGTACACAAATTGCTAATATGTACATGGGTTTACATAATTTTTTATTTTTTTATATAACATATATACTGTATGTATACAAATTGATATTATGTGCATAGATTCATATATATATATATTTTTTTTCTTTTTTTTCAACGTGTATGTACATGGATTGTTAATATGTACATAGATTTATATACATTTTTTTTATTTTTTTTTCTACATTATTTACATCAAACCATCCGAGTAACCGGTGCAATCATTGCAAGCCTGCCCGAGGGGGGAGGGGTTCCGTCTGTCATGAATGGAGATAATCTGGGTATTGCTGGGTTGTGGGTCCTGATGATAAGACGGTTGAGGAGGGTTTTTTTTTGATCGGTTGTCTGATTTTGAGGTTGGGTTACTATTGGGTTGAGTTGAAATGTTGAGTGAAGTTTTGGGGATCTGACTTCCCACCCGTGGGGGGAAGACCGTTCCGCCCGCTCGTCAGAACCCCAATGAAAAACAAAGTAAATAAGTAAAGTTGGTACGGTCTTCCATATGTGCTGTTGGATTTGGTCACTTGTATTTGGGTTCAGGTGAGGGTCCTAATGCAAGAAGTTTGGAGCTTCTAAACCGGGAGTTTTGGCTATTGGCTCTATCTAATGGAAACGTTAATTGATGGAATAAATTGGGTTCTAGTAGATGTAAATTTTCCCAAATTTTACGTGCGTGATTGTGTAGCATGATGTTTATTGGAGGAATATCGGTTTGTTCATGCAGTGTTTTAGATGAAATTCTGTCCACAAGCCTTGTATTGGTTATAAATCTTAGAGCTTTATTTTGTACTTTCTGCGGTTTTGCAATGGCTGTAGGAGACATTGTATGGTGTGGAATGGTTGGGTATGTAATGGCTGATCTTACGAATGCTAAATATAGTTTCCTTTTAGTATCGAGGGATAGATGCTGAAATCTATATAGTTTACTGAGATTGCTATATCCTATTGCTTGTCGTTGTGTTACTTGGGCTGAAAACCCATGGGTTGAGAAATTGAGACCCAACACTTTACCTCTGTTTGTATACGGAAGGTATTGGTTGTTGATGAAAATATCTCCAGTGTTGTGCCGACTTATGGGAATGATTTTAAATTTTTTGTGGTTTGTTGATATTTTCCATTTATTTTCAAATTGGTTGATTTGTTGGATTGCGTGCTCGGTTTGATGGGCTGCATATGCTGGAGAATATCGGCCTGAGGTAATTTGGGTTATGTCGTCGGCAAAACAGATGTAGTCAGAGTTTGGTAACGGTGGAGGGATATCGTGTGTGTAGAAGCTGTATAATGTTGGTGATAGGCATGCTCCCTGGGGTACTCCGGATTCTAATGTGAATTGAGGGCCTATGTAGTTTGCTATCCTGATTGATGCTGTTCGGTCGGTCAAATAATCTGCAAGTGTACGGAGAAATAGTGAATGGATGCCGGACTGAGAGAGTTTGTATATTAATCCTGAGTGCCAGACTTTATCGAATGCTTTGGTGACGTCACGAAGTACAATGTTTATTGTTTGTTTGTTGGCTAGATTTATGGATATTGTTTCTGTGAATGTTGCCAGTGCTGTATGGGTGCCTCTGTCTTTTCTGAAACCATGTTGTCTGCTATTGTTCAGGTTGTGAATGGCTAAATGATTGGTGAGTCTGTTGTTTAATATTTTGTCCAATAGCTTGCCCTGTATGTCTAGTAAGGATATCGGTCTATAGTTTTGAACTTGCTTCTGAGATGTGAGGGTTTTGGGGATGAAAATCATGATGGCATGTTTCAGACTGTCTGGGAAGTATCCTGCAGATATGGCGTTGTTAAATATGTACAAAAGGTATTTGAGCATATTTTCTGGTAATTTCTTTAATTGTAGTGTGGTAATACCTGATGGTCCGGGGCTTCTGTTTGAACGGTCGTAGGGTCTGAGTAAGTTCATCTAAAGTTATTGGTGGGAAATGAAGTAGGTCTAATTCACAATTTGTTTCTAACCGCAGCGTTTTTCAATAAATCCCTAGGACAACGTGAGCCTCCTAGCCCGTCGTCGATTTTCTCTACAGTATCAAACATCCAGAACTTAACCGAGCAACTTTTTGATTTAAATTCACATATAAGTTCTCAAGACCTTGCACCTGCGGTACCTGCTAGTATCTCTTGTGAATTCGACTCCAAATGTCGAGAACCTTACGATACTTTACTGCTAGGTGGCAATATCCTAAGCACGGTCAGAAGGAAGGACATCGATCGCTCGTGCTGGATCAAAACTGTTCCATCTGGGCGCTTCGATGACCTTCTCCATATTATAAATTGCATGCCTAGATTTAAAAATTATATACTAAGTTTTGATGGTCTCTGCCACTCGCCTTCAGACCTTGCTCGAATCAAACAACAAATTGTAAGGAAGTACGCACTTTCTCGTATATATATTGCCAATGCTTGCAGTGCGAAAGAATTCAACAAAGCGATGAATTTTTGCAAAAACTTGGGTGTAAACTTGATTCAATTTCAAACTTGCCCAGATAATGAAAACGGTGACGCACTCAATAACTTTCAATGGCCTCGCACCCAGGAAGAAAACTTTTGTTTTCTTGGAAAACTTGCAATGAAATCAACATTGCGAATCACCGTGCCATATTGTCCTCATATCAACAAATGTCAAACAATAAATGGAATTGTAGATCATTCCAATGAATCGAAAACTTCACGGAATGAGACTAATAGTCTCACTTTAAACTTTGAAAAATAAAATAAGCCTATGCACATCACTGCACATGGTACACCAAATCCTTCAAAATTGATTGCGTCATCTAGCAGAGCTCTGAGTAACTCACCCACCCACAGCATGAGGAACGTGAATAAGCCTGAGCCTTTCCCTGACTCGATCTCAGAAAAAAATATTATCAGTACGAAAAATAAATTTGCGTTACTTGCAACAGACACAAATAGTGACTGTGCCATGCCCTCCTTTTCAACCAATTCTCAACTTTCCAGTAAGTACGCAGGAACCGAGGAAAGCCAAGCGAATAACGATATTCAAAACTATTCCAATGAAAATCAAATTATTCGAAAAAAATCTGATGCCTCTGCCAGGCCTACGTCGAACGACCAAACCGATAGTGCTACCGCAAAATCAACAGCGAATCAAATTTGCACACGCGCTGCTGACACACTGGACGACTTAAAACGATCGCTCAAAATGGAGCCTGCTTACACTTTAGGTGACGGCCACTGTCTCCTCCACGCAGTTACGACACAGCTTGCTTCACAACAAATATTGAAATGGAATTATACATCTCTGAAAAAAGCCATCAAAACTGAGCGCTCCAGAAACAAGGACAAGTATGCAAAATTCGTTGACAAGAACAGTGGCTGTTTCGAACAACTCATCGATAAATATATCGAAAGAAAAGTCTTCGATGACCCAGTTGGAGACCTCATACCCCAAATACTTTCTAATGTGACGAGAACACCAATTCACATATTTGATGAAACCCAATTGAAAATTATCGCCCTTTTCAGGTAGTAAATTAGTCGTAAAAGGTCGAAAACGGCCCAAAAGGGCCAAAAATCACGACTTCAAACCGACTCCTACCTATACTTGGCCTATTAGGGCTTGAAAAGGGCTCTTCATTCAACTGGCCTTTTATAGGTCTAGTCAATGGCTGTTTGCGGGCTCATTCGGGTCGTTTAAAGTCGTTTTCAAGCCTTTTCGACGACCTCTATTTGGACGCGTAATAGATTGTAAAAAGACTCGTAATTGTAAATGTTGTACAAGTCGTATTACTTCAGTAAATGTAAAGAACTAAATGAATTTCAACTAACCTAACTTAGTTAAGTTAGATTAGGTAAGGTTCGTTAAACATCTTCAACAATACTATAAATAATTAATCCAGTCAACATGAAAACTAGGATAGAAAAGCTAACTGCTGAGCATAACATCAAATTGGCACTTTATTAATGCATTATATAAAATAAATATGAATGATAGCTTATAACTGTTGGAACACTTGGGTTGTCGAACGCTGAGCATTCAACTTGTATTGCTTTACCCTAGTTACTCCTCAAACCTCGATTCTAGTCCTTCTATGTTCAGTAATCTTAATATATCCCAATGTAAATTTATTTCAGAAAAATTTCCCACTTCTCCGCCGCTTATCATCGATACCTACAGCCGGAGAAGTATAAACGGAAGTCCGCTGCTTCACTCGCCTCAAATCGGAACTCATTAAGCGAAGCAGCCACAAGACCCGGCCTTACAAACTCTTTATATCGTATAAAAAATCTGATGTTGGAGCTCTTTGAGGTCGTTGCAAGGCCCACTATAAGTCGTACGGAAGCCTAATAAGGCCGGTATTAGCCTTGATCAAGCAGTAAGGAAGCTCAAAAGGGCCGGTATTAGCCTTGATCAAGCAGTAAGGAAGCCCAAAAAAGCCAGGACGAGACTCGACCAAGCAATGGAAAAGCCAAAAATGGTCGTGAATAGCCTCGTTCAAGTAGTAGAGAAGCCCAAAATGGCCGTTGCATTAGCCGTTTCGATGCCCAGAAATAGCCGTTTAAATGGGCTAAAAATACTAGACATTTGCTCCGAAAAAGGCTAATTTACTGCTCGAAAACGACTAAACTCTTGGCTTATAACTGCCTGAAAACGATCTGTAAAAGGCTCAGAATTTCAATTGGGAAGAGACAGTGGGATTTGGAAGACGATAATCTCCCCTACATCAAGTGCTCTGATAAACTGTCCTCCGCTAAGCATACACCGGAAACAGGACCACTATAGCGCTCTCTTGAAAATGCGTGATGAAAATCGTGTTGCTCCCGGCCCCATTTTGTGACTAAATAAAAGTGATCAAATTAAATTTGAAGCTGAAATCACAAACAGTGAACGCGGCAATAAAGACCTAGAGACGAATACTAAATGCCCCGCTAGACCTAAAAAACGCCATAACTCCACTAAAGATCTGCCTATTGAGATAAATAATATTAAAATATTGCACATAAATGCTCGCAGTCTCAGTGATAAAATGGATGACGTACGAGTGATGTTGATCACTAACGATGTCGATATTTTATGCGTATCTGAAACATGGTTCGATTCACGAGTCGAAAGCTCATATCTCAGCATTACCGGGTACACATTGTACCGTTATGACGGAATCACGAGTAAGAGAGGTAGCGGTTCATGCATTTTCATCAAAGATGTCTACTCTACATCCTTATTTCCGACAAAAAAAAAATGCGAAGACATAGAAATGGTTTGGCTCAATGTTCAAGTAAACAAACACAAGTCTTTCATTATCGGCAGTCTTTACAGACATCCGTCAGCATCTCTACGTCCAACAATAGATTTCATTGAAAATACGCTTAAATTAATCTCTGCAGCCAAAAAGTCTTTCTATGTTTTTTTTTTGAGTTTTTAACGTAGATCTGACAAATAAAAACAATCAGCTAAGCAAGATGCTGCATAGGCTTAATCTTTCTCAAATGGTCCAAGAACCAACGCGAATTACCAACACTTCAAAACTCTTCTTGACCTAGCAATTACAAAAAAATCCCCAAGCAGTACTCAGCACAGAGATCTTACCGTCCTTTTCTGATCACCATTCGGTAGAATGCCAATTCAATATTGCAAAAGAGAAACAAATCTAGTTATATTACATATAGCATGAAAAACCACTACTCCCCTGAAATATTTCAAGAAAAGCTATCAAACAGATGGAGTGAATTTCAAGGCATGGAAAACACCGATGATGTCAATCTACAAGTTTCGCTTTTCAACGAAAATTTCGTATCAGCTCTTAACGAATGCGCACCTTTCACTACGAAGAAAGTTAAGCTAAGAATTTCTAAATGGGTAACAGATGAGATAAAACAGTTGAGCAGAGCTAAAAGAAATTTGCAGCGTGAGTACAAACTTAATAAAACAGACAGTACGCGTCGAAAATTATACAATGATCACGAAAAGATCCTACGAAGAAAAGTTAAGGAACCAAAACGGGAATACTTCCACAAAGAACTCTTGGCGGCAAAACAAAACCCAAAAAGAACTTGGGAAATCATTAGAGAAGTTGCTCAGTATAAAAATTCAGACTGCAAAAGCACTTTTGACAACCCCTCAAAAATGGCGAATGACTTTAACACTTTCTTCTCAAAACTTGGCGAAGATGTTTCAATGAAGTATCCAGGACAGTTTCAGACTCATCTACAGGGGCAAATCTGAGCGATGTTTCATCCCCAAATAGTAGAAACAAATGGAGACCAAAGCCGGTTAGCGTCATATAGATCCGAAAAATCTTATACTCACTAAAGAATATTAAAGCGACTGGACATGATGGCATAAGCCTCCAACATATAAAAGACAGCTTCCCTGTGACAGCACCCCTCATTCGCTTGATAATAAATACATCAATCGCCACCAACAAGTTACCCGATCAATGGAAACTATCCATTATTAAGCCATTACATAAATCTGGTGACATAGACATAGCGTCAAAATACAGACCAATGAGTCTCCTGCCTGTTATGTCCAGAATATTAGAAAAAATAATAACAAACCAGCTCTCGTCTTACATAGACGAGTCACATCTACTGCATCGCAATCAATATGCTTACAGAAGGAATACCCGTACTCAGGACGCCCTGTTAAACATAACAGAAAAAATTTACAATGATATTGACCAAACAAAAAATAACTCTCTTACTATTGCTTGATCTCTCCAAAGCTTTCGACAGTGTTGAGCATAAGAAACTTCTACAAAAAATTTCACACCTCAGAATAGACACTCAGTGGTTTGAAAGCTACCTACTAAACCGCTCTCATGCAGTGTGTTTGAATAACAAAATGTCATCATTCATACCAAATAATTTTGGCGTTCCTCAAGGTTCAATCATCGGCCCGGTCCTATTTTCAATTTTCATCAATGATTTCCCCACCATGCCGGCAAACACAAAAATTTCAATGTATGCTGATGACGTACAAATTGCCATGATAAGCTTAACAGCGGATTTAAAAGAAACGCAAGCCAACGCTGAAAACCTTCTGAGAAATCTGAAATTGTGGTATGAACATAATGGCCTCAAACTTAACGCAAGTAAAACGCAATGCATTATTTTTGGAACACAAAATGCGACTAAAAATTTAACACCATTCAAGCTAACATTTGGAGACGATACAATTGAACCTGTAGATAAGGTAAAAAAACTGGGTGTTTGTTTGACAAAAATATGACTTTCAATCCACACGTAGAAACAATGTGCAACAAAATTAACGGAACCTTGATGTTCTTTCATCGCATTAAGAACACACTTGACGAAAAATCTAGATTATTAGCGATTCAGTATTTAGTTTTATCGCGTCTGGACTACTGCAGTCTTGTGTGGGGAGATTTACCTCAATATCGTCAGGAAAATTGCAAAAATGTATAAACTTCGCCGCCAAAGTGGTATACAAAGGAAATCTATACGATAATAAGCGCCGCGTCCGTCCGTCCGTCCGTCTGTCTGTCCGAAGCCAGCCTGCAGTGTGTGATGAGCGTATCTGTGATACAAGCTCCAGCCCTGTATATTTTGGCGGGCCGTGTTCACGCGGCCTCATCAACTCTCGAGAGATTGTATTTTTTCATTTCTTACGACTTTTCTCTCATTTCGCCCTCTTTTTTATTTCAAATAAAGGGGGTGGATTAGTTTCAGTAAAAATGAGATCATGTCACCCCTCTTTTAAGAAAATTCGACTGGATCCCAATACCGAACAGATTCATAATCCAAAAAGCACGACGAGTGTTCTCTCTGTACCACCCCCAAAGTAATGCAGCGGTGGTAAAATTTTTTCCATCTAATATCCCAAACAAAAAAAAATCGGAGGAATGATGTTTTAGTCAGTTACCGTTCATCTAACGTGGGACAAAAAGCTTTCTCAGTTTCTGGAGCTTTTTTGTGGAACAAGCTTCCCCAGCATATCAAAAACTCTAAAACTGTAAAAGAATTTAGAGTAAATGTGTCACGTCATTTTGCATCTCTGTTATAGGGCCTGAAGCGTTTCGGTGTGAACTTCCCATCTACCAGAAATTTTATTTTTTCTGAAATTTCTGTTGGAAAATTGGAAACTATTTCATTTTACGTTTGCTAAGCCATTCTAATATTCATCTTACTTATTTCTGTCGACAATAAAGAGCACCACAGCCGTCAGTTCAATGCAGCAGAACGAACCTTTTTTCCCATAACTAGGAGTATTCCTTCATCTTCATTTTGTTATTTTTTCTCTTTTCTGTATTAATACTTAACGTCCGTATGACAAACATACCCTGAAATACATTTTGTGTGTAGACCAATATACAGGTTTATAGATGTGTGGGTTGTGCAAAGTTTTTATTGAATTAAATTTTTGCTAACGTTGTCTCCTTATTTCATTTCAAAATCATTCTCGAATATGTTTTCAATCGATTTCGGCTGAGCTGGGGGAGGGGGTAATATAAGCATTTCATTAGTCTTTTTATATTTTTCCGTGCGTTCAGCGCACACTAGCACTGAACTTTCATATTGGAAGAAACTCTAAATTTCTGTAATTGAAATCATCACTTTGGACCATTGCTTAATCTACCTATATGTGCCAAACTTTGTAAATATTTGCCACTCAGATGTGATATCCGGCCACAATGTTACTCCATTTTATCCCATGTACACATGTCCGTATAATGCTGAAGAGTTATGTTGTTTCTTGTCTGCAACCTGAGTTTCCTTAAAAATTTCTGTGAAGAAATTAAAAACAGTTCATTTTTACGTTTTTCGAAGTCTTCTTTTCCTTTTAGTTATTTTTTTCCGAATAATTTCTTAGGATTACGGTGAGCTCAACTGTCATTTTCGGTGTAGTAGATGGTAGGTGGTTTTTATCTTTTTATTTTATATATGTATTTGTTTCTTATATTTCATTTTCAATAAGTATACATATTAATATGTGTGTGTACGTATGTAGGTATAGGTAAATCTACATAAATAGAAATACATGTTTCTATTTCATTTCTTTACGCAAAACCCTCCGGTTAATAAATCTTATTGCACTAGCGAAATGATTCAAAAATAGATCTATCACTTCCCCAGAGGGCGTTTCTGTGAATCGGATTAATTAGTGACAAATACAACTAATGAAATAAAGCGCAATTTGAGCATGTGAATCGTGGTAAAATTATCTTTCTGTCCGTATGTTGTAAAGCTATGAATTTTGATGTTGAGTATATGTTTGTTTACGCATTTCTGCCAAAACTTTGTAGATATTTGTCAATCATGAGTGGTAACCGACTTACACTGTATCTCCTTTTTGTCCCATGTACCCATGTCCGCATGATGTTGCAGAGAATATCGAGAAGATATGAAATATGCTTTGTTGTTGTTGTTGTTGTTGTTCCTCGGCGGTAACTTGAGTTTTCCTAAAATTTCTTATAGGAAATTAAAAAACCATTCCATTTATACGCTTTTCGAAGTCCTTTTTCTATTCCTTATTTTTCCTCAGGTTATATCTTACGATTCATCTGAGCTTCGGCCGTCATTTTAAATATAGAAAGAGCAAGGTTATTTTTCATGTTTATTAGCATTTTTCTTATATTCATTTTCAAAACGCATATATATGAATATGTGTGTTAGTATGTGCATCAGTGTGTATGTGTGCGCACGCAAAATTGAATGTCTATGTATCAGTGTACACATGCACACGTTCACATATATATATACGCACATGTACATATATATATGTTTCTATTTCTACTTTTCGCGTAAAAAGCAAAACTTCAAGACACATTACATTTTACCTAAAGCTCTGCGATAAGTTAACACTGAACCAAATTCGGGAAGTAAACAAATTGATTGCGCTTGCTTAATGATTTATAAATCGATCTATCGCGGCCCCGAAGGGCATTTCTGTGAATAGAAGAAATTAAAAGTATAAACAGACAAATGAAATAAAGCGCTCGTGCAAAAATTGTCTTTATATTTGTATGACGAACAAGCCATGCATTTCATTTTTGAGTGTAAGTTTGTTTACGCATTTCTAGATATGCGTGCTGTGTTGCGCGATGTTCTTTATAAATTACTTCGTGACTAACCTTTTCTCAATACTTGATTGTCATTTACGATGGTGTTTCAATCTGCTCCGGTTTAGCGTTTATGGTCTTTTTTCATACTTCGATAATTTTAACTATGAACTTGGGGTTTCGAAGAATTCTTTAGTAGTATTTGAATTATTCATAAGAGTTTAGCCATCTCTTGGTATATAAAATATCCAAGAGATGATATTTTTCATTTCTCATTCAACTACCCTTGACAGAGTTAGACTATTAGCACGCCACGTATGGTTTGTCTATTAGTACGCCTCGTATATTTTGTCTATTAATATACCTCGTATGGTCTATCTATTTGTACACGTCTGATAGTTTGTCTATTAGTACACCTCGTATAATTTGTTTATTATTATGCCTCGTATGGCTTATCTATTTTTACACCTCGGATAGTTTGTCAATTAGTACTCCTCGTATGGAAATTTGGTTTTAGGACGTCCCAAATTAAGAAACTTTTAAAAGCCAAAATGTTGGCATGTATCTCATGTGGCAACTTGGGAAATAAACGTTTTTCTTTTTTCTTTTCTTTCTTTCTTTCTATGATATCTTTACATGGGGCCTGCCGGCAGACAGGTAGTAGGCTGTCCAGGTCTCTAGGTAAATCTTCTAAACCCTTGATTCTTACCTGTTTCGGCTCTACATGAGCATTTCTTTACCTTGTCTCTTTACGTCTTTCCTTCATGACTCCGGAAGTGTCCACCATGCTGAGGCACAACTTTAACTCAGGTTAGCATTGCTGTGGTTTGACTAGGCTTTGTTGTATTTCGATACTTGAGCTGAACTACAAAGGCCCCAGCTGCTCTCATACTTCTTGCTAATCCGACTATTTCATCCTTACAGTATCTTCAACTTTGCATCTTTAATAACTGGGGCTGAGGAGGCGGATCAGCGGGTCGCACTGGACGCCAGGTTTTATTTCTGCGCTTCTAACTGCAGCGGAGCCGTCACTTGGAGTTCGACTTAATTGATCTGGGACTGCTCGTCTGCCTACTGCTTATGCTGGGTTACGAGTCCTACGGTAGACATTTGCCTGGCTCGACGATGAGACCTGCGACGACCAGGGCCACTGTCCCTATTCTTGGAGGAAGATTCCTGCAGTAATACACCGCTCCTTACGTTCGCTCGTCGCTGCGGCGGTGACATTGCCTAAAGGCCCTGATGCACTCAGCAAATATCACGGTGATAACCGCCAGCACGCCTCTCAATGTGTCTCCCATCTCTGCACACCAGCCAGTTGGCAGAGTGGCCACGAGCTTTGCAGCGATCCGTGCATGTCTGGAACAGATGAGCGTCCTGCGTCACACTCACAGCGATGAACACTCATGGAGCTAGGTGCGTGAGCAGCGTGGAGGGAGAATATCTGGAGGGAGCATTGCCGATTTCTATCGGATTCATATTGGCTGCAAAAGTTGAGAGACTATGGCATTGGCAAGGCCCGACACGTGACCACCTTTGAGCCAAGCACAGACGCTTGGCCATGGTAGACCAAAGGAGGTACCGTCACTTCTACGGGGACAGCCGCGCACATTCGCTAATTCGACTAGCCAATAGGAGGCTTCATTTCAATCAAGCCAGATGACGTCCCCTCCACACCATGACGTCAGCGGCGGCGGCGGCAGCGTACTACTACGTAGCGTACTCTGCCCTTCCAGACGTACGATCAACAACATGGCCGACTGCCGGCATGCCTCCGCAAGGTACGGATTTTTATTTTTGGAAAATTGAATTCCGTATAGCTACGTACAAATCTACCAGAACTGAATAGTTATCGATCTTTAATTTTACCATTTTCGCAGCTTCATAAAGTGACAGCTCTATCCAAACTGTAGGAAAATGTACTTTATTCAATCATCCAAAACGTTTTAGTATTTTTTCCATGCAGATGAAGCTGACTATTGCCCGCCGTGTTTAATCGTAAAAAAGGATAATATAAGATTCAGTTTCACATATTTATTTGAAATAAAACCTGCGATATATTCTGCTTGTAAGTTCACGAACGGAATGAGCAGGAGCATTGATTTACAGTTGTATATTCTTTTTCAGCATCTAAACTTCTAAGCTAAAAAAAGACTTCCGATAAGAAGGCACCATTTAGTTTGGAGTTAAGGGAACGCGGAACCTACCCAGAAGGGGATATAGAAACAGTGAGTTAAGAAAGAAGTTTATGAAAAGAGATAGAAGTTGACGACGAAAGTAATAGGTGCTGAAAAATAGGACAGCAGTGAACCGAAAAAATGGTCAAAAAAATCATTAAGACTACTTTATTTTAACGAAAGGCTTACCTAACCTTTAGCTCAAGAACTTGTACATTTCCCATGGGAGCGCTAGGAACAGAGAGCTTTGATTATTGTTATCGTTGTGAGGGGAAGTTATAATTACTCGCGTTCACATTGTTGCGATGATTATATGAATAAATGATAAAAAACAGAAAATCTAGATGAATATGACACCATTTCAGAACTTCTCCCCACAAAAAAAATGGTGTTTCATGAACAGGAAGGAAGAAGGCACCAATCGGTGTGGAAAAAAGAAATACGGAAATCTATGCAAGAGGTGTGTTCCCAAATATATTTTGGATGGAAGCATCAAGGTACGAAATTTGCAATGAAAAATCTACCATGGATATGTAAGGTTGCAGAGAACAGGATGGCAATGGACCGAAAAAAAGTCGGTACAAACTAAATAAAATATTTCAAGGTTAGATTATTGGTAGTACAGGCCTCCCTACCGCAACAAAGTCCAATCAAAGGAAGTTAGAAATCATTCAATATGAACTTGACACAACGGGAAATGTTTGCACAAGATTTGTTCCTACACAAGACTCCATCACACACTTAATTAAATTAGATTATTAGTTAGTTTAAACCTCCCTATCCGCAACAAAGGCGATCCAAAGAGAGGAAATATTGATTAGATTAGTCGTTAGTGTTAGCCTCCCTACCCGCAGCAACAAATGCGATCCAAAGAGAGGAAGGAGGAAGGCACCATTCAGTGTGGAGTTAAGGAAATGCGGAATCAATGCAGAAAAAGCATGGAAACAGTAAGTTGTGAGAGAAGATTATGAAACAAGATCAAATTTGAAGAAGAAAGTAGTAGGTGCTGAAAAACAGGACAGCTGTGAACCAAAAAAATATGTTCCTTAACACAACAAAGACATTTCATTTTAACGAAAGGAAAGCCTACACAACTCTCAGCTCGGGCCCTCACATTTTCCCCGAGGGAGTGCTAATTCCCATGGATGCAATAGTTGTGTCCCTCTGAGGGGGAAGAGTGAATAAAAATACGTTTCTTTTGTTCATTCCATTCTGTGTTTCCCTATAAGGGCTACCGCATTCAATACCGCTCACGAGTTACGCCACAATATTTTCATGTTGAAATTTTGAATAGTTCAATCGCTAATTAAAAACAAATAATGACAGCAGTGATTCGAGAGATGATCTGCAACGGAATCAAAAACGTTTTCTTTCTATTCTCAATAAATTGATGGCTTACATAAGTTAGTCGTGGGACTTTGAAATCTTCTTCCATAAAACACCCAGTCGTCATTATGAATACTGACTAGTTCTACAGATTAGATTACGACATAGATTCAGCCTTCCTTGCTGCTCAAAGCGAGCACAGCTGCAGGACTTTACATATTCTCTCGTAGAACACCAAGTTTTTATTAAAAATACTGACTGGTTCTATAAATTAGGTTGCGACATAGATTCAGCCTTCCTTACCACATCAATGCTGCGCAAAGCGACACAGTCGCGGGACTTAACATATTCTCACATAGAGCATCAAGTTTTTATTACAAAAACTGACTAGTTCTATAGATTGAATTCTGATTTGGGTTTAGCCTCCATTTCCTTACTACAATACAACCGTTCAAATAAAGGAAGGAAACGCCAAGCACCAGAGTTAAAAGGAAACGCATAATTAATACGCAGGGTGTTTCCTCACAAGAGAACCTCAGTATAGGAACAATAAGTTGAGGAGTAAGGTTACGAAACAAAATTTAACCTGAAGAAGAAAGTCATAGGTGATGTAAAACAGGACGCAAATGAACCAAAAAAATTGGTCTTAACCTAAGGAAACGAAGCATTTTAATTTGAACAACAAGACGCCTACTAAACTCTCAGCTCTGGACTTTACATCACTTGTTCTATAAGGATGGGAACAAAATATGAGCCAACAACTCGTCCCTGAATAAATACTCCTATTACATAAAAATATATTTCGTTTCTAATATCTCGATGTTACGTAAACTCTTGACGATAATGAATTATATAACTATTGTTTTCATCAAAAACAATAATTGGTACACCACCGTCCACTCAAGGCACGTTCAACATTTTCCGGCTAATAAATTCCGAAATGTACACCCAAAACAACATAAAACTGAGCATTCAAATCTCGGTAAGGACTAGTCGTACATAATGACTTACTAAACATCACAGAGCGCAAACGGCAGCCCTCCTAATGCACAAGCGCTATCTTCAAACATCAGGACTCGTGCTCTGCACAACAGTAAGTTATTATCATTATTATATAAGAAAGTTTTAGCCTCCCTAAACCACGACTGTCAGGCCGCACAGGGGTTGTCGAGCCTTTTGTGTTAGTTACCCATAATCTTAAGTATTTTCTTCATGTGTCCAGCTCTCTGAACGCCGACTTGTCTATTTCTCCGCGCTGATGTTGCGTTTGTGCATTTACTTTAGTTAGCCCTTAAATATCATTTGTATTACATCTCGATATTCCAATGTTTCTTGTGTTATCTAGCTAAATACGACTAATATTTTAAATGCAATTTTGAGTGTTGTACCCTGTTATGCAGTAGCTCACGTCTGTACGCACTATTTTTGCAATAGAAAATAAATCACTGCCTTCGTTAAAATATATCAGTGTATGTGATAAGGACTTCAAAGAGATTCAGCATTAAACAAGTAACACCCTGAGGTCAAAAGAGCTTCCGTTCTCCTTATTGCCACAGGCTTTAGTCTCATACGACACCTCACCTAATAAGGGGTTTAAGGAGCCACCTCGGAAGGACGAACTACTTCGCATAGTTGGTCGATAAGGAAGACGCTGTCGCAGTTCGGCACTAACAGAATTCACTTCTGTTGCCCCAGCGGTCTCATACGGCGCAGCTTGTTGCTCGTCTTCCTAACGGTACCGCCGTAGTTCGGCACAAAACGGAATTTACTTCATAATGCCACAGGCTTTAGTCTCATACGACACCTCGCCTAATAAGGGGTTTAAGGAGCCACCTCGGAAGGACTAACTACTTCGCATAGTTGGTCGATTAGGAAGACGCTGTCGCAGTTCGGCACTAACAGAATTCACTTCTGTGGCCCTAGCGGTCTCATACGGCGCAGACAGTTGCTCGTCTTCCTAACGGTACCGCCGTAGTTCGGCACAAAACGGAATTTACTTCTGTTGCCCTAGCGGACTGAATACGGCGTAGGCGGTACCCACACACACACCTCACCCTAGCGGTACCACCGTAGTTCGGCACATAACAGAATTTACTTCTGTTGCCCTAGCGGACTGAATACGGCACAGGTGGTACCCACACTAACCTCACCCCCACACACAACGGTACCGCCGTAGTTCGGCACTAACAGAATTTACTTCTGTTGCCCTAGCGGACTGATTACGGCGTAGGCGGTACCCACACGAACCTCAGGAAGGGCAGCTGCGAAGAAAAGCTAGCGCCCCGGAAAAAGGTAGCTGCACAGAAGACAGCCCCCTTTTCCACGAACCCTCACGTCGACCGCACGACGGTATCGACAACGACAAAGCTGTTCCAAGAGAGGAAGGAGAAAGGCACCATTTATTTTAGCCTTCCTTAACCACGACAAAGATGTTCCAAGAGAGGAAAAAGGAAGGCACCATTTAGTATGGAGTTGAGGGAACGTGGAATCTATGCACAAGGTGCACAGGAACAATAAGCTAGGAAAGAAGTTCATGAAACAAGAAAAAGTTGAAGAAGAAAGTAGTAGGTGCTGAAAAACAGGACAGCAGTGAACCGAAAAAAGATGGTCCGTAACAAAACAAAAACCTATTTTATTACAACAAAAAGGAAGCCTACCTAACCTTTAGCTCAGGCCCTCACATAGTCCCCCTGGGAGCGCTAATTCCCATAGAAACAATAGTTGTATCCCCCTGAGGGGTAAGTAAAGAAGTATTAAATAAAAATAATGAACTGTTAAATTCAAAAAGGAAAAATGTAGCATAATAGACTATAGATTAGATTACTAGTTAGTTTAAGCCTCTCTAACCTCAACAAATAAGATCCAAAGGGAGGAAGGAAGAAGGTACCATTAAGTATGGATTTGGGAACGCGGAATCTATGCAGAAAGGGCATAGAAACAGTAAGGTGGGAAAGAATTTCATGAAACAAGATCAAAGTTGAAGAAGAAAGTAGTAGGTGCTGAAAAAACAGGACAGCAGTGAACCAAAAAAAGATGGTCCGTAACAGAACAAAAACCTATGTTATTTTGGCAAAAGGAAAGCCTACCTAACCTTTAGCTTGGGCTCTCACATTGATAATAGACTATAGAGATAAACATTAAAAAGACCAGTTCACGTCAAACTTACTATTTGGGTACCGTTTCTTCTAGCTCAGTGCGAGTGGGAAGCCTACGACGCATCTTTCACCAACTATTGGATGCATGCTCCAAATCAATCATTCAAAACGGTAAAATAGTTTTTACACCCAATTGTATGATCATCAATAAGCAGAAGTAAATTCATCGGCACGCTCAGAAGCAAACTGCGTTGTTTAATAACAAGACAACACTCCAGATAACTTTTTAAAATGTATGTTAACTTTGTAGAGACTGCCGGGAAGTGTATCTATTCCAACATAAGCAGTGGAATGCAAAAACTTGAAAGGTAAGCATAACTCTAGTTACGTGTGTATTTTCACAGCCAGTATAAAGTTTATCAAATAATTAATTTCGAAACCAAAACAATGAATGTGTCATAAGAATGCAAAGGTTTCAATGAGTACATCCAATTTTTTTTGCTGAGTTCCAATTACGAGAAGAAAACAAGGATAACAAATATGTGTAGCGCGTAGATAGTAATGCTTATTTATAACGCTTCACCCCAGCAATGCACCGAACCAAATCAACAAATAAACCTTGCACTACCATCCGTTAATGTGTTTTAAGCGAGACGAGATTGAACGACATTATAGTTCACAGCCTTAAATTATAAACAGACAAAGAAAAAAGGTTTATCACACGCTTGATACAACATAACACATCAAAGCCTTAAATTCATCTGACACTAACAAAATAAGGCTAGCACAAGTTGAAGACTAAGCGGTTGTTCATTAACAGTCATTGGACTTTAATTAACACCACTTACTGAGCTGAGAGCGAGTAGTGCGCAGATATTTGTACAAATGGAGGTTGTATGGTGCCTCGGACAGAACGATGAGCCTCAGCTTGCCTGACTAAATGTCTCGAGTTTGGCCACAGCAGACAGGAATGGCACCAGGCCATCCAGAAAACACAAACATAAGTTTACCTTTAAGTCCAAATTTACAGGCTCCACTTGGCTACCAAATGAGCGACACAAATTGTATCACACAGAAATTTTATCTCATTTCAATCATTTTTTTTGCGTGTTAATTTGGCTTACAGCTGAGTAGTTGAGTGAGTAACACTAACACTAAAATTAAGCTTTGTTAGATTTCAATCGGAATGTATGAAGTGTTGCTGTACATACAGCAACGGGGAAGTTATGGGTTTTACAGGAGGAAACGGTAAATAGCACGTAATTGATTCTAATGAAATAACGGAACTATAGGCATAAATTAACTGTGAATACAGAAGTGCATTCAAACATCTGCTCTGCAACATATCCGCCCTATGTGTCCATAACACTATTGCCAGCAGCCTACACCCATGTAAAAAACGATTTAAAATCTAGAAACAATCTAAAATAAACTGAATAATGTGATACAACAAAATTTATTATATTTCACCCTAGAACATGAGAACAAGGACTCAGGAGAAAAGTGCAGTGAATCACTTGTGCATCACAGAAAAGGTACCCTGCAGAGCTCTATTGCAAGCTCTGATTAACTATAATGTTCTACATCTGAAGAAAAACTTTATTTACATTTTTATTTTGGAACAGTAGGCGGGATGTTTAGGGCAGTTATCATGAATTAATTCACAAACATTTTTGCTGAAGCCTAGTAAGTGGCTGATTTGATTCAACAGATACTGCAAGAGCCTCTTATAAAAATAATAGCACGAAAGATTTACTGCACAATTCAAGTCCCTTGTACAGATCAACAGACCGAATATGCATTTGAAATGACACAAAAAGATGGAAACAGGAAACTTGCTCACTGAAAATGGAACATCTTATAGTGCAGTGAGTCAATGAATTTCTTCAGCTGCTGGTGATGCACGTCTGTTTTCATGGCGAGGTAACCGGAGATCTAGCGGCAGCATCTTCCACTTCCCGCAGCAAAAATTCCTCCAATATTGGTGGTTCAGTTGAATACCGCAGCAGCTTTTAGCTCCTCTTCATCCACCTTGATGACGTTGAAATTATTTCAGTTTCATCCGGTACCTGAAAGGCAAATAAAAATTAGTGAATTTCTCAAGTTAGCAGTTTTTGAATTTGTTTCTGGCTCAATAAGCACACATTTTAGTTGGTAGTAAGGGTAGAGATTGAAATTTGTCACTGGAAATATGATGAATCAAGATGCAGGTGAGAGTATTTAATAAAAAGGTTCAGCTGTACAGGAAGATGATGCTGAATATGAAGCAATATTGAGATGCGTACACAAGGAAATGGAGGCAATGATAAACTATAGTGTAATACAGAATGCAAAAATACAAGGAGTCAAAAGGGAGAAAGTGATAGGGGAAAAGAGCAAAAAGGAGCTGTGGAAAAATAATAAAAAAATAAAAAAAAAGGAAAAATTAAGTGTAATAGGCAGTGAAGTACTGAACATAGCATCAAGTACAACAAATAAGGCAGAGAAGTACTGTACATAGGTTCAAGTACAACCAAACAAGGTAACACACTCACGCTGGTTCTCACAATTTTTCATTAACAGTTATTGTTGGGTAATATACGTAATTTTATCGGTGTTATTTAATAATAATCCCAATGTCACATAGCCTTATATATATAAAAAAACAATTCAAAAAAAATAAATACTAATTTGGTATGACTCATAAAAAATGACAAGTAAAGAAATCAGCTCTTAATCTCGAGAATGTTCTACATTTCATTTTTGCTTGTATGTATTCCTTAGTGGATTACCAGACTCATTTTACTTCTATTAAGAAACATAAAAGGAGAGCAAAATACAAATACGGTAAATCTGAAGGATATGTCAGTTATCGATTTTGTAAATTTCGATGCCTTAGCATAGTTGATTAGATCGAAATAAACAAGTTTTCTTTTATGCACTTTCCGTCTCAAATGAATATTTTATTAGTTATAGCGGTAAATGACTTACCGCAACTCCAGTGTTTGAAGTGGCAAGTAATCCAAGGAGCACGTCGGACAGCAACACTGCAATGCGCACTCGCTTCCAGCGCGATCGTCATCAAAGACGAAACCAAACCTACCGCTAAACCTCGTTAAATACTCATTTGACGAAAAAAGTGTATAGAAGAAAAGTTGTTTATTTCGATGTTATTACCATGATTCAAGCAACAAAAATTCTATAATCGATGAGTAGCTGTTTATTCAAGCGCATTCGTCATCAAAGACGAAACTAAACTTACCGCTATAAATCATAAAATACTCATTTGAGACGGAAAGTGCATGGAAGAAAACTTGTTTATTTTGATTCAATTAATCAAGTTCAGGCACCAAAAATGGAAAATCGATAACTGACATATCCTTCAGATTTACCACAAATACAATCATTGACATAAACATAAGACATGCTTTTTTGAAACATGGCTCTGTTGCTTCACATGACATTTTTGAAGCACTCACAATAAAATTATGATAAGCAGCATGAATTTTCACCTCATATCTCAAAAATGTTGATAGAAGCTCACCATGAATGGTAAGCATTGAACAGTTAGATACCTATAAAAATGCATTTCCAATTATGCTTAGAACAGTGTCATTTTTTTCAAAAAGATGATTGCCATAAAAAGTAGCACTTCACAATGGAAAATCATAGACAAGATTTTGCATCTCTCTTGTCATCTTTCACCTTCACATTTAGCTACAAAGTAGAAAGTTATTAAGATTTAATCTAAAAATTTCAGATTAGATAGGCTACACAAGAAAAAAGAGCTACTCTGAATTATTATTATTATTATTATTAAATAAGAAAGTTTTAGCTTCCCATAACCACGACAAAAATTTTCTAAGAAAGGAAGGAGGAAGGCACCATTTAGTATGGAGTTGAGGGAAAGAAGAATTTATGCATAAGGTGCACAAGAACAGTAAGCTAAGAAAGAAGTTCATGAAGCAAGAAAAAGTTGAAGAAGAAAGTACTAGGTGCTGAAAAACAGGACAGCAGTGAACCGAAAAAAGATGGTCCGTAACAAAACAAATACCTATTCTATTTCAACAAAAAGTAAGCCTACCTAACCTTTAGCTCAGGCCCTCACATAGTCAAGCTATTCTGAAAATGCATCCAATATACAGTACACAAGTTTTACAGTCTGCAGTCCAAACTAGCTTTCATGCTGAGCACTGCAGATTTTAAGCTTACTACTTGCTAATTTCAACATAAAGGAGAGATCAAAATTTCAACAATGCCAGTGAAGTTTTTTCATTGTAAACCTGGTAAAATTTGTCATTTCATCTTACTTCCAGAATAATTTACACATAAAAATTTAGATACTATTAGAGATGATAGCACCATACCACAAGATTTATGTTACCTTATTGGAATGAAAAGCTTATAATGATATTAATTTTTTTTTAAATAAGCAGTTTGTCATTGATCAGCATAGAATTTGTGCACATTATATTCTTATTTCTTTATTTCCTTTATACTTCAAATTTCAGGCGAGTCAACAGCATTTTCCTATGGAACCAGCATATCGAATTTGAACTGGTCTACTGCATCTGGTTTCAAAGATTTGATAGAAAGATACAACTTCATCAAGGGAAAAAATCAGTTATGAGCAATCCTTTTAAAATTAAATTTAAATAACATTCAAAGTTCAATTCCTTACCTTCCAGGTCCAAAGTCCTGTGATCATAAAACCACAGCACAACACCAGTTTTCAACACCACTTGGTGCATCTTTAATGCCGATAGGATTCTTCGGTAGTCGGTGTTTTTGAAATGGCGACTGCAAACATGAATTCGACATTAAAATCATTTAACTGGACAATTCCACTCGGCGCAATCAATTCTTTAAAATTGAAACCAGGGCATTGAAATATCAAGGGTAAATTTTTAGAATTATTCTGACAAAAAATAACTGAAAACTTTTTAATTCAACTTGAGGCGGCGACATGCACTTCACTCGACTCGTCAACACTTCGTTTGAACGGCACGGCTAGATTCAAGATTGTCGTACCAGTAACGCTGACAGTGATGCCAGATTTCGGGTTAGCAGTGTTGCCATATGCAATCTGAGCGTTGCTATTGGTGCGATGTCATGACGTCACCTACACACCACTCGATTTTATAAAAGACTGGTTTGCAGCTACCTTGTTTCGTCTACCATGCGCTTGGCTGAAGTTGGCTCCTCCCCCCTCCTCTACAATTCCCCCTCCCATTTTCCAAAGCAAGATTAGTACCGCTCCACAAATCGAAGGATGAGGTGCGCGTGCAAGTCGCTCTCTAATTTGTAATATTCAAGGGCCTGCAATCTTTACAGTTTTCAACTCTCAATGTATCTTTGCTAGTAATTTGGATATTATTAAGTGTCCTCAAGTGAGGAAACACAATTTATCATCTTTCGGAATCTAAGAATCCAAAATTAATGATTAACGATTGTGCGATTAACTCAACAGCTAGAAGAGCATTCAGCGAGCGTGTGCGCACTCCATCGCAGTTAGTAGGTAACTGACTTGCGTGCTGACATCACACGAGCCTAAACGCTACTGGTTACCAGAGACATAAGAGAAATCTCAAAAACTGGCTCTGGTTTCTGTTGGCTATGCTCCCTCCTCTATGTTTTAGCTCCATAGCAGCACCTTTTTGTGCGTTGACGAGAGAGGTGTCCAGCTATGTCTTGCTCTTCAGTTGAGTGGACAAAATTCAAACGCTGAATTTTATTGACGCATTCCAAAAATACGACTGCTTTTGGAATGTGAAATGCAGCTCCTACAGAAACCTATAGCACAGTGCAATTGGTGCTTTATTTTTATCCTGCGCTCTAAACGACTGGTCGCCATCGCGCACTTACCCTATGACACGCAGTGGCAGACTGACGTCTTTCAATGCATTCTGCGGACGCGGTGCTCCATCTTGCGCCCTGAGTGTATCATGTCGCCAGTTCTTACTTCAACTGGCGGCCCGATCCACTGTCGCAATTCCTCGAGTCATGAACGCCAGTGTATCAGGGCCTTAACCCTTTAACGCCCCCATTTTTATACTCATATTACCGTTATAACAACCACTATCACTAAACCGACCCTGGCATTAGGTAGTCACTGTTATCAAGATGGAGAAGGAACTGCCACTCGGCAGTGAAGTTCAAAAGAAACATTAGCCAAATTGAATAAGAAATACGATATATTATTGTTATTTTTGAAAGAGGACCGTACAGTCTGTCACTGCTACTTTGCGGATTCCGATCTTCGCTACAGTAGGGTGAATGAACGGACTTCAAAGGGACGCCATAAAGAACACGGGGTTTCTTCGGTTTATTTCAAGCCCCGTTGACTCCGTAAACTGCACAAACAGGTATAGTTCAGGTTCGGCACATCAACACGCATGATAAGAAAACTCCTGGTTTAAGATCATAGACGACTGACCAATTAAGGTATATAGTACCGCATAATAAAAAGAAACTCATACCTCGAATGTTGATGAGAAGTAGCTGACTAAGGCACGAAGAGCAACTAAATAATGCTAGACTAGGTATGATATTCTAATGACAAAGAAACATCTCGCTAGTCTAAAGAATCTGTGAAGTTCACGAGTCGATTCATGTTAGCGAGAATTCCAGTTCTAGAGAAGAGCGATAAGAGAATAGCAATGAGACATTGCCATAGGAGAGTAGCAACACATGAAAGGGGATCAATTGTCCTGCCAACGACATAACACAATGAGACGGCTGTTGCATTGACTGAGAAGAAAAAATATGTCTCTCCAGCTAAAAAACACATTGGCGGATACACATTTGTAATGCACACATAGGACCAAAGGAGGACAGCCTACTCACACACACATTGATTACAACTATTTTAGCATCTGAGTCAGCATATTAAAAAATTTCAGACTTTCAAGATAAGAAATACATTTCATTCTTCACATGGAGTACACAACAATGCAAATCAAATTTTATAAACCTACACATGGAAGTCTTTTTTATCTTCCCATTAAATTTTTGAGCTATTAAATATGTGCACTGTGGTCAGAGGAGGACAGTGCACTGGCACACTCATTTTGATTTCAAAACCTCTGCCTTCAATTATCTTGGACTGTTTACATAATCAAATGCTACAATAGCACTGGTTGCAGCCCTGGCAGAACAACCTGACAACACCCTGGAGTACTTACAAACGATGGAGGGAGGTTCCTTACACGTTGAATGGCCTATTTCAACATACAAAAAATGACTATTTTGTTTTTCTTTACTCTACATGTGGGAGGGGAGAAAGTTTTTAAAGGGTTAGGTCTCTGATGCCGGGGCAAGCTAGAATAGTAACAGCAGACTAGTACTACAGCCTATCTAGCCGCAGAATAATCAGAACTTAAGTTACAGCAGATCAGCCATTGTCAAAAAATCCTATTATCAAAAATAAAAACGGCTATCTCATTGACCAGCCTAATACTGAGAGGGTTTGAAATGACTCGCGTATTTTGACTTACTTAATTTAAATACAGGTGAACTGTCCCTAGGGCAACAAGTACACATTGACCAACGTCGCCCTGAAAACACAAATCACATGGGCAAATGCTCGCATAAATTTCTGGGTATATTCCCAGTCTACTTTTTGAAATGCTTTAACTCTAGGCTTCTACCTCACTGACTGACGCAACTTGTCCAGCACAGCTCGTGGGTGAGGAGCCAACAAATATAATAAAAAAAATATTTTTTTATTTCTGAATAAATTTGAGCTATGCATGGTTAAGTTGTGAGGTTGCTAGAACCAGCGATCTGCTAGCACACATCCTATGTTTTTATATTTGAACACGTCACTTGTGATTGGTTAAACTGATTTTCAACATTCAGCTCAAAATTCAGAGTCAAACTCAATAGACAAGTTTCTAAAATTCACACATTCAGTGGTCTGCTAAAATACTGTTAATCTAGAATCTGACTGTTGTTTCTAGCATTACACTACAGCATACTGGCTATAGAACGCACTAGAATTCACGATATCACTACGGCTAGTCCGACTCAATGTGGGTGGTTCGCCGGCTGCCAGAAGCATCCTCGAATGCTCTAGAAACCGGTGGTTCACCGCTATCAAACATACGATACATAGTGTCGAATCGACGAGTATAGCTAGTTCAAGAACACGTTTTGAATTAATAGTTTTCTGACACAATAATCACATAAGTTATCGCACAGAAACTTAAAATTAACCGGGTGCACGTTGTTTTGACAAACACTCCAATCAAAATAGAGCGCTGCATCAGTCTTGCGAACCAGCGCGGATCCGCAAAATGTTGCCTGATAAAAATGTTTAAAAATTCGCGTCTTGTAAGACGAGACACAGTCCACTTGGGCGTTAAAGGGTTAAGCCGTGCAAGGGGACGCCATTCGCAACTGTTTTTAGATTTTAACCTTTAAATAAATAAATACTGTGATTCCTATTCGCATGGAGCGTTAACATTGTTAATCTTTACGTAGAATATTTCCTCAAATTTGCCTTCTATGTTCCGTTGAAGGATTTTTAATGACTTTAATTATCTTCAACTTACAGGAGAATAAAATTTATTGCAATTGACTTC
This sequence comes from Morinoia aosen, assembly GCA_030386875.1. Lineage (NCBI taxonomy): Eukaryota > Metazoa > Arthropoda > Malacostraca > Amphipoda > Talitridae > Morinoia > Morinoia aosen. Next base: position 38,483,014 of record CM059559.1, on the reverse strand, counting down.
GTCGTATTAATCGTCGTATTAATCCTGTTTAAATAGATATACATGTTTCTATTTCATTTCTTTACGCAAAAACCATTCGGTTAATTAATTTTATTGCAATAGCGAAATGATTCAAAAATAGATCTATCACTTCCCCAGAGGGCGTTTCTGTGAATCGGATTAATGTCATATATAATTAATGAAATAAAGTGCAATTTGAGCATATGAACCGTAGTAAAATTATGTTTCTGTCCGTATGTTGTACAAGCTATGAATTTTGATATTGAATATTGTTGAGATCCAACTTCAGTATATATATTTATAATTATATATGAGTTGTCGCAGTCGCCCATTAAATTGCTTCCGTCCCGTTTTCTATGTTCGTGTGTTAACCGCCTTTGTAGAGCGATCGAGCTCCTTCTTCTTGTTCTCGCCGCCGTGCTCGACGGACGCACAGTACATGTAGTTCCTAGATTACCTACTGTGTTTCTATACCCCACACTCATACTTATAATCGTTGTCGTACTCCATTATTCCAAGATGGAAAGAGGCCTCTCTGGTCTAACAGGTTATGGGCCCAGTAACCTAACTTTTGATGGCAATGACGAAAGGTATGAGTTGTGGGAAGTGAAATTTCGGGCCTACCTAGACTTGAAGTCGTTGGGTGCCGTCCTCGAGGGCGAAGAATCAAGTCTGGATGTTGAGAAGAATAAGAAAGTTTTCTCCGAGCTTGTGCAAAGGCTCGATGATAAAAGTCTCTCGTTGATTATCAGAGACGCCTATGGAGATGGAAGAAAATCCATGAAGATTCTGCGTGATCATTACCTCGGCAGCAGTAAACCGAGAATTATTTCTCTGTATTGCGAGTTGGCTGCGCTGAAGATGAAAAATGGCGAGACGGTAACCGACTACTTGCTGCGGGCAGAGACAACTGCATCCTACCTGAAGAAAGCCGGCGAGAGTATCAGCGATGGACTGATAATCGCCATGATTATCAGGGGATTGCCAGCTGTTTACAACGCGTTTTCTACCGTCATCACGCAAATTGACAGTAAAGAAATGGACTTCATGAAATTCAAATCGGCTCTCAAGAGTGAAGAGGAAACAAAGAAGACCCGACAAGGCTACAGTGAAAGTGAAGAAAGAATTATGAAAGTGAAAGATTCTAAAATTACTTGTTACTTATGTGGTAAGTCAGGTCACAAGAAATATGAGTGTAAAAGTCACAGTGCAAAGAAAAATCGATGGTGTTCGATTTGTAAAAGTGCATCTCATGATACTAATTTTTGCCGAAGAAAGATACCGCGAAAGCGATGGCTACTGATAGCAAAGATGTGAGAAGCTTTTACTGTCTTAGAGTATCAACAGACTCAGAAAGTGCTTCTGTTGTAGACAGTGCAAAGTTACTGGTGGATTGTGGAGCTACTGCTCACATTATTTGTGATAAATCTAAGTTTGTATCTTTAGATGAAAGTTTTGACCCTAGGAATCATTTCATTGAATTAGCAGATGGTTCTAGGATGAACAATATTGTGGAGTGTAAAGGTGATGCGAGAATTACCCTGACTGACGCCAAAAATAGGAAACACAATGTTCTTTTAAAAAATGTTCTTTGTATTCCTAGTTTTAAGCAGAATATTTTCTCTGTCCAGGCTGCTATTGATCAGGGTGCATCATTTAATTTCAGTCAAAACGCCTCAAAGTTGTTTGCTTCAGATGGGAATGCGTTTAATATTAAAAAATGTGGTAAGCTGTATTATTTAAATTCTGCAAGCTCTGTTGATTCTATTAAGGCTGTTGGTGAACACACTCTGGAGGAGTGGCACAATATTCTTGGGCATTGTAATGTAAAAGATGTGTTGAGCCTAGAAGGTATTACTAAAGGAATGAAAATTACCAACAAGCATAATTTCGATTGTGAGATCTGTGTCCAGGGTAAAATGTGTCAATATAGGAGCAGAGACCCTGATGAAAAGTCAAGAAAACCTTTAGAGCTAGTCCATAGTGACCTAGCTGGACCTATAAGCCCTACTTCTTTTGAGAATTCCATGTATGTCATGTCTTTTGTGGATGACTTTTCAGGCCTCATTTTTGTGTATTTCCTCGAAAGTAAAAGTGACACTGTTGGGGCATTTAAAAAATTCTTGGCTGATTCTGCTCCATTTGGCTCTGTTAAACGTTTAAGAACAGATAACGGCACCGAGTATTCCTCAAACTTGTTCAAAGCTGTTGTCACGGAGAACAAAATAAAGCATGAATTTTCAGCTCCGTACTCTCCCCATCAGAATGGGACTGCTGAGAGATCTTGGAGATCATTGTTTGAGATGGCTAGGTGTTTGTTGCTGCATGCAAATTTGCCAAAAGAATTGTGGAATCATGCTGTAAGAACAGCTGCTTACATTAGAAATAGGTGTTTCAACAAAAAGACAGGCAAAACTCCTTTTGAGATGTTCACGGGAAAGAAACCTGACCTTTCCAATATGCACATTTTTGGATCAAAATGTTTTGCCATGGTTCAAAACCCAGGAAAGCTTGACCCTAGGTCAGAGCAGGGTACTTTTCTGGGATATGACCCGTGCAGCCCTGCTTACATGATTTATTTCCCTGAAACTTGTCAAATAAAAAGAGTCAGATGTGTCACATTCTGTGATAAAATTTCTAGAAATGTGGTGGGTGAGGATGAGTTCATTGCTGTAGATAACCCTGCTGAGCTGAAACAAAGTGAGAAGGCTGACAAGGCTGAGGCTGAGTTGAAACCTGAGACTGTCCCAGAAGTGATTCAAAATGAAACTCATTCAGATGCAGAGCCCACTAGAAGATTTCCTTTGAGAGAAAAGAAGCCCCCAGCTTGTTTAAAAGACTATGTTGATCCAGATGAATTGGATATCACTAATAATTTTGTTGATTATTGCTTCAGAGTGAGTAGTATCCCTAAGTCTTACTCTGAGGCAATTTCATCCCCAGATTCTGTTGCATGGCAGGAGGCAATGACCAATGAGATGGCTGCACTAGCCGATAATGAGACGTATGAACTTGTTGAAAAGCCAAAAGATAGATCTGTTATTGGAGGACGATGGGTCTATAGTGTTAAATCAGGACCCAATGATCAGGAAACTTTCAAAGCTCGTTATGTAGCCAAGGGATATTCCCAAGTAGCTGATGTAGACTTCACAGAAACCTTTTCTCCAACAGCACGTCTAACTTCTGTTAGAATGCTGATGGATATTGCTGTGCAAAAGTCGTACATTGTGCATCAGATGGATGTGTGCACTGCTTATCTTCATGCAAAAATAGACTGTGATGTTTTTGTTGAACAGCCTGAGGGATTTGTCGAACTTGACAAAGATGGAGAGAAGTTATTCTGCAAACTCAAAAAATCTTTGTATGGCTCAAAGCAAAGTGGCCGTAACTGGAACAACCTTTTGCATCATTTTCTTGTTGAACAAAATTTTGTTCAATCTCTCAGTGATACTTGTGTCTATGTGAGGGAAAGCGACTCTGGAAAAGTGATTATCATTGTATGGGTTGATGATTTAATTTTGGCCTCTTCTAACCAGGGTTGCGGAGTCGGTGGAATAAATTTGCGACTCCGACTCCGACTCCGACTCCACCTTTCCAGAATTTGGCGACTCCGACTCCGACTCCGACTCCACCTTTTCAGAATTTGGCGACTCCGACTCCGACTCCGACTCCGACTCCACCTTTTCAGAATTTGGCGACTCCGACTCCGACTCCGACTCCACCTTTTCAGAATTTGGCGACTCCGACTCCGACTCCGACTCCATTTCTCCAGAATTTGGCGACTCCAACACCGACTCCGCCTATTCACAATTTTGTGACTCCAACTTCACCTGTTCATAATTTATAAGATGAATATTTTATTTCTTAACTAGTGTACTCAGACCGTAAAAAATGACAAGATTCAATACCTTTCTTCAACAAATTTTCGTTTGAGTGGAGTTTCCATGCTTTCAGCTTATTCCAAAGGTAACTTAATTTTCTTATAAGAGTAATAAACACTCAGAACACAGCATTTTTGAGCCGCAAGAGAAGTAGTTATAGCCATTCGTGTCGTATCCAAGGTACAGAAATTCAGCATTACTGAAAGCAACTGCGAACTTGTGTATGTATATTGTAATATGCAATACAGTACATTGCAATACAGTATATTGTAATATACAATACAGCATATTTCAATATGCGATACCCCGCCGAACTCGGTATTCACGATACAAACTTGAGTATATAAGGCTCTGGATTGCTCTAATTGTGATGAAAGTGACTTATTACAGAGCTATTGCACAACGAAAATGAGCGTATTAATTGACCGTGAACTGGAACCAAGACCGCCAGTGCTATTTTTTTCCTATCAATTATTCTTAACAGCGTGACACAAAACGTATAAATAAACACACGACGCTCATTCTTAGTAGTAAACGGTTGCAGGTGTTGAAACCTGTGCATATGTTCATTATGTTCTTTATTAGCAAACAACTTTTAAATTGACTACAGATTGTTAATAATCAAGATACTAGTGTACATGATTGGTCAAAAATGACGGGATCCAATGGTATCGTTTTAAAAAAATCTCAAGATAAAAATGGCAAACAAATATATCCATTGTAATAGTACCCGCGATTAAAATACAGTATTCTCGTACTTGTGCACTGGTAAAACTCGTATCACAGATACGGTCATTAAGCATCTTTAAAAACGTCACAAACGCACACAACAACCAAGCAAATTGTATAACATAATACCTACCTGAATTGTAATTTAAATTATTGTTCGCAAGAGGTTTTTAAAAAATTTGCCATACCTTTTAAGCATTTAAATGCCTTTGAAATTTAAATGCGATGAGTCGCATTTTCTTGACAGTTGATTCGATTTTCACGCAATGTTTTTTACTAATAAACATAAGTGAGCAGATGCCAGGTTTTTCATATTTCGATGGTATTTATGATACTATCCAAGCAAGCAGATTCCCATTCTAATGAGATAGGGGAAATTACGCACGAGAACATATACTTATCATTGACCGACACCTGGCTTTTTATTATACCGGGTGTCCTATAAAAATGTCCCCGATTTTTAATTAATTATATCTCAGCTTTAAATTAACATATTTTAATTGCCTTTTTTCACAATGTAGTAAATTTTGTTTCCTTTTCGAATAATTTAAATTTTTGAAAATCTGTTGAATAACCACTGTACAATGTCCAATTTACTGAAACGAGCAGAAAAATTAATTGTTCAGAGGAAAAGTTTTTAAAACAATATTGATATTCTTCCTTATTTTGTAGTTTCCATAAAACTGAACACACAAAAATTTTAAGGAGTAACAAATCATTACCTTATATAACGTTTAAATAAATGAGGTAATTTCAGTCCCCAACAACATACCCTCCATTTCTCTCAAGGCAAGTATTACTTCTAGCCACCATTGAACGAAGAGTTTTACCCATTATTCCACCGTTTTTTATCAGTCCTTAAAACACTATTATTGAGAACACTTGAAACTTGAAACCTCTCAGAGGGTGTAAATACTTAGTTGTATGTACGATACATCGTTACGAAATTATTCTTAACAGTAGGTATTAAGGAATGAAGAAGAACACCAGTGTTGTTTTTAAAACTTTCCCTTTGAACAATTTTTCTACCCCTTTCAGTAAATCGATCATCTTAAAGTTTATTCAACTGATTTTCTAAAACTTAAATTATTTCGAAAGGAAACAAAATTGACTAAATTGTAAATAAAAGACAATTAAAATATGTTAATTTAAAGCGGAGATATTATCAATTAAAAAGTCCGGGACATTTTCGTGGGACACCCGGTATAGTATTGATTGTTCTTATACAATAAATGGTCAAGTGTCTCCTTTGAACAAATTAATAAATAGGTTTAGCTATTTCGTGAGCGTAATCTCTCCTATGTTAATACAATGGAGTTTTAGGATTTAAAACTTAAGAGCAACTGCTCGAACATTTATTTCAAATACAGAAGAACTTCAAGGGAACAACAGCAAGTCGTTTCCCTTTTCTCCTGCGCAAAAAGAGAAACCGTACCCAAGTTAGGCAGATCTTGAGGATTCCAACAGTACGCTCAGCAGCGTCCTCTGTAATATTTTTATTATTAAATTCCTTTAAAATAGAGACCGAAGATCTTCTTTAACGTAAGGTTAGTTTTTAAAACGATACTCGCTAAAAATAGAAGACACCCAATGGACGCGGCCGGTCATCAGTACGGTACTCCGGTAGGAAGTTTTAGTGGCATTCTGAGTAGATAGAAACAGAGTTTTAAGATGTCTGGTCGCCGACTAGCTGAATATCGTATCTTATTGTAAGATTGCATATAGCACTAAGATTTTAACAATTAATTGACAATTAATTACCTTGAATAGTAAGTGCCTATTCAAGGCGCTGCAAAAGCCGGGTCGAGGAGTTCAAGTCGCAGAAAGAGACTACTTTTTACGCAAGAGAAATAAGTTAGAGGTACCAGACCCACTTTTATTAAAAGGACGACATGCTGCCCAAGCAGAGCAAGCTCAAAGATAATTTAATGAGTGAACGCTAAAGCGTAACAAGTAATTTTAATTAAAGCTATTTAAGGTTAATGCAGGTCTGCTAGAAGCGCAAACATGCTTAATTATAGAAAGTTAAATTTAAACACAAAAACGAAAAGAAAAGATGCAGCTGCAAAACAAAAAACAACGAACAAAAAGATCTCATTTCATCAGTTTCAAATTTTTGTCTTTGAACTAAGAGAGGCCAACTGAAGAAAACTTTTTCTTCCACAAAGCCGCCATCAGAAATACGGAAAATATTCAACAGGAAATTTCATTGAACAAACAAAATTGGCTGTCCTTCTTTGTTGGTTGATCTGTCTCCCTTTCACGCTCTTAAAGATACTTAACTACTGTACCTGTGATGCGAGTTTCACCGGTGCACAAGTATCAGAATACTTTAATCGCAGGTGCTATTAGGATAGAAATATTTCTTTATGGTCCACATCTGGAAGATTTCTATACAGACAATATCGAATCTCGTCATTTGACGAGTCGTGTACACAATTATGTATACTGAGTGTTTCAGAACACGAGGTACAAAACTGCACATCAAGTAGAAAATGGCCAAATAAACACTTTTTGTCCTATGAAATTCTCCCCCAAAAAATCGGGGTTGGGAGGTATTGGGTGTTTATTGTTTTTAAGGTTGAAATTTAATGGCACAATTACTCGCGATATTGATTCTGAATTTACTTTACAAAATTGTTCAAAATGTGTTCCCCCTACATCTATGCACTTTTCGAATGTTGGCCTTAACGGCTGCCGAATATTAGGAAACACGTCTGGCATTTAAGGTATCTCACCTGCAGCCACTGCAATTCTGGCCACAAGATCTTCCTCAGACTAAATGGGTGTAGCATAGACAAGGCTCTTCACGTGTCCCAAAAAATTGAAATCGAGTGGAGTCATGTCAGGAGATCTAGGAGGTCTTGCAACTAGCACATTTCGCCCGATCAACGTGAATTCAAAATAAATATTGCGAGTAGTTTATTCATTAAATTTCACCCTTTAAAACAATAAACTGCTAACTCAATGTCTCTTTCTTCGGAAAATTTTATAGAAGAAAAAGTTTTTATTTGGATATCTTCTAGTTGGTGTGCAATTTTTTGCCTCTTATTCTGAATCTGAAACACCCTGTATATTACTGACAAGTGTTTTCTGAGTAGGTAATGTAGGCATTGTCTACACTGAGAAGCATAAATATGTATCAACAGTTTTTATTACTAAGTATGCACTAATTCAGTGAAATTATAATAGTTAATTCAATGACTATGCTTCAAATCCCCAAAATTATGTATACGTGTAGATAAGGTAGGCCAGATTTGCACACTGCCTTTTCTTCTCTGTACCTACACTATGCAGGGTAACAATGCAGAAAAGGTGTCATATTATTGCTCAACTCTATGTTACATTTCGGCTATATATAATAAGCAAAAGTTGTTCTGCTTTCATCGCAGGGTTCTGACGTTTTCGGAACGTTTTTTTACGAATAAAAGTCACTTCTAGCTTCTTTGCGTGTAATATGATACTATCTCTTATTTTCGTCTAACTTTTTACTTTGTATTGGACACTTTGTTATTTTAATAAACGCCCTGGTTCTTCTCATTTCGTGTTTTTTGGAGCAATTTGAAACGTTTCCAGCAAGAGAATTTGTACTATCGCATAAATGCAAAAACCATTGCAGCTGAGATAGTGCATTGTTTTCAGTTACAATGTGTGTGTGACTGTAAGTGAAGTTTTTGCTGGTGTGTGTAATTATTTTCATTGCAGCTCGTTTACATTGTATTTTAATTTTTTTCAAGTGTCTCAATGCCGATATAGATAACCTTACAACATTTCCAAATCTTCCTTAACAAGAAGTAATTAATTATATAATGCTACAAAACGAATACTAATTCAGTTTTTAAAAATGTATCAAGATAATTATAATATTCTCCATTTCAGCGTATGCTTGCTTAGAAACTGGGGAGTGATACGAAGATAAAAATTAAACATGATGATGATATAGTGAAATACAATATAACTCTGAAAGAACCAAATTACATTCAAGGAATAACTTGAGAAATGAGCATAAATTTTTATTATTAATACATGCTAACTTGACTTAAAAACACGGAATCCATATCAATTTTGATAACATGACTTGAAAACTAGAAGTCTTTGTGCACTAGACCATAGCTTCAGGTTTCGGCAAAGACTACTCATTGGCAATGAATCATAACCTAAAGACTAGAAATGTTTATGATCATTATCAATCAATGCATCATTTTGAGCATACAGAGTTACCACTTTTTATGTGAGTACAATGTATTGCATCAGCAGAAATGTTCTACAAGTAACTTGCAACACATTTAATACTATTTTCCAGTTCCTATGTATTAATTGAAGGAAAAATGAACATAACAGAAATATACAGAATGAATATGCGATGCTTTCAATTACTAATTCCTGCTTTTAACTACAAAATATACATCAATGCTGGGTACAAAAATTATATTTCGCACTCGTAGGTTTCTCATATATATCTGTGCAAACCCTCAATGACTAGATAACATGACGGTATTAGGTGATAGGAATAAATACGCTGTTTCAAACTTAGAACAAAACAATCAACAAAAACATTGCGTATTTTTTAGATTTTTCAGCAAAGCATTCTAACTCTGTTTTGGTTTACTTTTAGTTTTAAAGAATTATAAATAATTTTTAGCAAAAATTAGAATCAAAAAAAGAGCGACTCCAACCACGACTCTACCACATCCGAATGAACGACTCCGACTCCGACTCCACCACATTCGGAAAAGCGACTCCGACTCCGACTCCGACTTCATCACACTTCAGAGTAGCGACTCCGACTCCGACTCCGACTCCACCACACTTCAGAGAAGCGACTCCGACTCAGACTCCGACTCCACCCTAAAACATCCGACTCCGGCGACTCCGACTCCCGACTCCGACTCCGACTCCGCAACCCTGCTTCTAACGCTGTTGTGTTGAGTGAAGTAAAGTGTTCGTTGTCAAATAAATTCAAAATGAAAGATCTTGGACAAATTTCTTGTTTTTTAGGTATTGAATTTGATGTGAAGCATGACTCAATTGAGATGAAGCAGTCAAAGTACGTTGAGAAAATCTTGTCCAAATTTAGGATGTCTGATTGTAAGCCTAAGTCTATTCCATGTGATCCCAGTGCCAACAAGCTTGATCTAAGCTCTGATTCTAGGAATTTGTGCGATCCAAAACTGTTCCGTGAGATTGTTGGCAGCCTGATCTACTTGATGACTTGTACTAGGCCTGATATTTGCTATGTTGTTACTTTACTATCGCAACATTTAACTTGTCCAACAAATGCTCATCTGAATTTGTGTAAATTTGTGTTGAAGTATCTTAAAGGTACTATTTCATATGGTTTGAAATTTGTGAAATCTGAGGACCCCATGCAAATTACTGGTTTTTCTGACTCCGACTGGGGTGGATCCTCTGACCGGAAAAGCATATCAGGATATGTGTTTAAGTCATCTAGCAACAGTTCACTGATATCTTGGAAGTCCAAGAAACAAAATATTGTTGCTCTTTCAAGCTGCGAAGCTGAGTATGTTGCCTTGACTTATGCTGTGCAGGAGGGAATTTTTCTCAAACAGCTTCTGTGTGATATGGATGGATATGATGAACCGGTTGAAATTTTTGTTGATAATAGAGGTGCTATTGACCTAGCCAAAAACCCTGTTCATCATCAACGCTCGAAACATATAGACATAAGATTTCATTTCATTCGAACAATCATTCAGGACAATAAAGCAGTTTTGAGCTTTGTTCCTTCAGAGGAAAACATGGCTGACATGTTCACAAAGCCTGTTACTAGACAGTCGTTGCTTAAATTCAAAGTGTGTGTTTAATTCTAAGTTACTGTGTCTGACATGTTTCCAGTTTAGCTTTGTGTAGATCAATTGCAAGAAAAGGTAGAACTTTCTTGAGTACAATACTCTTGACGCTATTGCGGACTATGCATTATTGTGCGTTATATTTTTTGTATCGTGCTCAGTGTAATCTGTTGATCTACACTCATGATTTTTTTATGTTGTTTTTCTGCTGTTCAATGTTCAATGAAAGATCTGAACGTTAAAATGTTAGCTCTAATTGATTACTATGTGAATTGATGCATAGTGGGATGGAATACATCAATTGGAGGGGGTGTGTTGAGATCCAACTTCAGTATATATATTTATTATTATATATGAGTTGTCGCAGTCGCCCATTAAATTGCTTCCGTCCCGTTTTCTATGTTCGTAAGTTAACCGCCTTTGTAGAGCGATCGAGCTCCTTCTTCTTGTTCTTGCCGCCGTGCTTGACGGACGTACAGTACATGTAGTTCCTAGATTACCAACTGTGTTTCTCTACCCCACACTCATACTTATAATCGTTGTCGTACTCCATTATTCCAAGATGGAAAGAGGCCTCTCTGGTCTAACAAATATATGTTTGTTTACCCATTTCTAGTAGATATGTAGATATTTGTCAATCATGAGTGGTAACCGGCTTACACTGTATCTCTATTTTATCCCATGTACCCATGTCCGCATGATGTGGTGAATATCGAGAAGATATGAAATATGTTTTTGGTGGTGATAGGGCTTTGCATATTTTTAGGGCATATTTTTCATTTCTCATTCAACTACCCTTGACAGAGATAGACTATTGGCAAGCCACGTGTGGTTTGTCTATTAGTACGCCTCGTATATTTTGTCTATCAATATGCCTCGTATGGTCTATCTATTTTGTACACCTCTGATAGCTTGTCTATTAGTACACCTCGTATAGTTTGCCTATTATTATTATGCCTCGTGTGGCTTATCTATTTGTACACCTCGGATGGTTTGTCAATTAGTACTCCTCGTATGGAACATTTGTTTTAGGATGCCCTATATTTAAGAAACTTTTAAAAGCCAATATGTTGGCATGTATCTCATGTGACAACTTGGAAATAAACATTTTTTCCTTCTTTTTCTTTCTTTCTTTTCTATTTGTTGGTGGTGACTATTAATAGGTGGTTTCATATTGGTGACTATTAATAGCATTAATACCAGAGTGTTTTTCACTTGCACAGTTGTCCTTTGTGGGCTGATGAGCGCATGCCAGTGCTGTCGACTTCTGTTGATGGTTGTCTTGAAGGAGGTAGTACTCTGCTCCTCATTATTCAGTAGTCAAACATAGCATTTCCTCCCTAAACTCTTCCCTAATAATAAGTTATTGCTACTGCAGCCTATTCTAACAAATTCTTCATGTTTTTCCATTGCTACTGAAGCCACCTTTTACAAAACTCTTCATGCATTTCCATTGCTACTGAAGCAAACCATAGGAGACCCTCTAGGATAACTTCCATTGCTACTGAAGCTCCTAACTAATAACCTTCGCAATTTCCATTGCTACTGCAGCACCATTGCTACTGAAGCACCTTTTGGCACCATTTGGAAACACCTGTGTCAAAATTAACCAAAATGACGACCCCAGAGGTTCCGAACGATCACGCAAACTCCCCACTAAAATTGGCACCTTTCGAAATTAACGGTATCGATGCCTGGTTCCTACAATCAGAACAGTTTTTCGAAAGCCTGAACATAACGGACGAAAAGCGGATGTACTTTGCCCTAGTTAGGAGTTTACCCACGCAGGTGATAGATGACGTTTCCAGCTTCTTGGACTCTAACCTTGATAACCCGTATACCCTCTTAAAGAACGAAATGTTAAAAATTTACAGTAAGGATCGTTTTTCTCGGATTCTTGCCCTTTCGCAAAATCCATCGAGTCAAAATCAAACCCCTATAGCGTTGCTCAAAGATATGAAACGCTTAGCGAAGGGGTACATGGACGACGAAACACTCAAAGCATTGTACATCCAGCGTTTGCCTGCTCACGTACGACCCTTCCTCATTTCCCCTAACGCCCCCGTGGCGCTAAATGAGATAGCCCAATTCGCCGAAAAACTCTTCGACCCGGAAATATCGGGTCTAAACAGCCTAGCCACGCCTCCGGCAGTAAACCAAACTAGTAGTAGTAGTAACAGTAGCGGCAGCGCCACTGACGCGCTGTTACGAGAACTAGCTCAGCAAGTTGGAGCGTTAGTCGCTACCCAGCAAGCCGAGCGTGCCAACACTCGTGGAGATGTGCACGCGGTAACTCAACACCAAATACCACCGCATCAGCACGCAAATTATCACCCTCAAAACCCACCTCCGTTTGACCGCCAGGCCCGTACAAATAGGTCATTCAATCAGTTTCAGAGGAACGACCCTAGACCTAACAATAGGCAGAATCAAAATCCTCAAGCTAAGGATTTGTGCTGGTACCACCAGCAATTTTTGCATATGGCTCGGAAATGTGAGGGCCCAAATTGCCCCATGTTTGCACTTCTACATCAAAAAAACGGGTACAGCGCGGCGTAAGAGCGAGTCAGGCGCCGTCGCTTACTAAACCGATATTGACTCGATGCCTCACGATTTTTGACCCTTTAACCAGCATTAGATTCCTCATAGACACGGGTAGCGCTGTCAGCCTTATCCCGGCCTCCCAAATAGAGAAACAGGGTACGGGAACCCCGAGCCTTAAAGCCGCGAACGGCTCACCCATCCTATGCTACGGCACAAAATCACTCACTTGCTCCCTCAATCTCAAGCGTTCAATGGAGTTCGTGTTCATAGTGGCGGATGTGGACACGGCCATCATTGGTGCAGACTTTCTGCAGAGGTTTGCGCTCGTGGTGGACGTGAGAAACGGATGCTTGTTTGATAGCGAATCCAGTGAAAGAAGGCCTCTCCACTCTGTCGATATGGTGAACGTCACAGCAAGCGTGACTTGCAACGTCGCTATCACTTGCCCTTACGAACGGGTGTTGGCAGAATTCCCTGCTCTTTCCTTACCTAACGTAAACCCTAATCACAACACGCTGACGGAACACTATACTGTATTGAGACGAGTGGTCCGCCCGTTCACGCTAAAGTAAGGCGTCTTCCCGCGGACCGATTGCTGGAGGTAAAGTCTGAATTCCAGCGGATGATAGCTGATGGGACAGTTCGCATCTCAAAGAGTCCCTGGTCTAGTCCTTTGATCTTAGTGCCTAAAGCTAATGGTGAGACGCGGATCTGCGGGGATTATAGGATGCTTAACGCAGTCACCACACCAGATAGATTCCCCATTCCCCTATTGCAGGACTTCACTGCCAATCTCGCAGGGGCAAAAATCTTCTCTAAAATTGATCTCAAACGTGCCTTCAATCAGATTCCGATGCACGAGAGTTCTATCCAAAAGACCGCAGTGTGCACGCCGTTTGGTCTGTTCGAGTATCTTCGCATGCCATATGGCCTGCGTAATGCTCCTCAGACCTTTCAGCGTCACATGACGGAAGTCCTTTCCGACCTACCCTTTTTGTACTGTTATCTTGACGATGTGCTAGTGGCCTCGGGGACGCCTGAGGAACATGTACATCATCTGAGAGAGCTTTGCAAACGACTAGCGTCGCACTCACTACTGATCAATCCAGAGAAGTGTGTGTTGGGAAAGAAGGAATTGACTTTCTTGGGTCACCACATTAGCGAGAGGGGAATTAAGCCGCTTCCCGAAAGAGTGGCAGCCTTACGGAACTTTCCAAGACCAACTACTCAAAGACAGTTGCGCAGGTTCTTGGGATCGGTTAATTTTTACCACCGATTCCTGAGGAACTGTGCAGAGACCCTTGCCCCGCTCACCTCCTTGATTAAACCTAAAAAAAGAGGCAAACCCGTTACGGTCGAGTGGACTGGGGAGGCAGAGAGAGCGTTCGAGCTCATCAAAGAGAGACTCGCTACTGCTACAGAATTGGCTTACCCACACCCTGAGGCAGATTTCAGCCTGCTAGTGGATGCGTCGAGTATAGCGGTCGGTGCTGTTTTGCAACAAACAGTCAAGAATGTCACTTCGCCGTCGGCGTTCTTCAGCCGCAAGCTCTCTCCAACCGAACAACGCTACAGCACGTTCGGGAGAGAGCTTCTGGCCATTTACTTAGCGGTAAAGCACTTTCGCTACACCCTTGAAGCTCGTCAATTCATAATTTATACAGACCACAAGCCTATACTCAACGCAATCCGAATGCCTCCCGAGCGCCATTCCCCTAGGGAAAGCCGGCACCTGAGTTTTATCGCGCAGTTCACGAGTGACATCAGGCACATCAAAGGCGAGGAAAATACGGTTGCTGATTGCTTATCGCGTGTGTACAGCGCGGTACTAAACCCGTCAGCACCCGAGTTCCGACCCTCAGTACAAGCGGTTTCGCTGGCCGATGTCATTCGTGCGCAGCAGTGCGACTTGGAAATCCATAACTTGATTGAGTGCCCCGACTCCTCCTTAAAACTCTCACTCAGAGAAGGCGTTTACTGTGACGCTGATCGGCCAAACCGTTATTACCTGCCTAACAACTTGCGCTTGCCCGCCATTAAGCATTACCATAACTTGTCCCATCCTGGGACGGATAGAACTTTCCGCCTAATCGCAGATCGTTTTGTCTGGCCCGGGATGCGTAGGGCCATAAGAGAGTTCGTTCGTAATTGCCCAGATTGCCAAGCAAGCAAAGTCACTCGGCATAACAAAGCTGCAATTCAACCTTGTGCATTTACAGGCAGCAAATTTGACGCAGTCAACATTGATTTGGTAGGCCCACTACCTAATTCTCGTGGGTATAGTTACTTACTTACCATGATCGATCGCTTCTCCCGCTGGGTCGAGGCTGTCCCCATCGCTAACATAACTGCGGAAACTGTAGCACGCACTTTTGTCGAAACGTGGATTTCACGTTTCGGAGTCCCTTTGAGCATCACGCATGATCGTGGGGTTCAATTCACTTCCGCATTGTGGTTAGAGATCTCCAAAATCTTAGGGTGCGCGAACATCTCGACTACGGCGTACCACCCCCAATCGAACGGACTCATCGAGAGAGTTCACCGTGACCTCAAAGCGGCATTACGCTGTTTAAAATGTCACCACGATTGGGTAGATAGGCTACCGATCGTATTACTTACTCTGAGGAACCTGTTTCGGCAGGATCAAAAGTGCACGTCCTCCGAACTGCTTTACGGGCAATCATTACGATTGCCTGGCGATGTTATTGATCCCACGTACCAAACCGATGATTCCCCCAGCCAAATCGCCGATTACGCAGCACGCCTAAAGCGCGTCATGAGCGAAGTAGTTTACAAACCACCTCGCCTCCCTTCACCATCTGAAAGTTTAGACCCTTGCTTACAGAATTGCACCCACGTTTACGTCCGGGTAGACGGGGTAAAGACCCCTCTGCGACGCCCCTATGATGGCCCCTTCAGGGTCCTCAAGAGGTCCCCTAAATATTTCATAATCGAAAGGGGTACCAAGAGCGACAGTGTCAGCATAGATCGTCTTAAGGCGGCGTTTTTGTCCCTTCCGGACGACACCCCCACACACTCTCGTGAACCACAACAACCCAGGCTGCAAATCAGCCCCAGGTCAACACCTGTCGAGCCTCCTGGTTTGCACTTGTCCGCTTGGGCTAAGACCCTTCCTCCCACTATGGAGTGTAACGAGTTCATAGTTCCCCCGTATACCGTTCAAAGAACGCCGTTGGAACCTAGGAATTCGGGTGCCCCCACCTCGGATAGTGCTTCTGCTACTTTAACCCCCCATCACGGAAATCCCCCAGATACTCTGTCATTGTCCCAGTTGGGGATCCGAACGTCAACTTTCACAGCCCCCAAGCTTATTCCTCCTACAGCCCCCGAGCATTGTAGCAGGTCTGGCAGACCCCTTCGTCCGCCAGCTCGTTACGCGCAGTCGTAGGGTGGTTAACTCTGTTCTGTCCTTCTCCCCTAATTTTCTTTGGCTGTCACGGCTCTTTGGAAATTCCTTCGCAGTCTGTTATCTTTCCGCGTAATTGTCGGGGATCGGCTTCGCCGCTCCCAGACCTTTCGGTCTCCTTTGGGGGGAGGGTAGCTGTAGTGAAACCTCATCCCGCAACTCAGTCGATATTTCGTAAATTCTCAGCATGAGCATCTAAAAATTCAGTAAAATAAATTCAACCATTAGCATAGAAATTCGTCACGTAATTCACTAACTTCTATCATTTTTAGTAACAAATGTGTATCAAAAATTCAGTCTCTAAGAAATCACTTTTCAATCGTAACGAAACCTTCCATGACGCCGTGTCGGCAACATTGCAACCCGCACAAGCGTTACTTGTTTCGAATCACTCTCAGTGCATAGAGCTCGGTTTTTGTCTCTGGTGAGAATTAAAGTCTTGTGTGTGTTGATCTACGGGTAACTATATTTAGGCATTATATGTAAAATTGTCAATAATATTATCGTGTATGTATAGAGTAGAATTGACTAAATTTTCCAGTGTGCTAAATGTTCAGGAGTTATTGCCAAGAACTTGTGTTTCCCCACAGGGCATTTTCCCTTGTGCATTGTTGTATGCCCATTTAGAAAGTTTTTAGCAAACAGTTATCGCTTGGCTTACAGAGATTCTGAACCTAGTTCTTCCAAGAAGGAATTCTTAGAAGTATCCGCAGAATTTAATTAGAAGCAACTGGTTGGACTAACCAGGAGAATTATTCTTTCCAGCATGAGTAGTAGCTACCTAGTTGCTGTCAGTATTTTCAGATAATGAAATTGTCAATTCACTATTTAATGTAAAGCTATTTTTAGGGAAATTTCCCCTTTGTTTTAAAACATTTTCTTATGCCAATACTTCAATATGGTGTTATTGTTTATCAAGTTAGAATTTCCCTTTTTGTTTTTAAATATTCTGTAGTCCAGTATTTCAATATGTGTTTATTTTTTTCATCAAGTTAGGCTGGCATCAATTATCATTTTTAGTCACAGCTGTATCCTTCTCAATGCAGCTAGGCCAGCACCAATTACCAATTATTGTCCCAGCTGTATTTTTAAATTCAATTAGGTAGATAATCAATTAGAAAAACACAAATAATTTTTAGTTCTGAAGATTAGATAGTTAGTAAATTTAATTAATAGTCATTGTACATTGATTATTTCAGTTAGGAAAAACTGGGAACATGTGTTTTCTAGTTTATTTGCATTTAGCAGATGCTGTAGATTTTTACCATAATTGATTAATTAAGTAAGACCTTAGGCTCAGTTGTCACTGCTTATGCCACCTTAGCTTGTCCAGGCAAAGTTGCTGATGTGTTCAAGCCTCTAATCAATTGAAGTAGAATAATCTATTGATCGCCATGGTCTCATTAGTGTTTCGCCATCTTTTTGTGTGTTCCAGTTTTAATTAAGTGTGTTCTCAATTTTTGTATTCTTATTAAGTCAGATTCAAATAATTGTTGGTATTCCCTTGAATTGTTAGTCAATGTTTAAATTTCATATCTTGGGAAATAAAGCTATGATAGGGTATTTACACCATAGAGATTGTATCTTCGGTAGTTACTCACTTCAAATAATCATTTTTCTGATCAACACTATCCCACTGTCTGATTGCGTGTAACAATGTGTAGTGACGGTAGCAAGAATTACTATCATAATCACTTTAGGACGACTCTTACTATTGATTTTTGGTTAGGTCAATTTGTGTATGAAAAATGTTAATAATTAGTCGTTACCTGATTTAGCTAAATTAGGGTGATTATGCTTACCTCTGAAAGTCTCCGAATATTCTAAATTCCCAACCCCTGGAAATTCTAATCCAGAAATCATCCAATTATCTGATTTGGGGGTTAAATTTGGTTTAACCAGTAATTGGTCGCCCTCAACTGTAGCTACCTGTTCCTTTGACCTCTTGGCAATGCCGGCTACCTCCAGTGGTTGTTGTTCATTATAACTCATAGGATGCCTAATACTATTCTGATATGTATCCTCATGATCAATGTTTTCTAAATCCTTCTTGCGCTCTGAACCTCCTCCTCAACTACCAATTCTGTGCACTTTGTGCATAGATTCCGCGTTCCCTCTACCCTTTCCAAATGGTATCTTCCCCTCTCCTCTCGTAGGACACCTTTCACGTTCAAGCCAGGGAGACCAGGGATTTCTCATATAATAATAAATAATAACAATAATTAGACTGTACGTGCCCTCTCTGGCACAATTCCTAGCTTAAGTCAAGTAATCTTTATGACAATTCTAGCCTTAGTTAGGATCAGTACAGTCAGCCCTCGACTGCGGCTTAGCGTAAACGTTCGAATTAAACACTGCCAATTTTTAAGATACTCATTGTAAATAGCAGTCAAAGCGTAGATTATTGGGCGGCAAAAGCCTTGAATATTAATGAAGACAAACTAACTTACATTGCCTACCCAGTAATATTCTTATCTCATGTATTAATCTTGCACTCCAATTCGGAGATGGTCGTACACGACGCGTCACGATTAATAGTACCCGGAGAATACTAGTTTGGGGGAGTAATGGCATGTAGGGAGATTCATGATTGTCCATACGAGTACTTATTGTTGCGACTGCCTCGCCCTTGTTCAGGCGCCAGAATTGGGCCGAGGCACCCGCATATAATCCTCCATTTGAGGCAATCCTGTAATTCAGCAGTAAAGCTCGCAGCCTGGCTTGCGTAGCGACTGTCTCTCCGTGTGTTATCATGCTTGAACAAGTAATCCAAGCTCTCTCCCCGTACAGAAGAACCTCCGAAGCCGACACACAGACAATCACCACCAACATTCAATTAACAATTCCCATACTCTATTAGCCGCACGGCTATCAACCAAACCAAGCCACACGGCTATCAACCAAACCAAGCCACACGGCTATCAACCAAACCAAGCCACACGGCTATCAACCAAACCAAGCCACACGGCTATCAAACCACACCAAGCCACAAGGCACGGGTAGAACCCCGGCGGGAACTACCTCCTTCGAGATACTCATATAATCAAAACTGTTACCGCACCTGCGGAATATTACACTAACAAATCCACTCTCGCCGGGATCCACCCCGGATTCTCTCGAGCCGCGGCACCTGCTGAAGTGCGGCTACTCACTGGACCCGGACCTTCTTCCTCAAGAAGTGGATCTCCATACTGCTGCCGTAGTCACGGCACTCAGAGTCAACAAATTAAAGACAAGGCGAGAGTATACAGTTTTTCATTGTCCTGCAGAGGTCAATAGTGCAAGTGAGATTAGGTGCCAGTAAGGCAACTCGAATTACCCACACATAACTCCTTCTGAGTCAGATTAAGTCATTAGCAATTAAGTGTGCTCTACCAGGAGCACTGGTGACCCTTTTAAATAAGAAGAACATCTACCTTGTCACTTGAGAAATTCCTCGCTATTCAACCTTTAAAAGTCAAATTCAATTAGTTTCCCATTTGGGAGAAGTTAACAAGTTCATAGACCTATCCACGAATTGCTGGAAAGTGTAAAAAAAGTAAACTTATTTGGCAATTTATATAGACAAATGAAACAGAGCGGAGTCAATTCAATTGTACCAGACGGTTATTTGAAATTGTGACTAGCCAAGTTGTTAAAAATTTAAATGAGACAGTAGTAGATATGTACTGCTGACAGTTTAAAAGTTAAACGGCTGAGCATACTGTGCTACTATCTTCGATGTTCGGTTGAGGGGGGTTCCAGCATGGGTAAGACGCTCGGCCAAAGAGAGGGTGGGTAGCTGGAGCCCCACACTGTGGGGTCCCAACTACTACCTCTCACAATATTAGACGATATTACTCTGTCAACTCTCATTGGTGTGACAAGTGGTTTTAGCGTGTATGAAGCGTCCCTGTTTCTTGAGGTCGACAATAATTTTGTGGTTTCACAAGCACGCCGCTTTCAAAGCAACTATGGTGGATGAATAGTGGTTATGTAGATTAGAGTGACCGGATGATACCTTGAGATATGTAAATGTCAAGCAAAGCTCCCTTGGTGATTGTTTCGACCTTTTTTGGTATTAATATTGGCAATTACCCCCAATACCAATCTAATAGTTTCTATGTCGTCATATGGTGAGGTTTTTGTTTGGATGTGTGAGGGCTTCGGTCCGGTGTAGTATATTCAACTACAGTATATCAAATTACATTTTTGATAGCTGCAACAAATTCTCGTCTTACTTCCGAAGAGTAGAACAAAATCGGCCCATCCACACGATTATTTTCATTCAATTCGAGTGAGAGCGGAACAGTCGATAATGACATACTTTTGAGATCCCGTAGTAAACTACAGGGTGCGTAAGGAACACACTTTAGAGGACACCTTGCGCACTTTAAAAAAAACCAGCACGCATTAAACAATTCTCTCGAGTTTTAATCGACATAAACTGACAGCGCCTAAGAACGTATGATTTGTATCCAAAGTCTTGATGAACAACATTCCTTATTGTTCCTTCAAACCTCAGAAGATCTTTAGCAAGATGTCGCATTGACTTTCAATGATTTTCGGTGCTCATGCCATGCACTCATGTAAGAAACTCAGATATTCTGAGTGACTCAGAGCGTTGGCAATGCTGTTATCTCTTAATCCTGCCCAATTCGTTTTCATTGTTTTCATTCAGCTCCTTTCTAACTTTGCAAACGAAAGATCCGGCGATTTTTAGAAATCTTGCAATTTTTAAATTGCTGTTTCGCTTTTTTAGATCCTATAACAGCATGTCTTACTATTTCATTATATTAGTATCTGCCATGGGACCTTTAAAATAAAATACCACTTAGTTATTATCGGGTTTGTTTAAATTACAAAAATATGTCCTCAGATACCTCGCGCAACCTGTATTTTATTCACATTTTGATAGTCATACCTCACCTTACGAAATTCGTTTTAGAAGTGGTTTAACGTGATTTTTTCCGTATGTAGAGGCACATTTTACATATTAAAGGCCTGATTCGTTCAAAGGTCCCCAATTCAACCCCCTAAACCTTCTAAGAATTATAAAAGTATACAAATTATGCATGAATTATGTTGTATAAGTAAAAGAAAATTGTTTATTAAACCATTAAAATGAATAAGACATGCAAATAATTTACCATTGGGGTTGGGATACTATGCCCAAGATACGGAAGGGATACTATGCCCACATACGAGGCGAACTTAACTCCGTGGCGAACGAGGGTCGAAGGCACACTAAAAGCATCATGGGTATCATGGAGATGCAGCTCACTTCAAGCCAATGGGCCAGCGGAAGGTTGGGAGATAGCCAATGGGAGAGCAACGCTATCACGCCAATTTAAAAACAAATACAGTGTGCCAGAAGTGCATTTACGTTTCGAGGGATTCAAGCGGCTGCGAAGCCGAGCGCGCAGCATTCGAATTTTTGAGATTCCGCGGATCGTAACTTGATTTTTCTTTCATATTCAGAGCCGAAACTTTTACATGAAGGCGCTTCGTAACTTGGATTATAAGTCGTTGGGTCCTTCTTCAGGTGAGGTATGACTGTACTTGTTTTTCTTTCAACTCCATTCCTCTTGTGTTAATCGACAATTTAGTAACGCATTGAATTGCTGGAAGAACTAGTGCGCGTCGCGTACTTGTACGCAATTCAGGGGCTAAGTAATGTAAATAAAACAAGAAAATTTAACTCGCTTCATTTATTACCAACGGCATCTATATCTCTGGAGCACTTGTTTGTAACTATACTAACGAAATTTTATTCAGAGCCACCAAGAATTTGCAGTTTACACAACTGCACGATCAACATAAGGGTTGAAAACCAATAGTTGTTTTAATGTCCTTATACCTGCATGACAGCGTCATTTACATTAGCATCGGGGAGCAGGCCCATGATTCTCGCACCGCGCCATCAAATATGGTTTTCAAGTCTGCAACGACACTAAAAGGTCCGTAAGTAGTTGAAATCATATTAAACGGTTACTTTCTTGACCATAAAATTAAAGTGCTTTTTTTCTTCATAGTCCACAAATTAGGGTGAAAACTAGAACATCAAAATTTACCCTCAAACCCGTAAAAATAACTTGAAGTGATGAAGCAATCGCAATTCAGACCATGAAAGTGCCTGCACTAGTAGAACGACTCTTTACTTTGCCAAATGAAAAAATATGAATAGGCTTAACGTGAACTTCGAAAAATTGTAATATGTGGAATAGGGCTGAATTTGCTTAATCGTTTTGCAAGAATGCAAAAGTAGATTAACAGTTTTCTGGAATGAAATTCATGACTTTCGTAGAAGGGTTAAAAAAATCTGTTAAAAGCGTTCCAAATGTATGGAAATGCAAGATTAAGATTATAAGTTAGTTCAAGCCTCCCTAACCGCTACAAAAATGAGCGTATCGAAGAGAGGAAGAAGGAAGGCACCATTTAGTATGGAGATAAAAGAATGGGGAATCTATTCAAAACGGGCATAGAAACGGTAAGTTAAGAAAGAAGTTCATGAAAGAAGATAAAAGTTGAAGAAGAAAGTAGTGGATGCTGAAAAACAGGACAGCAGTGAATCGAAAAAAAGTTGTTCCTAACATAACAAAAAAGATTCTATTTCAACAGAAAGAAGGCCTACCTAACTCTCAGCTCGGTCCCGCACACATTTTCCATCGGGAGCGCTAATTCCTATAGATACAATAGTTGTATCCCCCTGAGGGGATGGAAATGCAAGAACACGTAGACATCCCCACGTGCTAAAGCATATGCTGGAAATTTTGGCGCTGAACAGTAGATGATCCCCTCTCAACAAATAAGTCGGCGAATGTTAAGGCAGTTCCTGGTCCCTCAATGCAACCAGGTCACCACGCCTAACAAACGGTCCAAATCAGCTACGCTTTCAGAAAGGAAGTTACCAGTTCACCCCTAGTCAAGGGCTTCACGTTGGCGTGTGGGTGCATTTTGCACTCATAATCGCTGACAACTTGACTGACTATTACAGACTGTATTCAAAATAAACCAATATTACAGACGTTTCGTACAATTAATGTTCAAGGTAATGTCACCGAGTCAGTAAAGGATTGAAATATGCGATGAATAATAGTAAATAAAAGTCATTTTATGCTCATAGATCTATTGAAGTATCTTTGCTCAACACATTAAACTTGAATGACCATTACTGCAGTAAAATCTGTTATTCGCCTATAATTTTTACTTGATAAAGTGAAACAATACCAGGGCCATAAAAAATATCAATAAAAACTAGTATCTCGACAGAGGTTTTCTGCCCAAGGACGTGGCCAGAAAAACAGCAGTGGAGCAGGGCGGAGCAAAGCAGAGCCGGCGCGGTGTTTTATGTTGGTGGTATTCCTATGAGGGTGTCCAGACAAGTAGCACAGAGCAGGGCAGGGCAGCGCTGTCCGGAGCAGTCGCCAGCGGCGTTTTATCTTGGATGACAAACACCGTTTGGATGATAGCAGTCAATTGCACCCTAGAGTTCGTACGCGGAGGGTGTCGGACTTCTGATTTCTTCAGCGCAAGCTATTCCTGCGATCTGGGTTGCATCTTATCCATTAAATTTCGAGCATGAATATGTTAATGAACAATGGTCATTTACAGCAGACGCTAGGGAAGGTACCACTGCCAAATATTTTATATCAGTTTTCTTATATTTGGAGCACGGCACTAAAATTGACTTCAAACATATCTTTTTAACTATAAACTATCAGTTTTTTAGTTATAAAAATTTATCTGTTTTCTCCTAATACCGAGGAAAGACAGGTTAGGTCATTTGTGATAGTCAAATGTGGAGAGGAAGGATCTTTAACCTTTTGTGGACCAGCACGAAACACTGGGCACGCCCGAGACAGAAATATTCAAGTTTGCGTTTTATCAGTATTACATTGGTAAAAATAACTTTGTAAGCATGCAACTGAAAAACTTTAAGTTTCTTCAAAAAAACGGTTGTGATGTCCAAGTTCTACGGAAAATATCAATTAAATTGAAGCTTAGTGCCGCAAGCCAAATAAAAAAGATCCTTTTGCACTTTGAAATTGTTTATTAACTTATTAATTCGAAATTCGGGTTGTCATATCCATAAATTTATACCTTTATACGCTCGAACGTATAAAGGTGCGCTCGAACGTACTTTTTAATAATTTATCACTCGTAGAGCACTGCTAAATAATTCAGATTCAAGTTTCTATAAGGTTTCAAGTCATTCGTCAGTAAATTATTTGCATGATTATTTTATCAGCAATTATAACTTGCACGTCATGCAATTAATTTCTTGTGGAATTTCCTAAGGCAATTATAAAACAGTATTAAGGCAATTTCAATCATTGTGAGTAGAAATACTGCAGGGAAATCAAAAGAACTATACGATAGGGTAAGGATATACTTGTAATGCTAACAAGATAATGCATAGCATAGCAATATATATGTATATATATAAATAAACTTAACTGGAGGAAATATTGCCAGTTCTAGAGATATTTAATAAGCAAAATTTGAGGTAAACAGTCACAAAACATCGACCTTCGTGGCGCTAAGATTACAACTGCTGCGGACTCGAGACTAGCCGCTGCTGCTTTTTTGCCCACCTAACCTGCTAGCATAAGCCAGCAGCTACCAGGAGGGTCGCAACTGCTCTGCCCTGCTTCACTGCTGTTTGTCTGGCCGCGCCGCGGCCTAAAGACACTGACGGAACGTAAAGTAATTACCAGCAGATGTTGTTGGAGAATTCGGGTGAGACAAATGTCAGAAAGCAGCGAAAGTTCACCAAGAGCGGCCAGGCGCAGAGGCTCGGTACCGCGGGGCGTGTAACGCGATGGGCGATAGGCGCAACGCACGTTTCTCATAAGCTTTCCCATGGAATATCACTTTGAGGCACTCATAAAAATAACAAGCAAAATTGATAATGGCATATTGATGTACTAATTAGTACAGTAGTTTAACCCTTTATCTACCGACGGTAACTCCGGTGTCAAGATGGCCAGTGCTTCTAGCTTAGGACAACTAACCGAATTTTGAAGTAATTTAACAAATAGGAGAATATTTTAGAATGAAGAAAAAGGGAAATTTTATCATTTATGAAAATTTTATTTTACATATTCTATTTGCCTCAAACGGAACTTGCCAACGAATTTTCACCAAGTTGAAGCTACATGGTCCGGGAGATATATTCAAGAATTTTTATGATTCAAATGTAGCAAGTTTTTTCTGACATCCACTTTTTGACATCCAGTCACTTTTGACATCTGACATCCACTCGAGAAAAATTTGATGGATGATTTTTTCAATTTAAGGACTTTTTTCTTGGTATAAAAATTTTTTCTAGCTCAGCATAAATTTCAGATTCATACAACATGTAAATTTAAAATAAAGAAATAGGCGCTTATTTCAGCGGAAAAGACTCACACGACGGCAGTTTTGCTGATTCAAGGGTACTGGTGACATTTATCCCTGAAAACCTTCATCTCAAATATTTGAGTCTAAGTATGTACGAAGGTGACGCGCAGTTTCCATTAAAAAAATGTTTTCAGAGACGAAAGAGAGATGCCAATTTACTAAAGAATGAGAAAGATTAGATTAGATGTTAGTTTCAGCCTCCCTAACCGCATCAAAGACGAGCAAAAAGAAGAAGGCACCATTAAGTATGGAGATAAGGGAACGCGGAATCTATGAACAAGGGGCATAGAAACAGTACGTTGAGAAAGAAGCTAATGAAACATGATAAAAGCCGAAGAAGAAAGTATTAAGTGCTGAAAAACAGGACAGCAGTGAACCTAAAAAAGATGACCCTTAACTTGACAAAAAAAAAAAATATTATTTCAATAAAAAGTAATGCCTAACTCTCAGCTCGGGACCTAACATTTTCCCCTTGGGAGTGCTAATTCCCATACATACAATAGTTTGAACCCCCTAAGGGAAAGGACTGAGGAAAATGTGAAATTTATGTATCGAGCGCTTCCCCACACAGGATATCTTGGATATCTTAGACATAGAAACAGTATGTTACGAAGTAAAAAATTAATTAATTCAAGGTTGAGAAAGCAGAAAGTACGAAAACTGAAAGATATAAGTGGGTATGAAAATAAAAATTATTGCACTTATATGACATTCAGACCCCCTACCCAGACCAAAAACGATCACAAGAGAGCGGAGGGATGGGATCATTTAGTATGAACTGTAGAAAACGTGGAATTTATGCACAAAATATTTTCCCACGCAAGATATCCTGCGTATGGAAACAAAAACAAGTTAAGAAACAAAAGGATGAACAAAGAAAAAATGGCAAAGAAGGCGTGAAAATTAAAAAAAAGCTAAGTGAGCACAAAAGCTAGAAGTCCAATCTATAGCTGCGGTAATTCAACAGTCTCTCCAGGAGCAGCACTTCTAACAAATAATAGGCAAACCTAATTAACCTAAGCCTATTGTTACCCTATGCCTCCTAATGTGGTGTCTAATTAGAAAACAATTTTACTTTTTACAAGAGCGAGAATAATACATGCGTCATGCATGAACTTTAGGATTAGTTATATTTTCTTGAATTACATTATACTTGATTAACAGCTTGAACTATTCTATAGAACATAACTAGTAAATAATGGTGAAATTGAAAACAACCCACAAATTTCTTCAACATTTTTAGACAAGAATACTTCACTTTCGCATGTTTAGGTTCTCAGCGAGGACTCCATAAGAAAATATCAATCCATTTGCCAGTCTAAAGAAAATTGAACTAAAAAAACACAAGCAGCACGCTAGAAGCTACTAGGGAGCTAGCCTTCCATGAACCCAAAGGATGTGATTGGTTACTGATCCAGATTAGTTTGGAAGGCAATTGATGCGAGGGATTCAGGCCCTCATGCATGAGGTCCGAGATCGATCTCTATAACACATAAGAGACCCCTAGCGTGAGGGGGTGCCCAGCCCTTACCCTCACGCCACTCCTCGTACACACACCGCCCGTCTCTGCCCAAGCTTGCCTAGTCTTTGGCTTGTAGTGCTATTGTTCTCATGCCATCAAGTCATTGACAATTTGAATTATAACAATCAACGTTAAAATCAAGAAAGTAGTCTCACTTTGAAAAAGAAAATCACTACAGTACACAGCATTTGGAAAAATATCTCATAAAATGATGTAAAAATGTCGAAATACTAAAGATATGCATGACTACGTGTGCTGTAGGAGTCTGTTGAAGGCATTGTAGGCGCTGTCTAGTTCGAAGATGAGTTGCCGCACTTCGCTCTCCGACAACGTCTGATCCGCCGTCATACTTTCCATCCTTATGACCCACTCACCCACCTTCTCACGGCCTTCGAAGTCCTGTAATGGCAAGTATTAGTAAGACGAAAGAATCCAGCGATTCTATTTGTAGTGCGCTCAATACCTTTCTAGAAAGTCTTGTGTGCATTGCGCTTTCTCCAAGTCATCTAACACAAAACAAAGTCTACTCTTCAGCCCTTGCATACCTATGAAAACTTTACAGATTAGATTAGATTATTAGTTAGTTTAAGCCTCCCTATTCACAACAAATGCGATCCAAAGAGAGGATGAAGGAAGGCACCATTTAATATGGAGTTAAAGGGAACGCAGAATCTATGCAGAAAGGGCATAGAAACAGTAAGTTGAGAAAGAAGTCCATGAATCAAGATAATAGTTGAAGAAGAAAGTAGTAGATGCTAAAAAACAGGACAACAGTGAACCGAAAACAGGTGGTCCTTAACAGAACAAAAATACTTTATTTCAACAAAAAGAAGGCCTATCTAACTCTTAGCTCGGACTCTCGCGTTTCTCCCTGGGAGTGCTAATTTCCATATATACAATTATTGTATCAGCCTGAGGGGTGACAACTTTACAATAAAATGGATGCCAAACTAAGATCACAATAATCCAAAGCACAGCAGATTAGGCAACGCAATCACATCAGCAACAACTCCCCTCACTTCCAACAGCAGATACGAACACTCGAATAGAAAGAGGGAAATTGGGTTGAAATGACTTTCATTGATGATAAAAATTTCCAACTCGAGGTAATTGTTCATTATTAAATTGTGCAAAGATTTCTTTACACACACACACAGTACGTAACTTGGTGGCGTAACAAATATTGTTAAAGTAATCTATCGTTAAGGCATAGAAAACTATAATACAATCTCTGTCAAGCAGGAAGGAAGTTTTTTTCACCACATGAAATCGGGAAAAAGTAAACGGTCAACTTCTAGAGATTCAAGTTGCACAAAATTCCTACAATCAAATGTCACCAAATCTGCCAAGGGCGGACGCTTGGAAGGATTGCGTAGCCTACGAAGTAGGCGCACAAATATTTACTGCTATTGTAACTAATTGAAAATTGTTGGTAATCATTTCTTGGGGAGGACACAGCAATGCGTTCCTCCCGCACGCCCTGATAAGCAATGGAATTTCTTCCCGGCTTTGTCTATGAGCACTAGAGAGCCACCCACGATCGGTATAGGCAGAATTTGACTGTACAAGCAATAACGCATCTCAACTGCACTACAAATCATGAACACAACAAATAATTTATGAGTAAAAACAATTCGATCGACTCAAAACCAAGACGCGTTTTCTAATTGAGAATCTGAAAATCCTTCGCCAAGATAAAAAAGTAATTTTTACTAAAACGGATTTCATTACTGATAATGTTCTGGTTAAACTGCTCAACGAAATTTTGTTTCATTTAAGATTTAAAAACTCGGACGCACAAGATGCACACGCTATTACTTTCGAAAGAAATTGTGTTGAGCTCATGAGAATTTTTGAAGGGGGATACCAATAGATCTCATGTTGCTTGTCAAGGGAGTTGAAGGGCAGGACCCTACTCAAAATCCACATCTCCGAAGGTCACACCCATCACCAAGTCTCAAGAGACAGATGGCAGGGTTTGTATCGCCGCTCCACATCCAGGTGATGCGATGCAAGTAAGTGTGATACATATAAACTATTTTCAATAGAGAAAAAAAACGAGAAAATAAGTATTATGAAGCAAGCGCCTCATACTCACGGAAGGAATGAGCGACAATCTTCCCATGCTCTCATGTAGTTCCTTCAAGTCGGGCTGCAGGTCATCGTTAGCATTGATGCCTAAGCGAAGTTTGTCCATGGTTGTGATGAACATCTGCAAGCAATTACAGGTATGGAATTTTTTGCAAACGTAGATAATAGAAGCCCAAAAAGCATGATACACTAAGGCTAACCCAAAGAGCATACTTAAGATATACCTCAGACCCTTCAAATTCATGGGAGAGCTCGAAGATGACACCAGCCCTTCTCACAACTGACCCACAAAGACATTGCGGCCCTTGCTGCAGAACACAGGGCTGGGGACCTCCTAGGTGCTGTTGTTCGGTAGCAGCAGCACAGCCCTTGCTTCGAAAATAAGCTTATGCAAGAAAAACACTTGTTTATGTTATCTGCACGATGCCATCTTTGCCTTTTTCGTCGAGTCACATTCTCTTCAGCTGTGACATGAGCTATCCTTGATGAATGAAAAACTATTTTAGAATAAAAAATTACAATTTAAAACCACCAAACAAAAATGTTATCACATCAAGAAATAACTGCTGTTTTTCTGAAAATAATGGTCACGATTCGAGGATCAATGGGTACAAATACTCGAAAATAATCATGCCCCGTAAAATTTATTTCAGAGGAAAATGCCAAAACAGTACATTTATCAATAGTTCAAGTATTTAATCTTTCACGAAAGAGCACGTATATAATTAGCCTGAATTCACTCTGCATTCTTCGCTTTCTTATCTCAATTTCAGATGACGCCCTTCATCATTATAATGGTTCAATCAGCATGTTGATTTCAGGTGTCACAATGAATCAAGCCGCTTAATCAAAAAATCAACTGAAATGTTACCATGTGAGCCCCAGGTGGCAAGGCATTCAACAATTATGAAGAGAATGTGCAGTAAGCAAAGCAAAGACACGAAAATGAGACCTGAAAAGCAATGAAAATGTACACAGTACTCGTGCAAATAGTCCGGTTGCATTATACGCCAGAATCCCCTGGGAAATAGACAACAGAAAAACTCGATGAGTAGTCACCTGTGTGCTGTGTAAAATGGGCGAAGAAATAGGGTTATCACTGAGGAGCGATAGTTCGCCGATGAGGTCAGGACTTTCAGCGTATCTTCGCCATGTTAAAAAATCCTACAAATCCCTACAAATAGTAAGTCACCAAGATGAACATGAACAAGGATTGGATCAAATTATGAGTTAATTTATGCCACCTTAACCTAAGAAACAACTTTAACTTTCAAGTTGAAAAATGGCAACACATTAAATATTGAAAATATTAATCTTCCCCGCGATGGACACTAATGTCACACCTCTGTGTACAGGAAACTATTTTTTTGCTTAGGTATGAATGACAATTTCTAATAAAAATTAAGCTAAACAGTACGTACACCTTAATTTCAAGAACATAGATTTGCTCTAACTTTGCAAACATTTGCGAATAAGTTACTTTCCTTCATACCTACTTTTATTCCGATGCGTATAAACGCACTCTTGTTGCAGGTACAATTGATAGGTTTTTGAATAATATTTACGAGCCCACTGTATGTACTGCCTAACTCCCACTCATTACCACCTCCTACTTAGGACGCCACTCGGAGAAATAGAACACAGATTGTACCATACTTTCCCACATTTTCCCCCAACTTCATTTCCCTATGTTTCAGTGATCCAACGTAAAATTTCACTTTTTCTGCTTTACGGGTGCACTGCCGACTAGCATGCAATTTTACCTCGTACACAATTCATTTGACAGATTATAAATTAGTTTTAGCCTCCCTTTACCACAACGAAGATGTGCAAAAAGGAAGGACGAACGCACCATTTAGTTTGGAGTTAAGAAAGTGGAATCTATGCACAAAGGGTGTTCCTGCAAGGAATCCCGTACGCACAGAGACAGTAAGATAAGGAAGATTATGAAACAAGATAAAAGTTGAAGATGAAAGTCACAGGTACTGAAAAACAGGACAGCAGTGAACCGAAAAAATGGTCCTAGTCAGATAAAAAAAGAAAATTTCATTACAACAAAAAAAAAGCCTGCTTAACTCTCAGTTCAGGACCTCACATTTTCCTCTTTCCATAGCTATGTACACAATTCAAGTTGACCACGTAGCCCATCTAAGAATACGAGTTCTACCATCAGACCACTTTACGTGAAGGTAGCTCAAACATTGAACTAGCCGTTCTAAGTTCTCCGTATCATATTATAAACTAGGCTCAGTTAACGGCAACTTTGGTCGGAGACTATTTAGTTGTAGCTCTGGTAATTCTACTTAAAGTTAATTTCGTACAGATGCAATGATGATTCCATAGTATTATTAGTAACAGTAACTTAGGCCCGCTAGCTTCTTAATAGCTTACACCATATCGCGCTCGAGAGTACATATTTCAAGTGTCAACTGTCCTACCTCTCCATATAAACAATGCAGACCATAGATCTCCTTTGGGTACTTCTAAATACCATCACTACAGAAACCGGGTAGCAGTCGTCACAGAAAATTGGTTTCAATGAACATTTACAAATAATTCTCCGTATCTTTCTAGTACTATGTAACATTGCACAAATGGTCTATTCGAACAAATCATTGCTCTTAGTAACTTTAAACTTATCGATACGTTCTCTGCTAATTTTGACCTCAACATTTTAGAGTCCTTGCATATTCACATACTGAAACTATCACTTAACCCGCGCACGGTCGCGCATCCCTCAGAAAAGTAGTCAATTTACCCGCGTTACTCTGCCGTTCCCTGTTCACTTACCGTAATAGGCAGAGATGTAAAAATATGAAGTAATGAGTAAAAAATGTTGCTTTACACTTTGATGTTGTCAGATTTTTGATAACTTGAACCGTTTCTTTGTAATATGGAGTCAAACTCCGTAGATTTTTGCACAACATTGCTTCAAAGAGATCAATGGCCATTTTTGTGTTTTGGGAACAATGTAATGTTTTTCACTGCTATTTTATGCAGAAAATCCTTCCAAACCTGCTGATGTTTTTATTTTTCCTCTACAACAATTAGAAAAAAAGTTATGACCATTTATGTCTACTAGGTGTTATCCATTCTTCGTTTTAGTTCCTACATAAATGCATGTTTGCATGTCTGGTTATATTACTGCAAGTATAGTGTTTCGAAACTTGTAATTTTCACACAATATGAATAAAATACTGCTCTACACGCTACTGACTTCAGATTTGTCTTATTTGCCATTTTTACGAAATAAGGCGAAATAAGGCCCTGAGTAGTTTCGCTGGTAACGGAGGCTGCCACTGACTGTTCGCACGCACACCCTCTCACGGTCGCCTCATTTACCACACTGACTGTGCTTACCCCTCCCAACTTCCAAGTGGTTGGAGCTCTGCCTTAACCCCCACAATGTGGGGGTTTCTGGCTCCAGCTGTGTAGCACTCGCTGAGACGATCATTTTGGTGTATAACAACTTGGGGTTATGCCTTACGTCTGGCAACCAGTGAGCCTGGTAAATGAGGCGACCAGTTACAGTGCGCGGGTTAATGGTATGTAAAGTGCTTACTCTTTAGAAAAAGTAAACTTATAAATTATTTAAACATTTAGTTTTCTTTGTATCACTTCATTTCTCAACATTTTATCCTTATATAATCAAACGCTCAACTATTTTTATTGATCGAATTTGAATGAAGATTTACTTATATTTTCTACATCCAGATCCTTAGTTGACAACGAGTTTCAGGCATGAAATGCTCAATGATTGTTTTGAGGTATTTCTTTTTACGGCTTTTTGGGTTTATTTACTTTGTGCTACATATGTTCCCACTGACGTATTATAAAATGCAGATACTTTAATGCATTGTACTTTTGATTAAAATTCAGATCCTACTCACCTGTGTGGCAAGGGTCAGTTGTGTAATGGAAAAATTGAAACGATTTCTGAATTAAAACTGCCAAATAGAAGTATAATAAACGGACTGTCCTTTTTTGAAGAGCAATGATTTTACCAATCCTGCTTCTAGCGTCTGAGTGAAATGCTTTATATCAGGGGAGGCGAACCTCACGTACCATCCACACTACGGTATCTTAGCTTTATATGACGTGGGACAGTCCAAGGGAATAGAGACAGTTTAAGCGAATAGTTTTCAGGAACTGAATAGAATTCAGAAAAATTTGAATGTCCTGTTACATGGCTATAAAGAATTTGGAGGTGAATTCACAAATATCAAACTTTCAGGAAAATGTCAAGCAAAACAATTACAAAAATCACAAACTTCCTGAAGGACTAACCGAGACGATGTCGGCGATGCACTTGCTGGTGTTGCCCTTGTCATCTTTGATGGTGATGGGCCTGTCTTCCTTGATGCGCTCCAGAGCTGCTTTGCAGTTCATCTGACGGAGAGAGCAAGACGGCCTTCGAAATGTTCTGTAAGCTATAGGCTGAGAACCTTGTTCGCTATATAAAGCGAGAGGTGTGCCAAAATTTATGATAATCATTTCCAATGTTTCAACGTTCGTTTTTGCCCAGTTAATAAATTATCAAAGAGTAACTCAGTGATATATTAGATTGAAGTGGCGTCACAAGGAAATTTGGGTGTAACAGTCTAAACAACTTGCTGTACCGGCAAAAGGAGACGTAAGCATATCAAAGAGAGGAGGTGAACTGAGAATGAAGAATAAAAGACTATAATACCTATGCAGATCAGTCGCACGAAAGTCGGCCTCCACCATGAACAGCAGAGGAACAAACAATGAATGAAAAAGCTAACTTAACAAGAAATTTTGACCCACAACAGAATCCTGCAAGAGTATTGGATTTTGTGATAAGTACAAAGGAAACGACATTGTCTTAAAATCAAAGTTAAAAACGTTTACCATTAGTTAAATTATGAGCAGCAATTAGTACGATGTAGTGAATGCCTGACCTTCTATGCGCGTCAAGCCTTCAAATGTTCAAGCTTTAGCTTTTGGAATCACGTACAAAAGTCATTAAAACAGTAAAACCAGCAAATTATCGCAAACGTTCCTACCCTCTGCACAAATAGAAATGTTTTTAAGATTGTTTAATCCACCTTTACTACACCAAATGCATTCCCCCAAAAAATTCATTAATTATAAATTAGTTTTAGCTTCCCTTTACCACAACAAAGATGTTCAAAGAGAGGAAGGATAAAGGCACCATTTAGCATGGAGTTAAGGGAACGTGGAATCTATGCACAAAGAGTGTTCCCGTAAAGGATCCCGTGCGCATAGAAACAGTAAGATACGAAGGAAGGTTATGAAACAAGATAAAAGACGAAGAAGAAAGTAGTAGGTGCTGAAAAACAGGACATCAGTGAACCCAAAAGAGATAGTCCTAATGTAACAAAAAAAAAATTTATTTCAATAAAAAGAAAGCCTACCTAACTCTCAGCTCAGGACCTCACACATTTTCCTCCAATGAGTGCTAATTCCCATAGATACAACAAAGATGGGTACGTGTCAGAGATACAGTAGTTGTATCCCCCGAGGGGGCCAACACAACAAAGGAGGAAGACACCATAAGTATGGAATTAATAGAATTGGAGGTCTACGCACTGTTTCCACACCTTGCGCATAGAACAGCAAGGTTGAAAAAAGTTCAAAAAAGCAAAATAAAAAGTTGGAAAAGACTACTGTAAACGAAAAAAAATGATACATAACACAAAAAATCCTCTTCTATTCTAACAAAGAAACCCTACATTACCCTCTATTGTACTACATATTGCACGAGCTAGCACACCTCGTGGAGTACTTTCAATCTATTAATGGGGAAATAATAATAAAAAATATTTATTTCAGTTAATATAACGTAATTTAAAATAAAATTTGCACGGCTTGCGTACAGTATTGGAATAAGTTCAAACAGAATGTTCCAGAGAAATTAGCAGACACTTTAAAGATTGAAAAATTAATTGGAGAAATGAAACTTTGACTTGGTTGAAGTGAGCAGTAGAAAAATAAATTTGTCACTATTTACAATAAATACTAGATAAATAGCAAATAAGCCTTCACTGAGATGTCCTTGTTTCTCGGCATAGATGCACAAATTAGTTTCTTGCAAAATCATACATATCATTGTGTATTATACATTCAGTACTTTTCACTAGCAACATTAATGTTGAGGAATTCACGCCGGGGTCCCTTAATAATTTATGAATGAAACGCACATCGTGACTTTTAGCCATTGTTTACATTTAGCCACCAAGATTTTTTGACGGTTTCAAGAAATGTTATCTTCTTGGTTTTGCAGCAAGGGGCATTGTCGTGCATGTAAACCAGATAAACGTCGGAAATTAGGAATGACTTAGTTTTTGAAAGCCTTGGAAGTTTAAAAAATCCGCAAAAGCTTTCCTATGCAAACGTACTATTGGGCCATAACACGTGAAAATTGTAGCTTAACTAGCACAGAATCGACTTATTCTAAACTGAATTGCCTTTCAACAATTTTACACTGATTTTTCGCTGCACTTGTGCTTACCCGATAAATCCAAACAAAGTGAACTTTTACTCATTTCTGTAGTGAACTACAGTTCATCAGTTACTTGAGGTTTCACTGTTGATACGAACTTGGATTTCTCCTGTCTAGTTCTCATGACGTTCTCATCTAAAGGATTTCAAGTCTACAAATGCAATTAACTGATGCATTTGCATTACTGTCGAGCTGTAAAGAATTTTTTCCCCTGGCGACCAAAATTCTCCACTGAAATAATAAATTACACAATACTCTCAGGCTCTCCATAAGTTACCAAAAAAACAAAACATGTGATTTGATCGCATCCATTTAATGTGCGTGCTTCTTTGAAACACCACGCGCACAGATTAGATGGAGATAACAAAGGCACCAAGCAATGCGGCGACCAAGTCCTCGCTTGCTCTGGCGATGGCCGTGTGGTCAACGCTGATTTCCTGTTAGGTATACGTAGATCAACGAACCTTGTGCTGCCAAGCAGCCTATTTTGTGGTCTGCTGCAAACTACGCTCCTCGTAAATATCTCGTGATCGCCTTTAAGAACCCTGGATCACAGAGAATGTACAGAGGAGTCCGCAATTATTTCATACTTCAACGGGCTCTTAGGTATTCTAGGTGAGTTTTGTTCAGATTATACTGCAGCACGTAAAAAGTTTAAAAGCTGGAGCGGGAAATGTAAGCTGTCCAAGTGTTGTATGCATGGTAGTGTTTCTATTAGTCCAACTATAGAGTAGATTAGGTCTGTAACATGAATTTAAATTTACTTCAGAAGAGTTGAGAATTGACAAACATGTGAAATAATGCTGGTAGTAGTAGATTTAATGTTACATATATTTCACACAAATTTTCCGTACTAAAATTAAAATTCTGATCAGTCAAATAGCAAATAAATTTGTCAACACAGCTTCAAGATGATAAAAATCAGCATACATTTTTTGAAGTATGATAACTCAAAATTAATCACATAAAGATTAAAAAATCGGTTGACAGCTATCAGGACCTTGTTTCACTTGAAGATAGACTTTGATGAAAATTTTAACAAACCTTCAGTGCACTAAAACTATTAGAATAAATTAGACTAGAGCAGATAAGCTAGTTTAATTAAGCCTCTCTAACCACAACAAAGATGTTCCAAAGAAAGGATTACCCTATTCAGTATAGAGTTTTGGGAATGGGGATTCCAGGCACAAGATGCGTTCCCACACAAAACCCTCTCCACATAGAAACAATAACATAGAAAACAAGTTTACAAAAACGAGATGGAAGTCGAAGAAAGAAAATAGGTGTTATAAAACAGAACAGCAGTCCATCAAAAAATATCGTTCGTAACATAACAAAAAACAAACTGTTTTATTCGAACAAAACAAAGGCTTACCTAACCTTGAGCTAACATTTTTCACCTGTGAGAGCTAGAATTGTCGTATCCCTCTGAGAAGGAAAATTCCATGGAAAAATATGCTGTGCAGCCTTGTAAGATGTGATGAAGATAATGCCTTCAGATATCCAAGTTCCCCAAAGTACTGTGAGAAAGTTTCATGAGGATTTGGGAATTTTTCCATAAAGTTGTTGAAGAAAATTTCCTCTATGCCTCTTTAACCAGAATATTCACCAGAAACAAGCTCTTACTGTAACAGATGAGCAACCATATTTTTTTTCAAGGAGGAATTCTTCACAATTCCACAAATTTTCCATACATAAAATAATATGAAGATGTCTGAATGACATCCTTTGAAAATTTATGCATCTGTTGTTTGAGTTTCCCAACTGATACGCTGAGCTTCAAGATAATGCACTCTCAACACAACACATAAATATACCTTGACACTAGTGACCAAATCTTTCCCCACTTGAACCATACACGCACTCAGCACATTTGAACAACATATGAGACGTACTTTATACTTGGTTACAAATGCATTGATGTCTGGGAACTCCTCGCCTTGCACAAGTTTGAAAGCTGCCTTGTACTGCACGAGCAGCTTGCTGCACCACGCTGTGTACTCCTGAGGAGGCACCACATCCTGCCCAAAATTGTTCAATGCTCATTTATTTAGGAGGCATAGAAAAAACTACAGCAGAAAGATAGCTCAAAATCCAATTGGGCAATTTTGTACTGTTCAATATGAGATTCCATTTGATTTTTAAAGATAACGTAAAATGATTACATGTGTAAATGAGGAAAATCTGAATAATAATTATTAATGTAGCTTAGTTGGCAAATGAATAATAAAACTGACAGTGACAGACTATAGAAAATTTTACCTTGATGTACATTTTTTCCAAATTTTGTAGAGTGTTCACCACAGCATATAATTCAGCTTGGTTGTCATTCCTGCACAGAATAAAGGGAATTGCTAATTATTAGATTAAAATAACTAAACCAACTAAATAAAACAAATTACCTCTTTATTTGCACCTAGTTTCACTGAAGGCTAATACAATGATCAAAACATACGAGTATTAGCTAGGTATAGAGGAATAAAAGACTTTTCTCAGGAAGTTAAATGCCACGACCAACATTCTCAGGATTAAATTTTACATCTTTTAAACATGAAATACATTCATAACCAGGAAGACAGTTCACATGAAAGTTAACCTAGTAAAGTTACACACTGAATTCATCCCTCTGCCTGAAACTATCATCCATAAAGTGCAAAATTGGGAAACATGTAGTGGAATGCCAGGCATGAGGAAAAAAATATATTCCACACATTTTATTCAAGACTACAAATAAGAGGAGTAAAATATAAAAAAGACAACCAAAATCCAACCATGTGCTTTCTATTATTTTCAACCAATTTTTGCTGGTGGGTTATGAACAAATCAAGTGTGCAGGAATTTGCTCTCAGAGAAACAGCTGCAAACTGCACTGTAACTTCAACCAGGGTTATGCAGTTATATTGTACTACTGCACCTGGCTGTGCTCACAGTTAACATCTTGCATGAATGTGACACCAGGAGAATTCCCACGTCTGTTAGCTATCTACAATACAAGAACCGTATCAGTACCAATCAAAAATGCTTTGGCCTAGGTTTTCTACCAGGAGGTAAAAATGTAAAATGGATGCAGTAGCTTAAAATCTGCAGTTTTGCATAAGTATATAAGGAATCAAATACCTTTTCACACCAAAATGTTTAAAACTTCACAAAAGCATAACTAATATCAAAGAAGAAATATCACTTTCTCAGTGAAGAATGCAATTGAAGCAATAACTTGAATGAAAATTTATAAGATGTATCTCATCAAAGATTTACATATTCTCTGTTTCAACACTTCTAAGGCTAGCTAATATGAACACTTCTTAGGCTAGTTAATAATGGGATCTGTCATCATTTCCTTATTTATTAAACACACATTTTTTCATCGTTGAAATGCACATTTTAATATCCTGCACCTCACATGTTTCAAAGGAATTGCTAACTATCTCCTGAGGCAACTGCACCACGGTAATTAGCTTAAAAAACATACATGTCTTGCCAAAACTCAAAATTACAGCTCCCACATTCAGGTCATTTTATCTTGAGGAAATTTTCAATTATATGTACATTATTGATAATTTAATTTTTTATTCACAAACTTGAAATTTTTTCCCTTCAATAATAAACATATCTCAAATTTCTTATTGAAACATATTCCCTGCAAAATCAACAACCTGGAGTTTTCCTGTTTACCGACTAAAACTGACAGCTGTACATATAC
This sequence comes from Morinoia aosen, assembly GCA_030386875.1. Lineage (NCBI taxonomy): Eukaryota > Metazoa > Arthropoda > Malacostraca > Amphipoda > Talitridae > Morinoia > Morinoia aosen. The sequence goes on along the minus strand of CM059559.1, from coordinate 38,443,439 downwards.
AGCTGTATATAACTCTACTAATAATTAGTGCTTATTTATTGCTAACTGTTAGTGATGTACCAATGTATCGGTATTGGCATTATCGGTCATTTTTAGTGGTATCAGTATTGGCAAAATCCAGCCGATACTTTACCGATACTTTCCAATAATACGTATTATATCATAAAAATGAGGGTCATAAATCATGAAGGTAAAAGTATGTAACCTAATAATACCCATTGTGTGTTTATTTATGAATTTATTTGGTGTCTGCTTCTTAAGAACCATAGGTTGTGTGAGTTGGCGGTATCATGGATACCGAATTCCTCAGTGTAACATTAAAATATGGCATTTTCATGCATTGAAATACTTGAATTTTATTGGATAGGTTTTGTTAGGATAGGATAGGTCAGCCTAGATTAGGATAGGCTTGGTTAGCACAGGTTAGGTAATACCGACAGAATATTTTCTCGTGTCCACCTAGCTTAAGGGGATCCTACGGAAAAAAATTTTTTTTGATCTGATTGGTCTGAAATTTGGTCAGTATATAGTTTTGCAAGACAAACATATTTGAACTCCTGAAACTTTTTGATTTAGGCCTTAGTTTTTCTGCAAAATTTGAAATATCAGTTTCTTGGGTCATTTTTATACCTATTTCAAAAGAATAGAAGTCATTGAGTTTTTATGCTAGAACAAAAACAAAAACAGTTTTAGAATCCTTGGAACATATCTAACAAAAGTACTTTTGCAAAATTTCCATTTCTTCTTTTGTTTTCTTATTATATGGGGTCGAAATGGGCTCGAAAATTTAAGATTTTGGTCCCCTTACCCCCTCCTGGGGGGGATCTATTGTCCGTAGCGCCATAAAATTTTAGGACCGAATAGTGCACCACCTAAGGGTTCTTTTCCAACAATAAAATGAAAAATGACCATCGGAGAGAAAAGGGGCCCCGGAGGACTCCCTTAAGAGGACATTGTCCATGGAATCTCCACGGGTCCTGCAACTATCTAATAATACCCTTGGTTTATTTGGAGTCCGCTTTTTCCATTTTCTTCGTCACGCTCATAAGGAGAGTTATAGTGACCATATATTTGATACAAGTTTCACCAGTATGCAAGCACACGAATATTTTCTATCACAGGTGCTATTAGGATGGACACATTTGTTCGGCACCCATCTGGAAAATTTGTTCAAGAAAGTTAGTGAATCCCGTCATTTTTGACGAGCCGTGCGTATTAGTAATCAAATAAAGAGCCTATTCATGCCTAGTAATTAGCTAGCTAACTGTTGAATTATAGCATTTAATCAGGCCTGCTAACTGAATTTACTACTTTGAATTCCCGAGGAGTCACTCACGGTCATAACTGAAAGCTATGTAGCATGAATAGTTAAGTAACCCTGTAGCAACATAAAATTATATTTTTACAACTAAAACCTATATAGTTTGACCTAATTTTCATTTCTTAAAGTATATGACAGGCAAACAAAAAACAAACCAATTTAATAAAGTTGAAGATGCATTTGAAAGTGTTTGTGAATTTAATATAAGCTGAAAATTCTATTTTAATTTAGCTTGTAAATCATTAAATATTATGAAGCTATTAATTCGTTTTAATTTAGCATGCATAATTGTATATCACCGTTCATTACGGATCTTGCATTTTTCTTCTATGTTAAGATGTTTGAAAAATCCTTGAACAATCTTGTAGTTGAATACAACTGAACGGGTTAGTTGATTGCTCTAATCGCAACCTGATGAGGAATTTAAAACGAGGAAAATTCCAAGGAACCTAATCATATTTACTAGGAATATGTTTCGGAGTCCAGCTCCATCATCAGTTCGTAGAAGTAAAATTCATTATGTCTATAACAAAAGAAAAAATAAAATGTTGGATACAGTCATTAAAGGAAATCATGAAAACATAAATAAAGTTAAAACATGTCCCAGAAGAAATAAAATCAACAAGGGCTAATTCCAATTTGCAACGGGTACCCAGGAACTGTCAGAATTGTTGAGGGCCGGTTTTTGTTTGAAAGTAGGTAGCGACTCTAAAATTCTGAGGTCACATGCAGTTGAAGCAAAATCTAAGATTTTGAAATTTGCAGAGGATATCAGTACGTTGCATTTTACTGCGTGATTTTACTGTGGAATGTTTCTTTGTGTGCAAATTGGTTCTCCGGGCAGAAGCTTCGACCCACGGAAGCGTCCCCTTGTACCGAAATTGTACAATTTTAACGTTGCTTTTTTCCAGTACCAGGATACGCTTCTGATGGAGATGCAAGCCTCTCTGATTCATTCTCCCAGTTGTGTGCAGTGCACATCATTGTACGTCGGCCTGACGTCACAAAATTTTTTACATCAGAATGGCCGAACATCGGGTTCAAAGCTTTCGCATGGAGAACCCCTTAGCACACCACTCACACTCCACAGTGCGTAATCACGCAGTAAAATGCAACGTACCGATATCCTTTGCGGACTTCAAAATCTTAGATTCAGTTTCAACTGCATGTGACCTCAGAATTTTAGAGTTGCTACATATTTTAAAACGAAAACTGGCCCTCAACAATTCTGATAGTTCCTACCTATTGAAAATAGTTACTAAATAATAATCTTGTCTATTTTATTTTTTCTGGGACATGTTTTAATTTTATTTTTGTTCAAGTGATTTCCTTGAATGACTGTATCCAACATTTTCTTTTTTTTTATTGCAGACATAATGATTTGTACTTTTACGAACTCATGTTGGATCTAGACTCCGAAACGTATTCCTAATAAATATGATCAAGTTCCTTGAAATCTTCCTCGTTTTTAAATTCCTTATCTTATAGTTGGTTGCGTGTTTGCGGATATGTTTGGTTTCGGGGCTTATCAAATTTTAATGTTTTCTTTTTGCCAAAGATGTATTTGGCGTGAAAAATACAAAAATGACAACCATTTTGTGGATAAGTTATTGTTTTGGTCCACTTTTGGAACCAGTTGCTAATATAGCTAGTCTACATAACGTTGCAATACGATTAGATTAGATTAGTCGTTAGTTTTAGCCTCCCTACCCAGCAACAATTGCGATCCAAAGAGAGGAAGGAGGAAGGCACCATTTAGTATGGAGTTAAGGAAACGCGGAATCTACGCAGAAAGGCATAGAAACAGTTGTGAAAGAAGATTATGAAACAAGACCAAAGTTGAAGAAGACAGTAGTAGGTGCTGAAAAACAGGACAGCAGTGAACCGAAAAAAGGTGGTCCTTAACATAACAAAAACATTTTATTTCAACAAAAAGAAGGCCTACCTAACTCTCAGCTCAGGCCCTCACATTGTCCCCCTGGGAGCGCTAGTTCCCATAGATATTGCAATACGATTAGAAACACTTATCTATCGAATGGATTTTATTTTTTTTCTCGACAACATAGTTAACGTAGCCAGAGCATTTTCATTATTCATAATCGAAAACTTTATTTACAATATTGTAATATTATAAGAAATATTTGCAAATAATTTTATTATAACCCCCATGTAGGGCAAATAATGGTTTTATTTTAATACTAGTGCGCACGGCCTGTCAAAAATGAGATTCAATATCTTTCATGAACGAATTTCAAGATGTAGATGACAAACAAATACAGTATATTCATCCTAACAGTCCACATGATTAAAAATATTCTTGTACTTGTGCAATGGTGAAACTCGTACTACAGATACGGTCATTATACCTATCCATATGAGCGTGACAGAGAAATGGAAAAAACAGACACCAAACTGATAAACCAAGGTCAAGAATATTATGAGGTAGCATCAGGACCCATGGAAATGCCAATTACAATGTCATCGTTACGCTAGATGGACCCTGAAAAAATTCCGTCAACATTATCTAACCTATGCTATCCTAAACTTTCCTATCCTCTACTAGCCTATCCTGTCAAATTTCAAACATATCAATGCATGTAGAGACGATCTTTCAATGTTACACGGAGGAATTTGTTATCCATGATACCGCAAACTCGGACATCCTATGTTTCTTAAGAAGCGGACACCAAAGAAATATATAAACACACAACGGGTAGTATTAGGTTAGATTATTGTAAATTTAACAGTATCGGTAGTAGTATCGGTCAAAGTACCCGTATTTCCATGTAACGGAGTATTGGCATCGGCCAAAAAATGGTATCGGTACATCACTACTCACTGTTCACTGTATTGGCTCACTCAATCAAGTTTAAATGAGATGTTGGACAAAGTGGCAAGAATTCATAAACATCTAACATCAAACCTTGAACACCAAAATTCATGTTTACTATTTACTTACTTTTCTCTTTCTCTTGCATTTGTGTATAGTTTAACTTCTTCATATAATTCTGGTTGATGGTGATCTGAAATGTAAAGAAATGTTAAGTAAGAGATGAAGATATTAATTTATAAAATTAGAAACAAAATTCAGCAAACTAAAATGTAATTGTGAGAATATTAATATATAATAATTCAGTTGTTTTTGAAATAAAAAAAATTAACTATTCAACTTACATGTATTCAAGTTATCAACTATGAATTTAAGAATAGCCAGTTTCCATTATATTTGAAATATACTTTAATTACATAAGCATAAGTAATAGTAGTAGTAGTAACATAGGTTTACTAGCGCTTTAGCAGCTCCGATTATTTGGCGCCAAAGGTCTCATGGTTTTAAAGATACCAGAATTCTACATCACCTCTGAGATAGTATTATAAGAACATTATTTCAGTGGTCAACACTATTTCTATTGCCTCAACTAGTGATGCAAAAAAAAACGTTTTATTTGATTGCGTTTTTTTGCAAAAAAACGTGTTTTTTTGTGTTTTATTTTGTTTTTTTGCACACCTAAATTTTGTTAAGTATATGTCTGGGTTTTTTTTTGGACACCTAAAATATATTAATATCCATGTTTTTTAGTCATTTTATTGTTATAAAAACATCAAAAAGAAAGCATACAGTAAAAGTGGTGGCAGATAACCCACAATTACCTAGAGGCGTCTAAGAGGAACAGCAGGAGCCACAGAACTTATATTGATGGAGTCAAAATTCAGAGCTTACTATCTCTAAGTCTGATTTTATTTTTTTTGTGACCAAAAAAATCAGACATAGCAGAGATAATAAGCTCTGAATTTTGACTCAACCAATATAAGTTCTGTGGTAAGTTCTGTGGCTCCTGCTGTACCTCTTAGACTCCTCTAGGTAATTGTGGGTTATCTGCCACCACTTTTACTGTATGGTTTCTTTTTTATGTTTTCATTAGAAAAAAATGACTAAAAACTATAGAAAGTAATATATTTTAGGTGACCAAAAACATAAGCTGTTTTTTTCAGAAACATGTTTTTATTTACAAAAATTTCTGACTAATAAAAATTAATATTAATATATTTTCTGGTACCAAATATAACCATGCTGTTTTTTTTACAAAGAATCATGACTAAAAAACAATATATTTTATGTGACCTAAAAAGCCCCATGCAGTTAAATAAAAAATGTTTTTACTAAAAAATCATGACTGAAAAAACATGAACATATTTATGAGACCAAAAAAATGTTTTTGTACCAAAAAATCATGACTAAAAAACATGAATATATTTATGAGACCTAAAAAACCCCCATGCTGTTTTTTCAAAAATTATGTTTTTTTACAAACAATGATGTATTAGAAAACCTGGATATGAATACATTTTATGTGACCAAAAAACCATGCTGTTTTATTTTATGTATTTTTCATAAAAAATTGTGTCTTAAAATCATGGATAATAACATTTTATGTTATTGTTTTGTATCATTGTTTTCATATTTATCATATTTATTGTATTATTGTTTTATTTTAAACATGTTTTTTTATTAAAAAGTTATTATGATTCATTTTTTGGTCACGACTTTGTTGTAAAAAAAACACCCCCTCAGGGGGATAAAACTATTGTATCTATGGGAACTAGCGCTCCCAGGAGGACAATGTGAGGGCCAAGCTGAGAGTTAGGTAGGCCTCCTTTTTGTTGAAATAAAATGCTTTTATGTTTAGGACCACCTTTTTCGATTCACTGCTGTCCTGTTTTTGAGCACCTAATACTGTCTTCTTCAACTTTGATCTTGTTTCATAATCTTCCTTCCTCTCTTTAGATGGCATTTGTTGCTGGGTAGGGAGGCTAAAACTAATGACTAATCTAATCTGTAAAAAAACACGGATATTAATTTATTTTAGGTGACCATAAAACCATGCTCTTTGAAAAAAAGATTTTTTTTACAAAAAACAGGAGTGTTATCAAATTTTATCTGACCAAAAAAACATGACATTTTAAAAACCATGTTTTTTTCACAAAAAGTCATTAATATCCATGTTTTTATGTTATGATTTTTTTTGGTAAAGAAAACATGAAAAAAACAGCATGGTTTTTTTTTTGGCACATAAAATATATTAATATCCACATTTTTTAATCATGATTTTTCTGTAAAAAGATGTTTAAAAAAAACAGCATGGTTGTTTATGGTAAAATAAAGTATATTAACCCTTTACTGCCCAACTGGACAATTTCGTCCTCTTTCAAAAATAACAATAATATATCGTATTTCTTATTCAATTTGTTCACTAATGTGTCCTTTGAACTGCACTGCCGAGTGGCAGTTCCTTCCCCATCTTGGTAACAGTGACTACCTAATGCCAGTGTTGGTTTAGTTATAGTGGTTGTCATAACGGTAATGTGAGTATAAAAATGTGGGCGTTAAAGGGTTAATATCCGTGTTTTTTAGTCATGACTTTTTTGTAACAAAAACATTCAAAAAATAGCATGGATTTTTTGGTCACATAAGATATATTAATAACCATTAGAACCATACCAGGTCTTAGAATAAAATATCCACAAAGAATCTATTCACTCTATAAAACCTTTCGGAGACTAGCTCCATCCTCAGTAAGTCATTCAGTCAAATGTTTTTCAAAGGAACAGTGAAAATTCATTGTCCATTTCACCAAATTTTACTGAATGACTGAGGATGGAGCTGGTCTCCGAAAGGTTTTATGGAGTAAATAGATTCTTTGTAGATATTTTATTTTAAGACCTAGTACAGTTCTAATAAACATGATTTTAATATTAACAGCATTCTTTGTTTATAAGTTTCTATAGACAATTCGATCAAAGTAAAATAACTTTCCTGATATTAACATCCGTGTTTTTTTTAGTCATGATTTTTTTTATGTTTTTAAAAAAAACAATTTTTTGGTCCCATAAAATATAATAGCCATGTTTTTTTAGTCAAGATTTTTCGGTTAAAAAACAATGTTTTAAAAAAAAAAAGCATTGGATTTTTAAGGTCATATAAATATATTATTATCCATGTTTTTATTCATAATTTTTGTATAAATAACATGTTTTTTTTAAAAACAGCATGGTTTTTTAGTCACATCCCTATCAATGACCATAAGTAAAGATATGTTATTATAACACACCATTTTGGTAGTTGAAGGTTATTCACATGTATTGTAAAATAAATGAAATATCAAAGCATGAAACCGCAGAAAATGAAAAATTTCATAAAACCATGGAAAACCACCAATGAAGAAGTATGCTGTTTTATTTTGTAATCTGGCACAAAAACACATAATGTAATGTGGTTCTTTTTCTTGCCGAGTTATTTTCAGACAAAATATTAAAAAAAAAAAAATATATCCTCGTTTTTTTGGCCATGTTTTTTTTGTGAAAAAAACGGCATGGTTTTTTTTTAGTCACATCTATAGCCTCAACACACACAATTATATTTGTTTGCATAAGCACATTACAATTCCTCACCCAATAAGCAGGATCCATTCTACAGGTCGCACCTGCAAAACGTATCGGTATACACTGCGAGTTGATACAAAACAAAAAATACTTTTAAATTTGAGCAGAGTAAAGAGTGCAAGAACAGCTGGGACCTCAAATCGGAGGCTCCAGCTACCCGCCCACACTATGGCCGAGCGTCTTACCCATGCTGGAACCCCCTCACAAAGACAAGAGTGGCAGCACGGTACGCTCGGCCATTTTTTCTCCTCAGTTATAACTTTGGCGTGAGTTTGCACTTGCAGAGTGCACACGGATTTTCATTTTCTGGGCATAAAAGCTCGTTATATTTTACTAATCAAATCGCTTCATGCAAGAAAGGTCGCTAGCGCACCGAGGTTGAAACGAGCACGGAGGGGCTCATGAAGCATCCCAATGTGCAGCAACGGGGTGTCCGCATCTGGAAGATGGGGGAAGGATTCTCTTCTAGCAGCAGCAAAGTTTGGACATTCGGCAAGTACATGCAGCACCGTTAGTGGTACATGACAGGTGTTGCAGCGCGGCTGTGGGCGACGCTCCATTAGATGACCGTGGGTAAGTCGGCAGTGCCCGATCCGCAACCAACATAAGATCACCTCCAAACGCCGGCTACGACATTCAGCTGAAGCCCATTACCCTACCATAGGCTTAACCCTTAACGGACGTATGTGCCGAACTCGGGACATAAGATTTAATGGCTCATATAGGGAATAAATTAGAAGTAATCGTTCAAGCGCCGGTTGTACCGAGAGCGGTACTCGTCCAACTATAGACCAAAACGTGTTTCATCGAGCCACGAGTGTTTAGTCGCCAGTGATGACGCAACTCTCTCAGCAACTTTGTGTCGACAGTTTTGTCTTCAAGAGGGTGATATATTTGGCACTATAGATGAAGTATCTGTTAGGTTGCAGAAGTGAAAATTTTTTATGACATTTGGGAGAATCTAATCTAAACATCGATGGGTGTAATTCTTTTAAAAACAATTTTTTAATGAAATCATTCGACTTTTCTGTAATGTCTCGAACACGGGGCACGCGGCATAGATAGTAGCATTATACCATGTGCCGTACACGGCCAATTGGGCATAGACATAGACAGTTACATTGAAATATACGATATCGATGAAGTTTACTGGAATTTTCAGCTAGAAAGTACGATGATTCTTTATCGTGTTACTTTGTTGCAGGTTTCAGGTCAAAAATTATTTTAGCAAACATTATTATTCAATCTTATTACTGAAGTTTATAGTGATTTAGACACTTATGATGATGACGACAGCTTTGCCCCTGATAATATCATGCCAACCACTAGAATTAGTAAGATGCTATTTGGAATGTCGAAGTTTATCTTATAATTACTGAGATGATAATATGATCTCTATACTAATAAGTAAATATGAATAATAAATAATAAATCCTGTAGTTTCTGTATTTACTTCATTGTGAATCTTGGCTGAGATGTATATAATGTACATATTTTTCTTTTCAGATGACAAGCAAAATTATTATTATTATAATTATTATTATATAAGAAAGTTTTAGCCTTCCTCTACCACAACAAAGATGTTCCAAGAGAGGAAGGATGAAGGGACCAATTAGTATGGAGTTGAGGGAACGCAGAATCTATGCACAAGGTGCATAGAAACAGTAAGCTAGGAAAGAAGTTCAAAAACTAGAAAAAGTTACAGAAGACAGTGGTAGGTGCTGAAGAACAGGACAGCAGTGAATTAAAAATAAATGGTCCGTAACAAAACAAAAACCTAGTCCATTTGAACAAAAAAAAGAAGGCCTACCTAACCCTCAGCTTGGGCCCTCCCATAATTCTCCTTGGAGCACTAATTCCCATAGATACAATAGTTGTATCCCCCTGAGGGGATGACAAGAGAAATACTCCTAAATTGGGAAACGATGAAGCTCAAGCGAGCACCATTCTTTCAGAAACTGACGAATCTACGAATAACTTCACAGGTGAAATATACTCTATGGTAGGCCAATGCTGAAATCAATGCTCTAAAATCGGGAATTTGCAAAAACAGCTGGAAAAAAACACGACTCAAATTTCAGAGTTTGCTAAAGCAACTTTGGAATGTGAAGGCATTTTTTTGCTGATGAAATATTTCTTAGAATTTTTCATGATGAAATTTTGAATGTTATCGTCAATCAATCACTCATTTTTCATTTTCTAGATATGGCCATAATAAATTCTTCACTCATGCACTGCAAACACGCAGATGCTCTTTCGATAGCCAAAAAACAAATTTTACCTCTCGCTTCCTTCAAACTGAATCTTGCATTCTCACTCACGAATGAGGGAAGGTATGTCAGTCAGTCAAGCGAGGTAGAGCATCACTAAAGCTATCAAAAAATAATAGAAAAAGACATTGTGCTCGCTTTCCCTCCAACGAAATTCGGCTGGATACCATTGCCCATGTTTCATATACTGCAGGAAAGAGAAACCGATGTAAAAATGGGTCTTGATCAGTAAAGACACAAGTGTAACACAAAAAGCGCACAATAAACCTTTTCTTTGGTAAGCACAGAAATTGCTTTGCTTCATTTCATAGATACAAAACTATCGTAAACAGAAACTATTGTGAAAAGTTCTTCACACTAAGATCTTTAATAATTAGCATCAATTTTATGTTGCTTTCATTTTCGTATTACCAGCAAGGCAAATAACATGGAAAGGATTTATTGGTTTATTTTCTCCGTTTCTCACTATTGAAACTCATTTCAATTCTGCCAAAATGCATACATATTTACTGCTGTAAGTTTGAAAAGCTCTAGAAAGAAAACGCTTGATCTATTGTTACAGTTGCTCTAATAAAAATGAAAAACCGACCCACTCTGTAACATGCGAAGTGGTGTTGCTAGTGACGATTGTACCGAATTTGGCACAAAAATTTTTTTCCATCATTTTTGGAAAAATACAAAATTTTGCATACGTGCCTTTTATTACACTCCATGTACAGTTATAAAACGTGTTTTAAAAAAATTATTGTCTCGTGTAAAATAATTCAGGGAGTAAAGGATTAATTACTCTTAGCTAATTATTTACTTCCAGGTCCCAGCATTGTTGCCACACATCACGCACGGTAGACTTGATAATGGCGTAGTAATCCCTACACGGGACACCCGGGTTGTTCGGCAGGTTATCAGATCCAGCAGCACGCCAAGCCTCAGCATCAGCTCTCTCATTGCCAGCCACCCCTACATGGCCAGGCACCCAGCAGACCTGCACATGCTTCGGGCTCCGGGCAAGGCGTGACAGTCGGACAACAATGTCACTAATTATTGGGTGATTGCTGTGGTATGCTTGGACAGCTTCATAGACACTCTTCGAGTCAGTGAATATTACAAAATCATAGTAGGGTATTCGCGCCACGAGGTCCAGAGCCTCGACACCTACAAGTAGTTCACCCGAGAAAACAGAAGTTTCCCGCAGGAGCCTCCGAGCACGCACATAGTTGCCAGACAAAGCAGCACAACCAACAGATTGATTCGTTTTAGAACCACCTGTATACAGGGATGGAAAAAACCCAGGGTTTTTTAAAAAAACCCAACCCACCTGGGTTTTTTTGGGTTAAATTGGGTTTTATGGGTTTTATTGGGTTTTTTGGGCTTTATTGGGTTTTTTGTAATACCTGTTTTGTAAAAGAGTTATTCACACAACTCCCGTTGCCCCTATTTCAGATTTATATACATACACATATTGAGTAAATATTGTTATTTGATTACTTTATTTCCAACATTATATTACATTATTATATGAATTATTACATTATATGAACAATACATGAATTAAGTTTGTCCATCACAATTACCATTTACCAATTACCATATGCATAGAAACATAGCTCTGCAGTCTGTAAAGATATAAGATGTCCAAAGAGAATTGCTATGCTCGTCAATTCATAGTAGGTTGTTTTAGCAGCAGACATGCAAGTCGTGTGAGAGGGAAGCACCATGCAGATCATAAGTAACCCCCACAAGCAGCTTGAAGCAAGACAGCTGCACATCACTTAACAGTCATGCTGTTAACAACTTAACATGTGTATTGTGTGAGCTGGAGTGCTTAGCTGCGCAAGTCAAGTCAGTCAACCACACTGTTACATGTTACAACATGTAGTGACATGCCGAATTTTTTTTTAAATTTGCCAAAAAATTCACTTTTCATAGTACAGGATAGCAACAAACACTAAAATGGTTGGAAGTAAATGCTCTAACTGATTCCATCGTCAAATTTGTTCCAGTGCAGCTTGAATGCTCCCCATAGGCCAGTAGTTTCTTTACTTTCTCACCCCATGATGGCTGCGGTTGTCTTGCCCCATCTGACTATAATTGTTAGACTTATTTCAATTTAAACAATTTATTTACCACAGGTGATACAGAGGTAGAATGTTTCTTAAGTCTAATACAATGGTCAAATTTGAGTATAGCTACCTGTGGGCCCGAATAAGTTCAGCGACTTCTAGGGCATCCTACCATTACATTATTCTAGGGTGTACAATAATGTTTAACCTAATTCACTTAGCCTAGTTTCACATTAGACTGATCAACAAGATAATGAACTCGATATTGATGTTTCATTTTACAACATTTAAGGCAAAGCTCTCACAGGAGACTGATATTGAAGAGTGGTTGGCTGAGTACTATCCGGAGTTCATCGGTGCGCTTTACTTCTATAAATTGAAGGACTCCAACATCCCCCAAAACACATGTTCAATGAGAATATCACTAAGACAATGACTTCTTGTTGATGGGGGGATATTCAAGACATGAAACAGCAGAAAATGCATATTCATGATGTAGACGTGGCCCCAAATAGTTTTTTGTTTGTTTGTAATATCCAGCTTGCATCAGCCTAAATTCATTCCATTTTCTCCAGTCTTTTGAGTGATTTTATATGTTAAGTGTAGAGTGTAAAGTTTAAAAGAGTTTAAATGTGTTTAAAATGTGTTCAAGAGTTTAAATGTGTGTTTTTAAATGTTCATTGGTTGTTTTGTGTTCTTGATTTTGCTGTGCTTTTTGTGTTTAAATAGTTTCTTAATGCACTGTCTTTCTTTCATTTTCAGTCACTCAGATTTACAGTAAAACCAGTGTAATATTATTTCTTGGCAGAGCTATTCTTTCACATTATAAAACCAAGTGTTGATCTGGTGAGTGTTACTTCATTGTACAGTTTGCTTTGCTTGTATATATTTTTTTGTTGCTTTAGGCTAAGATTTACTTTATGTTGAGCATGATGTTTTCTTTTGGCATATTGGTTCTTTCATTTCTTTTTTGTTGAAAGATTAAGTTTTTCAGTTTTGCTAGATTTCAAGACCATTTTTTGAAATGATTTTTTTTCCTGAGTTACTCCTTTGAGTTTGTTGTTGAATGATTTTATTTGAGTTTAATTTCATTCATATTCATTTCATAGTCCATTTTTTTCAGTTGCTTTGTTTCATTTTTAGTTAGTGCATTTACTTTATTTAACATGAATTCATTTTTGGCATGGTTTATTTTGTTCTGCTTCTTATTTTATTTTGGAATTTAATTTTGAGGAATCCCAAAAGAATGGTATGGTTTATTTTATTTTTTCCTGCATTTTTATTTTGGTTTATTTCTGTTTTCAGGGCTTTTTTTTGGTTGTACTGGCTTCTGATTTATCTTCACTGTTTCTGAGCCCTGTCACTTGTTGTTGCATGTACAATCATCTGTTCTACAATAAACTATCAATTGTCAAAACCAGTTTCATTACTCCCTCACTATGTGGTTCATAAACAGCTACGTGTAACGATGGGTAAACGTTAGTACCCCTAGTACCCCATCCTCTTACATTATTGGGGGCCTGTCCGGGATCCTCCATCCATTTTCCTGGTTGGATTCCTATTTGCCACATAGTTGAGGGTTTAGGATTGCACTTCACAAATACCTGTTATCCAACATCACAATACAACAGTGTCATTTCCCTACCATAACCCATAAACAACAAGTGACAGTGGTGATGGATCAGGAGTTGATGTCAGAGGAGGAGAGGGAGCGTTCAGCTGCACCTAACCCATTTGGTGTGCCTGGCCAACCCAAGACTGGTTTACCTTCTATGGAGAAGTTGTTGAAGTTCCAGTCTCTCCTCATCCAATTCATTCATCCACAAGTCCGGTATGACTTCCTTTCTGGTCGGTTCACTGGTCCTGCCTCAGAGGAGATTCTTGTTGCCATGGATGCTGTAAGGAGGCTCATCATCCCACCCTGGCGAGGTTCATCTGTCGTGGGGATGCAGCTCTCAATTGAGCAGACCATGAGGCACATCAGTGCACTTTTCTTTCTCTCCGATGAGCAGCTGGAAGTGAACTCATCTATTGCCTGGACCTACCGTGGCTGGTATGATTTTCTCAGCTCCATTACTGAAGATCCTTACTGGCTTAGAGTCAAGCAGTCTGCAATCTGCGTGGACAAATTAACCGTGCCTCCAAGGAAAGAGCCAAGCCCAGATCAACGGGAAACCTGTTCTGCCAAGAACGAAAATTCCAAACTTCAGCCAATGTCCAACATGCCCTCCTGTTCTCCTTTGGGTGCTGCCAGACCTGATTTTAAAAGTCCATCAGCGACTAGGTCAGCACATGGGCGAGCAAGGATCATTGAAGAAATTTGTTTAACGGACACCACTGATTCTGAAGAGACTGAATCAGAGTCAGACAAGTCTCTGTTCAATTACAAGAGAACAAATAAAGAACATCGTCATCATTACCACAGAGAGGTAGTAAAACCAGCAATATTCCAGCTTGATGGATGGGAATCATTGCAGAGCTTCTTTTCTTCTTACGAGTCCTACTTCTACAAGAAGTTTGAAGGTGGTTCACGTGACTGTACTCAAGAGCTAGGCAATTTTCTCCCTCCAGAGATGAAGGCCTATTATGATGCTTTAGGAGGTCGTCGCCTCAAGTACAGTGCAATGAAGAAGGAGCTGTCCCTGTGGTACAAGTCACATAAGAGTAAAGGAGCTAAATATTGGCGTGAACAACTAAGCAGTGCTCACGTGCAGCCTAGAGAAGCTCTAAAGCTGTACGCCATGCGTCTGCAGGATATTGGGCAAAAGGCCTTCCCCCATGCTGATCGTGAGTGTGCTCGGGAGATCAGATACCAGTTCCTGCGCACTGTTCCCCGAGAATTTGCTGACTACTTGGAGAGGAGTGAAGAGTTCTTTGGAACCATTGGCTCCTCTAGGAAGCTCACTTGGGCTGAGATCATGAGGCTGGCTGGGAGAGAGGATGAGCGCACAAGGAAAGCAGCTCAGCAGGAAGTTTCGTTGAACCAGAGAGCGGTCAACTTTGCTGCACCATCTCAAGCTTGTTTCATTGAGCCTACTGAGCGGGAGCCTCCTGTGTCACATTATGCACCGCGAACATTTCAGTCGTCCGTGCATCCTGCCATAGGTGTGCCTTCAGGCCATAGGTTTGCTTCTGCCCAGCGGGATCAAAGACCTGATTATTTAGCTGAGCCCACTCAATGTGAAGCTCCTGGTGCCAAGAAAAAATGGCAACCTAAACTTTCATCTTCACCAAATGCAGAGATGAAGCAAAATCACCAGTACAAAAATAAGAAGAGCATATGCGCATGGTGTGGTAAGACGGGGCACAATGTTGGGAACTGCTGGACCAAGAAAGGAGCTTGTATCCTGTGTGGATCGATGGACCATTCTCGTGAAAAGTGTTCACGTTACATTCCGGATTTTGTCCCAAGTTCTGAATTGGTTTGTCCTGTCTGTTCTGGACCACATCTGGGTAAGAACTGCTCTCATTCACATCAGTTAAACTGATGAGCTCTGCAGAACGAGGCATTAAAGTGGAGCTACCAGCGCAGAATGCCTCACTAATTGTACGTGAGAGAGAGTCTTTTGAGTGTGAGTTTTCCAGTCACACCGTCCTTCACAAGGAGCAGGAGTCTAGTGGGGAAGTGAGCGCACCCAGCAAGGGGCAGGAAGCTCAACAGAACCTAACTAGTGAAGAACCAATTTTGAATATGTGCCTGCATCCTGTCATAGCGGAGCAACATCCGACTGTTCACCAAGATGAGGAGGACCCCTCCGTGAGCCTCGACACCGTGGAAGATTCAGAGATGGTGGAGCCTGGTTACTCAGAAAACAGTCTTCTGGTGGAGCTGGATGGGGCTACCTCATCGGATGGTCGGAGTCATGATGTATGGGTGCGAGTCCCTCATTCAGTGCACCTAGCAACTGTGTCGCCTGTACCACTCTTGAGGGCCGAGATACAGATAGGCGAGAGTATGTTCACGGCTCTGGTAGACACTGGTGCCAGCCGTAGTGTCATTGATGTTGACCTCCTGAGGCTAGAAATCATACCTGTGGATAGCACTAAGCGGTTGCATATTCATGGCATAGCGGAGTCTGATGGTGTTTCAGCTCTTGGTGTTGCCCTGGTTTCTACAAAATTATGTAACATTGTGATGGAACCTATTGAATTTGTGGTTCTCCCTGGAGACCGAATTCCAGCTTGTATTCTGCTTGGAGTTGATTTCCTAAAAGCAAATAATTTTCGAGTAAGTGTGAATGAGAGGTGTCTCACGTGGAAGGATAACCAGACTGAAATTGACCTTTATATGGACTGTGCTGGGAAAATTCTTCATCGGGTTGTTAGAAAGACGCCTTGTTATGCTCAGAAGTCTATTGCTGTTGGGGTATGTCAGACAGCTGAGTTACCTGTTTGCTGGTCTTCTGATGTTCCTGTAGATGAAGGTGCTGAACCATTACTGTATGAGGGAGGATTTACCAGATCGCTGGGGAAAAGCTTGACTGGCTTACCTGGTCTTCTTGATAGTGCCTGTTCTTCTGCCTCTATATTAGTTGCTAATGACACTGATCATCCAATTTCTGTGCCCAAGGGTGCATTTGTGGGAATTTTGAGGTCTACTGTGGCAATGTCAGAGACTTCAGATGAGCTGTCTGAATGGACTGAAGATAAGATTCAGTCACAGATTGATCTTTCCCATCTGACAGACGTTTCAAAGCAGGTAGTATATGACATGGTATTTCAAAATAGGCAGGTTCTGAGCTGTGGTGATTCTGATATTGGCAAGATAGATGTCCAACCACATAAGATTGAGCTCTATGATAGCACCCCCATTTATCAGCGTCCTAGACGTTTTCCAGCTCCTGTTGCTGAGGAAATAGAGCAGCAGTGTAAAGGGTTGCAGGAGCTTGGAGTTATTGAGGAAAGTGCTTCACCCTGGTCCTCACCAGTGGTACCCATACGTAAGAAAGATGGATCAATTAGACTCTGTGTTGATTATCGGGCTCTTAACAGAGTGACTAAGCCAGATAAATTTCCTATTCCTAACCTGTTAGATTCAGTTTTTGGCCTTCACGGTGTTAACTATTTTACCAGACTTGACTTAGTGAGAGGATTTTATCAGATTCCTCTAGATGAGCAGAGTAAAGAATTGACTGCTTTCTCAACTCCACATGGGCACTGGCATTTCAACGTTTTGAGTTTTGGCCTTAAAAATGCACCATCTGCTTTCCAGAGAGGAATGCAGGATGTACTCAGAAAGTTTCCATGGAAAAAAGTCATAGTCTATATTGATGATATCCTGATCATGGAAAGTACTTTTGAGAAGCATGTCGCTCTTGTTAGAGAAGTGCTGCAGACCTTGACTGAACATGGCATTAAGATTAAACCTCAGAAGTGTGAGTGGTTTCAGTCAAAAGTTGAGTTCTTGGGCCATGTTGTTAGCTCTAAAGGTGTTGCCAAAACTCAGAGCTACATTGATAAAGTTGTGAACTTCCCTCAGCCCCAGAATGTTAGACAACTCAGAGAGTTTTTGGGTCTGGTAAACTTTCAGCGGAAGTTCCTACCGAATTGCTCTGAAATACAAAAACCCTTGTCTTCTTTGGTGGGAGGTCCCTCTCACCAGAAGTTGGTGTGGCTGCCAGAAATGCTTGAGGCTTTCACACGGTTAAAGACTTTGATGAAAGAGGAGATTGAACTGGCCTTTCCTGATTATAATCCTTGTTCAGAGCCACTTGAGCTCTGGGTAGATGCATCTCAAAGTGGAGCCGGTGCATGTCTTACTCAGGTTCAAGGAGGTGAGCTTCGAAAAATTGCCTTCTCCTCTATGACTTTTGGGCCTGCCCAACAAAACTACTCAGTATTAGAAAGAGAATTGGCAGCATTGAGATGGGGAATTAAATCCTTCAGATCATTTCTGTATGGCATTGAATTTGTGTTGCGTACAGACCACCAACCCTTAGTTTATCTTCATAATATGAGACTGGTTGACAGCAGACTAGCCCGAACACTAGAAGACTTGGCAGATTTTAATTTTGTGATTAAGTATACGCCTGGTCATTTGAACTCTGCTGCAGATACATTGTCTCATCTCAAGCCTGTATTGGAGACACCAGAGGATGACCGGTCCTCCACTGTCTCTGGATTGCCTCCAGGTTTGGTGTTGGATGGCTCTCCTTTGCCTGGTGGAGGAAATTCACTTTTTGAGGCTCTCTTGTTAGTATTGCGCAGGGCTGGTTGTAATCAGAATTCATTGCCAGATGACCATTTCAAGCTGCGCCAGCTTCTGGTTGACGAACTGTTAACTCGTCCAAATAAGTACCACATTAAGCTGAACAGGGAGTCAAAGAGGCACTTGCGTCTGATGCGTCGCAATGATCAGTTACCCTCATTGGAGGTTTTGGTTGTAGCAAGTGCAATATTTAATGTTTCCATTCATGTGTACTTCTGGTCAGTTGACCCAATTGTCTTTCAAGCACCTAACTTGGACCCTTCTGTATCTGTCCAGGTTGTTCACCTGCAGTGCTTAGGTGGTGTTCATTTTAACCCCTTGATAGAAGTCCGAAGTTACCAGCAATGTACAGTCAGCCTTACTCAGACCATTCCTGCTTGTTTAATACCGTGTGTACCTTTGGAAGTTTCTGTTGCGGTACAAACAGCAGATGTGGAAAATGTTGCACTGGAAGATGTTTCGCCTGTGTGTGACCATGTTTCTCTTGTTCAACCTCGAATAGTGGTAACTGTGAACAATACTAAGTTTTGTGCCTTGTTGGACACTGGAGCTGAGGTCAGCCTTGTCAGTGGTGGTGCTTTAGATAAGTTGTTGGGAGATTGTAATCTGGAAAGTGCTAAGCTGACAATTACGGGAGCCACAGGGAAAACTAGTACTGTTCACTCCATGGTTACTTTGGAAGTGTCACCTGATGGATCTCCTGTTGTGCCATTTCAGTTTGCTGTGGTGAACAATAATTCTTTGCCATGCTGCTTTTTGCTAGGGCTTGATTATTTGGCCAAATTCTATGCTCAGTTAGATATGAGTATGGGTATTTGTTCTCTGATTTGTGACTCTGGTACTGTTATCAGCAGTTTTATCCCTTCGATAAAGCAGGGCCCTGTGCTCCTTGCCTATGTTGCCTGTGATCCTGAGGTTTCTACTTTAAATGTTGGATCTCCCTCTGCAACTGTGAAGTTCAGCCTGACTTGGAATGATGGTCTAGTGTCTTCTGTGTCAACTCTATTTGAGCACTCAGATTTGTTGCAGTTACAGGGCCGGAATAAACAATTGAAATCCTTAGCTAAAGTTTTGAGGAAAAACATTCCTTCTAAAACCTGGGTCAAAAATTTGTCAAAATTCAAATCAAAGGCATCTAGTCTTTTCCTGGATAATGGATTAATACATTTGCAGAGAGAATCCTCCAGACCTGTTGTTATTCCGTTCTCACTTATGGTTGAAGTTTGTTTGGTATTCCATCATAAACTAGCTCACATAGGAAGAGATAAAATTCTTTTTCTATTATCTAATCATGTCTGGCATCCTAGCATCAATCAAATTGTCAGTGATGTTTGTAACTCATGTCAACAGTGTCAGTTGCTGAAGGTCCATCCCTTGCGTGTCATTCCACCAACTATTCGCATCCAAACAGAGCGCCCTTTTGAGTTGGTAGCGATGGATCTTGTTGAGTTTGGACTGTCTACTTCTGGGAATGTAGGGTGTCTTGTGAGTGTAGATCACAATTCAAAGTGGGTTTCAGCTGTGGCTATCAAAAACAAAACATCTATGTCAGTCATCAATGCATTAGCTACTGTTGTATTTCCTAATTTGCCTTGCATTCCTGAGCGTATTCTGACAGATAATGGTCCCGAGTTTACTTCAGCAGCTTTCAACTCATTTTTAGACAGTTATGGAATTAAGCATGTTTTCACAACTCCGTATAAACCATCCAGTAACGGTGCTGTTGAGAGAGTAAATAGAACTGTAAAGTCTCTCTTAGCTAGTCTGATTGAGGCAGGAGCTCTGTGGGACAAGTCTCTTGGAAGGGCAGTTGTTACCTACAATCAGACTCTCCACAAAGAAATTGGTATGTCCCCTGCTCGGTATTTGATTTCAATGCCTCACAATATTTCGGCTCTTCCTCCAATTCCAGATTCAGTAAAGCAGTGCTGGAAAGCTGGTCATCCTAAATTCTTGCCTTTCAATGTAGGAGATAAGGTAGTGAGGGCAATTCCTGCTAAAGGCAGTACAAATGCTCGAAAGTTTGCTCCAAGATTCGAGGGTCCATTTACAGTAATTTCTGCTGCATCTAACAAAGTGACTTACTCATTACAGCTTGATTCTGACGTTTCTGTATTGGTGCGTGCTCATTACAGTCAGATAAGGCCTTGGGTTATCCCACCTAGATACCTGGAGCGCCATCCGTACCACCAGACTCCCTTTCCTATTCGGGAATTGCTGGATAGTTGTGAGGCAGTTGACTCTGATATAGAGGAGAGAGATGCACCTAATGTTCCAGAGGAGTTGTCGGTTGATGCTCAGAGAATATGCTGTTTTAGTTGTTCAAGTGATGCATCTAGTTTCGAGGGTTTTGAGGTTGATAAAGACTTAGACATTGTTCCTCAGTTTCCTTTGAAGTATGCAAGTTATGATGAACCTATTGAGGTGCAAGAAGTTCCTTGTCTTTCTGAGCCTGAGGTAACAACAACTCAAAGTGGTGTTGTCTTGAATCCCCTTGATGAAACTTGGGACATGTCTAGTATTGCTGCGTATGACCCTTGTAATGTTTCTATTGTGCCTCTTTTTGTAGAAGAAAATGCTAAGGCAATGGAAGAAGTTGTGGGTCAAGTGGTTGGTGCTGCGAGTGTGGCATATCGAGAGATCGAAATATTCATTGATCGATGTTATGAATCAATTTCCCGTTCTTTTGTTGGTTTTGATGAAAGATTTGAAGAGTTGAAGAATAAATCATCAAGTCCATTGAAGAATAAGTTAAGTACCCTCAAAGAAATACTACAGAACAGTGATTTGGAAGATGAGGAGGTATCTTCTCTATACCCATCGGTAGTATCCTCACCAGAACCACCAGCTTGTTGTACTCGTTCTCAATGTCCAGCTCCAGACGCTGAAAATGTTCAACCTAGGGTGTTAGAGTATAAAAGGAAGTGAGACGGATGTACTCTCTATTTATATTGTTGGTTTGTTGGGACGCAATCTTTTGTAATGGTCCTGGATGTTCATTCTGTTGTGGATTTTATTGTTCCTTGCTGGACTGTTGTATGGTTTTGCATTGCCTTCAGGCTATTGCAAGCTGAGTGGGGAAGAATGTAGACGTGGCCCCAAATAGTTTTTTGTTTGTTTGTAATATCCAGCTTGCATCAGCCTAAATTCATTCCATTTTCTCCAGTCTTTTGAGTGATTTTATATGTTAAGTGTAGAGTGTAAAGTTTAAAAGAGTTTAAATGTGTTTAAAATGTGTTCAAGAGTTTAAATGTGTGTTTTTAAATGTTCATTGGTTGTTTTGTGTTCTTGATTTTGCTGTGCTTTTTGTGTTTAAATAGTTTCTTAATGCACTGTCTTTCTTTCATTTTCAGTCACTCAGATTTACAGTAAAACCAGTGTAATATTATTTCTTGGCAGAGCTATTCTTTCACATTATAAAACCAAGTGTTGATCTGGTGAGTGTTACTTCATTGTACAGTTTGCTTTGCTTGTATATATTTTTTTTGTTGCTTTAGGCTAAGATTTACTTTATGTTGAGCATGATGTTTTCTTTTGGCATATTGGTTCTTTCATTTCTTTTTTGTTGAAAGATTAAGTTTTTCAGTTTTGCTAGATTTCAAGACCATTTTTTGAAATGATTTTTTTTCCTGAGTTACTCCTTTGAGTTTGTTGTTGAATGATTTTATTTGAGTTTAATTTCATTCATATTCATTTCATAGTCCATTTTTTTCAGTTGCTTTGTTTCATTTTTAGTTAGTGCATTTACTTTATTTAACATGAATTCATTTTTGGCATGGTTTATTTTGTTCTGCTTCTTATTTTATTTTGGAATTTAATTTTGAGGAATCCCATAAGAATGGTATGGTTTATTTTATTTTTTCCTGCATTTTTATTTTGGTTTATTTCTGTTTTCAGGGCTTTTTTTTGGTTGTACTGGCTTCTGATTTATCTTCACTGTTTCTGAGCCCTGTCACTTGTTGTTGCATGTACAATCATCTGTTCTACAATAAACTATCAATTGTCAAAACCAGTTTCATTACTCCCTCACTATGTGGTTCATAAACAGCTACGTGTAACGATGGGTAAACGTTAGTACCCCTAGTACCCCATCCTCTTACAATGAAAAGAACACTGGCAGAGGGTTGCTGCAAGTTTATAAGCAATCTTCATTCTTGCCTTGCAAGTTCAGGATCCATTGAGAGAATTTTCTCAACATTTGGATTTGTGTGAAATAAATTGAGAAATAGATTAGGATCAGAACGCGCACAGAAATCGTCTCAGTACATCGCCACCTCACGAATGATCATGATGTGGATGACAACGATGAAATGGCAGTGGATGTAGAAAGAGAAACACAGTAGTATTGTAGTAGCAGTCTAGTCTAGAAGACAGTAAAAATTAAGAAGTCTCTATATCAAGTAGTCAAATTGCATTTGTTTCCAAATTTTTGTTTTTTACTTTGGAAATGGAATTCATTAAAATATATTAGTCCCTCGAGTTTTTTGTGATTAAGGTTTTTCTAATTTGATTTGTATAGGGTTGGTGTTTTGTTTTTCAATGTTTTCTTATCATAGTCATGCACATGACTTAGATACTTATTTTGACAAGATAAATATTTAGCTCATTTTGATTCTATAAGCTTGAAAGTAGTAGCAGTATTAGTAACACAGGTTTGCTAGCGCTTCAGTTATTCAAACTATATCGCACCGAAGGTCACATAATTTAATCAATATTGAGCTTTTCCGATTTACCTCGTAGGGTGGACTTCAACATTATTTGAACATCAAAAATTATATGATCATGATTTAATTACATCACAAGATTACAACTGTCTCCCCATTGAAAAATTGTGTACATGCTATAGTACATTCGAACACACTGGGCAGCCAAACCCCGTAGGGGGTTTCAGCTGCCCACCCATTTTTGGTCGGACGCCTTACCCACGCGGAAACCCCCAAGGTACCAACGTAGTGCGCCCGGCCATATTGCAGTTTCTTCATCTACAATCTTTCAATACGATGTCGCGCATAAGCTTGAAAGCTTGAAAACAAGTAAAATTTACATAATAATAAAACCCAAAAAAGCCCAAAAAAACCTATTTAGTGGGTTTTTTAGGGTGGGTTTTTTTGGGCTTTTTTGGGAGGGTTTTTTTGGGTGGGTTTTTTATGTGCCAACCCTGTCTGTATATATCTTTTGTTTATCACAGTGCTCCGCCAGTACATGATCCAAGAAGATACCCCTCAAAACCGAGACCGGCAGCAGGTCCTTCTTAGGGATGTTGCAGCCTGTACTAAAAGTAGTAATTGGGATGCGCCACGTTGGTGCACCAGCAACCCGTGTGGGAAGGACCTCCATGGGGGCGAACCGCACGTTATTCATAAGCGCACCATAATCTACGGAGGATGGCAAATTATACGGAATGGGTATACGCTCATCCACGTCAGTACGAACACATATCCAGGTCGGAGAGAGGGGGAGTTGCTGTAGATGGGCTAGGTACTGTAATGACAGTTGCATACGCCTAAGCTTGCGGGGGGGGGGGCTCCCCACTTTCCACGCAGAGATTAGGGACGGGAACTTCGAAAAGCTCCAGTGCAGAGCCTAATGGCTGCGTGGTGTACTGGATCCAGCATACAGAGAGAACTTTCTTTGGCATACTGGTATATTATACTACCGTAGTCTAATTTAGATCTGATGAGGGCCTTATAAAGCCGCAGGAGTCACACGGTCGGCACCCCACGTTTGACCTGAGAGGCTTTTTAGCAAATTTAATCTGATTATAGACGCTGCTTTTAGTGACTGAAGGCGAGGTTTCCACGTAAGTTTGCTATCGATGGTCATACCCAGAAATTTAGCCTTTGCTGCGTAGACTATTGGTCTGCCCTTCAAGAAAAGTTGCGGAGAGTCACGCATTTTGTGGTTTCCAGGAATAAGAAGAGCCATAGTTTTCTCAGTAGAGAACGTGAACCCATGCTCTGATGCCCAACCATTTACATTATTTATAGCGTTTTGAATTCTACGAACCAGAGCAGGCAAATAGTATGATGAAGCGTACACCAGATTAGATTATAAGTTAGTTTAAGCCTCCCTAACCGCTACAAAAAAGAGCGTATCGAAGAGAGGAAGGAGGAAGGCACCATTTAGTATGGAGATAAGAGAATGAGGAATCTATGCAGAAGGGGCATAGAAACAGTAAAGTTGAGAAAGAAGTTCACGAAACAAGATAAAATTTGAAGAAGAAAGTCAGAGGTGCTGAAACACAGGACAGTAGTGAACCGAAAAAAGGTGGTCCTTAACATAACAAAAAACATTTTATTTCAACAAAAAGAAGGCCTACCTAACTCTCAGCTCGGGCCCTCACATTTTTCCCCTGGGAGCGCTAATTCCCATAGATACAATATCTGTATCCCCCTGAGGGGGAAGCGTACACCATAAAATCGTTAACATATAGCAACGAGCAGATCTCAGGCGGCACAACTGTCGTGATTCCATTAATAGCTACAGCAAAAAGCGTACAACTGATGACGCTTCCTTCAGGGACTCCTTCAGACTGCATCTCACACGGAGACTCCGAAGAGCCGACTTTCACTCGAAAAGTCCTCCTGCTCAAGAATTGCTGCAGGTAAAGAGCCATATTTCCCCTCAGCCCATCACGATGCAGGTTTTGCAATATACCGTACCTTCAGGCAGTATCATAGGCTTTCGCCATGTCAAAATATACACACATAGTATGCCAGCACTCGTGTTTGCATTTAACTAGGTAGTTCTGCAGGCGGACTAAAGCGTCCGTAGTACCTCGCATTATGCGGAAGCCGTACTGTACAGGTGAGAGGAGGTCACGAGCTTCCAAAAACTTCACCAGCCTAACATGAACTATCTTTTCAATCACCTTGCCGATACAGCTCGTGAGGGCGATAGGGCGATAGCTGCCAGGATTTGCAGGAGGTTTGCCGAGCTTTAAAAAAGCTAGGACAGTGGCAACACGCCAGGCATCGGGGTACTGGTGTGTGGTCCAGATCTGGTTATATAATGCTAAAAGCACTTTCAGGGCTGTAGGGTGCATTTTCTTCAACATTTTATAATGAATGCCGTCTGGACCAGGGGAGGTGTTTTTAGTTTCCTTGAGAGCGTTATAAATTTCTAAGATGGTAATAGGTTCGTTATAGGGGAGATTTTCATCTGTGTTGAAAATGAGACTTAGACTCTCCTGCTGTCTTTTAAAGGTCAAGAAAACTGGTGAATAGTGATCACCACTACTGATGCCAGCGAAGTGCCGGGCTAGAGCTACCGCAACGCGCTGTGAGTCCGCGGTTTTCTCACCATTGACCTCCAAGCAGAGTGGGCTATAGTTCTGCTTCCAAGACATCTTCTTCACTCGCTGCCACACCTTCGACATGGGCGTTTCAGAATCTAGGGACGATACATATTTTTGCCATGAACGTTTTCTTGCTTCATTCTTTGTGTGTAGTGCTCTTGCTCTGGCTCTATAGTAGGATATTTTGTCTGCCGTATTTTGTTTGTAAAAAAAATCCAACTCCCAGTTGCCCGCCCCTGGGAGAGGGCTCTGCCAATCCGCAAACGGACAGAGCTGAAATAACTGCTTATTGCCGCCTTTTAACCCTGACGACCATTCAGCTCATCAGCACAGTTATACCTTGAGCTTGGGGTTTTGCCACCCCAGTTAGTCTGATCTCTCCAGCAGAGCCACTCCAACATGAATGAATCTGCCGGGGAGACCAATTCTCCCCGAAGGCCCAGCCCCCGCCTTCCTCTAGACACGCAAGCCCCCTCCCCACAACAAGGGCGGGATGGCACGAGGGGGACATAAGCATAAGCTAGAGCACAAGCTGGGCAGGGCCTAATTGAGGCCGAGTTGTTGGACGCTGTAGTTAGTTGGCTCTCACACACTCAAGTGTCCAAACCAGATGTTTCCTTGAGGCAGTACATGACTAACTCGTACAAAGATCACTTATTGAAACTAGGGTTTTGTTGGAGTTCAAAGTTGTGTCAATAAAACATTTTCTCATTTTATAAATAGTGTAATTTTGATGTAGAATCCGAATTTGAAATTCATTTTGGTCGACGGCCCTTAGTTTTCAAGTTATAGGGAAAACCCCAGAAATAGGATAAAAATTTCTATAGTATCTTACAGCAATGGGGACCCATGGGAAAGCATTTTTGAGGGGGTTTTTTTGTTGGGGGGGGGGGAAGAACCTAGAGGGAAAATAAGGTTAGACTACGTTAACTAGCTACATTTACACACCACCCAGGAGGTCTGTGCTCCAGGGTTTATAAAGCTTAGGTCAGGTTATCATCTATGTCATTATCATCTGCCAATGTTGCAGACACGTCTCCTATGCGTTCTCTAGAAACTTTTGTTATTTCTTCTCCCTCTTTATACTTTCTCCTCATTCACCCCCATCCAAAACCCTGCTGCATGTTATTATAGGAATTTATTTTCTATTTCTTTTTTTTTCCCTATAACTTTAAAACTAGGGGATGCCAACCAAAATGGATATCAAACTTGGATTCTACATAAAAAAATACACTAATATGATGAAAAAATTAAAAATTATATTGACACAACCTTAAACTGCAACTTTACCAAAATTAGTAGCACAGCAGACTGAGAGTATTTATGAAGACATTCTTAAAAAGTATTACAATTTTACCAAGTGTTAAATAAGAATATTGCATCATTTTACAATGCAAGATAATAGATAGCAAAAATTTTGACTAAAGTGAATCAGAAATGAAGCAAAAATTGCACCAACATATCCAATTTAACCATAATTCTTGATGATATCTAAGGTACAACAAAGACAATCTCAAGCAAGCACAAAGACAAGACTATTGAAAATAAACTAGAAAATGCAAAATCCCTGCTCAATATGTGTGCTCACACAGAATATCCAATATATGTGAAGGAGAGGACAATAATTGATTTTCCAATTTTTGTTGCTTGTGTGATGGTCATGACATCAAAATAAAAACTTTTCATCCATGCACTTTTCACCGCAAATGAGTATTTAATGAGTTATAACGGAGATGTAACGTAACGTTGCTGAACTAATCTAACCTTACCTAAAGTAACCTTAATAAATATTAGTCTATGTCAACGTGTTTAGTAACTTAACCTAACAATCATTCAAGAGCGTTTCAGCCATTGGAACAGAGATTCCATTGGAGTCACCCCTCATAACAATTTGTCCCACGCTCAAAAGTTAAGAATTGCGGTAACCTACCACTATAACTCGTTAAATACTCATTTGCGATGGAAAGTGCACAGAAGAAAAATTGTTTACTTTGATCTAATTACCAACATACTAGCATCAAAACTTGGAAAATTATTGTTGTCTTCTTCACATAAGCCAAATATCCCACACTTAGAAATATGAATCACGCAAAGAGTAAAGAAAAGGCGGAAAATTGAAATAAATTCCAGAAGACATAGAATTCCAGAAAGCCTACCCATTCATTAGCAGAAATAATCAAACAGTATTTCTAATGAGGACTCTTCTCATGATTGATTCTAAGGCATGAAAACATAAGTAATAAAATATCATTCCCTAACCTCACCAAATTTGAAAGGCTAAAAATTATTAACTTGCCACCAATAATGTTCCTCATAATGTTTATTACAACACATGGGTCAACTTGGAATTTGATGTCAACAATTTTAATGATTTCGTTGCAAGATCAAGGTAATTGGAGACATTTTAAGATGTAATACTTGAATGACATTGTGCTCGCAAATGCTTAGTTTTTGAAATATGCATCAATAACGTTCAGGTAAGAATAGCATTAATGGCAGTTTCAATACAACTCTTCCGGCATTTCGCGGACTCGGACCATGGAAAGTTTTTTGGAGGGAGTCATCGGCCTTGTTACGGTCAAGTTAAATTAAATTATTTTAGGTTTACTCAGGTGAGTGTAGGTCAGTTTATTTAACTAACTTAACTTTACCTAACCTAACCTCACCTATTGTAAAGTCATAACAGTATTTTTGCTTATTTATATCTTCATTTGTTCAATTTTATGGTAAATGTGAAGGAAATGGACAGTAATTGATTTTCTCCTTTTTGGTGCTTAAACATAGTTAATTAGATCAAAATAAACAAGTTTTATTCTATGCACTTTCCATCAGAAATGAGTATTTTACAAGTTATAGCAGTATGTCAATTTTTGTCTTTGATGACGAATGCGATCAAATAAACAGCTACTAATTAATTTTCAAATTTTTGTTGCCTGAATCATGGTAATAATATCAAATTAAACTATTTTTCTTCTACACACTTTTTGCAGCAAATGAGTATTTTACGTGTTAGAGGGGCAGGTTTTATTTTTTGCTCGATTGAACTGTTAGAGTACGTTTGAATACTTTGTAATTTATTATTAGCCCACCCCACAGAGCCTGAACCCACTTCTAGGATCTTTTAGTTAATAACACAGTAAAGGTTACCACCCAAAAATGACGAGTTATGGCGGTATGTTAATTTTGGTCAATATCGAGTTTGGGGGATCTAAGGAAATTAAAACTTTTATTCCAAAGAATCACTCAAGGAAGCCATTTAAAAACGTTTCAGAGGAATGGCATTCTGCTTGCCAATGCATTATTTTTGAATTATTCAACTTTGAAGTTGGCTTTTGCGTGCCAAAGGAAGCGCTAAGATGGCAGCGACCATACGTACCGGGTGGCCGTCATCTTGGAGCTGATGTAAACACATTTGCGGACGTCACCTTAATGGGTGGGTTAGAACCTTTATTTATAATTTTCACTAGAAGAACTGTGGCTCTCCCCCTCACAACCCAACCTGTTTACGTTTGCAATAGGGGGTTAGCTTCCGTTATTAATTAAATTCCGCTTGGCCCGCTCGCTGCGTTACTGGAACATCCTGTCCTTTGGCACGCAAAAGCCAACTTCAAAGTTGAATAATTCAAAAATAACGCATCAGCAAGCAGAATGACATTCTTATAAAACGTTTTTAAATGGCTTCCTTTAGTGATTCTTTGCAAAATTTTCAATTTCCTTGGATCTCCTAAACTCAATATTGATCTTAATTTTATCTTAGATGGCAGGAATGCGTTTGATCATTCGAGTGTGTTGGGAGTAAGAGTCCATATTAGTGTTGCCATCCGACGTGCTTGATGAATTTCAATCTGCTTCAAACACTAGAGTTGTGGTAAGTCATTTACCGTTATAACTTGTAAAATACTTATTTCAGACTTAAGGTGATTGGAAGAAAACTTTTCTATTTTGATCTAGTTAACTATGTGTAGGCACCAAAAAGTAAAAAATCTATTAGGCCTACTGTCAGATCCTTTACATTTACCAATTTTGGTAAATCTGAAGGATATGTCAGTAATTGAATTTCCACTTTAAGGTGCCTGAATCTAATTAATTGAATCAAAATAAACAAGTTTTCTTCTATGCAATTTCCGTCTCAAATGAGTATTTTACAATAGCGGTTAGTTTAGTCTTTGTTCGTCTTTGATGACGAATGCGCTCAAATAAACAGCTTCTCCTCGATTTTGAATTTTTGTTGCTTGAACCATGGTGATAACATCAAAATGATCAACTTTTCTCCTATACACTTTTTTTGTCAAATGAGTATTTAACGAGGTATAGCGATAGGTTTGGTTTCGTCTTTGATGATGATCGCGCTGGAAGCGAGTGTGCGGAGCAGTGTTGCTGTCTGACGTGCTCCTTGAATTACTTGCCGCTTCAAACACTGGAGTTGCGGTAAGTCATTTACAGCTATAACTAATAAAAAACTCATTTGAGACGGAAAGTGCATAGAAGAAAACCTGTTTATTTCAATCTAATTAACTATGCTTAGCCATTGAAATTTACAAAATTGATAACGGACATATCCTTCAGATTTACCCAAATTTTATGTACAATGTTTCCATGACTTAGAGGTTAAATATCTTGAAATCTAAGCATTTGCAAGCACAATGTCATTTGTGTAAAATGTAATCAATTGTACCATATTACCCATATAGGGCAACAAAATTATTGAAATCATTGACAACATTGAATTCAATATTGACCAACACATGTAAAGTATTACTAACCTGAAGGTGATGCAACTCCTGCAAACATGATGGAGTAAAATTCAAACCAATTAGCATGTATGAAATGGAACAAAATCTGAAAAAAAGATTAAATTTTGAGAATGTTTTGTTGAGCAATATGGAGATGAACAACTCTTAACACTCATAGCGAAAACCTTTCATAATAAGATTTAAACAAGCTAATGCAAAAACTTCAAATAGAATTTGTGTACATAGATTATGCATTATTCAGCTAAGGTTGCTGTTTCCACTTTTTTATAGAACCTACTCAAGTTCTATTTACATACGTGCTTTGTTTCCAATAGTATAAATAAAAACAACACTTATGAATTGTTATTTTTATTTAAAGGTGCTTTTGTTGATGCTACAATTTTAACTTTATATATTGCTAGACACATACTTTGTATGATAAAAACTTTAAGGACATTAATAAATTTATCAAATGTGACTTTCTCTGTTTAATTTTACTTATTATTAAACATGGAAGATATCAAAACATTTATTTGTCACAGCCTTATAGGTAAGTCATAACAGTTGAGCTGTTCTTTTAATGAACCTGTGCTCTCCGTGGTACAGTGGTTAAGGGATCGGGCTCGTATGTTGGAGTCGCGGGTTCGTATCCCGGCGCTGGCGTGGAGATTTTCCCCGTTGGGTATAAGGGAAAGCTCAAGCAGGCTTAAGTCTTGCTGAGGGGCGAAGCCGCTCAGCGAGAATGAAAATATCGATTATAACTGGAATTTGATGCCAATTCCGAATATGCAATTTGTTTTGACCGCTCTCGATTTTTTCAATTTTTTTTTTATTGTTTTTTTGGAAAGGCGGCTAGCAACAACTAAGGTGGTGCCCAAAGAATGCCATGTCCGTACAGGTTGGGTGGAACACGGCCCTATCCAGTACTCAGGTCTTCAAGGCACGGTCTGACCATGTTGGGGTGGTGCAGGCCAAAGTATGCCAAGTCCGACCAGGTTGGGTCGAGAATGACAAAGTTCGGATCATGAGGTGGTGCAAGCCAAAGTATGCCAAGTCCGACCAGGTTGGGTCGAGAATGGCAGAGTTCGGGGTAAATGTTGAGGACTTGACCATAATCGATTTTCCACTCTTTGATCAATAAAGATTGTTGATGAGACCAAAATAAACAAGTTTTCTTCAATGCACTTTCCGGCGGAAATAAGTATTTTAAAAGTTATGGCATTAAATGAGTTACCGTAACTCCAGTGTTTGAGGCGGGGAAAAATACACCGCGCGGTCCGACGTGAAAGTAAACAGGCGTTCCCGCGCGCCAACCAAGCCGACGAAGAGCAAACCCCCTATTACAAACGTGAAGAGGTTGGGTCGTGAGGGGTAGCAACAGTTCTTTTAGTGAAAACTATAAAACTAAAAGAACTGTGGCTACCCCTCACCGCGACCCAACCTCTTTACGTTTGTAATAGGGTGATGCACACTGGAGTTCCGGTAACTCATTTAACACCATAACTTTTGAAATACTCATTTCCGCCGGAAAGTGCATTGAAGAAAACTTGTTTATTTTGGTCTGATCAACAATCTTTGTTGATCAAAAAGTGGAAAATCGATTATGGTCAAGTCCTCAACATTTACCGAGTTCGGATCATGAGGTGGTGCAGGCCAAAAAAAACATTAAAAATGTATAAAAATTTAAAATTTCATATTCAAAAAAATCACAAAAAATCGAAAAAATCGAGAGCGGTCAAAACAAATTGCAGATTCGGAATCAGCATCAAATTCCAGTTATAATCGATATTTTCATTCTCGCTGAGCGGCTTCGTCGCTCAGCGAGACTTGTTCCGCTCGAGCATAATACCCCACTCAACCCAGGTGTTGGAAATGGGTACCGGCTTTACGGGGGAACCGTCATGGTGTCCTATAAATAGGGTTAGTTATAAGACATTTGAAAAACCAATGCTAAGATCATATGTATCAGGCTTGATTGGAAATAAAGCATCCCAAAGATGCCGATGTTAACCTGGGGTCAAGCACTTGGGTACAACCCAAGGCCTCTGTATTTTGAAATTCAATTGCAACAATTTTTTTTCACTGATCATAGGAGGAAGCATTTATAACATTTTTATAGCATGACACTAAATTTCACTTTGGTGTTCTAACTTTCCATAAGTGCAAAAACTTTAATCCGCCAACATATATCAATAACATTAGAAGGAAAATTTAATATTTATCTCAAAATCGAAGTCGTTCACATTTTACCGACTAAACTTGGTTGTATTAGATACAGGTTTTGGGATCCTTTGAAGGAAAATGACCTCTATCACACATGTTTCTTGTAGAGCATGTATAACACTTTTATCAGTCTCTGGTCATAGATAGTGAGCACTCGAACTCCATGTGAGCGGAGTCACTAAAACCACGGACTATGACGCAAGGCACTGTGTGTGACAGTGACAGAACTCTTAATGCCATCATGCGGCTTCTGTCAAAAATGACATCGACAGCCTTACATCTGAAGGCCCTTTTACACTGACGGTGTCTTCGCGCTCCACACCGTCGCTTCATCCCGCCAGCCAAATAAGCTCCGCCCACAGCAGAGCAAAATGACCCTTATCGCCACGCTCTCGGTAAGGAGCGGCAATATTCTGCATGCTAAATATTGGCGGTGTGCACTGCCGGTCAGCAGCATTCAGTTTCTCTTGAGACCATAGAGAGAATGTGTAGTCATGGCTTGCATATTATGGAGCAAAGAAGAAATTAAAACTCCTATCTAAAAATGTAAAGAATTTCCATGTTTATGGAACGTTAAGCTCGCAGAGTATAAAAACAGAGCGTCCAGAGAAGATTCCTTTAAGGGGGTCCTCCGGAATGAAAATTTTTTTTATCCGATTGGTCTGAAACTTGGTGAGTATATGTAGTTTTGCAAGACAAACATATTTGAACTTGAAATTTTTTGATTTAAGCCTTAGTTTTTCCGAAAAATTTGAAAAATAGTTTTTTTTGGGTTATTTTTATGCATATTTCAAAAGAATAGAAGTCATTGAGTTTTTATGCTAGAACAAATTCAAAGACAGTTTTGGAATCCTTGAAACATTTCTAACAAAGATATATTCGGGGATTTTGCACTTTTTTTTTAAATTTTTTTAATATGCGAAAATTTACCAATAATTAAAAAAAAACGAAATTTTTGGATTTGAAACATTATAAAAATAAATGAAATGTAAAAATTGAAAAAATGGGAATATAACTTTGTTAGAAATGTTCCATGGATTCCAAAACTGTCTTTGAATTTGTTCTAGCATAAAAACTCAATGACTTCTATTTTTTTGAATTTTGAAAGTAAGTAACTTTACAGTATAGGCCAAAAACTAAATTTTTTGTTTTAGTGTGATATAATAGAAAATTTATGTAGTTGAATGCTGTTTTCATTTTTATTTCGATTATCTCCATGCATAACATTGTCGGGATTTGTGACCGTTGGGGTAGTTCGAACTGAAATGTTAGTTCTTGACGGCCAAAAACTCGAACAACTCTCGATAGTGTTTGTGGGAAATTACAAGAGGGATAATGAAAAACGGATTTGGACTCAGCTTATTTCAGGTGGTTTTTATTTGAAGAGGAACCAGGAGGACTTCGATGAGCTTGACTGGAAATCCCAGTGAGGTCCGGAGTGCCGGTGGTGAGCTTCGGTGAGCGCTGGCGTCGCTCCGGCCGGTGGATGAGATTTTTAAGTGTATCGAGTTCAGGATATTCAATTTACTGTGGGCAATTTTTTTTAAGCAAGCACAATAATCGGTGCGTAGCTATTTGTGTGGGCAAAGCATGCTTAATTTTGGAGCAGGTGAGTTTGATCAAGGTGCCGAGCCTGATGGCGACGATGACTCTTGGTTTGAATAGTACTTAAGATCCAGGCACGCGGAATTCAGCGAATGCAAAGCTAATTCAATGGTGCCCGTACTTTTAGGCAGTTGAGAATTAAGGCCCGTAATTAGAGAATATATCAGGCTAAAGGCCCAGAGCATAGCCAAATCCAATCCAAGTAGAAAAACCAAAAGCGGCCCAGGGAGAATGTTGTAAATGGTGTGTGTGATGACGTTGAGGTCGAGAAAAATGCTGTGAGCGGGCTAGTCAACCGCCAAAGTAAGAGTGCTCTATTTGAAACAGATACGCGCATTGCGCAGTATTGCCACCAGAGGGCTTCTCTCTCGAAAAATGTAAATTGTTATTTTATCGTCTCATGTATTTACACAAAAACTTCAATGATTACGAATTAGAAGTAGAAAATAATTAATAATAAATTATAGTAAGATTTTTTAATGCTAATGATTAATTTATTTCAGTGAGAATGGCAAATTTCTAATTTTTACGCTTATGTTGCGGTATGCTACAACATCATATTCACACTGTGAATTGTAATTTCCTAAAAAGAAAAAAATTTAAAAAATTTTTACGTATATCATAAAAATTATGAAATTTTCTGTTTCAGTTTGATTCTTATGAAATTTTACTAATATATGTAACTTTTGAAAAGAAACACAATTTCCTCTATACATTTTTTTCATTCAGGTCTTAGTTTTTGAAAAAATTTGACATATTGGTTTTTAGTCCACTGGTATTGATATTTCAAAAGAATAGAACTGATTGAGTTTTTAGGCTAGAACAAAAACAAAGACAGTTTTAGAATCCTTGAAGCACATCCAACAAAAGTACATTCGCAAATTTTCTATTCCTTCTTATGTTTTCTTTGTATATGGGGTTGAAATGGGCTCGAAAATTTAAGATTTTGGTCCCCTTACCCTCCCCCTGGGGAGAGATCTATTGTCCGTAGCGCCATAAAATTTTAGGACCGAATAGTCCACCACCTAAGGGTTCTTTTCCAACAATAAAATGAAAAATGACCATCGGAGAGAAAAGGGGCCCCGGTGGACCCCCTTAAAAATATAGCGTCTCACTTCCACAATTACAATATTTTAATGGTTAAAATGAAAATTCAAACACTGATAGGCCAAGATAGGAAACAGCTCTCACTATTCAAAAAATCAAAGAAGCATACACAGCGTATGTGAACCTAAAATTAATTACAGTGCAATTAAAATTGGACAGTGTGCATTGCTCTTAGGAAAAGTACTTCAAGTAGACGAAAAACATTCGGCAGTTGTCATTAGAAGATTATTGAAATTAAAGGAGAAGTTAAAAAATACACCTACAAATTAGTAGTTGGTATTTATTTTTTCTTTCTTTTTTTAGTGTTTTGAAGGTAATTGGGTAGTATTAAAGTTTTTATGAAAATTAGCTTTTTACTTCTGCAAAATATTCTGTAAATATTCTGCAAATTGTTCTGCCAAGCATTCTGTCAGTAGTGCAAGAGCAATACTGACGATCAGAGCTCACACTGAATATGTTTAGATAAACCTAGATTGAACATGAAAAAACCTAGATTCGTTAAAAATAAATGGAGAAGTGTAGTTTTAATAAGAAATAAGTAAAAGTTAACATACGTCAGTAGAGACAATGATGGTAATGCTGATTTTATTCCTGTATTTCATCCTAATTGTTTTCTTCAGCGCAAATTTCAATATTAAGTCGACTTTTTTGTTGTGCAAGGCGCTTTTCATTACGCTGGTGACATGCTCTGTTGATGACATCTCGTGCCAATTTCGGCTTAGGCTTCCAACCGTGACAGGTTTTTCATTCTTTCCATTAACCATTCTTCTTTGAAAGATTGCATTTGCCACTTTTTAGGCATCGTTTTCGAAGGGCTAGCCATTTAGAATATCAGTGCGGCAAAAATCTGAAAATTTGAATGTATAAAATAATTAATGTTTAGGAATTCATTTAAAAGAATGCACAACCAGTTTTACGATCAAAATGCGCGTCACCTCACTGCAACGTGCCAAGCAAATCGAAGAAACAGAAGTGGAGCGACGGCTATCCCTGGCTTGGGCGGGCTTGCAAGTTCGTAAGATACTCGTTCATTACGCGTTGTTAAGGTCGAGAAACAGATTGAACACGTTCCACCCCATCCGATAGGCGTGGTTTTGAATCAGATATTCATTTGCATACGGTGTTGAAACAATCATTCTTAACTGTATTATTAAATTTACTTCAGTTTATGATGAAGTTACTGTCTGACTTGAAAAAAATATATATAGCAATAGATCAAAAATTAAATAAACCTAGCAACCCAGGAGGGATCGAAAAAACAAGATCTCGGTAGAAAACCCAGGAGGGGGAGCCCTGCGTGGCGATATCTGTCTCTCGGGAAGGAGCGTTGTGTTGAGCGGCAATGTAAAAGCAAGTCGGTGTGCACTGACGCTCAGTCCTCTCGTGGGCGGAGCTATAGCAAGTCCACCGTCGCTCCATACCGTCGCTCCACACCGTAGGTGTAAAATGAGCTTGATGTTCGACAGTGTCTGAGATAAATTTTGACTGACCTTGTATTAATCGTGAGTGGCTAGCCTTGTAAGCCACTAGCATAACTAAAGTCAAACCAGACCTGAAACAAAACACAATGAAATAGCTGTGAAAGACAGCAAGGAGCTGTGCAACATTGCAAGTATATATCTGCATAACTAGAGTTAGAACAAGATTTAAAATAAACAAAATAAAAATAGCTATGAGTGATAGCAAGCAACTATGCAGCACTGCAAGTTCAAATTGTTGTTGTTGTTCAGTTGGGGCTTATCGAGGCATTGAGACCAAGCTCACACAGCCTCAAGTCTTTATCACTGTGACTGAAAGGGATCCTGAGTCACTAATTCTCACTGTTATTCCGAGTCTTCTTGATGCAGAATATTATTCACTATTCTGTTTTCTATTTTTCGCTGAGCTTTTAATGAACCTGTGAGAAACCTGGAACAGAAGAAACACACCCATCCTCACACTTCTACTAGAAAGTTGAAAAAAGTACATAATTTAATTGCTCATCTTTCAGCTGTGAAGACTAGGACTATCTATCAGGTTTTTATTATATATGTATATGTTTTTATTAAATAGGTATATAGGTATAGGTATTAGCTTTCATCCTCCTTGATTTACTCGCCTCTGTTAAGACTGGTGGATATGGTTAGTTATTAACGTCCAACCTTAAACGTTTTCTCTTAAGTGTTTTTCGAAATAGCAAGAGAGGGATAATAAAGACACTTTCTGGGATAACTCAGCTGTATCTTTTTATTGAAGGAAGCCGTGATGACCGATGGCGTGCTTGACTTCGGACGATCTTCTCCTAGATGGGAAACTCCGTGCAAGCGAGGTCCGGCGAGCGATGACGTTGGCCGGGTGTAAGTGAGTGTGTTTGTAGAGGTTCACGGTCTGTGTAATTTAAGCGACTGACAGAATATCAATTCCACCCGTGACGTGGGGATGAGTCACTATTTATGGGTTCAGACTTTAGAATAATTCCACGATGTGAAAAGCAAGTTGTCGTGGTTGAGCGGGTAGATTAGTAGCCATTTGTAGTAATATACTAGGCTCTACTAGCTCCGAACCAAGTGGTTGCAAAGTGATATATGACCAAAAGTCAGAACGTCTCACGTCACAAATAAGCAATTTACGTGGTGTATCTCGATGGTTTAGTGAGAGATAATGTGCCACATGAATTTACAACTTGTAAAGCTCAGACCCAGGGAATGTGTGTTGTGGTGTTTGGTGCCGTCGAGGGTCTGCAATAATCGAAGACGATGAATGAGAAGGATCTCGAAGAGGCATCAAGGAAAAATTCCACAACTGACAATCCCTACACTGCAATGTAAATTTCCCATCACGGAGAAAACCCTAAACTTCTTCCATAGATTTAACTCAAAGCTATTAATTTCTTTACAGGCTCAGGAAGAAAATAGAAAGGTTACCAGCTGGCAATGGCTGTTTCCTTTATGCTTGAAATACAGTATCAGCATGACAGAACAAGACTTGTGATTTTTAGAGCAGTAATAATCTTGTCGCAACTCTAGCCTTGCTTCCCTTTTTAAGTCCCTTGCAAGCTAATTAATATCTTGCATAATCGGGGACTAGGTCGTTATTTAACATCAAACCGGCCGAAAATATAAAAACGCTAATTATACTGTATATGACGAGCGGGCAATGGTTGGAGTGCTTCACCTTCCTGGCGACATAAAATAATGTTGAACATCCATAAAGTGTTCGTTTATTTGTTACGAGCGAATCCGAAGCCTCTGCTGCGGATGCGAATCGTCCTTGAAGAGGCAGCCCTTGCGGGTTGCAGCTTCAGTGAGAGACCAACCTTGTGGTCGGACGCACGTGTGCCTTGCGTGTGTCGACCTCTACCGGCCCTGCTTCCGGGGTGCCTAATCCTGGACAGCCGGCTTCTAGTGAAAATTGTTCCCTGAACAAATTCTTCGAAGTTTCAGGTGAGCACTCTTTAATTATTGTCCGTCTTGTCTAGCTTAGTTGCAGCGTTTCAGAAAAGACTATGTATTGTGCCAGTTAAATCTGGAAGTTGTCGCTTTTTGCCGGTAAGCGAGACAATCTGTTATTTAAGCACCATGATTCGTGGAATTTAACTGAAATACGAAACAGCTAAAAAATGCAAGAATATGAATGACTAATTTTCGTACTCTATAATATATCTATATCCGTACGAGAAATAAATAGAAAGCAGTCCTAAATTCATTAATATGTCAATCACACTGAAAAACACTGCAAGTATATCTTGTAGTAAAAAAATAATAATATCTACACTGAGAAAAGAAACACTAAACGTATCTCTTGCAGCAAAGAAAAAAATATTCAAAACATAATACAGTGAACATAAAAATGACATGACACAACTGTTTACGCTCCGCCATTTTTCACAAAAACGCCGGCAAATTTGTCGTGCGCTCTCACGAAGTATTTGATGAGCGAATTTCAATATCATAATGACAGCTGCAAGTATATAATTTTTGTAGTAGGGAAGGACGTAGTTGAATATCTAATATAAAATCTTGACACAAGAAGTGAACATGACACGCAAAATTTACGCTACGTCATGTTGAGATAGCACTTGGGATGAGCCACGCTATTCTACGACTCCTACGACTATTTACATGTTTATATATACCACGATACCGACCAGATCCTTAAACTTAAACACAATGCACACTAAGAAATGACACAATATACTTTACCAGATTTGCTCTATTTGAACACTTAATTTCTTTCACTTACATGAACGTTGTAACGCACAAGCTAAAGGAGGCAAGAGAGAGTGACGCGGAAAACCAAGCGTCCCGCGCGGTGTTGCCCTTTTCAGAGGCTTTAAACTCAAAAATGTCGATCGTTATTTTATTTGTTTTGCATTTACACAAAAACATCAAGGATTACTAATTATAAGTAGAAAATTATTAATAATAATTTAGAGCAAGATTTTTAATGTCAATAATTATGCTATTGAAGTGCGAATGAGAAATTTTATAATTTTACACTTTTGTAGCTAATGCTACATTACCCCCCAAGGCGCAGACCGAAAGGTCCACCAGCTGCAATCATTTGTAGCGGGAAGTAGTTCGAAATACGCGACCATGCCGGGTTTGGCGGTCGGAAAATGTTACTGAGCGGAGCAACTTCACCAAACGGGTCTGCAAATTTAGGTCAGCAAGAGTTCTTGGTGCAGGAGTTACTGCAGCGGTCTCGTCTGGTCTCTCCAGACTTGTCGCTGTTTCACTAAGAGAGCTAGAATTAGAGTCTACGATAGGATTTGGGATAGGGTTTGAAGGTACAGGCACAAAGAAACGATTACAGTCAAGTTGACTAGGCAACAATGCAGCCAACTGAGGAAACTGAGGTGGACGATATGATCGAGTCTCAGCGGAAAGGAAGTTCTGTGGAGAGAATGAAGAGTTAGAAATCACACTATTATCGGAGGTATACGCGACCTTTAATCGATCTATGCTCACAGGGTCGGGTGAACCAGATCTTTCAAGGACGAAATACTTTGGCGTCCGTTTTAATACTTTGAATGGGCCATCATACGGGCGTGTGAGAGTTTGTTTGATGCTATCATTACGGACGTACACATGTGTGCACTGTTGCAAGGCAGGATCAAGTTTGTCTTTTGTCTGAGGCATTCGTGGAGCAACATACTTGATCTGACGCATGCAATCCTTGAGACAGGTTACATATGCGGAACGGTCAGCAGATGAAAATTCAAGCAACGGTTTTGGGTCAACAATGTCGCCAGGGAGACGAAGCGTCTTTTCATATAACATTTCTGCTGCTGTGCACTGCTGGTCCTGCCTATGCAAATTCCTAATACTCAATAATACTACTGGAAGTCTGTCAGTCCAATCGTGACTGCAATTAAGGCAACGCAACGCACTCTTTAAATCTCTGTGGACTCTCTCAATAAGTCCATTCGACTGCGGATGATATGCGGTAGTGTTGGTGTTTGCACAACCTAAAGCGGCGCTAAGCTCACTCCAGAATTTGAAGGTAAATTGTGATCCCCGGTCATGCGTGACACTTAAGGGAACCTCAAATCTGGAAATCCAATTACTCATGAAAGCGCGAGCTACAGTCTCAGTTTGGGTATCAGGAAGAGGCACGGCCTCAACCCATCTAGAGAATCTATCAATTATGGTTAACAAATAAGAATGACCGCGCGACAAAGGCAACGGACCCACCAAATCTAGGTGTACGGAGTCGAATTTGTGTCCAGCAAATGCACAACTCTGTAGCGCTGCACGATTATGTTTCACAACTTTTCTACTCTGACATGCATGGCAATTTTGCACAATTTGCTTGACCTCCTTACGCATCGCTGGCCAGACGAAACGATCGGAAATCAAATGCAATGTACGGTTAATACCAGGATGTGAAAGAGAATGATAGTGAAGAATAGCTACTCCGCGGAGAGTCGCAGGAAGATACAAACGAGAAAGTCGCTC
Source organism: Morinoia aosen (assembly GCA_030386875.1). Classification (NCBI taxonomy): domain Eukaryota; kingdom Metazoa; phylum Arthropoda; class Malacostraca; order Amphipoda; family Talitridae; genus Morinoia; species Morinoia aosen. The sequence goes on along the minus strand of CM059559.1, from coordinate 38,402,235 downwards.
AGCATCACGGTACACGCCGTCAACCTAGGTTAATTTCAAAGAGGTAGTGTTAGAAGGTTTGAGAAGATCCTGGAGTTCAGGATCCTCCTTCTGAGCATTACTAATATTACCGAAAGTGATTTCACCACTGTTTTGGACAGAATTAATTCTAGATAGACAGTCAGCAACAGTATTGTCGAGACCTTTAATGAATCTGATATCCGTAGTGAACTGACTGATGAAAGACAGATGTCGAGCTTCTCTTGGCGAGTGGCGCTCAGAAGGCATTTTGATCGCCGAGGTCAAGGGTTTGTGGTCTGTGTAGATCACGAACTCCCTTGCCTCTAGAGCATAGCGAAAGTGTCTCACAGACAGATAGATAGCAAGGAGTTCCCTACCGAACGCGCTGTAAGCACGCTCAGTGGGCGATAGCTTTTTGGAAAAGAAAGCAAGAGGAGAGATATTAGTACCTACTTTTTGTTTCAAAACGGCACCTACGGCAGTACTGGAGGCATCAACCACTAAACTGAAGTCAGCATTGGCAATAGGGTAGGATAATTCAGTCGCGGTAGCTAGCTTGTGCCTAATCTCGTCAAAAGCTTTACGTGCTGAATCCGTCCATTTTACCTCAGTAGATTTACCTTTTTTCTTTGGTTCCAGCAAATCTGACAAGGGAGCTAAAGTTTGCGCGCAATTTCTGATGAATCTATGACAGAAATTAACAGAGCCTAGGAACCTTCTCAGTTCCTTCTGGGTCTGTGGAAGAGGAAAGTTTTTGATCACTTCTACTTTGGAAGGCAAAGGTTTTAGACCTAGGCTAGAGATTTCATGACCTAAGTAAATCAGGGATGGCTTTCCGAGCTCACATTTTGCAGGATTTACCAGGAGTCCATTGTCGGACAGTCTTTCAAACACGACCCTAAGATGGTCTTTATGTAGCTCCGGGGTTGCGGATGCCACCAAAATGTCGTCCAGATACACATAGGCAAAAGTGAGATCCGAGAAGATTTCAGACATGTGTCGTTGGAATGTCTAAGGAGCATTCCTTAAACCGTAAGGCATCTTGAGGAATTCAAAGAGACCAAACGGAGTGATTACCGCGGTCTTAGGTATAGCGCTTTCCTCAAGTGGTATTTGATGGGAAGCGCTTTGTAAATCTATTTTTGAGAAAATTTGTGCTCCCTCCAAATTTGCACTAATATCATGTAGGTAAGGGATAGGGTAGCGGTCAAGTAGAGTAACGGCATTCAACCTGCGGAAATCCCCGCACGGTCTGAATTCACCGTTAGCCTTGGGTACTAGCAAGAGAGGGCTAGCCCAAGGGCTTTTGGAACTGCGGATAATGCCGCTGTCTAACATCCTAGCAAATTCTTTCTTGGCTAAAGCCAATCGATCAGGCGGTAAGCGTCTAGCTCTGGAGTAAACTGGCGGTCCAGTTGTTTCAATGAAGTGTTTTGTGCTCGTCTGCATATTTTTAGAAGCTAAGTTAGAGTTTGTTAATGCAGGGTATTCTTCGAGAACCTGCTCGAACATGCACTCTTTCTTGAAAGCAATAGAGAAGGAATGCAAGACATTAGCTCTAGTTATGCCACAAGCGGGAATTGAGATCTGTGTCTCCTCGTCCCTAATTCTACGGTTTTTAACCCTTTCGGTACGATAATTCAAATGGTGTGGGTTAAAACTTCCATGGGAAAAAGTTGTCGTTACCCTGAATTGTCAATGAAATTGTCCTAGTGTGGGTGCTTTTAGCTTAGCAAGTGCCTAATTCTTTATTTTAATTTCAAATTTTTTTGAATCTTTGAAGCTCTACGAATGGTGACAGAAATTTTTGATGTTGCTAATTAAGTTTTTGTATTTACAAAGAAATTATTTATAAGTTTTGGCCCGAATTTATCAAAAATACACAAAGTTCAGTAAACTTGCTCAAGTTCAATGGAAAGGGTATTGAATGTGTTGCACGGACCCTGTATCATGAAATAACGCGTGCCTATGCTACAAGGTTTTATGGTAATTACAGGGTCCTATGGTAACCAATGGTAATTTATGCCTGTAGGCTTCTGGAATTGTTTAAAAACTAGTTTAATGAATGATTTTAATTTCCCTAATTTTGTTATTTACTCCAAAATATTCCCTCACTAGTTAAATTACTTTAAAACTAGGTTAGATGCCCTAAACTGGAAGCACAAGCCAACTTGGCACTGTAGTAGCCATCAGTACCGAAAGGGTTAACATCTACAATGATCCAGTACTTCGCTAAGAAATCAGCACCAATAATGGGCTCTTGGACTTCTGCTATCATGAAAGTAAAGGTGAAATTTCTCCTCAATCCCAGACTGCACTCGAGTACTCTCTCCCCATAACAAGCTATTGGCGTGCCATTTGCGGCGCGTAGTGTCGCCACTAAATTATTATTTTTATCTTTCGCCGTGGCTGGGATAATTGAAACACTGGAACCTGTGTCTATCAAAAATCGATATTTGGTAGTGGGATCGAGTATGGTTAAAAGGCGAGTAGTCTGGGAGTGAGGCAACGCAGTACTCGCTACTATGCGTCGCTGTTGGCGTTTCCCGAAGTAATTTCGGTATAACGAGAACGGAATCGGGACCCGCACTTGCGTGCTTGGTCACCAAATTTATGATGGTACCAACATAAATTACTATTAGCATCGCGAGAGCGCGATCAAGAGTGGCGGTTTTGATTTGACCTATCATAAGATCTACCTCTATCGAAACGTTGAAGAGGAGGAGGAGGAGGATAGTCATAGGGATAGTCGTAGGCATGGTAACGTGAGACATTCCTTGGGCCTGGCTGGATATGAGCTACAGTATGACCTAACTGGCAATTCTGGACAGCTTGTTTCAGTTCTGCGATTTCGCGTTGCATTGTCTCCATATCCGCTGAGGATTGTTTATTAGCAGTATTTGACGGGCTAAAATTCGCAGCTGATGCGTTCAAGGAAGCTACCTGCGGTGCTTGTGACATGTTTAGATTGCGCATCACTGTCTTAGTGGCCTGGGCTAGGGTCTCGAGACTTTCGTTCGGACCGACCATCGACAGGAAAGGCCGCACCGCAGACGGTACTTTGCTCATGTACACTTCTTTGAGGAATCCCTCAGCTACGCCAACACCGGCTGCTAGTTTTCTAAGTTCCTTAACTAACGAAGTAGGAGAGAAAATGACAGAGACAGGTGGAATTGCCGAGGCATCCACAAGAGACCTAAACTTGTCCGCGTCGGACAACTGTAATTTTTCGAGGATTTTACTTTTTAAGATCCCGTAAGGGCTTATAGCAGGCGGATTCACGATTAATTCATTAGAGTCACTTAGCATTTGCGTGGGCACAGCAGCTATTAATGCATGAAAAATATCTGAAGAATTAGTGATTTTATTATATCGGAAGATAGCCTCAACTTGGTTGAACCAAGTTTGGCTTTCTGCTGGTATGAAAGGAGGGAGAGTTGTAGGCTTAGTGCGCGCTGGCTCTGGACCATTCTCTGTGTCGGACATACGGGCAATTTTATTCTTTTAAATGCAAAATTAAGCTATAACGGCACGGAATTTACGTAATCAATGCCTAATAACTTTGGTATTAAAGTGTCAAAGTATTGCGTTTCTAGTTACCTATTCAATCATTCAAACAACGTTGAAACGGAAAGAAAGAAAAAAAAATGGAAACGAAAATTTTACGGTCGTCAGAAATAAGCGTAAAGCACGGAAATAAGGGGAAAAAAATTTTTCCTACCTACTGTGGCACAAAAGACAAAAGACAGAATAGCACTGAGAAAAAATTTTTGAGCTACTCAGAGAACGTTAGCACAGTACATCCATGGAAAATTCTCAAGGCATACTACACAATGGGAACTTATCATTACAATGATATGCAAACATTATCCTCTCTCACGTTTCCTCAAACACTTATCGAGTTGAATAGTTTTGTTTTAAGCTTGAAAATTGGGTCACTCTGGGTTGTCACCAGTGTTAAGATTGGTGGATATGGTTAGTTATTAACGTCCAACCTTAAACGTTTTCTCTTAAGTGTTTTTCGAAATAGCAAGAGAGGAATAATAAAGACACTTTCTGGGATAACTCAGCTGTATCTTTTTATTGAAGGAAGCCGTGATGACCGATGGCGTGCTTGACTTCGGACGATCTTCTCTTAGATGGGAAACTCCGTGCAAGCGAGGTCCGGCGAGCGATGACGTTGGCCGGGTGTAAGTGAGTGTGTTTGTGGAGGTTCACGGTCTGTGTAATTTAAGCGACTGACAGAATATCAATTCCACCCGTGACGTGGGGATGAGTCACTATTTATGGGTTCAGACTTTAGAATAATTCCACGATGTGAAAAGCAAGTTGTCGTGGTTGAGCGGGTAGATTAGTAGCCATTTGCAGTAATATACTAGGCTCTACTAGCTCCGAACCAAGTGATTGCAAAGTGATATATGACCAAAAGTCAGAACGTCTCACGTCACAAATAAGCAATTTACGTGGTGTATCTCGATGGTTTAGTGAGAGATAATGTGCCACATGAATTTACAACTTGTAAAGCTCAGACCCAGGGAATGCGTGTTGTGGTGTTTGGTGCCGTCGAGGGTCTGCAATAATCGAAGACGCTGAATGAGAAGGTTCTCGACGAGGCATCAAGGAAAAATTCCACAACTGACAATCCCTACACTGCAATGTAAATTTCCCATCACGGAGAAAACCCTGAACTTCTTCCATAGATTTAACTCAAAGCTATTAATTTCTTTACAGGCTCAGGAAGAAAATAAAAACGTTAACAGCTGGCAATGGCTGTTTCCTTTATGCTTGAAATACAGTATCAGCATGACAGTACAAGACTTGTAATTTTTAGAGCAGTAATAATCTGCTATTTAAGCACCATGATTCGTGGAATTTAACTGAAATACGAAACAGCTAAAAAATGCAAGAATATGAATGACTTATTTTCGTACTCTATAATATATCTATATCCATACGAGAAATAAAAAGAAAGCAGTCCTAAATTCATTAATATGTCAATCATACTGAAAAACACTGCAGGTATATTTTGTAGTAAAAATAATAATATCTACACTGAGAAAAGAAACACTGAACGTATCTCTTGTAGCAAAAGAAAAAAATATTCAAAACATAATACAGTGAACATAAAAATGACATGACACAACTGTTTACGCTCCGCCATTTTTCACAAAAACGCCGGCAAATTTGTCGTGCGCTCTCACGAAGTATTTGATGAGCGAATTTCAATATCATAATGACAGCTGCAATTGTATAATTCTTGTAGTAAGGAAGGACGTAGTTGAATATCTAATATAAAATCTTGACACAAGAAGTGAACATGACACGCAAAATTTACGCTATGTCATGTTGAGATAGCACTTGGGATGAGCCACGCTATTCTACGACTCCTACGACTATTTACATGTTTATATATAGCACGATACCGACCAGATCCTTAAACTTAAACACAATGCACACTAAGAAATGACACAATAAACTTTACCAGATTTGCTCTATTTGAACACTTAATTTCTTTCACTTACAAGAACGTTGTAACGCACAAGCTAAAGGAGGCACGATAGAGTGACGCGGAAAACCAAGCGTCCCGCGCGGTGTTGCCCTTTTCAGAGGCTTTCAACTCGAAAATGTCGATCGTTATTTTATATGTTATGCATTCACACAAAAACATCAAAGATTACTAATTATAAGTAGAAAATTATTAATAATAATTCAGAGCAAGATTTTTAATGTCAATAATTATGCTATTTAAGTGCGAATGAGAAATTTTATAATTGTACACTTTTGTAGCTAATGCTACACCTCTCCCTCTTAATGTAAAATAAGTAGTTCAAGGTTGATAAGTTGTCCTGGTGTGGTAGATATGGGTCATGGAATGCTAGGGGCAATTGAGAGGAAGGAAGAGTGAGAAAGAGAGGGAGGGTATGAGAACATGAAAATGATCTAGATCAGAGTAGGAAGATTTATGGGGCTTTTATGATCAAGGATGGGTATTTGTTGAAGGTGGGAGTACATATATATATTTTTTAGAGAAGATATAAAGTCACTTGTTATGTTTCCCCCATTCCTTCCTGAAAAAAGGAAAATAATAAAAAAAAAATTCTTGAATACATTATTGAGCACCACATGCATCTCAATAGCTGATCAAATGAGGCTGCAGCCTGGGCGGGGATTTATAGTTCTAATTTGCTGGTTAAAGGTTGAGAATTTGGAATATAACAAAGTTTGGTGTTTGGTGATAAGGCAGGGTTACCAGATGCCTGGAAAGGCATCAATATTGAATGAATTGATACGGCCTCTTGCTCAGAAGGAGTGGATCCGGACGCAGTCTATTCAAGCGTCTAATAATATAACCAAACAGGCAATTATAAAAACCACAATAAAACCATCACTTGGGGTGATTGAAACTAGATAGCCTCGCCTTTGGTTTTATTTAAGGTTGAGGTTGGATGCTGAAGGGCGAGGCTTGATTCTTGGTACGTGAGGAATTCTTGGGAAGACTCCGAGGCGATTGAAGAAACTTCAGACGGTGCACTTCCAGGTCGGCTTGGGGAAGCGTGTACTGGAGTGTGAAGTTTGGGATGGTATAAGTGTGGAAGGCTCCGACACTAAATGGCTCGGCATTTGAGAATTATGATTTAGCCATTTGTAGAGTATGGGAAAAGCTACCGGTTGGGAAAACTCGGTAGGAGTTAAACACTCGGTTCAATCGTCGTAAACTGGAGTTTTCAGGGGCTTAACTGCAGATAAGCAGGCCTTCCAGCATACTAAATTGGGGAGTGAACTAGGAAGCAAGGATACTAGGAGGAGGATACTAGGAGGAGGTAATATCCTTAATTTCTTAATGCAGAGTGGCGGCAATCAAGATGTGTGAGTGTTGACTCTGAAATGTTGTGAGTGAGGGAAATGTGTTGTCCAGGGTCCTGTAAGGGAACAACAGACTTGGATAAATTTGCCCGGTTACGAGACTATCCATACACATGTGCAAGACTGCTGCAATCTGCTGCTTACAAGAAGAACAATGGCAGAAGTCTAGTATTAAGGTCAGTCCGCAGTTCCAGCACCCGAGTTGCAGCCTGAATCATCTTAACACCCAGAACCGGTGTTCAAGACCAACTGGTCATAAGCTCTATCTTGATATCACAAGCAGTAACACAACGAAGTGTGTAATCTAAATGAACTAACAACTAGAAGTAAAATAGCAACAGCACTGAGGTAATTCAATAATGTACACACCAAATATAAGAATAGGTGAGGCCTCTTATACTCTATAATTCAGATGAGCAAGAATTGCTTCTAGGCGCAATGTAGTAACTAGCAAAATACATATAAAAAGGAGTAGCATATAAAAAGGCACAACAGTAAAAACAAACTAAGGATGGAAACAAGGTTACAGTGATTTAGGAAAGGTTAGCAAACGCTCAATTAAATTCAGGGAAACAATATTGAACTTACTCATAAATGATCTTTGCGGACAGCAAAGTGTCTTAAAACACTATGGCTAGCACTGATAAAATGTCTAAGGAGCAAATGCCAACATCGTAATAATATTGAGACCAAAATTAAGCTTCATCGGAGACTAGCAAAAACAAAAAGGAAAACAATGACAAGGATGACGCAGTAAGTTTGAACAACTTGTGTCTAACTGCACTGGCACAGATAAAACGGAGGATGTTCCTAAGTTTATTTACATGAATTGAGTCCTACAGAACGTTACATATTTTTGAGTCTCTTGGCACAATGAAATACTTAACATTAAACACATGTTACTTACATATGCCCCCTTTGGGGCCCAAGCACTACACTCAGAAGAATCTCTTACGTGTATGACGACTCTGCTTGGAAAGCTGGCTTTATATACGTTGTGTACCGGAAGAACGTTTCCGGAACGAACGAACTTGCGGTATGGTTCTACGTGAAAACGGCAAAACGCCGTTCTTTCTTGTCGAAGTATTTCTTTGGTCATATTTTAATATATTTCGGGGTAATGTTGAATGACAATAGTAATCTAAAATTTTTAGAATGATTGCGTTAACTTTATTTAATTTTTAGAAGATGGTTTTAATAATTTATGAAATTTAGACTGAAGTGCGGCTGAGGGCGTTCACTACAGGGCAGCCTGGAGGCTCCAGGATTGCACGAGTATTTAGATGAAAGATGCCTGTGTGCTAGGTCTCTGAAGGAGCAATACAAGGGGGAATTTGTGACATCACCCAGCGCATGTGTTAGTAACTACTTACTAAATATGTTTACTGAATTACACGGGGTGATGCCTCAAACTCTGTCAGAGTTATGTCAGTTATTGCTGCAGGGATCCAGAAGGAATGGCCTTGCATACAAGTTCATGAGGTGTGAAAATATTTAGATAGATTGTAGGTTAGGCCAAGCCAGTGGGAGGGTAAAATACTGGTTATTATAATTATTATAGAACCGTAGAGCTAATTAACTAATTTGCTAAGTTAGATAATATAACTTTGTCCCTGCTGGGTGAATTGTTTACAATGTGGTTAATTTTTTTGTGTCTCGTAAGAATTGAGCAAGGGCAATCAGGATTGAGAACTGCACAGGTTCTTCAAAGTGGCCTCCTCCTAGTATATTTTTTAAAGTTAAGGGCACTCGTATAGTGTTGAGAAAGATGATAAAGGAGCGGCGAGCTGTGTTGTGGTTTGAGCAGTTCAGAAGAAAATGTTCAATTGTTTGTGTGCCTCCACACTCACAGTTTGGGTGGTCGGACAGTTTAAAGCGGTACAGGTGTGCAGCAAGTCTCACGTGTCCAAGTCTAAGCCTGGTTGTCGAGGTCTCAATCATACGATTGGAGTGAGAGGCCCAAGACCACTCTCCTATTGAGTTTTTAACTGAAGCCAAGAATTTGCCCTTGCCTTGTTGGACTGCTGCATTCAAGGTTTCCTTCCATTCTTCTGTTAAAAGTTTTAGTAGGTAATTCTGAACGTCCTCAGTAAGTAGTAGAGATAACGTACGGTATTGCATCTTGTGTGCAGCTTTGGCAAGAGCATCAGCAGCTTCATTTCCAGGAATTCCTTTATGCGTTGGAATATATTGGATTTTTACTTCATGCTTGTTGTTCAAGGATGTCAAGATTTGCTCTATATTATATACCATTGTGGTATATTTCTTTGGTTTAGGTGATTGTATAAGGTGTATAGAGGACAAGGAGTCAGAGAAGATTACATATCGTTCTTCATCTTGTAGGTTGTTTTGAGCCCATTTCAAGGCCTCTGAAATTGCAAAAAGCTCTGCTCCAAATGAGGAGACATACGGTGCAAGTTTCCAGTCGAGCGATACATTTTTTGAAGGGATTACCATTGCAGCGGTTGTGGAGACTGTAGGGTTTCCCAGGTGAGAGCCATCTGTATAAGCATGTGTGTATTATATTGACTCTGGACTAGATCATTAAAGAGCTGGATGATGGATTCTGGAGAAATTTGGTTGTAGGATTTTGGGAGAAGTTTGACAACAACATGGTACTTGTTTTTATAAGGGGGTGAAATGGGCAATGAAGGGTAGTAACCATTGGAGGGGGGAAGGAATGTTGATACTTTTCGTAAGTTTTGGTAGCAAGTGCTAGGAAAGATAGAGTATTGTTCATGAGTCTGATCTGGGGTATGCTTGGAAGTTCCAAGAATTCTGAGAGTTGCAAAATTCTGTGTGCATAATCAAGTAACAAATGAGTTCTGTGTAGAGACAGGGGAGGGACATTTGCTTCTATTTCTAGTGAGTTTATAGGATTTTTTCTGAGGCATGCTAGTGCAATTCGTAGTGAGTTATTTTGTATTATGTTTAACCCGCTCCTTGAGGAACCCCAGTCTTCATTTTCCTCACTGTTGTCCGCTCCCCCTCATAGAAGACCTGAAAGCTGCGGTCCCTTAGGTACTCTCTATTCCAGCAGAGAAGCTTGCCATGTATACCTAATTTCGAGAGTTTATAAAGGAGGCCTGTGTGACATACACGGTCGAAAGCTTGTGTAAGGTCGCAAAAAGCAACTATTAGGTTATGCTTTTTTTGTCGTGCATTGTGAATTGATATTTCCAGCCTTGTCACTTGATCTACTGCAGACAGTCTCGGTTGGAAACCTCCCTGTTGTGTTCTTAACGCACTCGTTTCTTCAAGAAAATAGTTTAATCGGATTTTTATTACGGCTTCCATTAGTTTTCCAATGCATGATAAAAGAGATATAGGACGATAAGAAGAAACTTCAGAAGGAGGTTTTGATGGTTTTGGGATGGTTTAGCAGCCATTCTTTGTAGGATGACGGCAAGTGCTTAATATGTTGATTACTAACTTGGTCTAGACCCGGAGAAGTGTTATTTAATGTGGAAATGACTCGGTCCAGTTCATGCATTGCAATTGAGGAATTATACCGTATTGTGTTTTCATTTAGTAGTGCAATAGAGAGGGGGAGCAGAATGAATGTGGGATAGGGTTGGGGTGCTGAGAAAATATTTTCAAAATAAGTGGCAAGAAGTTCAACTTTTCCTGGGGAGTCTGAAACTATATTAGTAGGCGTGACGAAAGGCTGTTTTTTTTCGAGGAGAGGACCTCAAGTTATGAATTTTTCTCCAAAGTGTTGAAGGTCGAGTATATGAAGTAATGGAGTTACAAAACTTGTTCCATGAGGAGCGTTTGGCTTCCTTAATATCTCTTTTTAGTTGAGCTTCAGCACGTTTGAAGGCTATGAGATTTATTCGGGTCGGTGGTTTTATGAAAAGTTTCTTTGCAAAGTTTCTGTTTTTTAAGGATGTTTTGCAAGTTTCGTTCCACCAAGATTTACTAAAACGAGGGTTAACTGTTTCTTTGGTCTGGGAAAAGGTTTTGAAGGAAGCTGTTAAAATGCTGATAGTAATTTTTAAATTATTGTTGGTTACATCTTCTGTAATATGGGACTCCCTTTGTGGTAAAGATGTCACCCATCTATCCCAGGAATCCTTGTCAAATTTCCATCTAGGTAAGGTACGGTGCATGACCAGTTGGGGGGGTCAACGGGAGAGTTGTCGTTATCGTGTAATGGTCACTAGTGAGGTCTGGGCCAGAGTGAACATAGGCACTTGGAAGAAGATTAGTTGAAGAGAAAGAAAGATACAGAGTAGAGTGTTGGTTGTGGTAAGTATTTTAGCAGCTAGGGAGAGAGGGAGGAGTCAGGAGAGCAATATTAGGATGTTGGAGAAGGAACAGTTCTATATTTTTCCCTGTGCTGTTTGGGTTGTAGGCCTTGTTAGGCTCCCACAATGTGCTATGGGCATTGAAGTCTCCTAGTATTATGAATCTAGTTCCCAGAGAAGTGAAATAATGTTTAATTTCCTGGAGAGTGATAAGACAGTTAGGATTATAGACATTGAGGACTGCAAGGGAGGTTGACTGATTGAGTGATATGGACAGAGCTTGGACTTCCAGTTTACCATTAGGGAAATGAACTAAGTTTATTAGTAGATAAGGAATGTCATTGCGTACTAGGATTGCTAATCCCCCTCCTTGCTGACCATTTGGGCGATGAGAGTAGTGAGCAGTATAGTTAATAAAAGTGGGTTCAAAATCCTCAGATAACCATCCTCAGATAACCATGATGAAGCTTGAAGAGTGAGAGTTTATTACGTATGCTGTGGCAGTTCCACTGTAGAATTTTTAGTTCTTTCTGGGGAGGCATTTTGCGGGTTTTTTAATCTGTGCTTGGGGGTGCTGGTTTGGATGGGACTTTAAGTGGTCATGTTTTCGTCCTAATACTGGCGATGGTTCAATAGAAGAGAGTTTAGCTGTTTGGTTATTCAAGTACTTGCCTCCAATTATTGGTGAAGGGGAGATGCTATCTTCTATCCACTGGCTGGATGGCATATTATGTGCTACAGCTGTTGATGTTGATTGGGTAGCTCCAGATTTGGCTGAGAGATTCATTGCAGTTGCGTGCTGCTTTACTGATTGATATTTATCTGCGTTCATGATGTGTTTGTCACATATGCTACCAGAAATGTGGGGAGTCACTGTGTTGATCACAGCGTTAGCAATGCTATTCAGCTGCTCTGGGTCATTGGTAGAATTCTGTGGTTGACAGATATGAAGTACTTTGGACAGCAGTGAAACTAATTCCTTTAAGGTTGAATGTAGGCTGCTTGGAGAGGTGAATTCAGATTCTGTTTGGGTGGCTACTGACAGTGAGGCTTGAGAGTGGTTTTCCATTGATGATTTTGGTGAATTTGACTTGGTTGTTTTGATAGGCGCAGAGGTTTGGATAGGCTGAGAGTCACTTCTAACTACTTGTGTTGAGTTTTGCCGGACTTTTGCCAGAGCATCTCGATAAGAGAGTTTAAGTTATACTCTAATTTTTTCAACAGTTTTTGCTTATTTCAAAAAGGGGCAGCCCCCATAGTTAGCTGTGTGGGAGTCAGAGCAATTTGTACATTTTGGAATGGAGCCTGATGGGCAATCCTTCACTTGGTGAGGGCCTGAACATGCTACACATTTAGGTGGATTTCTACACTGTTGAGCATTGTGCCCAAATCTCTGGCATTGGTAACATTGCCAGGGTTTACCTATGTACGGGTTGACTTTGAACCTTTGGTAGTTGAAGTAGACATACTCTGGTAGAGAAGAAGATTGAAAAATTATTTTTATCATTGTAGTAGGGCCTTGATTTTTGGGCTTCTGAATTCGTGATACTTTAAGGTTTGCATAACCTGCTTCAACTAGGGCTTCCTCTATTTCAGAGTCTAGAGTATCAGTACCAAATGGTCCAATGACACCAATGGTTTGGGACTGATTAGCAGGCAGTCGACAGAGAATCTGCCATCGGCCTAATTCAGTTATTTTTAGCAATGCTGATATTTTAAGTGCAGCAGTGGAAGTCATAACAAGTACCAAGATGTTATGTTTGAAATTTTTATGTATGGTAGCAATTCCTGCTGTTCCAAATGGAGAATTGGCAAGAAGTTTGGATAATTGAAATTCATTCGACAAAAACTTATTTGCATTGCTATTTTTGCCTGAAGGTTCTATCAGAAGTATTGGGGCACCGTCAGTGTGTACTTGGTTGTGATTTGGTTGAAGCTGGTATGAAGGCAGGCTATCATCTGATTTGTTCCCAACAGACACTGTTTCTGCAGAGTTGCTTTGTTTGAGTTGACAGGTTTGAAAGCCAGCAAAGTTAGGATCTGAATTGAGAGACACATTTGATAGTATTGATGACTGCGATGAACTTCTAGGGTGCTTGGCTCTGGTTTGAGAAGGGTCTGTAATGTCCGTTTGGTTTTGTTGTGAGCTTTCATTTCGTGTATCCACAACTTCCACACATGTGGCTGAAGTAGAGGCTCTAGTAGCTTCTTCACTTAAAGAGATAGAAGGCTGTTTAGAGGTTTTGGTAACTGAAATGTTTCGGGCTTTGGTCGGCCTTGAGTATGGGGCAGGAGGCTTTGGGAAGGCCCCTTTCTTAGTTTTGTGTTTAGACCGTTTTGGGCTCCCCATGAAGCCGGCAATTCCAAGCCCAAGTTAGACAAAAAGAGAAATTTTTTTTAAACAAAACAAACACTACCACAACACACTCACACTAGTACTATTGAGTAAATAAATGTTAATACTTAGACTGATACGCAGAGCTCCAACTTTCCGGCCCACAGCGTAGTATACTCCTCGAGTTGTAGTATCAGCTCTACCGGCGGTGTCTTTCAATGCGAACACAAGTAAATTTAGTAATTATCCTACCATTCAAATTGTAGAACTAAATGTAATCGGAAATAAGGGAGTGTACAACAGAATGAACTGTGACAGCAAAGGCTCAAGCTTACATCGTTTCGAAGTTTCCTACAGCTCCTATTGGTTCCCAGAACTTGTTATCCCTCATCAGCTGAATGCACAATACAAAATATATCTGTAATGCTCTCTATCAGGCTACTTTACGCTCCGGGTAGACTGTGAATATTCAAGGACTTTGAATATGAGTGCCCGAAGCGAGTGCCTGTGGCACCAACTAACCCGACAGGGTTGGGAAACACAACTGGAATAAAAACCGTTCTATTACTAATATCACTGACATCAATGACACACGAGGAAAAGATTGCTGTCACTTGCCAATGCACCAAGATACGTCTTAGAGGACCGTCAGGCGATGTGGAGAGGCATCACGGGTGGAGGTTTAGCGACTATTGAGTGCAAAGCGGCGGTAGAGGCTGTTAAGAATGTTTTTATTAGCGGAGCGTCTTCGGTGAGTGTTGTGAAGACCGAAGTGGCTGTGAGAAGACTGGTAAAGGTGGCAGGAACAAAAGGAAAGAGAGAAGGTTAGAGTTGGACATGGAGTGTGAAAGGAGAGAAAAGAAGGCGACAAATGGGAAGTGATAGAGAGAAGATATAAAGGAGCATTTCAACGCATTATTTGATGATCTTGTGCATCTTTTTTAAGACCTGTCACAATTTGGTTAAGGAACGATAAGGGCAAGAGGACCGACCAGGGCTTTATATGCGTAAAGTAGTTTGTCGTTCTTGACTGTGCCATATCAAGATACGCTCGTGTTATGTATCAAGACAGAGATAATTTTATTACACCTCATCAATACATAAATAGCACATCAATAGACAAATGCACTGACACATCACATACGGTAAATAATTCACTCACCTCCTAGATACTTGACAACTTAAATACTCAACTACCAGACATGTGGCCAGCAAGAGTAGAGCGGAGATAGGTGGGAATATATAGAAAAGAGTTGAGTAGAATTAAGTATATTAGTTAGAAATTAGAGGGTTAGATATTTAGCCACATTAGGTAATTTATATACACACACTCGGCCAACATCTACTGTTGTTGGGCCTGAGACCAATAGAAGACTGGCTGCGAGTGTTGCTCTCACGAGCGTTGACAACTTTTGGTATTTCTAACTAGAACTTACATTTCCCGCTATATTACACCCCTCCCTCCTTAATTAGAAACCCCCCTTTGTAAACCCTACCCCCTTATTGAACCTAGCCAATCCTAAAGGTCTAATCTCACCACATTCTTCCAAGCCCGGTTAGACCTGCGTGAGATGCTAGCACTTGGAGGCTAGTGCAACATGGCCACCTGGGTGGGAATCGAGTAGTCATGTAATTCTGGGTCAGGTTCATTAGTCGAAGGTGGTGGGTATGGATTTTGAGCAGGTTGTGGAAACACAACGGTTTCCTCCGAAGGTTGTTCCAAGGGTTCAGGGATGGTGTTCGAGCAGGTAATAACTTGGTCCTGGTGTCGACGAATGACCTCTCCCCCCTGCAGTTGGCACTTATAGGATACCGGGCCCGTTTTCTCAATGGTGATAGCAGGGGTCCATTTTGGGGAACCCGGCGTGTATTGACGGACCATCACAGGTGACTCAGGTTGAATGTCAACCGCGCGAGACCCTGGGTGGTATATTATCTTTTCTGAGCGTCCTGGCGTTGAGCGACCTTGGACGCGATTGCTTCTGACGGCCAAAGTAGATCAAGACGGGAGCGAACTTTCCTGCCTAGCATCAGTTCGGCCGGCGTAACACTTGTTGTCGAGTGGGGTGTTAGCCGATAGTTAAAAAGAAACCTGTCTAGTGCTAGGCGTAGGGGTTCCGTTGACTTCCGTATATTCTTCTTGAACGTTTGTACCATACGCTCTACTTGACCATTAGTTGAAGGATGATATGCTGCGCTTGTAATATGCCGCATACCACATGCCTTTACGAATTCTTGGAATTCAGCCGATATGAAACACGTTGCGTTGTCCGAAACAATTGTTACCGGAAATCCAAATGTTGCAAAAGTGTGTTTCAGGCACGAGATCGTTTCGCTAGAGGTGGCAGTAGTTGTGGGAAAAATTTAAACCCTCTTAGAGTGTGCGTCCACGATCAATAGGTAGTATTTTCCATCCATTGGGCCCGCGTAGTCGATGTGTATGCGATGCCATGGCTTCGCCGGCCATTCCCACGGATGGAGTTCAGCTTTCGTTGGTGCGGCTCGAGTGCTCAGGCACTCGCTGCGTGACTTAGTCGTTTCTTCTAGATCTTTATCCAGAAGGGGCCACCATGCATAACTGCGAGCGAATTCCTTCATCCTGGATGATCCTGCAAGACCAGAGTGAAGTTCATCCACAATAGCTTGTCTGAGGGCTTGAGGCACAGTTATTCTTGCTCTCCAGAGCACACAGCCATTTTGTGTGGACAATTCGTTTCTCCTCCTTGTGTACGGAGCGAGATCGGGGTCCCCGATTACCGTCGAAGGCCAGCCTGCCTGGCAGTATTTGTATACCTTCGAAAGTACTGGGTCCCTTAGGGTGCCGTCGCGAACATGGGTGCTGGTGACCGGAGCTGACTCGAGGAAGTTTACTAGGGACGTCCATTCCGCTGGAATGGGCGTGGCTTCCTCGGGAGTTGTCACAGGTAGACGACTGAGAGCATCAGCCGTGCCCAACAGCACGCCAGACCGGTGACGCAAGGTGAACTTGTAGGATTGCAGCAGAAGGGCCCACCTCTGAATGCGCCCGGATGCCATTGGAGGAATGCTTCTACTCGCATCAAATAGTCCTAACAAAGCTTTGTGGTCAGTAACCACAGTGAAGTCCTGTCCCCACAGGTAGCAATGGAATTTTCTGAGTGTGAACATCATAGCCAGAGCTTCTTTCTCAGTCTGGGAGTAGTTACGCTCGGTTGCTGTTAGGGTTCGGGAGGCAAAACAGACGGGGCGTTCAATACCATCAATAAGGTGACTGTTGGCTTACCTTCCGCGTTGCTGGGTGCCTTGGCCAACCAGCAACCGCAAACAGCTTCACTGCTGATGCACCTTCCGGTTCTCCACAGAATCGGAAGCAAGGCGCTGCCGGCCTTACTATACAAACACACGGTTGACAGCAAATCTCAGGAACGAAAACACGCCGCGTCTGCACTCTACCATGTCCAACACAACACTGCGACCCGCCAGCCGCAGCCTTCTGGCAGCGGCGGCAAGATCCCAAAGTAAGACGGCGGTGAGCACATCGTTGCAGCGCCCTCTTGCGGCGGCAAATACTTCAACACCACAGTGACACAGCACCGCTCCCACACCATACGCACTATTGTCAGTTGCCTCCACTATGGGTTTCTGGGGGTCGAAGTGGACTAAAGTCTGGGAGTCCAGAAGGGCTTGTTTAGACTTCTGGAATGCCCTCTCCTGACTTGCATCCCATTTCAAAGGAGCTTTATCCCGCAGTAAGGCATTTAGGGGCTCCAATATAGTTGCAGAAGATCTTAGAAATTTCCTGTAGAAGTTCAATAGCCCCAGGTACGCCCTCAGCTGAGTCACATTTGTAGGAGCTGGGGCATTCCTATTGAGGTTAGGGTAAGTAAAGCGAGACACTTGGGATTTATATATTGTCAGTAACACACAGCAGGACACAGTAAGTTTACATCACGAACGATAGCGGTGGAGTGGGCTCCAGCCAAGCCTGAGAACCATGAGCTCAGTTCTATGAGAACCATGAGCTCAGTTCTCAACGTAGAGTACTGTTTAAACACATTCTAACACAAGAGCATTGTAACATTATCGGTATTATACACATATACATTCAATGTGCTACAATAAAGGTTTCAACACTCCTTCTCACATTGAATGTGTGTCAGATGAGACCATTCCTAACTTAGTTCTTAGTCTGGAGAACTTTTCTATGGGCATGTTCTTGGTGAAAATGTCGGCGAGCATTTCGTCGGTAGGGCAATATACTACGTCTATATCTTTGTTACTTACAAGATCCCGTACACAGTGAAACTTAATATCGATGTGCTAGCTCCTCTCATGATATTTGGGATTGTTGGCAAGACAGATGGCTGACTGGTTGTCTTCGTTTATAACCATTGGTTCCATAGTACCAAAATTTAGATCACTGAGTAAGTGCTTCAAACAGACAGCCTCTTGAGCCGCACCGGCAAGAGCAACGTATTCGGCTTCTGCAGTTGAGAGGGCTACACAAGTTTATTTGTTGGATCTCCACGTAATTGCCGAATTACTGAGGGTGAAACAGTAACCAGAGGTAGACTTTCGGTCATTTTTATCACCAGCCCAGTCAGAATTTGGATAACCAATGCAAGTATCAGAACATTTGCTATACAAGATACCTAGTTTAGAGGTGCCTCTCAGGTACCTGAATATTCTCTTAACACACATCCAATGCTGTTCAAGAGGTTTGGAACTGTATTTAGCAACATTATTCACTGCGAATGCAATGTCAGGTCGAGTTCTGGTTGACAAATACAAAAGGCTACCTACAGCACTTTGATAAGTAGCAGGTTCAAATTCGACATCATATGGGGAGCATATCGAATTTACATTTACATCAGCGGGAGTTGCAACAGGTTTACAATTATTAAAGCCAAATTTTGACAACAGAGCCTCAGTATAAGCAGTTTGATTTAAGAACACATTGCTTTTAGATTGTACAGCACTTACACCTAGGAAGTAACTCGGCACACCAAGGTCCTTCATTTTGTAGTCAGTAGAAAGACTCATCTATATTTTATTTATTACGTCACCAGACTCAGAAGCAATTATTAAATCGTCTACATACACCGCCACAATACACAGTTTCTCATTTTGAATACGAGTGTATATACAAGCATCACTCTTAGATTGTACAAAACCCAATTTCTTCAAATAGCTATCTAGTGTAGTATTCCAAAACTTAGGAGCTTGTTTTAGTCCGTAGAACGATTTTTGTAGTTTACACACCAGATTTTCTTTGCCTTTGACAATAAAACCGTCAGGTTGAACCAGGTAGAGTTCTTCAATCAGTTCTCCATTAAGGAAGGCTGTTGTAACGTCAATATGATGGACTTGCATGTTATATTTGGCAGCTAAAGCTAGTACTGCCCTGACAGACTCAAATCGAACCACGAGACTGAATGTCTCGTCGTAATTAGTGCCATATTTTTGTGAGTAGCCCTGAGCCACAAGGCGGGCTTTGTATGAGCAAATGCTTTCGTCAGGTCCGGTTTTTCTTTTAAAGATCCTCTTCGATTTAATAGTTTTTTGTCATTAGGACACTCTACAAGAGACCATACTTTGTTTTGATTCATAGACTCCATCTCATTCTCCATAGCTGTCTCCCATAGTTTTGCTTCTGGTCCACTGAGTGCTTCTTGAACACAAGATGGTATATCATGCTCATTTTTCATTAAATACACCCATTCACCAAACCTATCAGGAGCCCGTCGATACCTGGCTGATTGTCTAGGCTCCATTCCCTCCATCCCAGCCTCTGACTGTCTATGCTCCACCCCTTCCTCAGAGTCTTCTGGTTCTGGTTCCTGAGGAAGAAGAATAAAATTACCATCATTTACTTCTGAAGGCTCCTTCTCAAATGGCATCTGCTGAGATTCATTGAACATAACGTCTTTACTCAAAAATATCCTTCTGCTGCTTATGTCATACAGACGATATCCCTTGGATCCACTTACATATCCTACAAGAACACACGGTTTAGATTTTGGTTCAAGTTTTTCCCTGTCATCTTTGGGGACATGAGCGTACGCACTGCAGCCAAAGGTTCTGAGGTGCTGTACATTGGGCTTGTGTCCATCAAGGGCTTGATAAGGAGTCATATCATTCAATGCACTAGCAGGGCTCCTATTTTTGACATACACAGCAGTTGATATAGCTTCACCCCAGAATAATTTTGGTAACTTTGAACCAGACAGCATAGCTCTGACAGAGTCAAGGAGAGTTCTATTTATTCTTTCTGCAACTCCATTCTGTTCAGGTGTCTTCGGCACAGTTTTTTCATGGATAATTCCTTCCCTTTTTAGGAATTGTTCAAAGTCATTAGAGATGTATTCCTCACCGTTATCGGAGCGCAGAATTGTAATTTTGTGATCATAGTGATTTTCTACCAGAGATTTGAATTCCTGAAACACTTCAAAAACATCACTCTTATGTTTGATAATGTACACCCAAGTATATCTGGAGTGGTCATCTATGAAGGTTACAAAATATCTTCCACTCCCAAGTGATATGGGATTAAGCTTGCCACACTCATCACTGTGAATTAGTTCTAAGGGTCGGCGTTCCCTTTTGTGATTTGTTTTGGGGAACGGAAGCCTTTGATTTTTACCATCACAACAGTTTTCACAAAAAATGTTATCTCCACTTACAGAACAATCAAAACCTTTAACAAGATTCTTCGTGGCTAATTTCTTAAGATTATTAAATCCTAGATGACAGAATCGTTTATGCCACAGAATTTCATCAGAGGAAACGTTCACCCATTTAGCAGCTTGATTAAGGGTGCAATTAAGTTTATACAATTTTCCTACTTTACTGCCTAAGGCGATTAGTTTGTGGTCTTTATTTACAATTTTACATGAGCTTTAGTCAAAGTAAACTAAGTTTCCACTTTCTGTAATCTGAGGCACAGATAGTAAATTGTAGGCTAAGCCAGGAACATACAAGACATTCTTAACAACACAGGTATCTACTAGACCTTTAGGCAACAACACCATAACTTCAACATCACCTACACCAATACCTTGCAACTTTCTACAATCACCAATTTCAATGTTAATTGGACAAGGTAGCTCATTCATACAGGAAAAATCATTCCTATTATTACACATGTGTGCTCTAGCTCCGGAATCTATTACCCAACAATTATTGATTTTCATCACAGACAATGCACTGATATAATTGGTTTTACCTGCTCCAAAATTTTTCTGTTCTTCTGTGTGGTTCCCATCTTCTTTCTTCAATTTTTCTTGATAGATCCAGCACTTGGCGCGTAGGTGTCCCATTTTTCCGCATTCGAAGCATCTCGAGTTTTTCAATTTGGAGGTCACAAGGGATTTTTCACTGAAGTCTGAAGCACTTTGGTTTTTCAGTTTTGCTTCTTCATTCAGAAGGCGCTCTGTCACAATATCCCATGACGGTAGTTTTCTCGTGAGCTTCCAGTGCAGTCACCAGTGAGGCGAAGTGGTCGGGAAGTGACAACAGCAAGATTATTACACGACTTTCTTCATCAACAGCGTCATCAATCACACTCAATGACTAAAATATTTCGACAAATGCTTTGAGATGAGTTTGTAAGTCATGGTCTTCTTTCAGTTTCATGTTGTAGAGTCTTTTGCGTAGTCTGAACTTATTAGACCAAGTTTTCTTTTGAAATGTATCATCAATTTTGTGCCACAGTTGCACAGGGTCAGTAGGATCACCCAATAAATACAGTTGACTCGTTTCGACACCAAGCACAATTGTTGCTAGTGCACTGTCACGTCTTTCTTCAAATTTTCTTCGAGCAGTCTCGTCCGTAGTCTGTGGCATGGTTTCCGTTCCTCGAACCAAGTTCCACAACTTTTCTTTCATTAAGATCATCTTCATTTGCAGCTTCCACGTAGAATAGTTTTTATCATTAAGAGCAGTGAGGCAGTTCTTAGCACTTTCACTTAAGGAGCCTGCCATGTTTCTTTCTCTTTCACTGTTTCTGTCTCACACAGTACTAACAGATCCCCAACGTCTGTTCTCGCTGTCCCGGGCTGTTTTTCGCTCCGGGACTTAGGATAACCTCACTTGAAATTGTTTCTTTCCTCTCGTCGGGTGCGTCGTCGAGTGCGGAGCTGAACTGAAGCTCCGCGTAAACGCGGCGTCAAACATTTCAAAATGTAAGGGAACAAAACTTTCCCAAAACCCCAAACTCGAACTGAGTATCTGTGAATGTGCTTTCTACCTCATTGAATCGCGAAAGTGAAAAACAGTAATCAAGTACAATCATTTGTGACCAATTTAATCGTGCAAAAACAGACTGGTGCTTTCTGTAAACTTTTTCTCCACTCGAAGTCTGTGTAGCGACCCTCGGTGTAGCCTCCCTCCCTGGTCAATCGCAACACCTGCTCCTCCCTCTTCCGCATATAGTACCACGAATACCAGCATGGAAACAAAAAAGGCTCGATGCACTAGCAAATTTGAATTTTGTGAAGACAAACATAAAACACAGTGATAAATTTTTTGTTATTTAATCAGTTATTGCAACTAAAAAAATCATGTTGAGTATCTATGATGCTCAATTTTGACATTTAATCCTCAAAATTGTGTTCAAATTACTTTACCAGTAAGTAACTCTGTCCTTTTATTGAGAACTTTTGGTGAAACAGTGACGTTAAAAGTGAATTAGAGAAAATATTTTCTGTAAATGTTGAAGGTCGCAAAATGAGTGAATAAAATGTGAAACCCTGAAACAATAGAGCTCTATGAGGGCTCAGCTACGCCAAGTCTGCGCCCGCACCCCTTCCTCCCCCCCAGCCTACCCTCGCCTTGCAAGAATTGCCACGCTGTATTAGTGGCTAACTTAAATCTGTGTTCACTGCTAGAACATAATTCCACAACGTGAGGTGAATTTTCAGCAATATGACGTCTTTTGGATAGCTCACCATAGCAATCTTTACACGGAAAAAAATTGTATTGGTTTCTTCACAAGCAGACGAACGAGAAACGCCAAGCTGGATCACCGCAAGCATCCTGCTCCCCCCCCCCCCCCCGGTCTCTGTCTACTCCACCTTCTCATTTCCTCTACCCCTCCCCCTCTGTCTTACGGGTGGCTTCTCTTCGTCTGGCATTGAAAGGCGGTCTTTTTCGTTTTCAAATGTTAACAAGCAATGCAATCCCTTATTCGCAAATATTTCAATGATGGCTATCTTTCTTGTTGAAAGTTAATCACCAAATTTTCAACCTCCTCGGAATAAACAAAATTAACTTTCTTTTGGTGAAATAGTGACCCACCAGTTAACTTTGGTGAATAGTGACATAAAAAGGGAAAGAGGGATTACAAATTTTGTTATTATGAAACGTTGAGATACTGAGTGAGTAAAATGTGTCAACCTGCAAAAGTCTGAACGTCATTGTCGTCATTATTCACGGCCGACCAATACTCTCCCAGTTCCTCGCCTCCTTTCTCCAGCATTTAAGGGCAACTCTATCTTTTTATGTTTTTGGTGTTGTTTTTATAGCAATATTTTTGGGTGTTTCAAATTCTAAATGAGAAGCTAGTCCTAACTCATGCGTAAACGATTACCCTCCTACCCACGACGATCGTTACTCACTCCGTAACAGCTACACAGTGAACAAAATTTTGAATTATCTTCACCTTTATTCACTCATCCAATACAACTGAAGGGTGGAAAGGTTTAGTGGACTACTTGCATAGGAAATCCATTCAAAGTAGTCCACTAAAGCTTTCCACCCTTCAACTTTACAATGTCTCATTACGAAACTCGCTCAGCTACTCGGAAAGCAGCTTTATCTGGAGAAACAACATCCCTCACAACAGCACCGCATGAAAACTCAAACCCCAAAAAGCGGAATTTATCTGAACCGTTCAAAAAACGCAAGAAAACACCACCAAAATTCTCGCGTGTAAAATCGCTCGCTAAAAAGCCTAAGCCGCTCACAATGACGACAACAACTCCGACAGGTGACGTCGACGAAAGCACCGCAACTCCCAAAACATCACCAGTGCCGACCGACAGAGAATCGACGGAGAGGTGCCCGACAGAAAATCGAGCTGCAGAGTCGCCCGTCTTTAACGAAAATCTCCCAAGCGCTGCTTGTACCTCATCAGTGGCGCCAGCTGCCACAGCACCACCGCTAGCTCCTTCGTCTCGTCCCAACAATTGCGTCATGGCGGCATCTCCTCTGTCCTGCGTCACCGAGAAAGCTCAAAATTGTTCACCAACGACGATGACACCAACGTCAACGTTGGAACGCGATAAAATTTTCGATGTGAGGAACCAGTCAGAGAGCAAAAGGGGTAATTTTAATTGTAATTTTAATAATAAATTGTGTGTAGGCCTTTCAGGCGGTGGAGTTGGGTTTGAAAATGCATGCGCGGCAGCTGACACTGGCAGTAAAGTACCTCATAGCGCAAACTGCGAGGATAACTTAAGATTTTCAGTGGAGAATAATACAAACAAACCTGCTATCGCTTTTGATGGGTACTTACATCCTCTCCAAATGACCAGCTCCCAAACTATTCACGAAAGAAATAACATGCTGTCTCTTACAGCTGCATTTCTCAATAAAGCTTTGAGACAAAATTGTCCCCCAAGCCCAGCGTCGATTTTTTCCACTGTATCAAATATTCAAATGATTACAGAACAGCTTTTTGCTTTAAATTATTGTATCAGCGCTCATGATTTTACGCCGGTGGTAGCTGCGAGTAACCATCATTATGTGAAATCCCCTCTAGACACTTTTCTCTTTGGAGACAATAGTCTCACAAAAATCAACAGAGATGACATTGATAGCGCATGCAGGATTCAGATCATAACTTCGGAACGTCTAAATGATCTTTATGATGAGATCGAACGCGCACCTCCTTTCAGGAACTATATAATTAGTTTCAAAGGTTTGAGCCTCTCATCCCATAATCTCACTAAGTTAAAAAAATGTGATCATGACAAAGAATTTTTTTCTCATATTTATGTGGTGAGTGCCTGCAGTGGGCAGCAATTGTACATGGCATCGAGCCTGTACAGAAAAATTGGTCTTAAACTGATTCCGCTGCGAGCAAATGTAAAAACCGGTCCTGTTAATGAAGCTTACAACAATGTCCGCATTTGGCCTGTTACGCGAGAAGACACGCATCATTTTCTTCAACAAATTGCTCTAAGATCACCTTTGAGACTAACTTCACATTTTATCTCCTGTGTCAGAAACTCCCATGATCTGAATGAAGAAATTCAATACTCTAATGATTATGCAAAACAGCAAAATGAGTTGAATGATTGTTCTAAGTTGACCTCCTATCCACGTGAAACCTCCAGCAGCATAAACCGATGTTTGCCTTCATATAAAAAACCTTCTCCTCCCCTCTCCTTCCGTTGTTTGCCCTCATATAACAAGCCCTCTCCTGCATCTGCCACAAACAGTTGCAGACTGCCTACAAAAAATAGGTTTTCATTGCTATCCAATGCTGATGAAGAGGATGAAAAGCCCCTCTTAGACACGAGCATAAATCAACATCCAATCACATACTCGGAAGCAGTGAAATCAACAGGAAGAGAGAAATCGCTGCAAAATTACAGTCGACAATCGATGGAAAATCCACTACCAAACTGTATGCACAATCATCACCAGAAAAATATAATTGACACGAGCATTTCCCCGTTCTCTGCAAATCTCCGTACAAGAAATCACCACAGAGCGGGAATTCAAAGCCAGAAAAACGTAAATTCCCCGTGACCTCTCAGAACCTCTTAATGATGTAAAAAGTACGAAAAAACGTCTCCAGCCCCATTTGTGAACGCATGAATTCCTCAATGGATGAGTTGAAACGATCATGGAACATAGAGCTGATTTCCACCAAAGCCGATGGATACTGCCTCCTCCATGCAGTAGCTCATCTACTTACAAAACAACCAGCATCAAAATGGAATTACAATTCCCTAAAGGCTGCAATCAAAACAGAGAGTAAAGCAAACAACAGCACATACGCCAAGTTTGTAGACAAGAACAGTGGAGACAAGCAAAACCTCATAGATAATTACATTGACGACGAACATTTTGACCAAGCTGCTGTAGACCTTATACCACTAATCATTTCAAATGTGACAGGCTAAAAACTTCTCGTCCTGGATGAACAGGATCATTGTGTTTTTAAAATATCAGTCGATCCCATTTCAGAGTTATCAAATAATAACCCTCCACTACTGCTCCATCGCAAAAACGATCACTACAGTGCTCTTGTCACACAAGGCAAAAATTAGACCGGGGTTACCTCATCTTGACAGAGCGCCGCTGCCCAGCCAAATAGTAGACTTTCTTACATAGCAGATGCTGGGCCAAACACCCTGGGCAACTTAGACAAAATCGATAAATCCCCTGAACTATCCCATCGAGATAGTAACTTCGCTACCTTTAAAAAGAGTGCTAATATAGGTAAAATCAAAATCAAGCATGTAAATGCTCGAAGCCTGAATGGTAAATTGGATGAAATCAGAGTAATGTTGGTCACTGAGAAAATTGACATTTTGTGTGTCTCAGAAACATGGTTTGAGGCACGAACCCAAAGTTCATTTTTTAACATTCCTGATTACGTGTTGTACCGCTACGATGGCGCTAAAACCAGCCGAGGTAGTGGATCTTGTATTTTTGTGAAAGAAATGTACTCAACATCTTCACTACTAGCGAATAAAGTTTGCGAAGGCATTGAAATGGTTTGGTTAGAAGTGCAAATAAATAAACACAAATCAATAATCATTGGCAGCCTTTACCGGCACCCATCGTCTCCCCTAAATCTAACACTAGATTTCATTGAGGAAACCTTCAAAGAAATCCTTCAGGCCAAAAAATCATTCTTTGCTTTCGGAGATTTCAATGTTGACCTAACAGACAAAAACAATCAGCTAAGCAAACTATTGTATAAACTAAGCCTATCACAAATGGTCAAAGAACCGACTCGCATCACTAAAGACTCTGCAACTCTCCTCGATCTAGCAATCACAAATAATCCCACCGCAATACTTAGTACAGTAATATCACCTTCTATTTCCGATCACCACTCTATAGAATGTGAAATTAATATTGCAAAGGAAAGACAAAAATACCGCTTAATTACCTATCGCTTGAAAAGGCACTATTCAGCAGAACTATTAAAAAAAAAACTACTCGACAGGTCTACCGAATTCCAGAAAATGATGCAATCTGACGATGTTGACATTCAAGTGTCAATCTTCAACGAGAACTTCACAGCAGCTCTCGACGAATGTGCACCTTACGTCACCAAAAAAACCAAGCCAAAACGGACTGTTTGGATTACTGACGAAGTTGAAGAGATGAGAAAGAAAATCACTGAAGCGAAACAAACTCACTTCCACCAGGCACTGATAACGGCTAAAAATAACCCGAAACGAACTTGGGAAATCATTAGTGAGGTAGCCCCATATAAAAATTTATATCGCATAAGTAATTTCGAAAATCCTTTGGCAACAGCCACGGATTTCAACACATTCTTTTCAAAAGTAGGGGCTCAAGTTTTCAGTGAGGTGTGTACCAATCCAGATGAAACGACAATTGAAAATTCATGCCCCACTGCACCCTCGAGGACTGATGTCAAGTGGAGACCACGCCCTGTCGATTTACCGGAGTTACGAAACATCTTATACTCACTAAAAAACACAAAGGCAGTTGGACATGATGGTATCAGTCATGATACCACATGATGGTATCAGTTTCCCTGTTACAGCACCATGGATTCGTCTGATAATTTTAATACATCAATAGTAACCAACACGTTTCCAAACCAGTGGAAACACTCCATTATTAGACCGTTGCATAGAAGTGACGTGACCTAAATACAGCATCAAACTACAGGCCCATCAGTCTTTTGCCTGTGATGTCCAAACTATTGGAGAAAGTGGTGACAAATCAACTGTCATTTCACCTGGACGAATCAAATCTACTCCACCAAAATCAATATGCCTATAGAAGAAATACTAGCACTCAAGACGCTCTGCTCAATTCATCAGAAAAAATATACAGTGACATCGATCAAAAGAATGTAACACTCTTGCTTCTACTCGATCTCTCTAAGGCGTTCGATAGCGTCGAACATAAAAGACTTCTACATAAAACACTGAACCTGGAAATAGCCACGCAATGGTTTGAAAGTTACTTGTCAAATCGATCTCATGCAGTCCGCATAGAAAACAAATTGTCCCCATTCATTCAAAACAATTTTGGTGTTTCCCAAGGATCCATTCTTGGTCCGCTACTGTTTTCTATTTTCATTAATGATTTCCCTCCAATGCCTTCTAACACACGGATCTCAATGTATGCAGATGATGTTCAAATTGCAATAACAAGTTCTGCATCGGAAATACCACAGACGTAAATTAAAGCCGAAACTTTACTGACTAGCCTGAAATCATGGTACGACCGAAATGGTCTCAAATTAAATGCTAATAAAACACAATGCGTTATTTTTGGATCCAAAGATGCAATTAAAAAAACTTCAGGTCTTGCTCTTGCAGTTGGAAATGATAAAATTAATGCATCAGAAAAAGTTAAAAATCTTGGTATCTGGTTCGATAGAAATATGTCCTTCAAATCTCACGTTGAGACTACTTGCAACAAAATATACGGAACTTTATCGTTTTTTCATCGTATAAAAAGTATGCTAGACGAAAAATCCAGATTATTAGCCATTCAATCCCTTGTGTTATCGCGCATTGACTACTGCAGCCTAGTATGGGGAGACTTACCTCAATATCTTCAAAGGGACTTACAAAAATGCATGAATTTTGCAGCCAAGGTGGTATGCAACGGTAATTTCAAAAGAAGTGATCACGTAACCCCTCTCCTCAATAAACTCGGCTGGATTCCTATCCAAGAAAGGCTCCTCATGCAGAAGGCCCAATACGTATTCTCTTCGTTATATCTTCCTCAGAGCAATGCTGAGATAGTGCGTTTCTATCCACCCACTGTAACCAATCAAAAACCGAACAGAAACAATAATGTCTTAGTCAACTATCGTTCATCTCACTTAGGGCAGAAGGCTCTGTCCATATCAGGCGCCTTACTGTGGAACAAACTTCCCCTGAGTATTAAAGTCCCTCAAAGACCGAGAGAATTTAAAGCCAAAATAACTCGTCATCTTGTGTCTCAAAAATAATTCTTAGTTACAGAACATACTGAATAAGTACTGACGAATCTAATTTGCCTAGTATCTCCATTGCTGAACAATCTCCCTCGCTCATTGTTTAATAATTCAAGACATCACACAACAGTTTGGAAGTATGCGTAGGTATTGTGATTTGACCGCTATACGTTGTCATTTGCAAACATGCTTACTTGTATAAGTGTGTACGTATATAGGTGTATGTGCGCATATGGGTGTGTATATGTGCACGTACACCTGTGTGCACTAGAGTAGATAAACCAGTCGAAGGTTGCATTTTATGTCACTCCTCTCCGTTTCTGTGCAAGCATCAAACTAGACCGTCATGGTACGTATGTGTGTGTGTTTATCAATTGCAGACATTCTGCACCATATTACAAAGATAATGTGTTTTTTTCTAGTATGAAATTGTAAAGCATCCATGTAAAAAAAAAAATAAAAAAAAATTCGTTGTGTGTCCATCCATTTATAATGCATTAATATGCTTATTCTGCTTATATTTATATGCATATAATAATGTGATACCTATGTTTGCTTATCAATTGCCGACAATTTGCGCCATATTTCAAAGATAATGTGATTTTTTTTCTAATATGAAACCTTCATAGGACATTAATGTTTTCTTTCTTACTCACGTCCCACAATCGTTTTCATGTTTCTGACTTTAGGTAGACTGTTGTGTGCCACTATTTTTAGTTCGAAATTTTATAAAATTCATGCTATAATAAAAGATATTTTCTCCGCTTCCCTCGTTTGGAATTCTGGTTTATACTGACTAGTTTACGCTGATATTTGCGCACATGCTGACTTGTGTATATGTGTACGTGTGCACGCTATGCGTGTGACACTCTGTAGAATGCGTATGTATTATAATGCGTATTACTCCGTATTGCCTCGATGCATAGAAATGCATTTGTGTATGCTTACGAGTTTGGTGTATGTGCGTGGGTATGTGTGTGCATGTGTATGTGTATATATTTACATGTATACGTGCACATATATGTGTACTAGACTGACAACTAGCATTTTACTAGAGATAATGTTTTTTTTTCTGTGCACTCTCAACTTGTAACATTACCTAACTCGTCATCTCTTTATTATTGTAAAGCATTCATGTACAAACTATACATTTGTTGTGCGATCATCCATTTATATTTAAATAAAATGCTTATTAACTAATGACCGTTATGTTAAAATTGTTGAATCAGAAATACAAAACTTATAATCTTCTTGGTCCGCATGCTTATGTGTACATATATGTATATATATGTGTATATATATATATGTATATATATATATATATGTATGTGTGTGTGTGTGTGTATGGATATATGCACACATACATACGTATATGTACGTATGTGTGTATATGGATATATATTTATATATATATATTTTTTCATGTTTCCTTAAAATGACACTTGTGAACATTGACCGAAACAAGCGATTTCATGTATTATTTCCTGGCGTCAAGAATTGCGAAGTTTTATGTCATGTACATGTAAACTGTCAAAAGTGTTTTCACCCCACAATGAAAATGCATCGTCCATGAAATTGTGTTATCTCTTATAATTATCATTACATGTATTATCAAATGTAGATTGAAAGCTAGATTAGGAGTACATTGCCCTCAATCATTTCTTTTCGACTAGTGACCCGAGTTTTACAATACTCGTGTGTGTGTATCATCTAAGTGTATTAATTTTAAGATATTTTAAAAACCAATGATGGTACTTTTGTACCATCTTTTTTGGAAATAAAATGTTTTTTTTTCTTTTCTTTCTTTTTTCTTCGGAAGGCTGTCTGGGCCCATAACCTATTGAGGTTAAGGTAAGTAAAGCGAGACACTTGGGATTTATATATTGTCAGTAACACACAGCAGGACACAGTAAGTACATCACGAACGATAGCGGTGGAGTGGGCTCCAGCCATGCCTGAGAACCATGAGCTCAGTTCCATGAGAACCATGAGCTCAGTTCTCAACGTAGAGTACTGTTTAAACACATTCTTACACGAGAGCATTGTAACATTATCAGTATTATACACATATACATTCAAGGTGCTACAATAAAGGTTTCAACAATTCCGGATAGCTGCTACCTTCTCGGCCGTGGGGTGCGACCCATCCTTGTCAATCTGATAACCAAGGTAGGATACCTGTGATACTCCTATTAGGCACTTCTTCATTTTCAGTTTTAGCCCTGCCTCCTGTAGTTTAAATAAGACTTGATTGAGACGCTTGTTGTGCTCTTGCTCATTAGTGCCACTCACCAGGACGTCATCCAGGTAGCAGAACACTCCTGGGAGGCCCTGCAATAGTCCTTTAATGGCTCGCTGAGAGATCCCGGGAGCGGAAGCAATTCCGAAACTGAGACGGTTGTAGGCAAATAAACCTCTGTGGGGGTTTATTACCGGGAGTTCCTTGGAGTCTTCTTCCAAGGGTAGTTGAGCGTATGCCTGAGACATATCTAGCTTGGAGTATATAACTCCTGCTAACCCGCTAAATAAATCTTCCACCCTGGGTATAGGGTAGGTATCTAGCTTAGTGGCGCGATTAACCTTCAGTTTATAGTCACCACAGATTCGGAGGCTTTGATCAGCCTTGAGCACGGGAACAATAGCCGCTGCCCATCTAGAGTACTGTACAGGGGTGAGAATACCTTCCTGTACCAGTCTATTTGGTTCTGCCTCCACCTTAGGTCTGAGTGAGTAAGGCACATTCCTGGCTTTGCAAAATTTAGGTAATACAGTGGGATCAATCTCAATTCTAAACTTCCTGCCCTTAAAGCAACCTAGACCTGGTTGGAAAAGCTTTGGAAATTTTTGTACTAGTCCTTCTGCCTGGGTAACCAACTTATGTACCCTATTAACAACTATGGTTAATCCTAGGGAGTTAATCAGGTTCCTACCCAGCAAGGCTGGTCCCTCCCTGTCTACAACTACAATAGTTGCTAGCTGTGGAGCCCTACCACTAGCTTCATGCTGGATGCTAGCCCTAATCTCTCCACAAACTACTAGTTCAGCTCCCCCATAAGTCCTAAGCTTAACATCAGAAGGTCTGAGTTCGGGTCTTGTCTTAGTTGGTACTTTAGAGTAAGTGGACATTGAAAGGATAGACCTGGCAGCACCTGTATTTACCTCCATCTCTAATGGCACACCATTTAGTAACAATTTCATTCTGATTGGGGGTTTCATTTCCACGGCTATTGAAAATATTTCCCCATAAAAACCATGATTGGGCGCTGGGTAATCTGCACTGGTTCCATTACTAGTTCCATTAGGGTTAGGGTGGTGTTCCCTCCCTCTTTTTTCATGCATAGCTTGCACAAAATTATTTTTGTTGCCTTTAGCAGATTTCTGCCCTTTTAGTTTAAAACAACATTTTTTTAGATGACCTTTTTGGCCACAACCATGACAATTACTGTCTTTATAGGGGCAATCTCTACGCCAATGCAAACCACCACAGCCGCTGCATGCTGATTTGGGGCTCGCTTGTGCCTGAGTCTTGCCCTGAGGCTTGTAAGCAGTTTGCTGAACTCTAGTCTGACCTACATTCAAAATAGAATTTGGTTGCCTCGACCCCACTGTTTCTCTCAGTGTGGTTTCTTAGCAGTAGCTAGATCCATGGCCTTCTGCCATGTCAGGCCAGCTTTATTCAGCAAGCAATTTTGAATTTCATTACTGGACACACCCAAAATGAATCTGTCCATCAGAGTCTCTTCTAGCACTTCCTGTTTGAAATTACAGGTATGTGAGAGGGCCTTCAAGCTAGCGACAAAATCAGCGATGCTTTCCCCTTGTTTCTTGTTCCGCTTACGGAACCGGAACCTTTCGAAGATTTGGTTGCGTGTGGGCTTAAAATGCCTTCTTAACGCTTCAACCATCTAGAGCTTCCTAGAGCTCTACCGATCTCTACACAATAAACATATCTCTAAGCTATTATTATTTATATTTACATATGTACACAACATAAACGACTACAATTAAAGAATTTCCTAGTGCTTGTCATAGCCGTGTGTCTTTAGGACCTGCCTCCGTGCGGGTAAACCAGGGTTCGAGTCCCGGCGCTGGATGACGATTTTCTCTGTTGGGCATAGGGGAAAAATTCTAAGCACAATACCCCACTCTACCCAGGTGTCTAAAATGGGTACCGGTCTTGGCCGGGGGAAAGCATCATGGCGTCCTGGTGTTAGGTATAAGGCATTTGAAAACCCAATGTACAAGGTGATATGTATTAGGCTTGAAATTGGAAATTAAGCATCCGTAGATGCCGTTGTTTACATCTATGCCCCTAATATCATTTATCTATGTGGAACCTTAGCCCACTTCTGTTATGTAAAGTTCTATTTACATTAAAAAACATTGTCAAATTTACATTGCTTTTAGTATCAAATTATTTATTAACCTATTGTCTGTTATTTAATAATCTTTATGCGTATATCACTTACGCCTATAAGTAGAGACGAGAATTCCTATCTATACATCCATCTTTTATTTGCTAATGTTTTTCTCTACTCTTCCGCACACGTACATATCTTATTAGCACAAATGCACACCTTTTGGATACATACTGCACTTGGATACATTTTGGATACTATATAAAATAAGGTGTCCCAAGCGTATATTGGTAGAAATTAATGTAATGATATTAAATCCAGCACATGCTGCTCTGGTTCCTTGTCAAATGAAAATAATTCCACCAAAACGAACGTTTTTCATAGTTCGTGTGGGATGCGATCAGAATTTCCATCAAATAATAAAATTCTGGCTATTTCTCCTATTGCATATAGACCAACAATTGATGGCTGCAAAAATTTGATATATGTTGAAACTATTATAAAATACCATTGAAGGGAAATAAAGGTAAGCTCCATCAAATTTCTCTTTTCAATATATTGATAATATAATCATCATAAGGCAAGATATTTTACCATATCAACAATTAGGTCTCAGGACAACTAAATTTTTATCAGTAATGTACCTGATGCATCGACTTCTGATTTCCTGCAAAAAATATAGACCTTCTCTTCTTCCTCCAGCACATTCTCCTTGAGTTCGCCGTCGATCCTTTCTTTAGGGATGGTTTTCGTGTGTAGGTGGACACACTTCAAGAGAAACTGGGTTTGCCTTTCTTCCTTCGTCCGTCTGCCTAAGAAGCGTTGAATGAGGGCTATTCCTCGTTCTGCGGGGTCGTTCGTGACCTACAGGACACCAACTTGCTTCTTCGAGCACTTGAAACTCGAATCTGTGCTCCATGTTTCAGGACTCAGATCAAGGAAGGTCAACTCCTGGGAATACCTGCCTCCTAGGACATTTTTGAGGAGCTCCATCGATCGCGCTGAGCAAAAGGAGGAAAGCGGTTTGTTGAGATTGATTGGTGTCTTCGACTCGAGGCGCCGTGGATTCTTGGTCGTTGAAGAACGCTTTATCCCCTACCATCGCCGTCTTCTATTCTGGGATGATGCGGTCATCAAAGATGGCCACTCCAATCAGATCCTCAGAAAGGTACCAGAGATGGCGGCGCATCGCACGTTCCAAAACCGACGCACCCCATCGTCACAGATCCTCTTCCCGTCAGTTATGAAGTCCAGGTCGTTCTTGGCTGCGTAGGACGGAATCACTGCCTCGTTCCAGTATTTCGAGTAGACCACGGTCACAAAGAATGTCACTCGACAGATCTCCACCAACTTCCTCCTGCTAATCTTTAGCTGGTCATAGAAGAGCATGATCTTCACGGCATAGCTAGCCTTGGCTATCCATCTGGCCATGTGGTAAGCACCAGAAGTATTGAAGGATCTAAGGACTCTTCCCACAAGGTAGGCCATGCTGAGTAAGATTATCTCTTTATAGTCTTTGCGTGGATGATTCCTACAGTCAAGCAGATGTTTTCAAGCGATGAAGCATCTCAAGGCGGTGAGCTTTTTCGTCGGATGACAGAAAAATTAATGCCAGGAGATGTGGTCGGCTCTGGTCAACAGAACGCCGACGATTCTGGAGCCTCATGGAAAGGGAGATGTTAGGACCAGATGATGGACCCATGCAAGCCTCGAAGACATGCTTCAGAACAACTTCCAGAATGTGATGGTAGCATACCGACAACGCCAGAGTTTTCTCCAGTGCACATTCCATTCTGATAAATGCTCCTTGAACCATTCACGTGTTGGCTGCTGTCGGGTCGAATGACATTCCAATAATGTTGCCCTCTCAGCTGCTTTCCCGCACCAGTTTCAAGACTGTTTCCGCAACAGCTTGTCCTGTTCCGTCAGAAGACACTGGAACACCCAGAAGTTCTTCCGTATCCTCCACGGACACCAAGACGGCAACCCTCTCCTTCAATGACCTTTCGTCCGCTAGACTGGGTAACAACTTGCCGTCCCAATGCAGCACCAAACGGACTTCAGGCTTGAAGGAGAGAGACATGACAATTTCTTCGCGGTTCTTGACTCTGGCCCAGTGGATTGACGAACGGGGCACAGTGACACGTTCGATCTCATGGCCGAGGCTCATTACAACAGCGGTGTAGGAGGATGTTGCAGCACGGACTGTAGAATGAAACGAGCCGTAGGCCAATTATAAGTTTAATTTTAGTGACTCTTATTCAAGCCAATCTCAGTTCACTAGAAACAATTAAAACGCACTATTGAAAGAGTTAACACTTGTGCTGGGCTTGTGTACCAACAAGCCTAACGCTGAAAACATTTGTTTTTCTTGGTTACATCGTTTTTCTTCTTTGAGTCACTTGCAAACAAAGAACGCAAGTGACCTCCTCCAAAAGGTACCAACAACAACAAGCAACAACAACAAACATAGGCATCTTTAGGATGCTTTATTTCCAATCAAGCCTGATACGTATGATCTTGAGCATTGGTTTTTCAAATGTCTTATAATTAACACTACATATAGGACACCATGACGGTACCCCCGTAAAGCCATTTCCGACACCTGGGTTGAGTGGGGTATTGTGCTTGAGCTTTCCCATATACCCAACGGGGAAAATCGCCGCGCCAGCGCCGGGATACGAACCCTAGTCTCCAACATACAAGGCCGATCCCTTAACCACTGTGCCACGGCGAGCACCAGATTCAGGAGGCTTTAGCACTCGGTCCTCAGGAAAGGAGGCTCCATCAGCACTCCTTGGTTATCGGGATATCAGCATCGTCATTACCCTGGGACCTTAATTTAAGACACTTTCTTTTAAGATTCGACTTCTATTTATTATTCTTCGAAAAATGGGATGGCAACGGTTTTGAAATGATGAAGTTATTCATGAATATGTAAGCTCTTCATGAAGCTCCAAGCCGAAGATTGGAGCAGGGGCAGCTCTGCGCTCTCGTGGCCCGGCGTGGCATGGGGAAGTTTCAGCATCGACTTCGCGCCTTTCGGTCTTCGCCTCACGCAGTGGGGGTGCTGCGGCGGCTCTGCTGCACTCCTCGGGCGACGTGCGCCTCTTGAGCTCTACTGCACGGAGGAACAGCCTCTAAGCACGTCCTTTATGGGGAGTTGGGAAAAAATTTCAGGGCAGTGTTTTCTTTCCATCTCAGTGCTTCGATTATTTTTGATAATTGCCAGTGCCAACGGATATTATAACTTAGTTCAGTCTGAGCCAAATAGCAATGAACTTTAGACTCAAAATAGCTTAAGCTCCGTTTGTAGCCTCGCTGCCAGTCTAGCTGGTTTGGCTAAACGACATGTTTGAGACTAATTTTATTCAGCTTGGGTAAGCTCATAAAATGAAGTAAATCTTTTAAATCTTTCCTAAAGTTTTTTGAGCCGCTTCGGTCCGAGGTCTAGTTTACCTGCAAGGTAGTTAAATTCATTATTAAAATTATCTTCGCTCTTAAACGTACGAGTACTGGCTCAGACTTCTTGAAGCGAGCTGGAGGAGTGCGGAGGGTTACCGCGCTGGCCCGTTGCTAAACTCCGGGCTCCCACCACTACGCCATCGGGGCGAACCGTGCCGGCCAAGCTATACACTCGATGTTTTTTGTTTATTTTTACTGTTTGCGTCTATACTTATTAAAATTATGGCTGCCGCATGTAGTTTTTGCTCATTTGGTGATTCTTCTCCAGATTCATTTTCAAGACGGACAGATAGATTGTCACGTTCCGAAGCAAGGGTCAGCTCCTTGGTGAGCTTGTTCTGGGAAATTCGACGGCGTTGAGATGTAGCTGGTGTCAGATATTTGGAATTGTCCTCCGTGTCTTCGTTGACTGATGAGGATGAAGTAGAAGACTCTAAAGCCACGTTACGATCAAGAGTGGATGACGAAGCAGCTGTGTCCTTCTTCTTCATCTTCTCCATCCTTGGTCTCTAACGTCTCTTCTCCTCAGTCGCTTGTTTCAGCTTCTCGACCGCACCAGCCATGGAGCAGCTCTGCCAGTCCTCCCTCTGAGCCTCCAAGAATGCCTTGTCTTCCTCGGGGATCTTCGCTTCCATTGCCTTAGAATGCGCGATGTCGAAAATATCTTCGAGGCTGTCTCTGAAGATGCATCTCTTCACTTCTTCCTTCTCTGTTTTCCGTGACTTGGATTTTGCCAAGCTGCCATACTTCGTTTTCAGTCTGAGAATCTTCTTCTTTACCCACGACACATCCGATATCGGAATGTACACATGACGCCCCACTTGCATGACCTTCTCAGCTGTAGAAGCTGCTGCAACGAGAAAAACCTCCTTCTGGATCTTGTGAGTAAACAAAACAACCTGGAGAACCTGGCCTATCGACGGAAGACAATTCCCTAGAAATGACTATGTTGGGGACTTCTTGAGTAGCCATATAACTCCTATAGATCGTGTATCACACGCCATAACGTTAGACCTGGTGTTAGTTGATCGTTGATTCTGGTTCCAGCTCGGGCGAAGTTCCGATTGCTGAGTCCGGTGAAAGGCGATGAGTGAAAGCTAAATTTCTGCAATAAGTCCTGTGAAAAAGCAAGGAGCAAACAAGCTAACCAAAATTTGAAAATCGTGACAGAAGTCTGATATGCAAGTATCTACGATACGCGAGCTTAGTTTATCCTAGGGAAGCATTATTAATGTATAAAAAAGTTTTAGCCTCTCTTTACCGCGACAAAGATGTTCAAAGAGAGCGAGGATGGAGGCATTATTTAGTACGGAGTTGAGCGAACTTAGAGTTTATGCACATTGCACGGGTTCATAGAAATAGAAAGCTAAGAAAAAAGTTCGTAAAAAAGAAAAAAATATTTATTATTGTAAACTAGAGCTCATACAACATTGACTGCTGCAGTCCCTTACAACATTGACTGCTGCACGCTCAGCCAGTGACCGACAGCTAAACAACCTGACCCCCAGTAGAAAATTAAATGAAATGCGCAACCAGTAAAAGACCAGATACGAAGCTGAAAATTTTCATGCTTGAACTAGCCATGACGGGAAACGAGGGCAACAAGTGCTGGAGTGCGAATGATTCCCTTCGGTTCCTTATTACACCCTAATATACAATTTACATATCAAATTATTCATTATTCCATACTTATTTAAAATATTTTCAAAATAGTATCTATATATATCATATATTATAAACACAGTTCTGCGGATGTACCTATACTTATGTGCAAATCTACAGACAGACCTGTAGAGTTCTCCCTCAGGCTGCTTTACACTCCGGGCAGACTGTGAATATCTTTAGACTTGTGAATATCTTTGCCTGAAGAGAGTGCCTGAGGTACAAACGAACCCGGCGGGGTAATGAAAACAACTGGAATTAACGCCGTATTATAGTCGGTATCGCCGACAGTAATGGCACACAACGGAATATTACAGTCGAGAAATACAGCAACCGAAGACGTCATGGCGGACCGACGGTTGTCGGGGAGGCGCAGCGTGGTTGGAGGACGAGAGCAGGCCGGTGAGGCTGCTGCTGACCGAGTGTCTCCGACCAAGGAGTACCAGAGGCGATAGCAGGGAACTGGCTCGAGTCTAGGAAGCAACGAGGCGGGGCGGCTGGCAGGCGAGGCGGCGGTGAAGGTAGCGAAGGTGGTGATGGCGGAGCGTCGAGACTTTGATGTGAATATCAGGGACGCTGACAGTATACTGGCTGAGCGCTCGCGGTGCAGCTACTTATATAGGCCGTGGTGCGGCCGCCCTGTGGCAATCCAGCTCTCGGATTGGTCAAGACGGAGTGGCGGCTTGCTGCCCACTAAGCCTGTGCAAACTCACGGAGGTTTCATTTGATGTTTCCTCACTATTCGAAACAGGCAGCTTATAGAGCTTGGTGCAGCACCTCTGTGCCAAGCTTGCATTCCGATTGGCCGCTCGATAGAGACTCGCGAGGCCTGTTCGAGGTGACGCTTTTAAGCTTGTGTGGTGGTATTCGCGAACAGCTTGTAGAGATCACCACAGGTGCCCCCCGTTTTTTTAAGTTTCCGAGGATCTCAGTGGGGTTTGATTCTTCTTACGTATTTTGTTATGGTTCCTTGTTCAGGAGCCACCACAGCCGGGGCACAGTCGTTTTTCGCCTCGCTGCCATGCGCTGTCGTGTTGGGCTGGGGTCTGTCGCTGCGTTTCTTCTGAAGGGAAAGGGACTCCTTCGTAGATTTCGTGTACTGTTGCGCTTGTGATTCCACGTGCTCCGTTTTTGTTTCTCTGATCTCCGGTAGGTGCGCTGTTTTCACTCTGTCAATTGTTATATTGGTAGGTTTTCCTCGCACGTCTATGGTGAAGTACTTCGGGGTCCTTCGTAAAACACGAAAAGGGCCATCGTACGGTGTCTGCAATAGTTTTCTGACCCCTCCATTTTTAACGAAAACGTTGGTCACCGTTCGCAAGGCGTTTGGAACATTGACATTTGTAGGCCCCTGCTGCCTTGGCAGTACTGGCTGTAATCGTTTCATTGTCTCTTGTAGCCTTTGCAGGAATTCTCCCGCTGGTAGAGTTTTATTCTGCATTGCAGGCAGTTCTCCGGTGAGGCGTAACGTCTGCCCGTACACCATTTTGGCCGGCGGAATGTTGGCATCTGAGTGTGGTGTGGCTCTGATGTTAATAAGTATGAGGGGCAAGGCGTCCACCCAGTTCGCGTCGGTTACAGCAGTGGCTTTAAAAGCTTCTTAAAATCGTCGGTGTAGCCTTTCACCAAGCCGTTGCTTTATGGATGGTAGGCTGTAGTCATGCAGGTGTCGCTTTGTGCCCAAAGCTGGTAGGAGGTTCTTTCACAGTGTCGATTCGAACTGTTCGACTTGATCCGTAATGATCGTCGTCGGAACTCCAAACGAAGACACCCAGCCCTGGAGAAAAGCGCCGTCCCGATGTTTCTGCTGTACAATCCATCATTGGTGTAGCCGTGCACCATCTTGTGAAACGATCAGTGCACGTAAGCAGATACCGACAATTCTGTGATACGGGCAGGTATCCGACGATGACTACGTGTTTGGTTTGGAATCGTTCATTTGGAACTGGCATTTTTCCAAGCGGACTTTTGACGTGCTTCGTAATCTTGCTCGATTGACAAGGAATAAATTCTTGTGTCCACTTGCCGACATCTCTGTTGAAGCTGGGCCAGATTACCCGTTGTCTTAGGAGGTCCCGCGTTCCTTGAATGCCAGGATGACTGGCTTCGTAAAAATACGTGAATATTGTTTTTTGGCAACTCTTGGAAATGTACGGCCTCTCCTGGCCGGTGGACGCGTCGCACCACAGGGGTATTTTGCTGCCGTGTGTATTGATAGGTCGTATATTCAAAGTACTCTTCGATGCTGGATGCAGGAGCTCTTCTGATTCTTGATATTCATTCTGTTCCTTGATTATTTCCTCGAAGTCGATTGACTGTTCCTTTGGTAGGATTGCGACACCAAACGCGATAGTGCGTCCGCTACAGTGTTGGTGGTGCCACTGATGTGGTTGATCTCACAGTCGAACTGCGAGAGAAACGACAGTTGCCTGGCCACGCGTGGGTTGCTACCTTCCGTAGATTTGTGAAAAGCGAAGCAGAGTGGTCGATGATCCGTCTTGATTTCAAAACTCCGGCCCTCCAAGAAATGTTCGAAATGTTGAACTGCTAAGCAGATAGCCATTAACTCCCGGTCGTAGGTGCTGTATTTGCGTTGCGTGTCGTCCAACTTTTTTGAAAAGAAGGCTACTGGTAGTTGCTCTCCTTCGATTTCCTGTTGTAAAACATCCCCCACCGCGGTAGCAGAGGCGTCCGTAACTAGGATTGTCTTGTCTTCTGGAGCTGGGTGCGCTAACATGGTGAGATGGGAAATCTCGTTTTTCAATCTTGCAAAAGCTGCGTCTTGTTCAGGTGTCCAATTGACGATTTTCTTCGAATTCTGTGAGTAGCCTTTCAGTGAAAGTTCAGCGAAAGATTGCATTTTTCTGCCGCAGCTGGAATAAATCGATGATAGTAATTGACGATTCCCAGAAACTGTCGAAGTTTTTTATCGTCGACGGTCGTGGGAAGTTGCAGATGGCTAATATTTTCTATGGAAGCGGCGCGATCCCCCGAGCTGACACTCTGTGCCCGAGAAAGTCTAGTACGGGCACTCCAAAAATGCATTTTGCTGGGTGCACTTGTAGTCCCTCCTCATGCAGACGACGGAACGGTTGCCTTAAGTGATCCTTATGCTCCTCGGCGGACGTAGATGCTATCAGAACGTCATCGATATATGCAGTGACGAAATCCATGTCTCTGGTGATCGCATCGATGTAACGCAGGAACGTTTGAGCAGCATTCTGGAGTCCGAAAGACATTACAGTGTACCTACTCGTACAAGCCGAACGGAGTGGTGATGGCCGTTTTCTGAATGTCTTCGGCTTTCACCGGTATCTGGTGATAGGCTTTTACGAGGTCAATTTTTGAAAAAATTGTCTTCTTGTGCAGCTTGTAGTGGAAGTCTTGGCAGTGCGGGATCGGGCTTCGTAACTGCGTGTAGTCGCCTGTAGTCCACGCAAATTCTCCAAGCCCCGGGTTCGGATGACTTAGGGACCATATGCATAGGAGACGCCCAGGCGCTTTTTGATGGTCTGATGCTGCCTTGATCTAACATCTTTCTGAACTCGCCCCGAGCTGCTTCTAGTTTTTATGGAGGGAGTTTCCTGGGTCTTGCTTACACCGGGAGGGCCGACCGTTTCGATGTGATGCTCTACATTTTTTCTTCCTTGCTGAGGAGTGCGTCCGTGTGACGCCAGTATCTCGGGGAACTCGTTGAAAATGTCGTTGAACTCCGGCGATGCTTGATGATCGATCCTGTGAATTTTCACGCTACTTAAGTTTGCTCGCTCACAAGGAATTTCAGGTTGTGAGACTTGGATGTACAATCTTTCGTTTGCTACGTCCACGTTTATTTTGTTCGTGTGTAGGCAATCAATGCCTGTAATAAGTTGACCGACATCGGCCACTACAAAATCCCGGCTCACGAACAATTGAGGGGCAAGCTGAATGTTCCTTCCTGCCGTCCTGTATGAGGCTATTTGAGCATTGTTAGCTGCTAGCCGATCGTAGGACGGGGGTCAGGTCAAAATTTATTATCGGGTGGGATTAGACTGACCGCCGAGCCAGTATCGACCAGATATCGGACGTTGTTCACGTCTTTAATGTACAACAGCTCGCCTTCTCTTGCCTGCGCATAAGATGGGGCGCTTACCATCCTCCGCGGCCGTCGTTTCCCGCAAAGCTGCATGGTGACGTGCACTTACTTGTACGATCGCCAAAGGTACGGTGGTGGTAGCAGTATACTTGTCGAGCCTGCTTCCTTTGTTGGCGTTGTGGACGTTTCTGGGCGCCGGGGCTTGATTCCGCCAACTGTCGGCTTTATGACATTTTCTTGCGAGCGTAACGCCCTTCCTAACATTTCTTTGAGTGCGGCTATTTCTTTCATAGCTACGTCGAATTTGGCTCTCGACACCGTCGGAGTGGGTAATGGCTCTACAGCGTTTACGGTGATGGGCTCGGCAGTTGAGGACCGACACGCGGATTGCCTTGCTGTGACTTGATCTGCAATCTCCCTGTACTCTTCGTCCGTTTTTCCTCTTCCTAAAGGCCCTTTTACATTGACGGTGTCTTCGCGCTCCCCACCGTCGCTCCATCTCCCTAGCCAAATAAGCTCCGCCCACAGCAGAGCAAAATGAAACTTATTGCCACGCTCACGGTAAGGGGCGCCGACATTCTGCATGCTAAATATTGGCGGTGTGCACTGCCAGTCAACAGCATACAGTTGCTCCTGAGACCATTGAGAGCATGTGTAGTCATGGTTTACATACTATGGAGCAAAGAAGAAATGAAAACTCCTATCAAAAAATGAAAAGAATTTCCATGTTTTTGTAACGTTAAGCTCGCAGAACATAATAACAGAGTGTCCAGAGAAGATGCTTTTAAAAGTATAGCATCACACTGCTCTAATTATAATATTGCAATGGTTAAAATGAAAATTCAAACACTGAGAGGCCAAGATAAAAAATAGCTCTCACTATTCAAAAAATCAAAGAAACATACATACACAGCGTATGTGAACGTAAAATTAATTACAGTGCAATTAAAATTGTACACTGTGCATTGCTCTCAGGAAAAGTACTTCAAGTGGACGAAAAACATTCGGCAGGTGTCTTTAGAAGATTATGGATATTAATTAAAGGAGAAGTAAAAAATACACCTACAAATCAGTAATTGATATTTATTTTTTCTTTCTATTTTTAGTGTTTTTCGAAGGTAATTGGGTAGCATTAAAGTATTTTTGAATATTAACTTTTTACTTCCGCAAAATATTTTGTAAATATTCTGCAAATTGTTCTGCCAAGTATTCTGTCAGTATTGCAAGAGCAATACTGAAGATCAGGGTTCCCACTGAAAATGTTCAGATAAACCTAGATTGAACTTGAAAAAAAAACAGATTCGTTAAAAATAAACGTAGAAGTGTAGTTTAAATAAGAAAAAAGTAAAAGTTAACATACGTCAGTAGAAACAATGATGGTAATGTTGATTTTATTTCTGTATTTCCTCCTAATTCTCTTCTTCAGCGAAAATTTCAAAATTAAGTCGACTTTTCTGTTGTGCAAGGCGCTTTTCATTATGCTGGTGACATACTCTGTT
Organism: Morinoia aosen; assembly: GCA_030386875.1. Classification (NCBI taxonomy): domain Eukaryota; kingdom Metazoa; phylum Arthropoda; class Malacostraca; order Amphipoda; family Talitridae; genus Morinoia; species Morinoia aosen. The sequence goes on along the minus strand of CM059559.1, from coordinate 38,358,576 downwards.
GATGACATCTCGTACCAATTTCGCCTTAGGCTTCCAACCGTGACAGGTTTTTCATTCTTTCCATTAACCATTTTTCTTTGAAAGATTGCATTTTTTTAGACATCGTTTGTGGAGGGCTAGCCATTTTGAATACTAGTGCGGCAAAAATATGAAAATTTGAATGTTTAAAATAATTAATTTTTTGGCATTCATTTAAAAGAATGCACAACCAGTTCTACGATCAAAATGCGCGTCACCTCACTGCAACGTGTCAAGCAAATCGAAGCAACGGAAGTGGTGCGCCGGCTATCCCTGGCTTGGCCGGGCTTACAAGTTCGTAAGATAATCGTTCGTTACGCGTTTTTAAGGTCGAGAAACAGATTGAACACGTTCTACCTCATCCGATAGGCGTGGTTTTGAATCAGATATTCATTTACATACGGTGTTGAAACAAAAATTCTTAACTGCACATTATTAAATTTACTTCAGTTAATGATGAATTTACTGTCTGACTTGAAAAAAAACATATTTAGCAATAGATCAAAAATTAATTAAGCCTTGCAACCCAGGAGGGATCGAAAAAAAAAGATCTCGGTGGAAAACCCAGGAGGGGGAGCCCTGCGTGGCGATATCTGTCTCTCGGGAAGGAGCGTTGTGTTGAGCGGCAATGTAAAAGCAAGTCGGTGTGGGTGTGCACTGAAGCTCAAGCCTGTCGTGGGAGGAGCTATAGCAAGTCCACCGTCGCTCTATACCGTCGCTCCACACCGTAGGTGTAGAATGAGCTTTAGGCTTCGATCAGTGGCTGCGCTTCCATCGGCAATTTTGAAAGATGCATCGAGCGGATGACTGAAGGTGGCAGCGGAGCTTGTCGGCAGTTGTTGATGCGCATCATTTCCAGGAGTAACTCGGATGGCGTGCTGTCTCCCAGCGTTATTTTTACAATGGTGTTTTAGTTTGTTTCTTCGTCGTGACGCACGAAACGTTGCGTCAACGCCGCCTTTAACGCGTCGTATTTACCGTTTGCCGCGGGGTTCAGTAGTACCTTTTGCACTCCGGATACAATATGCGTGGGAAGTCCTCCTAGGAGCGCCCCCAACTTCAAAGCGTCGTCCAGATTCGGGATTTGTGCGAGAAAAACATCGCAGTGGAGGAGCCATCCTTCGATGTCACCACTGAAAGCGGGTAACCGGACATCTCTCCCAGCCATGCATCCACCTGCCAGGTCACTCTGGGGTCACCAGTGTAGTGTTCTCCCTCAGGCTGCTTTACACTCCGGGCAGACTGTGAATATCTTTAGACTTGTGAATATCTTTGCCCGAATCGAGTAACTGAGGTACAAACGAACCCGGCAGGGTGAGGAAAACAACTGGAATTAACGCCGTATTATTGTAGGTATCACCGACAGTAATGACACACAACGGAATATAACAGTCGAGTAATACAGCAACCGAGGACGTCTTGGCGGACCGACGGTTGACGGGAGGCCCAGCGTGGTTGGAGGACGAGAGCAGGCCGATGAGGCTGCTGCTGACCGAGTGTCTCCGACCAAAGAGTGTCAGAGACGTTAGCAGGGAACTGGCTCGAGTCTAGGAAGCAACGAGGCGTGGCGGCTGGCAGTCGAGGCGGCGGTGAAGGTAGCGAAGGTGGTGCTGGCGGAGAATCGAGATTTTGATGTGAATATCAGGTACGCTGAGAGTGTACTGGCTGAGACTCGATGCTGAGGAGGTAAGAAAGAGAAGGGGTAGAGTTTGGCACTGAGTGTGCCGAAGAAAAACAGAATAGAAAGGGAAATGGAGAGTAGAATACAAAGGACACAACTTGCGTGCATGACCAGGTTCGTTTGATTCTGTTCATGTCAGGTAGTTAATTACATTTTGAAGAAAAAACCTGGCGAGGCTTTGTTGAGTGTAGTGGGGTTGTGCAGTGTTTGGAATGTTTGTTTGGTATCACCGAAAGTAAACACGCCGCCGGAATGTATATGTTGTATGGTGTGTTGGATTGATAAGTTCTGCTCTCATAAATAAATAAATGTTAAAGTAATGATGTGATGGGAGGGGTCTTGGGGTTCCACCTGCCCGCCCTTCCTAATAAATGGAGACCAGGCCTACCCGCGCTGGTTCCCCATGAAAAAATAAATTTAAAAAAGTGTTATTAAGTTAAATTGAAAGTCTTAGGCCTGGTCTCAAGTAAATATTGGGGCCGGAGGAGGTCCCAGAGCTATAAGCCTTGAGCTCCTGAACCACGCATGTGGTCTGTAACAGTAGCCTAATACCATGTTTTCGAACACCTCATGTAAATTGTCTTGAATGTGCTTCCAGGCTTTGTTTGCTTGTGTGTGTAATAGGCTACTATATTGATGAGTTGGAGACGGCAATGCTGATCTAGTGATTGGGATGTTATACGATCTGTTCGGGAGACATTTGCGATGAAACGAGTGACGGTGAACTGTATTCTCTGTAGTTTAGTGAGTGAGTTGGTAGAAAGTGTGTACAACGGGATGGCCGGGTATATTAATGCTTACTTAACGTATACTAGGTAGAGTTTCCGTTTAATATTGGTGCTTAACTGCCTGAATCTGAAAAGTTTTGTAAGATTTGCTCCTGCTATTGCCTTTCTTATTCCCACCTGTGATCTGTAGCCCCTCGTTGAGAAGTTTAAGCCCAAAACTTTACCCTTTGATTGGTTGATACGGAATATGCTCTTCGTCAATGTGGACCTTGTCTGATTTTGTTCTTGCTATCGGTACTATTGTAAATTTTTGCATATTGGTCTTTATTTTCCATTTTTTTTCGAACTGGTTGATGTTGTTGATTGCTATTTCGTTTTTTTGCTATATCCCTGATATTGTAGGATCGAATTGCGACTATTTGAGTGATGTCATCTGCATATGCTATGTATTCTGAGTTTGGAACTGGAGCTGGTAAGTCATGTGTGTAAAAGTTGAAGAGAGTGGGGGAAAGGCATGAACACTGCGGTACACCGGCCTTTAGCTCAAAAAAGAGACCTGTGATGCCACCTATTCTGACTGCTGCTGCTCTATCTGTTATAAAATCACAAAGTGTTATTGCGAGAGATGGGCGAATGCTTAAGTGGACTAACTTGTATTTAAGACCTACATGCCAGACTTTATCGAAGGCTTTAGCCACGTCTCGGAGGACTACATCAATCTTGCATTTGTCTGATAGGTGGTTGACTATGGTTTCATGGAAAATTACAAGAGCCGGATGTGTCCCATGATCTGCTTTGAATCCGTGCTGTCTTTTGTTTAGTTTATTTAGCTGTATTAAATGGCATGTAAGTCTGTTATTTAATTTTTTTCGAATAGTTTTCCTTGAATGTCCGAGGTACAGTGGTTAAGGGATCGGGCTCGTATGTTGGAGTCGCGGGCTCGTATCCCGGCGCTGGCGCGGAGATTTTCCCCGTTGCGTATAAGGGAAAGCTCAAGCACAATACCCCACTCAACCCAGGTGTCGGAAATGGGTACCGGCTTTACGGGGGAACCGTCATGGTGTCCTATATATAGGGTTAGTTATAAGACATTTGAAAAACCAATGCTAAGATCATATGTATCAAGCTTGGTTGGAAATAAAGCATCCCAAAGATGCCGATGTTAACCTTTAACCTTTAATGTCATGTAGTGAAATAGGGTGGTTATTTTTGACTTCATGAGGAGAGGATCCAGCTTTAGGTAGAAAAATCATTGTTGCTCTCTTTAGACTGTCCGGAAAGTAACCAGCTGACAGGGAGTAGTTAAAGATGTTTGTTAGTATGGTTAACTTGTTTAATGGCAGATTCTTTCAGTGGTTGAAAGTTATTCCTGTCCGTCCGGGGGCATTTTGTTTAAATGTGCGTAGGGTACTGATGCTTCTTATTGTGTGGTAATTTGTGGACATTGCAGTGGATCGAATCTGTTAAGGTCGCCTCTGTGGTATGGTATTGTTTGCTGATTATTGTGATTCATCCAGTTCTCTATTGTTTCAATATGCTCTTGATCAAATGCCTCATCGTCCTCATTGGTGAATATCTGTTGCCAGTGTTTCCAAAAACCCTCTCTATGTCTGCCGGTTCAGTTAGCTCTTTATTGTTATGCGTGATATAAGATGCATGCTGTTTGTTTCTATTTGCTCCTTGAAGTTTCTTGACCATGGTCCAAAATTTCTGCATGTCTACCTCAATGTTCAAGTCATTCATGATATTTTTCCAGGATTTAGTGTACAAGCCGTAGTAGATAGTGTTAAGGTTGTTTCTGAGATTGGTAATATATGTGATTAGCTGTCTAGATGGATCGAATATGGAGATATGGTTTAAAGCTGCTTTGTATGTTAGTTGGGTGTTGAGTGCTTTTGGGTTAGGTTTGATGCCTGGGATGGCCCTGTATGCTATGGTTGGAATGTGTTTGTTTGCCGCCGTTTGAATTTTTAATGTCCAGTCTTCTTTGCCTTATCTATTTCCTCTAGAGTGGGATTAGGATCTATGAATTGTGTGCCGTCGTAAATCAGCTCTGTATTCCTACCAGTTTGTTCTATGAAAACATTTCCTAGGTTGTATTGGAATTTGTATTGGGTTTGCAGAAATTTTATAATTAGTGGTATATGGTTAGATGGGGTCAGGGGTCCAGCTTTAAAATATGTATTCAAGTATGCCCTGCTGTTCTGCAACATAATGGGTGGAGTGGTGGTGTGATGCCCGGAAATATAAGTCGGAAAGAATGGCTCACATGAGAACAAATGCCTGACCTTATTAGGGTGTGTAGGTTTCTTCCTCTAGTGTTTGAAATGTTGTGCCCTAAGACCGGATGCCGTGCGTTAAGGTCACCCATCAGGTAGGTGGGGTGGTTTCTTCTGAAGAGGGAAGCTAAATCAATTATATTGAGATATTGCGTTCGAGGGGGTGTGTACATAGGGGCTATTGTGATTTGTCCTTGCAGTGTTTCCAGTGTTACAGCGATCATATCTGAATAAAAGTTGTCAATTAGTCTGTATTTAATGTTCCTCCTGATTTCTATTGCTGCCCCAGCGTAGTGTTCGTTTGCATGATTGACAGTGAAAACGTTATAGTTGAAAATTTTGAGCGATTGACCTGTTTTTACTGATGTTTCGCTCAGGAGGATGATATCTGAATCAAATTGGTTGTATTGGTTAAGGAGGATGATATCTGGATCAAATTGGTTGTATCAAATTGGTTGTACTGGCTGAGCGCTCGCGGCGAAGCTGCTTGTATAGGCCTTGGTGCGGCCTCTTTGTGGCAATCCAACTCTCGGATTGGTCGAGATGGAATGGCGGCTGCTGCCCACTAAGCCTATGCTAAACTTACGGAGGTTTCATTTGATGTTGCCTCACTGTTCGAAGCAGGCAGCTTATAGAAAGGGCAATGTTCGGGCTAAAAAAAGTCTGAGAGTTACCGTTGAATTTTTCTGAGACTTTCACCATAGGTGTAGAATGGTATGAATATTTATTTTGATTTCGGGTGTTATTTCGTAAATGTATAAAATGGATGATTTTCCTCAAAAAACCTGAAAAAAGGGTGTTGCGGAAAATATTTCTTCTCCTACAATATTGAACTTACGGAACAGGAAAAATGTTTTCTAGATAGCTAATTACCTTGTCTAGAGATCCGGTGCAATAGTTTTTCTACAATTTGATTTGTTGAATTTTAGAAAATTTTTTCCCAAAAACTAACCACTTTTCTCGTTTTTCCAATATAATTTTGTTTTAATTTTCAAATGGATTGAAATTAAAAAAAACCTTTGCACCGCCTTTCTAGATTATTTTAACTGCTTTCGATTGATATATTTGCCATCCAAGTATCTTCAAAACTGTGGGAGAAGAAACTTTTCAAAAGTCAAGACGTTGATTTTTCTGGAGAGCTATTTTTCTAAAAAAAAATTTATATCTTTCCTAATTTTTGAACCGACTCTTCTTGTAGAACAAATTCCACTGTTTATGTAGCTCTATTTGAGTTCTATCAATTGATATACCAGCACTTTCTGAACCTTTAAAATTGTGGGGAAAGGATCCATATCAAAAGTCAATAACTTCAAGTGTCAGAACAGCGTTTTTTTAAGAAAAATGTTTTTTATCATTACAGAATAATTATTTTTCAAAATCAATTATATTGCTTTGTAGCTCTTTTGAACCCTTCCGATTGATGTATTTGCCATTCCTGTAGCTTTAAAACTCTGGGAGGCGCTTTTATGTTTACACAACAAGCTAATTAGCTGATGACTCAGCTACCGGACTCAAAACAAACACTCCGTAACACCATCATTAATTACCACTGAGTAATAGAATGTTTCGTTTGGGTACAAAAGTATTTCAAGCAAAGCCATGAATGAACTCTCTTTCCATTCCCGTCGAGGAACACTCAAAACTAACTCGTAACAAAGGGGGGAAGGGGGAGGTCACCCATCCATTGTCACGTCCCAAGGTCAGGCTAGTGAGCGTCATCTACCCCGTCTAGGAGACGAACCAATGGACGTACTTGAGAGCCAATTATATCGTTTGATGCGCAAGAAAATTCTCTATAAGCTGAATTGATAAACCGAAAACCTCCCATTATTTGAAAGTTGACCCGAACCGTGCCGTTATAGAGCTTGGTGCGGCACCTCTGTGCCAAGCGTACCCTCGTGAATGCGCCGTGGACGGGACTGACTTCTTTCTGTTGTGCGAGAAGAGTAATATAACCAATACTTTCTACAGCCCGTTATTTTTCTTTTCTTATCTATTCGTAACCTTTGAAAGACAATTTGGACGTAAGAGTGGAGTGTGGTTGATGACCACCAGCCCTGGGGCATCCCCTCCGGGCCAGAGGTGAGAACTTTTTTCCAACTATTGCTTTTTCTCATTTTTCTGTGCCTTTTTCAATATCGGGGATCTTTTGCATACATGTTGAATTTAAATGTATTGATATTGTACAGTTTATTGTATTAGTATTGTATAGTTTAATGTATTAATATTGCATATGTTAAATGAATTAATATTGTATAGTTTCATGTATTTAATATTGTATAGTTCACTGTGAGTTACTTATTCCGAAATTCGTCAATTAAATAATTAATGTCTCACTTAGTGTAACCACTGCTTAGGTGTGCCGTTAATTTTGTTTTCTGATTGTTATAGTTGTGTATTGTATATTGTATTGTAATACTGTATATTTGTACAGTAAATATAGTAGGGTAGGGCTAGACTTTTTCCGAAAAGCCCCCCCCCCTAGATCGGGGGAGGGAAGCTGTACTGGGCGGGGAGGCTCGGGTAGCCACCCCCCCAGGGCCCCTCTTCTTCCAAACCCTCGTTTAGCTTCTAAAACTAGGAATACAATTCCGGGGTCCCTCATCTTAAGGGGGTCCTCCGAGGCCCCTTTTCTCTCCGATGGTCACTTTTCATATTTTTGTTAGAAAAGGACCCTTAGGTGGTGGACTTTTCGGTCCTAAAATTTTATGGCGCTACGGACCCTCCCCCCCAGGGGGGGAGGTAAGGAGACCAAAATCTTAAATTTTCGACCCTATTTCGACCCCATATAAAAATAAAACAAAAGAAGAAATGGAAAATTTGCAAATGCGCTGTTGTTAGATATGTTCCAAGAATTTTAAAACTGTATTTTTTTGTTCTAGCATAAAAACTCAATGAGTTCTATTCTTTTGAACTATCAATACCAGTAGACTAAAAACCAATACGTCAATTTTTTTTCAAAAACTAAGGCCTGAATAAAAAAAATGTACATAGGCGCCAGAAAGCAACTCCGCACTGCCTTATTTTTATTAAATTTTAAATTATAGCAAATATAACAAATCATTTGAAGCAAACTTTACACCATAAAATTCTACGCCTTTAATCTTTAGATATGCATTCTTAAATTTATTTTTCTGCCCCCCAGAAACTGTGTAGGCGTCATTTCATATGAAATGACAAAATCCGCAGGACAAAAAGATACTCCGCACAACAAAAAAACTTTAATTAAAGAACAATATTGAACAATTCTGGTGATTTATCATATTCATTAGGTTAATATTTAGTGGCATAACCTTTCTGTGCCTTAACAGCCCTCAATCTCTTCGGCATGCCCTCGATCAACCTACGGCAATACTCTTGATCATACAGTCCCACTCCTCTTTTATTTTACCCCAAAGTTCTTCTAAATTTCTAATGTTTTCGTGCCGTAGTTTGTACTTGATGTTATGCCAAACAGTCTCATTAGGATTAAGATCTGGAGATTGAGTAGGCCAATTCAAATTTTTGCGAGCAAGAAAGTTCTCATAAGAAAGTTTTTCACATTGCGAGCCGTGTGGATAGGCGCATTCTCCTGCATAAAAATGCATTCTTCATTTGAAAGACTTTCAAAATAATCAATAAAGTGTTGTCCCAGCATTTGGAGGTATTTCCCGGAATTTACCCTGAATTCCAGCCTAACTAGAGGCCCAGAACCATAAACACTGATGACACCCCAGACCACTACAGATCCCCCAACACCTTGCGGCGTCGATACTGTACACCTGGGTTTAAATTCTTCGCCCTTGTAGCGTCTAACGTATTGCCTGCCATCACTTCCAAGCCTATTGAATTTGCATTCATCACTAAACAGAACTTTGCTCTAGAAAAAAGCGTCTGTTTCTTCATGGCCAGGGAAGAATTTCAGGGAACTTTTTTATGCCTGGACACAATGGCAAATTGGAACTTGATGTAGCAATCCAGGCAATTTCTGTGAACTATTTTGAAGTACCTTATAAATAAAATTGGCGCAATAAATTGAAACAAATCCAACTTAAAATTAGTTTTCAAAAGGTTTTTATCATAAAATAATTGTTATTATATACATTTTTCTTTTTATACGTGAAAAAATCAACGTAGACTGGATCGAGTGATAGGAGCGTCACACACCTCCTCAGACCATGTTTCGTAATAAACTGATGAGCGAGACCGCGCAGATGAACGAATGCCTTCCAAGAAAACGTCATTCATCGTATTAAAAGACACTTTTATACCATATATCTTGCTTTAAATGGCCTTCAAGTTATTTCGTTAGAAAAAGGAAACTCTCAGCTTTAGGAAAAGGTAAATTTTTTAGTCAAAAACCCCTTCAGAGTAATAGTTATTCATTATTGTTCCCTGTGAACGAGACGGAGAAGAATCCCTTAATGCTATTCTTACGAGAATGATTCGCTATTCGGCCTTGTACGAGACACAAATTGAGCTCGTTCACGAGAAATGAACTTCCGAGAGTTCCATTTGCTCCGGAAAGCTGTTCCTTCCGCGCCCCAGCTACCTAGCAGTTGTATGCATGGTAGAGTATACTTGCTGTTGAAAAATTATATGGTTATTCCGTTTTTCCTTTAGAGTGCGTAAATATTCACACATTATTTTGGTTTGTCTTAGAGTAAGTTGTATGATACTTTTTATATTTCGTTTATAATTAAATACGTCATGAAGTTGAAGAAAACCAATTTCTGCCAATCAATTTGATGGCTTGAATTCAAATATTAAGCATTAGGGCTAAAAAATGTAATGTGAGCGAAGCATGACATTTAAAATGACAGTGGGTGTCTTGAACAGGTATTTTGGAATGATTTTCTTTCGTTGTTCACGTTTGCGGATAAAATGCAATTAACGGTTTTTAAGTATAAAATACACAAAGAGAACATCTATGTAAATTAATAAAATTCATCGCACAGATAATTTCAACATTGATAAATGTGATTCATTGAAAATTTAGTAGTTATTTGATATCCGATAAAATTACTCTACCAAAGTTTTTACTGGATATTTCTCGATGAAGTTAGATGGCATAGCAAAGAAAGAAAACCCATTCATTTCCAAAAATTATGATACATGGGATGCCTTACAACATATTGGGGTTTAAAAATTTCCTAATGTAAAACGTCCTCAATTGAAATCATAACAATTTCATATATAATAAAATTATGAATCACAATCATCGTAAAACAAAATATTTAACATGACACTCTTATGTTCAGTAATGCCAGTCGATACATGTAAGTTACGATAACATATTTCAACTTTGAATGTTGTGCAAAAACTTCCTACATTACAGTTTTTTGTTCTTAATCAATGCCAGAGGAGCAAAATTGTTTGAAAAAATACAATTAATTACTCTAAACATGTTTCGCAATTTGTGGAGACATTGAGTGTTCCATTTACAATTGCAACCAGTGCTTTGATATTTAAGTGACCAACCCATCCGCAGTCATTGCGCTGACGCTAATTATTTATAAATCGTGTCAGTAAAATTTTGAAGGTTGAAAAGTGTGGGTGCGTTGAAGCGCTTCTACTCACTTTAATTCTGATTCGGTGATGTCGCCAATTGTAGTTTTTTACCTCTTTTATTCGTAAGTAACCAATGTTTTAAAGAGATGTTCGGCAGAATGTGCAGCAGGTGTGCAACTAGTTTAAAGATTTGTAGTCTTTATATAAGTAAATGCACATGCCGGCGTCTTGCTTAACATTCTGAGGACCACAAAATTATTTATTATTATTATTTTACCGGTTACTCACGCAATACAAATGAGGTTTTGCTTGCTAGTTATTTCAATTCCTGTGAAATATTTAACAATATTTGAATGAAATGTTATCGCGCAAAGGGCCTGTTAGAAAAACACGCAACTAACTCATTATTGTCAGTCTTAGTAGTTTGAGTTACATCGAATCAGCGCTTCATCGGAAGAACATGAATTTTAGAGATATCACATTTTCCATGCTTTCTCTATAGTTTTATTTTGCTACAAGAAGATTAACTGTGCCTAAGAGTTTAATTTTAAAAAAGGTAATTTTTGATGTCTGGTACTCAAGAAGCTCTTGTAAGTAACAGCTTAAATGTCAATAACACAGTATCAATTTTTTGAAATAAATGCAAATATTTTCAAATTTTGTTGTACTTCACACAACGAAGAGAGAAAGCTGAGAACTTTTGAAGGATTCGTCCGGATTCGAGAGAGAGACAAAGTTGTACAGTGCACGAAAAGCCCGAGTAATCGAAGAGTTGAGATTCTATCATTATCAGTGCTTTGCAGGTCTCTTCGTTCTAAGATGTTTAAATTTTCCAGAACATTGTCGTGAAGCTCATAGAACTCAAATGATTGGTATTGCTGGAGAAAGATTCGAAATTTTGAGTATTACGTAAATTAATTTTGAGACTAATTTAGACAAGCACAATAATTTAACCAAGTGCACGGAGGTTAAAATCATTATTTAAAAAAATATGTCTTCTACAGAGGTTTACAATATGGTATTACTAAACATCGTATTTCGTAATAACGAGAAAGAATATCAACAACATGGATTCAAAATAGCTATTTATTGTTTCGGCAGCTAGCTTATGTAGTGAAACTATTTCACTGCGTGTTTTGTACTTTGCGGGTAGTGCTGTACGGTACGTAGCGCTCCATACTGCGACCGCCTGGTTTAAGCCATTCGATTGTTCGAAAGCCAAAGTTAACGTTTGCACGGCAGTTGCGTTAGGACCTTCATGCAGTGCACTTGACTTCGATTAGGCTAAATTAAGCTTCTTGCCTGAATTCAGCCTGATGCTTGTGTTAGTCTCTATCATGGTACCATGGTCTCTATACCGTGCTTGGGTAATCCTGCGCCCTCTTTTACCATTGTACTTTAGGTGTTTTTGCGGGGTGTTTAGTCGGCGGAAGAGCTACGATCTCGTGTAATAGAGAGACGGCTCTTGCAAGACACGTCCTGAGATTATACGTGTTATGTCTATTATACTTGTCATGTTTTAATACATTGTTAATTGTCCATCCCGCACCTTACCCTAGTGTCTGGGCCTAGCTAATTAGCCTGAATAGCTAACCCTTGCCTGGTTGGCATCCTGACAGAACGGCGTCCTAGTGGTGAGACAATTAGTTAGCAGGCTAGTTTCACTACACTTATATTACTTCAAAACTCAACTGAATTCAATACTTGAAAGCTTTCAGGAATTGCCAATCATTTACTTCTAGGTACCTGGTAGCCTTATAAATTATCCAATGATATTGATATTTGAATAACTTCTAAGGTTTTTAATGAAATGAACTATACTTCACGAACAGATTTTGAAATTTTTCAAAACCAAATAGATACTTGGAAAATGTGAACTATTTTAACGTTAGATCAAAAAATTTTTGAACTTTTTTCTAATTTATGCCCCCCAATTCTGAAATTACACCCTGTTCATGGCTCTAAGTGAAATTCAAGCGACGCTTTCTGTTCTTTGCGGATATCATTGGTTTACGTCTGGCAATGCATACCCTTAGCTTAAACTCTTTCAGCCGATTCTTGACAGTTGACACAGAGCACTTTCCAATAAGACCACACTCTTTACGCAGCTCTGGGGCACTTTCAAATCTGTTGCGAAGACGCCGGATCTTGATGACATGATCTTCTCTGGCCGATGTCACCCTTGGACGTCCACATTTTGGGATGTCATGAACGCTGCCAGTCTTTTGATGCTTTTGCAATGTTAGCCGGACGGTTTTTCGTCACAATTCAATCGACGACCAATTTCACGGTTGAATATTCCATTGCTGTGTATTTAATTATCTCCTTGCGGTTATCAACGGAAAGACGAGGCATGACTAAAATTTATTAAAGATTTTAGCACTTTATGGTCTTCACTAGCACTGATAACAATTACAAATGCCCGATCGCAGCTTAAAAGCGCACACTGTAGCATATTTACATCGAAATCCTAACCGATTAGATTAAATTATAAGTTAGTTTAAGCCTCCCTAACAGCTACAAAAAAAAAAGAGCGTATCGAAAAGAGGAAGAAGGAAGGCACCATTTAGTATGGATATTAGGGAACGCGGAATCTATGCAGAAAGGGCATAGAAACAGTAAGATGAGAAAGAAGTTCACGAAACAAGAGCAAAGTTGAAGAAGAAAGTAGTAGGTGTTGAAAAAACAGGACAGCAGTGAACCGAAAAAAGATGGTCCGTAACAAAACAAAAACCTATTCTATTTTAACAAAAAGGAAGCCTACCTAACTTTTAGTTCGGGCCCTCACATAGTCCCCTGGGAGCGCTAATTCCCATAGATACAATAGTTGTATCCCCCTGAGGGGTCGAAATCCTAACATGCGGAGTTTCTTTTTGTCCTGCAGACTTTTTACATTTCATATAAAATGACGCCTACACAATTACTGGGTGGCAGAAAAATAAATTTGAGAACGCATATCTAAAGTTTAAAAGGCGAAAAAATTTTATGGTGTAAAGTTTGCTTCAAATGATAAGTTATATTTGCTATAATTTAAAACATAACAAAAAATAAGGCAGTGCGGAGTTACTTTCTGGCGCCTATGTATAGAACAAATTGTGTTTCTTTTCAAAGGTTACATATACTAGTCAAATTTCATAAGAATCAGACGGAAAACAAAAAAATTCATAATTTTATGGAATAAGTACAAAATTTTACTTTTTTTTTGTAAATTACAATTTACATTGTGAATATGATGTTATGCATGGAGATTATCGAAACAACAATGAAAACAGCATTCAATTACATAAATGTTCCATTATATTACACTTCAACAAAAAATTTTTGTTTTTGGCCTATACTGTAAAGTCACTTATTTTCAAAATTTAAAAGAATAGAAGTCATTGAGTTTTTATGCTAGGCAGAAAACAAAGACAGTTTTAGAATCCTTGGAACAATTCTAACAAACTGATTGTCCTCGATTTTCCAATTTGTACGTTATCTTTTTTTATGCTAGTTCAAACCAAAAAATTCGGTATATTTTAGGCATTGATCATATATCGCATATCTAAAATAAATGAAGTTTCAAATAGAAAATTCAGGACTATCAGTTTGTTTGCAATGTAACGAGGATTTCAAAACTGTCTTTGTATTTGTTCTAGCATAAAAATTAATTGACTTCTATTCTTTTGAAAATACCCCAAAAGTGAACGAAAAAACGAGTTTAAAAAAACTAAGGCCTAAATCAAAAAACTTCCCGAATAAAATATGTTTTTCTTGCAAAAATACATATAGTGGCCAAATTTCAGACCAATTGGATCAAAATTCAATTTTGACGGGAGGGCCCTCTTGAACCCTAGCAACCTTCCGCCTACGCTGCTCATACCACCAATCCCAAACAGTGCCGCAATTCCAGTACTGAACCTAGAACAAAATCACCAACATAGAGAGTACAACTCAAACTTTTAGATAATACAAAACCAGTGGACAAAACAAAAATTTTCGAAACAACATTCAAAGACTTCAATGCTCCTCTTATCCGACCGACTCCCACCAAAACCGGTTTCTATGCAGTTACAGATGATGCCACTTCAGTCGATAAATTAACCCCCAGCAACGCAATAAGCGCATTCCAAAAACTGAATATCATTCCAGCTATTCCCCCGGACCTAAAAGCTAAAAGATCCATTTTTGTTAGACAAATCGACACTGAAATAAGTTCAAAACCCGCAGACGAAATCAAAGCAGAAATTCAACAGCAAAATTCATTGCTATAAGTAACAGAATTAGTTAAAATAAAACAATACACTCACCTAAAGAAAACAATACACCCAAACTGATAACTTCTGACACCACTACTGCACAAAGGATCTTTCGAAACGGGTTTTACATGTATCATACAAAATTTACATCCTATCAATGTGAACAAGAGAAATACACACACATCCTCATCTGTTACAAATGCTATAAATACGAAGAACACCCAGCAAACAAATACATCCAACCAACACAATACTGCTGAGAATGCACCTCACAAGAACACACGTACGATCAATGTACAAGCACATTAAAGCAATACCAAAAAATCGAAAATGAAAAACAAGAACATAATCAGCAAACCCAAAGCACCTTTGCTGAAATTGCGAAGCACGCAATATAACAAGCAAACCCCCCAAACACACCCTCACACTAACTACACAAACACATATTAAACTTACAGAACTCATATTAGAAGCACATATTGCAGCACTCAATGTAACCCAAAAATTTGGCGACCTTCTATCACAATCCCTAAAACTGAATTTCAACATTGATACCACTTTTCCAGATCGTGACTCAGCCGCAATTTTCAGTTTCTATTATAAATCAGAAACAACACCACAGGAGATGGAAACAGAACAGGAAAAAACCGTAGATGTTTTTTAGAATGTGAGCAGAGCACGTGGAGGAAACCACGGACACAGAAGCAAGAACAAAGCGCAGGATAAGCGATGATATGGGCAACTCAAGCATAGTACTAGACAACAAACACAACTTTCATTTCAAACTATACGAAAATTTCATCGAAAACTTAACAATGACAGAAAATCCCCGACAGAATGGTACATTCAGGAATTAAACTGAAAAGAAAAGGACAAGGGATTAAAATTTACAGTTCAGAACATCAGATCACAAACCTTACTGGAATACATAAGAAGCTATACGGTTCAATTCACAAGAACTAAACTAAATATCATCCCACATGAGGACTTCATAAACCTTCCAAGACACCAATCACTAATAGCAGCCACCAAAAATCCCAAAAAATTAATTGCTTAATAATGACTGAAGAAAATAACAATAATACAACACAACGTACAATCTTGGAACACCAATAGAATAAATTTATCCAACATATATAACACGCTTGATCCTGATATAATACTAATCAATAATCACTGTCTTATACCAACCTCTTAAGATCTTTAATTACAATACATTCTATTCAAATAAGTTAAGCGAAAATCACGCAGGCACCGCAATAGCACTCAAGAAAAGCATTTCATACAGACTTCACGATAGTTTTCATTCAGACATGATAGCAGTAAGAATAGATACGCTTCAGGGACCAATCACTATAGGCACTACTTATACACCCCCCAGAACGGACTACTTACATTTCATCGACTTTCACACACTTTTCAATAGACCTCACCCAACTTACTTTCTAGGAAACATTAACGAAGCACACAGTATAACAGGATACACACGCTGAAATAACAGGGGGAAACATCTCTATTATCTAATTTCAAGACACAAGTGCACATACGTTGGACCATATTTTCCCACCAGAATAACACATAATAGCGCCTCCTCACCAGACGTAGTCCTACAGAACAAACAAGCTTACCACAATATCTTTCTGAAGCCTGGACCAATCACTCCATCAGATCATATTCCCATAATAGCAACAATATCTGCAAATCCAATACAAATTCCCATAGAGCCCAGAAGGCATTTTCATAAAGCAGATTGGAAAGCCTAAAAACATACTTTCAACAGTCACGCCCCCTTTAAAACAGGACCCAACGCTTAAAGAAATAGATAAATATTTGGATATATGGACAAAACACGTATTGGACGCCACTAGAGCAACAGTTCCACCTATCACTCACAGAATCATTCCAGGAATCAAAACAACTCATAAAACCCTGCAATTACAAGCACAATATTAACAAACAATGCAATATGTTTACACATACGGCCCTTCCATAGAACTCAATAGACACCTGACCGTAATCAAAACCAAACTACAAGAAATATACAAAAGAAAATATCACGAAACTTGGGAGGAACTGATTCAAAATTATGAACTGCAGGAGGGCCCGAAGGTATTCTGGTCATCCTGCGAGAGGATGTTGGATAATACCTCAAAATAAATAGTTCCATATATAGAAAACAATAAAACTCAACTACACACATCACAAGAAAAAGAACCTATTTTCAGAGAGTAGTGGGAGAAAATATTTACTGAGCAGGACGAACCAAATTTTGACAGAGACCATATTGAAACACTACAAGATCACATAAACAATCTAGCAAATTCGATTGTCCCTTACAAAACAGGAAATATTAACAGACTGAATCCAATTCATTTTCCTTCTACATAATATGAGGAACTACTGCACGCGCTACGAACGTTCAAACAGAAAGCACCAGTAATAACAGGCATAACCACTCTGCAACTGAAAAACCTGCCAAAAAACATGATACAATTTCTGATTTACATATTCAACAAGGCTATATCTGCAGGCTACTTCCCCGACAGCTTAAAACATGCAACAATGATTTTTCAACTCAAACCAAAGTCATCCCTAAAATCAGTGCAGAATAATAGGCCGATCTCCTTCCTAAATGTACAAGGAAATTTCTAGACAAAATTTTAAACACTAGATTGACAAATTTCTTTACAATTCACAATCATTTCAACAGCAGGTAACATGGATTCAGATGTAACCGAGGAACTCACACAGCCCTAGCAACACTGCACGAAACAATATCTATCAAACTAGCACAAAAGTGTAAAATAGACATTTGTTTAGGAGACGTGAAAAAAGCATTTGACAAGGTGTGGCATTCTGGTTTGATCTTCAAACTTTCACAAACAAATCTCCCCCCTCTATTTGTACGGACTCTAAGCAACTATTTGAACAACAGAACAGCATCAATAAGAATAGCAAACTATATAGGATCCAAATTCGCATAAAACACCGGCGTACCCCAAGGAGCATGTTTATCCCCCACACTTTTTAGCCTCTACACCCACGATCTACCTCCTACACTACCAAATACAGAATAGATAAGTTTCGCAGATGACATCACCCAAATAACAGCAGGACAATATTCGTTAAGATTTGCAACAGAAAGAACCAAAAAAGCAATAGAACAGATCAACGCGTTCGAAAATAAATGGAAAATACTAACTAACAGCAGCAAATTTGCCATCATCCCAATCAGTCGAAGGAAAACTCTGGATGAAATGATCAATAACCAAGTAATTCCGTGCACAAATAGAGGCAAAATCCTAGGACTAAACATAACGACACAAGGCATTTCATCTCAGGCTTCCACCAGACAAGCAATAGCGTACAAAAATCTTGACAGAATTCACCGTTTCACTCATCTGTCTACAAAAACGAAACTAAAACTATACATAGCCTTCGTAAGATCAGCACTCATATACCCGGTTATACCCTTACACACAGCAACAGCATCATCAATATCCAAACTGCAAAAGGTTCGAAATAAAGCCCTCAGATTCATCACAGGCACCACACTAACAGACGCAATACCATCCGAATACATGCACATACAACTAAGAGTCCCTCTCATTAACATAATGCTACATGAGCACGCAAACAAAATCTGAAACAATATGCAGCAATTTGATCCCGATCTATTTACTAAATTAATTTTCCCACCAGACCTCATCTCAGAACAAAACTCCAGATGCAAAAGCTCTAGAATACTTGCAATGGCCACTCCTCCCCCTCCAAAGTTTAATTGAACCATCAATTTTCAACTAACATATTTACAAAAAATCCAAAAATTCTAGTTCCTCTTCGGAGGAAGTGGGGTCAGATCAAAAACACTTTCATTTACATATTTTTTTTTTGTTTTTCTGGGGTTTTTGCGAGCGGTAGGACGGTCTCCCCCCCATGGGTGGGAAGCCGAAATCCCAGAAATTTCATTTCATTCAGCTGCACTGATATACAAATTTTTCATCAATTATTTTTCATTACTTTAAAAGTTCTTAAATTCTTGTTTACTTACAATTCTAAATATTCAATAGCCTATTTGTAAAAATGTACGTAGAGTAAAGTGCATGTCTGCAGACCTGTATCTAGGTGTATATAATATATGATGTGCACAGGCGCTATATTGTAAATAGGTAGAGAACAGCAAATAACTTGAAATGTAAATACAGAGGTATATACGGTATGTGCAAATTAGTGTGATATAGTGTGCTCATGTGTTGTAGAGAATAGAAAACACATGTAAATAAAAGTAGTGTAGAGGTAGAAATTCTTTCTCTATTTATAGGCGCTAGGTGAAGTACGTGTGTAGATATTAAATTGGAAATAGATTAAGAATTAGATAGACCTAAATCATTGTTTAACAAAACATTGAAATTTTAGGTAGTGCCTACCGTTAAATAATGTGTATGTTTAGGAAGCTAGGTTGTAATGTAGGTAATGAAGGAAATGTGTATGTACTAACGTACAGGAGAATAATGAAAAATAAAATAAAATAAATGTACATATATAGATCTATATCTTTGTATATACATGTATATGCACGTGCGCATAAAAAAATATATATATGTTTGTATATGTAAAAATATAAATAAAAAATTAAAAACAATTATAAATAAATGAAAAATAAAAAATAAAAGAATTTGATATACATATATGTATGTGTATATGTATGTCCATTTGTATGTATGTATTATGTGTATATACAGGGTGTTGGTGGAACTCTTGGTAGAAACTTCGGCTACTAGTAGAATATACACATTTAAACACTTTTTCATCATTGAAAAATATCGAAAAACGCTTAGTTTTTAATTATTGGGCTTAGACGTTTTTAATGCTACGCTACAAGAACACAACAGCGATTTCGCAACAACAGGGATAAGGGCAATATGGGGAATTAGAATGAACAAGTGTTGGCAGAATCGAACATGTTTTATTACAGTTTATAACATTAATTCACAGATTCAGGAAATTTCTAGAAATTCCTTGTCAACGTTAGCAACCCCTGGTGAGAAGCGTATGTGTATCTTTTGTCAGTTAGCACCGTGGCACTGAAATGGTAAGATGTATCGCCTTACAAATGCACAAATGACAGACATGCATTTCACTTATGGTGCTGCTAATGGTAATGCAAGACGTGCCGCGAGAATCTATCACGAACAATACCCTAATAGAGAAGCCCCTGATCATCGATTATTCACTGCATTGCACCGAAGATTGAGGGAAACCGGCAGTTTTAATGTAAACAGGGTAGACGTTGGTCGCCCAATAAATCATCATCGAGAGCAAGAAGTGTTGGAACATTTCCTTAGAATCCCGCGTACGAGCACCCGTGCCGCAGCAGCATCTTTGGGTATTCGTGACAATAGTACAGTGTGGCATGTATTGAACCGGAATAATCATCATCCGTATCACTTCCTGAGAGTCCAGGGTCTCCTTCCCGTTGATTATGGTCCTCGTGAGCGATTCGCGCAGTGGTTTTTAGATCGGGGGGGTAGAAGATGCCAATTTTGCAGAGTGTGTGTTGTTTACGGATGAAGCAACCTTCAGCCGAGATGGAATTTTTGATTATCATAACTTTCACTCATGGCAGCAGAACAACCCTCATGTCATCCATGAACGTCATCACCAACATCGCTACACTGTCAATGTTTAGGCAGGTATCGTGCACAATAAACTCATTGGTCCATACATTCTGCCAGAGCGTCTTACTTGAGATGTGTACAAAAACTTTCTTGAAGAAGTCCTTCCTGGTTTATTGGAGAATGTGTCATTAGGTTTTCGTAGATGACTTTAGTTTCTACACGATGGAGCTCCGGCACATTATGCTCTAAATGTGCGACGGTTTCTTGACCAACAATTTCCAGAACGATGGATTGGTCGTGGTGGTGCTGTGTCCTGGACCCCGAGATCACATAATTCGACTCCATTCGATTTTTCTTATGGGGGCACTTGAAATCTCTGATTTATGCGACACCTGTGGAGTCGGAAGAAGACCTTGTCGCTCGAATTGCAGTCACTGCTGGAGATATCGCTGACAACCCAGGAATGTTTGGCAACGTACGCAACTCGCTTCGACGAAGGTGTCGTGCGTGTATCGATGTTAATGGTCGAAATTTTGAACACCTACTTTGATGCGTTACTTTTTATTATTTATTAAAGTACCTCATGTTATTTAACGTTTTTCATTACCCTCGTGTGTTATTACTGAACATTAGTGCATGTGGTAAACTAGGATCGCCGTGAGTTCTTGAAGCGCAGCATTAAAAACTTCTAAGCCCAATAATTAAAAAACTAAGCGTTTTTCGATATTTTTTTACTGATGAAAAAGAGTTTAAATTTGCATTTCCTACTAGTAGCCGAAGTTTTTACCAAGAATTCCACCAACACCCTGTATATGTACATTTTTATTTTGAAATAAGGTAACGAAGGTGACTTCTTTTATCGTTCTTATATGCATATCCTGTTTTGTTGTGTGTTACATTTATGTCTCCTAGAAAGTAAGTTGGGTGCGGTCTGTTGAATAGTGTGTGAAAGTCAGTAAAATGGAGCTAGTCCGTTCTTGGGGGTGTATAAGTGGTGCATATGGCAATTGGTCCCTGAAATGTGTCAATTGTAATTGCAATTATGTTGGAATAAAAATTGTCATGGATCTTGTGTGAAATATTTTTTGATTGCTATGGCGGTACTTGCATGATGATCGTTCAGCTTATTCGAATAAAAGTCACTGTAATTAAATATCCATCGGAATCCTTTATAAAGTTGAAAATTTCCTGCCTGAAACAGCCTTACAAATGTTCTACCGAAAGCTCATTTCTCCATACTTGCAATACGGAATAGAAGCATGGTACGGAACTGAAAAAAAATAAAACTAATATACTTTTTACTTTGCAAAAAGAGCCATCAGAGCGGTAAAGAATCTAGAATTTAATGCTCACACAAATGATTCATTCAAAAATTTACAAATACTGAAATTTTCGGATCTCTACAAAATCTCCATGTGTAATTTCATTTACAAAACATTAACAAATGATGGCGACAATAGCCTAAAACAATTATTAACTGCACAAACTGGTCATCACGACCATTGAACCCGAAATAGAAGTAAATTCATGCTTCATTATTATGCAAAGGCCCGGTCGCTACACAGTATCTTATTCGCTGGAACTAAAACTTGGAACTCAATTCCTGCGGAGATCCGTGAAAACAATTTTTACAAGGTATTCAAAAGAAATCTTGAGACTCACTTCCTATCAGAATACTAATCATGTAAGTTCACCAAGTCAAACCTTGTCTCCTACATGTAAATTTAATCCTAAAAATGTAATTTGCCGTTGTTAATATCGCCGATCTTCAGTCTGCTCTCACATCGTTTATCGAATATACTCTTAAACCTAGTCCATATGAACTATATTGTAAAATGAAGCATCTAATACAAAGTTAAACTATTCATTGATCAGTCAAATGCGTAACTAGTGTAAGTGAATTAGGTTAAAATTCATTCTACACCTTAGAATAACGTTGATGTTAGGATGCCCTAGAAGTCGCTGAAATTATTCGGGCCCACAGGTAGCTATACTCAAATTGGACCATTGTACTAGACTTTAGAAACATTCTACCTCCGTATCACCTGTGGTAAATAAATTGTTTAAATTGTTTAAAATCTTGAGGAGCTTGTTCTTTATGAGAAAGTGACTGTTAATGAATATTATGTCAGGATCTAGTGTGTTGTAAATGTTGGATAGAGTTGGTCTGTTGGTGTTCAACGACTGTACATTGTGCTGTATTATTGTTGTTCTCCTGAGAATCATTCCCACTGCGCACCAAAGACGTTTCAAAAGTTAAGGGCCGTGGGCACTGGTCTACATTTTGCTACAGGCTCACGTGTAGACGCCTCGTGCGGAGCTTCACAAGAATCGTGTGCGTTTAGACTAGACACCATTGGAGCGAGCCATGGAGCGCGCGCTGCTCAACAGGGCTGCCACTCTAGATATTATATAGCTAGATCTAGATGTTTTTGCTGAAGCCTAGATGTAAAATTTCGAACCTAGAAATTAGCTATAAAATCTAAATAGTTTTTTCAGCGTGCTAGAAATTTTCTAGCTAGAATTACAATTAAGCTATGTGTATGATAGATTACTGTAAATTCGAATTAGGAATTCACCATAATGGTTGGTTACTACTTCATTCTTATTATATTCGTTAATTTACTTAAGCAAATTGTCTGAATAGTGAAGCAACCATATTCTGATCATGTTATGTTCAGATTATGAACGACACCAAGACGGCTATTTCACGGTTCATAAGCTAAAGCACACTATCTCCAATTGCAAAACTAGTGATGATATAAAAAAATCATGGAATAAAATGCACATACATTATCAAGAATGAATTGTAGCCTCATTTTGACGAAAGACTGACCAATGATATTGGTAACAATGAGTTCAGTTTATTGTTGGATGGAAACAATGATATTTCTATCATTAAACTACTTGGTGTATCAGTTATATACTAAAGTAATGCATCTAATAAAGTAGAATCAACTTACTCAGTAATTGCAAAATTATTAAAAGTAATGAGGATAGCGGTGTGAAAGCCTTAAAACAATTGTTGATAAGTAGGAATCTGAGCATTGATAATTGCAATGCAATAGAGACTGATCTTCCTACTCGCAACACGTGTGAAATTGAAGAATATTTGGATACCAAGCTTTATTAGGATAAATATCAAGATACTAGATAATTTATCTAAAAACAAGTTGCCTAATAAAAAGCAATTTATGATATAAATATTCTTATATGCTATTGTTTAACTAATTTATTATAGTAGATTAATAATTTATTTCTAGAAATATTTTTGGATGTTTTACTTTTAAATCTAGATGTTTTTAGATATTTTCTGAGGTCACACTAGATTTTTTGGTCAAACAAAAGTGGCAGCCATGCAGCACAAAGCCAGTCAGTGTGGCCTGCTGCTATGAAATATGGATTGCTGTAGACGAGCTTGTGTGAATATAGTTGCTGCATCGTAAGCTACGTAATCTCTTTTTTTATTTGCATGAGCGAAATGTAACTATATTCGTTCATTTTCATTAAAATATAATGGAAAGCAGCTCCTTATATTCGCAGCTTTTAGTCTGCCAAAGGCATTGATGAGCTTAGTACATTTCAATTAAAAGCAGTGTAGTTTCTCGCGGCAGTGTTGAGTCAGCTATAACAGATGAGCGAGAGGCGCTACCTCACTTGACGACTACCAACTGCACACTGACCGGTCAAGAGCTGCGCCGCTCATGTGCGGCGCGCTTCACGAATTCGATCAGAGCGAGTAGAAAATTTCGGACACACATACACATATATGAACCTCTGTGGTGAGCTTCGTCTACACGAGTCGCCCCTCAAGGCCAAAATGTCCGAAACACCCCTTTAGTCTCAACTGCCTCTACTACCGCTTCGTACTCAATAGACACTCTACCGCCATTCGTGCTGCCACGCCACATCGCCTGATGGTCCTCCCAGACGTTTCTTGGTGCATCACTACCTATCAGCAATATTTGCCTCGTGCTCAATGTACGAATTTCTAGCCTTAGTTCGGCGTGCTGCCTTGTTTATTTTATTCTGCCAGCTCGCCTATTAGATATAAGCTAGATTTAGAACATCAGGTTAGTAAATTTATTTTCACGATTTAAAGGGCAGGATGTAGGAAACAATTTCTTGGCCCGGCAGTTTCCGTTCTTCTTAGCGACTGACGATCGATAAGAAGTATACTCAAGCGTGACTATAATCATACTTTTCGCAGACCTCCAATCTTGCACAACCATCGGTGTCAACTGCTCACTCAAAGCCATATTCTGCGTAATCTACTGAGAGCACCATAGGTATAACTAACCTGCTGGAGGTGCTCAACTTCCACGCTGCTGTGTACTTACCTGCTGGAGGCGCTCGACTTCCACGCTGCTCCACTTACCTGACTGGGGACAGGCGAACGTAAATCCATTACCAGGGGATCTACACTTCGTGGCGTTCTGCCTTGAGGTGAGGAACCTTGCCGGAATTGCCAAACTCGTTAAGTTTCCGAACCCCTGCCATTTATATTATGGAGATTTCCTTTAGGACTCGAACCATTATCAATTCATTCTGAGCAATATATTGATGGGTCGCGTTTGATGGTGGCTCATCAAACTCACTAAAATTAATTACGTTAATTCTTTTTTCAATAAATTAAGGATCAAGTGCATGTATGTTCATTATCATTCTTTGTTTCCAGTGCTTGGAGACTCGAGGAAGGAGCAGCGAGTGGCGGGCCTGGGCAGTGAGGTGGCTGCTAGTGTAGCCTGCCCCCAACTCGTACCATTTGCCGCCAAGCGCAAAGCTCCAACTCAATCTAAAGTTCTTGATAACTTGCTTGCAGTAGCAAATAGACTTCTGAAACGATACTTTTCCTTAATCCTTTACATTTGCGATCCAATTTTATTTCTCAGACGTTTCTTGGTGCATCACTACCTATCAGCAATATTTGCCTCGCGCTCAATTATTGTCAGGGAAGTTCACAATAGCACGGTATTTATTCCAGTTGTGTTTTCTTACCATGTTGGGTTCGTTAGTACCTCAGTCACTTTCTTCGGGCATTGATATTCATAGTCCTTAGATATTCACAGTCTGCCCGGAGCGTAAAGTCACCTGAGCGAGAACACCACAACCTCCTTATATAGGGCCTGATGAGCAGGGTTACGGAGTCGGAGTCGGGAGTCGGAGTCGCCGGAGTTGCATGTTTTAGGGTGGAGTCGGAGTCGTTTTTCTGAATGTGGTGGAATCAGAGTCGGAGTCGCTGTTTCCGAATGTGGTGGAGTCGGAGTTGAAGTCGGAGTTATTTATTCGGATGTGGTGGAGCTGAGGCTGGAGTCGCTATTTTTTTGTGTCTTCGATTCTAATTTTTGCAAAAAGTTATTTTTAATTGTTTAAAACCAGAAGTAAACAAAACAGGGTTACAATACATTACTGAAAAGCTAAAATATACGCAATGTTTTTATTGATTATTTTGTTCGAGGTTTGAAACAGCATATTTATACTTATAACTTACGGTTATTGATATCTAGTCATTGTGGATTCGCACACATATGAATGTGATACCTACGAGTGCGATCTATAATTTTCGTACTGGAGCGATAATGCATATATTACAGTGAAAAAGCCGGAATTAGTAATTGAAAGCATCGCAAATTCATTCTGTTTGTTTCTGTTTATCTCATTCCCCTTTCAATTGATACATAGGATCTAGAAACTAATAGTTAATGTGCCGCAAGTTACTTGCAGAACAGCTCAGCTGATGTAATACATTGTACTCACATAAAGAGTGGTAACTCTGCACGCCGTTAAGAACCTTTTAAGGCTCTTTTACATTGACGTTTTCTTAGCGCTCCACACCGTCGCTCCATCCCGCCAGTCAAATAAGCTTCGCCCACAGCAATGCAAAATGACCCTTATTGCCACGCTCACGGCGAGGAGCAGCAAGCCAGCAACATTCAGCATGTCAAATATTGGCGGTGTGCAATGCCAGTCAACAGCGTTCAGTTGCACTTGAGACTGTACAGAGCAAATGTGGTCATGGGTTACATGTTTTGGAGCAAGGAAGAAATTTGAACTCCTATCGAAACATCTAAAAAAATTTCATGTTTATGGAAAGATAAGCTTGCAGAGTACAAAAAAGGTGTCCATAGAAGATGCTTATAAAAGAATAGCATCTCATTTTCTAAATTATGATATTGAAATGGTTAAAACGAAAATTCAAACACTGAGAGACCATGATAGGAAACGGCTCTCACTATTAAAAAATCGAACAAATATTCACTGCACATGTAAACGTGTAATTAATTACAGTATAAATAAAAATGCACGATCTGCATTGCTCTCAGGGAAAGTATTTCAAATAGACTGAAAACATTCGGCAGGTGTCAGTAGAAGATTATTAAAACTAAAGGAAAAACTAAATAAGTACACCTACGTATTAGTAATTGGTAATAATTCATTCAATTTTCAGTCTTTTTTCAAGGTAATTGGATTTTATTAAAATTCTTTAGAATATTAGTGTTTTACTTCTGTAAATTATTCTGTATTTATTGTGAAAATTATTTTGTCAGTTCTGCATGAGCGATATTGACGATTGCTGTCTCTGGGGAATGAGCGTTGTATCGAGCGGCAATGTAAAAGCAGGTCGGTGTGCACTGACACTCAATCCTCTTGTGGGAGGAGCTGTAGCAAGTTCACCGACGCTCAACACCGTCGCTCCACACCGCAGGTGTAAAATGAGCTTTACTGTGTCTATATTCTATACCAGTGGTTCCTTATAACGATTTTTTCTAGCCTTTCTTTTGGTTATACTTTGGTGTATTGATTGATAATGACTAGTCTTTGCGGGAACCAAAAGGTATGTTGTGATGATAAATATTTCTAGTCTTTAGGTTGTGATATGTTGGTAATGACTAGTCTTTGCCAGTACCTGAAGCTATGGTCTAATACATAAAGAGTTCTAGTTTCAGGTTACGTAATCGCTATTGATAATGAAAATTCAATTAGCTTACTCTGATATTGATAACTGTAATATTAGTTTATTTTCTTCAGCTATATGTAGTACCTATATACCTAAAATTTAATTTTTTGTTTTGTTTCCTTCCTTGTCTTTTGGTCAAGTCAACATGTATTAATAATGAAAAGTCTGCTCATTTCTAAAGTTATTGCTTGAATTTTGTTCGTTTTTTCAAGAGTTATATTTTATTTTACCATTTCATTTTCATGTTTAATTTTTATCTGATCACTCCCCAGTTTCTGAGTAAGCATACGCTGAAATGGAAATTTTTATAATTATGTTTTCACTATTTTAAAAACTGATATTGAGTCTGTTTCTCAGCATTATATAATTAATGACTTTTCCATGAGAAAATTTTGGAAATGTTGTAAGGTTATAATTATCAATATCGGTATTGGGACACATGAAAAAAGAAAATACAATATGATAGCGCTGCTGTGAAAATGATATCCCAGCACTAGCAAATACTTCACTTAGTCACACACATATTATAACTGAAAGCAATGCATTATCTGTACTGAAATGATTTTTGCATTTATGCGATAGTACCAATTTTCTTGCAGAAAACGTATCAAATTTCACCAAAAATACAAAATGAAAAGAGCCTGGAAGTTTGTTAAAATAAGAAAGTGTCGAGAATAAAAGACAGTATCATATTACACACAAAGAAGCTAAAATTGGCTTTTATTCGTAAACAGAACGTTCCGAAAACGTCAGACAACCCTGCGAGGAAAGTTGAGCAACTTTTAACCTATTACAACTGAGATATAAAATAGCGTTGATTAATAATATGTCACCTTTTCTGTATTGTTACCCCGCATAGTGTGGGAACTGAGAAGAAAAGGGATGGGTCAAATCTTGCCTACCTTATTTACATGCGTTGTGTAGTTCCTTTTCAACACAACATGAGGTTTATTCAGCTGTAGCGGCAAACTATAGTTTCAGTAGCTTTAGACTACCAAGGCAGGAGTAAGGAAGCACTGGAAAGCACGTATCAGTGTACTAGGCGGCTGTCGGTTACAAACTTCCACTCAAGAAAGAAAAGAAAGAAAAGAAACACATTTTATTTCCAATAAAGTACAAACATGAAATGTCGATACATTGGTTTTTAAAACACCTTAACGTTAACATCCTTAACTGATAGTAAGACATTGGTATCGTAATACCCGTGTAAAATGTTGAAACAAAAAATGATTGACAGAAAAGCACAACGAAAATGAGTTCCCTACCTTGCCTAATCTGATTTTGACAGTGCATTTAAATACAAGTAACTAAGAGAAGACAATCCTCGCGACGCTCATTTGAAAAAACACTTTCATTAGTTCGCACATGTATTGAAATAAAAGCGAAAAACGCATTCAAATACCTTAGCATAGAGACCCTTAATGGCTATTCATACATGGTTATCGTAAAACCCCTGTTAAGTGTTAAAACAAATGGTTTAGATCCTTAAGTGCTATTCATACATGGTTATCGTGATACCCATGTTAAGTGTTAAAACAAATGATTTAGATCCTTAATTGCTATTCATACATGGTTATCGTAATACCCATGATAATTGTCGAAACAGGATTTGGAGAAAAGCACGAAAAAAATGCGTTCCTCTTCGTTGCGGTAGTCAGATTTTGGTAATGCATTTAAATACTAGTGACTAAGAATACATAATTCGTGTGACGCATTGCTGAAACCATCTCGTTAGTATGTACTCGTATTGAAAATATGAGCATAAGAACACAGGAGCCAGTGAAACGAGCGTGAGGGATTGATGTTAGAAGTAAAATGAGCAGATTTGATTTATTTTGCGTCTAGAACTATGAGGTCGACAATCGGGATTTGGGACAATTTTTCACACTGACGCATCATACAGTATGCCAAGTGGTGAGCTCGGAAATAATATAATTATCACTATAACAAAACGGAAAATGGTTATGATATTTCTTACTTAGGCTAATAGTACTGGCGCAAAGAGTTCATCGGAGTCAAAGACATGAAAAGTATTGTTGTACATTGCTCACCGCAACATTTTCAACATAGGGGGAACCGTACAAAAGTTAACTGTCCAAAATAGTGTTGTCATATTGTATTCACGAGAGTAAGAAGGTAAGAAGAGTTTACCACACGAAGCTATCAAGAGCAATTTGAGACTAGAATAAGATGATTAAAAGAACTGGAGGCCATCAGAGTTCCGGCACCTCCCATCCCGACACAGAACTGCAGTTTAGTAGGGAGGAATGAATTTAGTGATTAAATGAGGTACCACCGTGTCAGATCATGTGACACTTAGATCTCATTCTATAAAGTTTCATTATTATTCAAGTACAAACTTAGGCACTACCCAGAGTCCGAGGAATTAATTCGGAGATGAAACACACGTTGGAGAAGAGAAGTTAGGTTTGGTAAACCAAACAAAGTAGCCCCTTGAAAGGAGCATCCCATCCAGATCACGCTCGCCAAAGGATTCTGAGAGAGAGAGAAGAAAAAGCCACAACAGAAAATAGAACCTCATCACGTTTCGCGTAAATATGAAATCTCACATTACCGCCGGCTCACCTCGAAATAGTGCCTAAATCAATTATGATTTCAAGAGGGCACCGTAGAGCCACGGGTAGTATGATAGTGAAAATAGTTTTAGAGTCGCAAGGACCGAGTAGTTTAAAGTCGCAAGGACCGAGTAGTTTAAAGTCACCAGGACCGAGTAGTTTAAAGTCAAGAAGTAAAGAGGTTGCGGACATGCAAGATAAATAACTGAACAAAAAGAAAGAACAGAAAACGCGATTGCAATCACAAATTAAAATAGTGAAGAAAAGGCGATCACATACTCCCTGACAGGTGCTACGCACAAGAGGCCAGCTACCTCCTCACAGCGCGGTTCAATAATTCAATCTCATTGGTCACAGACAAGTGAATAGTGTGGGTATTTTCTTCCACTGCTTATTGCCTTATGGCCTTAGAGTTTCGATTAATCAGCATCAATCATGACTGATGTAATGAGAATTATTGAAGATAGCGCTGCTACTAGTGTAACAGTCGGTTTTTTCTTCCGCACTCTGTATTTATGAGTATTCAATTTTACATCTCTGTTTCTTTTCTGACAGACTCAGTCGGCATGACGTTACGTTAATTATAAGTTAATGATTATCAATGATTATGATATGTTTAGGCCCGGGACTAAAATATAGTGATATGAATTATTTATGATGCGAGAACTAAACGTGAACTATTTTTGTAGGTTGCGATGGCTGAGGGCCGGCACGTGTTTCATGTGCCAGTGACGAGAGAGAGAGGGAAATATACGAGGCCACAGCTTTATACTTGTATTATGGAAAAGCAGCACGGACGGCGAGAGCACGGCGAGGTTATAGAAATCCTGTCTAGATTCCTAGGGTCAGCCCACACGTACTGACGCACTCAGGAGACAAATAGTGACAACCGCCCACACAGAACCGACAACACGAGCTCGGATGAATATTTTGCATATATTCAATCGCGGTCTCGCCGGGTGTTTAGCAGACACCCCGACTCAATCCAATGAGCGTTTAACATACGTTCAACAACGACCCAAGGAAAACCCGATCCAAAATGAACGTCTCGCACACGTTCCAACAAAAAACCACAAGTACTGAAAACACTACTACTGAAACCGCCGATCTCAAGTTCTGAACTGCAATAGAGGAAACCTTCCCTTTCAGAACACCGGGCGACGCGTTCTCTTTAACTTTACTTTACTCGTCTCTAATCTCTTCCGTCTGGAGCCCTTCACTGCCCACTCAAACGACCGGCGACCGAATCCTAGTACGTCCGTTCACGACCACGGCTCTCTCCACAGTTCCCTCAACTCGTCCGTCATAACTCGCTCGGACAGCCCTCCCCCTCTCCCGAAGGGGAGGGTGGTCGCCACATGAGCAGGGTAACAGGGGTGGCCAGGGTTCTGAGTCGCCCTTCCCCCCACACAACCGGGGGTACGGCTGGGGGAGAGGGGTCGGGTCTCATGGCCCCAGCCTCCTCCCGCTACGGCAATTAAATAATGGTTTGCCTGACGGCAACTCTTAGACGCAGCCCCGGTGCCGCTGGCCCTGGGTCCCCGCATTTTAATACGATGTGGCTACATGTACCCGCGCATCGAATGATCACATTTAGTATGGGGAGGCTTTCTCTTCTGAGAACGTCCCTTTCATATATTTCCCAAGACCCAAGCAATAAAGCCGGCACTAATTTTTATGACCCGTGTAGTAAGAGATCCAGTCTTAACATTAATTATATTATTTTCGTTCGGCAATGCTAACGGCTAGCTCCAGGCTATACATCCTCCCCTATGTTACGCAAGAAAATATATGAATATAAATTTTCTTTTTATTTATGTTCTGGCCACGATTCTATTTCCGACCCGACTCACGACCTTGTACAACATGACATCAAATTACAATACAACAAAATTTAGAACGGCGACAACAACTTGCTCGTATGTGCTTCAGCCATTTTTAATTTATAGTGGCCCCCTTCGGGGCTGGGGAGGCGAGCTCTTCCGCCTCTGAGATCTTCGTCCTCTGCTTCTACTTCGTCTCGTCTGAGACACTTGCCAGATTTCCATCTAGCAAACGCCGGCCGCCTCGCAGGGGGGGGATGCCGCGCCCCGTTGAAGCACCAGCCCGCTCGCCCGTCGCCTCCAGCCCGTCTCGTACGACACCGTGTCCTACGGCACACGGTCGGGCATTAGTTCCTTGTTACATGGGTTAGACATCAATATAGAGCCAATTCTTTCAAATTTTCCTCTCTTCGCCTCATAATGAGAGCGCGTATTACATGAATGATATATGATTTTTATGAGTCTAAACAGTCCTAACCGGACTTGAATGGCTAAGAGTACAATTCCTGCAACACGATACCGCACATGCTCCTGTACGCGAAACAGCACACACTCTGACACACACACACTTCTTTCATTCGTCGTTCACTTCGTATTGCAGGTCCTAATGATCAGAATGATGGATGAGAAATGGAATTTTCCTACATTAGTACTATTTCCGTTTCAGCTGACCGTTTTTTTTCTTTCTTTTTACTGAATAGCATTTGCTAATCTCTCGTGAGAAGCAAGCCTAAATTTCGTATGGGTGCAATACGTAAGGCGTCCCTTCGTATGCATGTATGTTTTATCTACACGTCGCACATGACTTATCTTTTAACCTCCAAAATCTCATGGTATCGGGTAACAGCTGCGATGCCTCAAGCATTGCGCACATGCCTCTGGACAGGCCTAAAAATCCCTCTGTCATGCTTCCCGTAATCTCCCTTATCACGCTCGTCAGCAGACCAGATATTTATAACACTCTCCACAGTTCACGCACGTGTTTCCTACGCGCAGGAGTGTTCCCGATCTTACCATTGATGAATGCCTCTCCATCTCTCTTACGTCGACCGCAGTTCCGGTCCGTCTCCGTTGGAGGCCGCTGTGGTGCTCTTTCGGCACCGCGTACATGCCAACATCTCGGTCGCTCATTGCCTTCCTGAAAATCTTCAAAATCCGCCTTAGCACAATTTATCATCAAATATTTCAGCTCCGGCGACTGCTCAATGTCGTTCACACTCTGTATTTCCCAGCACAGGAGCCTTCAATCTTTATTACTGCTCGGCCTTTATTGACCTTGCTATTTCCTTATCGTCCTAAATCAAACTCTCGTATTTAGCATCTCAGACGCATCGCTGTGCGTTTCTCTTTGTTCAGCCTGCCTTCTCTATCTTGAGTCGGCTCTCTCTCGTGTTACATGCGTCTCTGCAATGCAGCGCCTGTAGATTTTTTTATGACCTATTGTAGCTCCCATTGTCCCGTGGGCTCATGTCTCGAGTCTCCACCACGTGAGTGCGCGTCCAGCTTGCCTTTCCACACTAAGCTACGTTATTATTAAAGAACCGTAATGTTAAAGATTATGCTAGGTCCGTAATGGACATCTTTAATTTAATCTGATGTCTCGATAAGAATTCTACTCAACTCTCAGGGGTTCTGCTATACGAGATCTTATTATCGGCTCCAATCAGCTCATGACAGGCTCAGGTTTCTCTCTTTTTGCGCCTGCATTGTGCCTATTTCTCTTTTTAAAACGTCATTTAGAAGCAATAAAAAAAAATTTTAAATTCTTTTAAATTTTTTTTCTCCCCCCCCCCCCCGACGATCAAAGAAAATTCCTTCACAGGGAATTTTTTCTTTTTTTTTTACCCTAAACAAAACAACTACAAGAAGGATATATCTATTTCCCATCCAAGTTGCTGACTCTTCAAACCTACACCTGAAAGGCAATGGTTTATTAGTGCTTATAACTAGTTATTTCTCAGGCTACTCAAAAAGAATAGTTAGCTAGTAAACTTATCGGCTATGCATCCACCAATGCCGGGGACTTACAGAGCCATGTTCCTACGGGCAATATTTATTTCATAAAATCTGCTGCGGATCGCAGAGGTCTGTGACTGACCTCTGTCTAGTTTATCTCTGTATGTAATTGTCTCGCATAAATCCAATTTCCTCTCCCTTTACCAACGCATCTTCAGCAGTCAAATTACCCGCAATCAAGTTCAATTTTCGATGTGAAGTCATTATATCCAAGTTTTATTCTCGCCATTCAAAAATGCGCAGCCACCAACGATATAATTTGCCCAGTACGCTCTTATAATTATTCGTATGCCGAATCTCTACTCGTATCCCAAGCCTCCTTTCTGCGCAACGCACTTGCTTCCTGCGGTTGAGCTCATCTTTTCCAGGCTCGGATTGAGTTCCTTTATGCCTCTGTCGATTTTATGACTTCCGTCCTGTGTCGCGCTCTCAAGCTCTGAGCACAGTCGTTCATGTTGGCTGATCGCATTCCCAAGAAATTACCTACATAGCAGTTAACGTTCGATCGTACTACTGCTCTTATATTTGTACTTCTACATCGTTCTTGTTAAGCTATTCTGAAAGAAATTAGATTAGTCAGCTTATCTACTATTTATTCGCTAGGTTATTCTGAAAAAGAAATAAGTTAGTAAGCTTATCTATTATTTACTTGCTAGGTTATTCTGTAAAGGAAATGAGATTAGTAAGCTTATCTACTCTCTACTTGTTACAGGGGCTTTTGCCTATGTAGTCCCCTCCTCCACCGGACCGGCCGATCTTAGAGCGTAAGGACGCCTAGCTGCCGGGGTGGGTAGGGGTGGGGGAACTTCAGGTCTTGTCACATAGATTTCGTCATCGCTGCTTTCCGAGTCGCTATCTTCGTGACGCACTTTTGTGACGTGCTCGACGCTCCTCTCCATGCCGCGGAAACGCTGGTCTTGTAACACCAAAGGTTCCTCTGGCTGAAATGACGCGGGCTTAAGTCTATTTCTGTGCACCGTTATCTCCTGCCGGCGGCCGTGGACTTGTCGTATTACGACGTTCATCGGTGTTGGAAGGACCTGAATCCTGTACGGGCCTATCCAGTTCGGTCGGAATTTTCCCATCGCCTTGTTCCTTCCTGCTGTATTCCGTAGGAATACACAATCGCCGACTCTAAGTTCCTTATCTCTCACGCGCTGATATCTCACATTCTTGTCATGTGCATTTCGGCTTGCTGATATCGCGTCTTCGAACGCAATTTGCAACCTTGCAAAAGCGGCGTGAGGAAAATCTTCCTCCAAAGCATAATTTAGTATCCTGGGCTGCAGGATATCAGAGAGTGGCAAGGGAGCGTCGCGTCCGTGGAATAAATAGTATGGTGTGTTATCTACCGAGGCATGATACGAACAGTTTAGAGCGAGCGTGGCAAAAGGTAGCTGCTCGTCCCATGATGTAAGATCCTTCTCTACGGTTGCTGCCAGCGTTGTCTTGAGCAATTTGTTGAATGCTTCCGTCATTCCGTTACTGGCTGGATGGAAGGCCGTGGTGAAGTGCAACTTGGACTTCAAAATGCGGCACATTTCTTGGAAATTCTGGGCAGTAAACTCAGTACCTCGATCCGACACGATGTGTTCCGGACAGCCATACCGGCAGACATAATCCATGAAAGCTCGCGCTACGGTCTCGCTCTTTTTATTGCGCAGTGGGTACGTCTGCACGTATCTAGAGAAGTGGCACACGATCATCAGATTATATCGATGTCCTGCCTGAGATTGTGTCAGCTCTCCAATGAGATCAATACCCACCTTTTCTAATGGTCGTGAGACTGGCGGTAATTCGCCTATTTTTGCTTTGAGGCCCCCGTGTGGACTTTGCTTCTGACACGTCGTGCAATTTTTCACGTGTTCTTGCACATGTCGTGCCATATTTGGCCAAAAGAATAATTCTCTGGCACGGTGGAGGGTTTTTCTTGCTCCAAAATGTCCGGAAATTCGCGTATCGTGCGACATTATTAACGCGGGCTTTACTAGGGATTCAGGAATCACTGCACGTTTGCGAATGTCTCCATTGTCCTTAACTTCTAGGTAGAATAAACAGTCTTTGTCCAGCACGAAATCCTTGTACTGGCTCGGATCTGTCACCAATTCACCCTTTCCTTCCAATGCGTTGATGACCTTGGCCCAGTGCTGTGCTTTGCGCTGCTCCATACTTACCTTTTCCGCACAGAAAACTTCGTACGGGTCCAGCGCTTCCGTCACGGTCGGGCGGACGGCTGCCACTCCTCGGGAGAGCGTATCTGGAATCACATTCTCCTTGCCGGGTCTATACGAAATTTCATATTCGAACTGCGACAGTAGCACTGCCCAGCGGGCGATACGTGGAACGGTAGCTTTGTATTGGAACAAATATCGCAGCGGCTGATGGTCTGTTAGTATTAGGAATTTTCGGCCGTAGAGATATCGAGCAAAATGGCGGACGTTTTCCACGATAGCCAGTGCCTCCCTTTCGGTGGTACTGTACCGGGTCTCTGCCGGTGTAAATTTCCGTGAATAGTATGCTATCGGGTGATCCAGGCCGTCCTTTTCTTGCGTCAGTACTCCTCCCAGAGCGACATCACTGGCATCGGTATGCAGCC
The DNA here is from genome assembly GCA_030386875.1 of Morinoia aosen. Taxonomy (NCBI): domain Eukaryota; kingdom Metazoa; phylum Arthropoda; class Malacostraca; order Amphipoda; family Talitridae; genus Morinoia; species Morinoia aosen. The sequence goes on along the minus strand of CM059559.1, from coordinate 38,322,555 downwards.
TGAACGGTCGCTCGAAACCTGGGTAACCCAACACCGGCGCTTCAGCTAGAGCCGATTTGAGCGCGTCGAATGCGGCCTGATGTTCGTTCGTCCATACAAACTTGGCACACTTCTTAGTCAAAGCCGTCAAAAGTGCGACGCGCTCTGAGAAATTTGGTATGTGTCTTCGATAGTAGCCTGCCATTCCCAAAATTCTTCGTACATCTTTCGGTTTCTTCGGTGGTAACAACTCGCGAATGGCCGTGATTTTCCTTTGGTCAACTTGAATTCCGTCCTTCGAGACAACGTGACCCAAATATTCGATGGAGGGTTTGGCAAAGCTGCACTTTTTCAGTGAAATTTTCAATCCTGACTTCTGAAGGAGAGCGAGAACTTCCTCCAAATGAGTGATGTGATCCTCAAACGTCTTCGAAAATACTACTACGTCGTCTATGAAAACGTAGCTCGTCTTTCCAATCACTGGCTCTAACACTCGATTGACTAAACGCTGGAATGTGGCCGGAGCTGTAGTCAATCCGAAAGGCATCCGCTTGAAGTGATATTGAGCCGACTCAGTAGCAAATGCTGTCTTGTCTCGGTCTGCTTCCGCGACAGGGATCTGCCAGTAGCCTGACTTCAAATCAATTGCTGAGAAGTAGCATGCGCCTCCAAGGGACTCCAAAATTTGCTCGATCCGTGGCATTGGGTATTTATCTGCGAGCGTGACTTCATTGATTCTTCGAAAATCAACGCAAAACCTATGCGTGCCGTCCTTCTTTTTGATGAGGAGCATTGGAGATGCCCACGCGCTTGCTGATGGCTCAATTACATCCATTTTTAACATATTCTGCACTTGTTCTTCGATTGCTGCGCGTGTTGCTTGGGGCAGCGGCCATTGTTTCGTAGCGATCGGCGCCGCGTTCCTGGTATCAATTCGGTGCGGGAGCACGTCACATTGGCCTAAATCTTGCTCATGCTGAGAAATGGCTGCCGCATACTTACCGAGGAGCGCTAACAAACTCTCGCGCTGCTGCGTGTGCAGATGTTCTAGACTCGGTACTTCCGCCTCGGGTAGCTCGTCGGTGATACCATACTCACCATCGTCACTGCTCATCGTTGGTAGCACCGCCGCGATCTCAGACTTTCGCATACTTACCCTTTTTCTTTGTCTGATCAAATTGATCGACTCTCCGGCATACTTACCGTCCTTAAATGCATACGAATGACCGTTCACGATCACTCTACTACCATATCTACTGGTCATGTCCAGCGTCACCTTACCTATGCGCTGGAGTAAATCGAGCCCTACAAGTATGTCTCCTGGATAATTTCCGACTTGAGCCACTATTACATCATGCACATAATTTTTACCTCCTATTTTAATGTTCAGCGCCATTCTGCCCCGCACATCTATTTCTGCGCCACCTACTGTACTTAGCTTTAGTTTGGCCGTCTTTATTCTTACTGTACCTGATCCTGCCGACACGATTTTTTCTGCCATTTCAGGCCTTATTAGACAACAAACCAATCCGGTGTCCAGGAATGCTTCGCAGTCTTGTTCGTTGATTTTTATCTGTATGATCGGTTTGGCCTCGTGTGTGTCGACAGGCGTCGTTAGTTTTTTCTACTAGGCGGGCCTTGTGCGTATCGCCACGGTGCGTTGTTATCCACGTTGAAACTCCGATGGGCTGCGGGGCTCGAGCCTTGTGGCTCGCCTAACTGTCGGCTCTGCTGGGCTTGATTTTGTGCCGGCCACTGTGCCCTACATTGTCTCGCTATATGGCCGGCTTGGCCACAATTGAAGCAGTTCATGGTTCTTCGCTCTACATTCTGGGCAAATGTATTTTGCCTCGGCATCACCGCTGGGTTGCGACACTCTCGAGAAAAATGGCCTACTTGGTTGCACGACCAGCACCTAGGTGGTGGCCGGGTTGGGGCTGCTTCTACTTCTTCTATAGCGCAGATGTGCCTGCGCTGCTTTTCATCTTCCAGCATTCGTTCGCATTTCTGTGCCATTTTGACAATCTGCGAGCTTTTTTGGTTCGTATGTTGCCATTGTCCTTTTCAATGCCGGGTCGAGACCATTGACAAACACATTCGCCAAGAGCTTGTCGCGAGATGCTGTGTCTTGCAACTCCTTGATCACATGCGCCAAGGCAGCCGAAGAGGTCTCCAGTCGCGAAGCAAAATCTTCGATTGTGCCCCGGTTCATTTTGATTGCAGCCAGTTCCGCATGTGCATCCGTCAGCGAAATGCTTTTGAGGAAACGATCCTCGAGGCGTTCGGTCAGCTCCTTCAGATCGCATTCTTCGAGCTCGGGGTTTGAGTCCAGGAAGCTCTCCGCGGTGTCGGTGCAGAGATATCTGATGACATCAGCGCTTCGGTCGTCTGACCAGTTTTCTACGTGTGCACGTTTTTTCACCGTGTTGAGGAACTTCACCACATTGCTTTTACCGTCGAACTTAGGCAGCTTGCCGAGCCCTTGCCCGCTTGTAGCTGTCTGAGCGGCTCCTGCGTCCTGCTTATTGGCAGCCGAACTTCCTGCGTTCCCAGACTTTTCTTCGTCCTTGCCCATTTTGCAGCTTGAACTCAGCGATGATCAGCACAAAAAAAAATTTTTTTCCAATCTATCTATTTGCAGTTGCAACTCACGACGCACACTGAACATCCACTTTTACGATAAGTACTGGTATCCAAGCATAAACACACAAAAAAAAATTTCTGGGTGTATCCAAGGGAGGAAAGAGGAGGGCACCACTGGAAAAATACCGAATTGCGGACTCATATGCGTAGGGCATCAAAATCAGACGTCAGGAGGGAATCTCCTTACACCAATACGGTTAAAACGAGTCATATACCAACACAATTTTTGCGTAATTATTCACGTTGATCGTTCCCTGTACTTTGCAATGTTACTCATACATATTCCTTTCAACTGACCTCAGTTCAGCCCACGACACACGAAATATTATATATTTCCTTTGAACGACAGAATAAATTTGTATCTGGAGCGTTGATCTCTTCCCTAAACACAGATAAAGAGCGACCAACAAAATGCGGAATCGGTTCGTATTATTTCTGTCCTAGGGAACACACAACATTGAAATGGATGGTTCTACTCACGATTTGCTGATTTATCTACAATAACAGAGTAGATGTTCGGTTGGTTTAAGAAAACCGCTCTAGTCGCTAATAAAACTTAAAGGTGTCTCCAAGAGAGAAAGGAGGAAGGCACCAGCTGAATGCAGTCTCTCGGCAAAGGTACATAGAACAGCAAGTTGGGCCTCTAATAGCAAGAACAGTTTAGGTCGGGATAAGTTGTCAGACTAGTTCGATGCGGTTTATTAACCAAGACCAAGTGAAACAGTTAAGAGCCGAAATGAGACGTTTTCCCCCCCAATATGCACCTAATTTACGACAAGGCACGCGAATCAACAATTTCTCCCCGCGGAACGAACAACCCTTACATAAATCAATATAACTCCGAGTTACTTTTCGATGTTTATCCACATTGAAAGACACAGCCGCGCAGCAAACTAATACCGAAGCGAATAGAAAAGAAATTTTTTCCCACACTTCTAATTACGGTATACGTAACACACACAAAATGAAATGAAATGGTGTCTACTTACAGTTTTTGTTGATCGTGGACGCCGTTGCCCGCTTGCAGCTCTGGACCGGTTGTTTCTTCTTTCTTGTGTTCTTTCTCTATTGTTTCCAGGCTCTCACCGCTTAATATTTCTAAACCCAAATTCTCTCTCTCTCTTCACTAGTTTCCGCCACCGCGCTGCCACCAGTGAATATTGGTGGGTATTTTCTTCCACTGCTTATTGCCTTATGACCTTAGAGTTTCAATTATTCAGCATCAATCATGACTGATGTAATGAGAATTATTGAAGATAGCGCTGCTACTAGTGTAAGAGTCGGTTTTTTCTTCCGCACTCTGTATGTATGAGTTTTCAATTTTACATCTCTGTTTCTTTTCTGACAGACTCAGTCGGCATGACGTTACGTTAATTATAAGTTAATGATTATCAATGATTATGATATGTTTAGGCTGCCACCACCCGGGGGGTTCCCGGGACTAAAATATAGTGATATGAATTAATTATGATGCGAGAACTAAACGTGAACTATTTTTGTAGGTAGCGATGGCTGAGGGCCGGCACGTGTTTCATGTGCCAGTGACGAGAGAGAGAGGGAAATATACGAGGCCACAGCTTTATACTTGTATTATGGAAAAGCAGCACGGACGGCGAGAGCACGGCGAGGTTATAGAAATCCTGCCTAGGTTCCTAGGGTCAGCCCACACGTACTGACGCACTCAGGAGACAAATAGTGACAACCGCCCACACAGAACCGACAACACGAGCTCGGATGAATATTTTGCATATATTCAATCGCGGTCTCGCCGGGTGTTCAGCAGACACCCCGACTCAATCCAATGAGCGTTTAACATACGTTCAACAACGACCCAAGGAAAACCCGATCCAAAATGAACGTCTCGCACACGTTCCAACAAAAAACCACAAGTACTGAAAACACAACTACTGAAACCGCCGATCTCAAGTTCTGAACTGCAATAGAGGAAACCTTCCCTATCAGAACACCGCGCGACGCGTTCTCTTTAACTTTACTTTACTCGTCTCTAATCTCTTCCGTCTGGAGCCCTTCACTGCCCACTCAAACGACCGGCGACCGAATCCTAGTACGTCCGTTCACGACCACGGCTCTCTCCACAGTTCCCTCAACTCGTCCGTCATAACTCGCTCGGACAGCCCTCCCCCTCTCCCGAAGGGGAGGGTGGTCGCCACATGAGCAGGGTAACAGGGGTGGCCAGGGTTCTGAGTCGCCCTTCCCCCCACACAACCGGGGGTACGGCTGGGGGAGAGGAGTCGGGTCTCATGGCCCCAGCCTCCTCCCGCTACGGCAATTAAATAATGGTTTGCCTGACGGCAACTCTTAGACGCAGCCCCGGTGCCGCTGGCCCTGGGTCCCCGCATTTTAATACGATGTGGCTACATGTAACCGGGCATCGAATGATCACATTTAGTATGGGGAGGCTTTCTCTTCTGAGAACGTCCCTTTCATATATTTCCCAAGACCCAAGCAATAAAGCCGGCACTAATTTTTATGACCCGTGTAGTAAGAGATCCAGTCTTAACATTAATTATATTATTTTCGCTCGGCAATGCTAACGGCTAGCTCCAGGCTATACACAAGGCACCTGTCGATCTTAGTGTTGCCAGAAGCCGCAACTTTAGCAAGATTTCGCTCGAAGGAAATTAGCGGCTTTAAAAAAACATTTTAAATTTGAATTTCTTACACCGTGGCCTTCTATAAAATGTTTTAATAAGAACGAAAAAAGAGAAAGAAGATGCTAAAATGTCTTCACATTAACATCCTTTCTTTCTTTGCGGTAATTAATTTGGTTTTGAAAATGCAAAATTAATGTGAGTCACTAAGAAAACAAAATAAAATCCCTCTGACACATAATTGAAAACACTCTTGTTAGGGTGCGCGTATATTGGATCATGAGTCCATAATATTTTCTGCATAGCTGGAACAATACGAAAAGTTAACGAACAATATGAAATCAAAAATGATTTCGTCTTATGCACACACGAGCTTAGGAAAGTAAAAATTGCCAATGAAGTACGTCGCATGTTCAAATGTTTTAATATGAGCAAAAAGTGTTTTCAAATATCTTATAATTGAAACCATGACTTGATATCTACACTTGGGAATCGTAATACTTACACCGGTTAATTTTTTAAACAAATGGTTCGGAGAAAAGCACGTAGAAAATGCATTCCCTTCGATGCGTTGGTCTGATTTTAACAATGGATTTTATAATAAGTGGTCGAGAAAACATTGTGCATAAGATGCGTTGTTAAAAACACTCTTGTTAGAGCACTCCCATATCGAAATTTGAGCTTACGAGCGTTGAACTAGTGAAATGAGGGATTATGGTTGAAAGTAAAACGGGTAGATCCAAATTAATTTGTATTTTAGACTGCGCGGTTGATATTGTGATGCCTCCCGGCTACAAGGAGGCAACAAAGTCCCCAAAGGGAAGGGGCACAGAATTCACCTAAACACCAGAAACCCAAAAAGGGACGGTAACACTTTTAACTAATAATTTTGAACAATCAGAGCATAGCGAAAAAAGGGCTCTCACCTTTCGAAAATTTATTTGTTCAGATGAACAAATTCTTCATTGTAGCCGGCTGTCCAAGAACGCAAGGTTCCAAGGTAGCGGGGAAGATGACCGGTGACCAGCGAGGCACAAAGTTGCGTGCACCCTTGGCCGCGGTTGGAAGCAGTCTGACGTGGCAGTCGGAAAGACTGCACACATGACACATCGGCTTTCCTCCGAATCCGTTACATTGGCTTCGAACTCGGAAGAAAAGTGCAGGCGCATTTTTAGTAGTGAGGAATTATGCTTGCTACCGAAGTTGTGAGGAACCCCCGCCATTGCTCTGTCATTAGCTTATTATTCGTTTTATAGCCTTTTAAGTCAATTGACGTGACAGCAGCCTAAGACACCTTACTGCGGAAGGCCATTAATAATGCCTTACTAAGCCCGCAGAGGATCTCGGCTTAGAGCAACGGCTAGAGTTTCCACAATATTAGAGGCAATTTTACAGTGTTTCGTATCAACTAGTAAGCTAAATAACTGGCTCGGATAAAATGAAAGATTTTACAATAACAAAAATATTAAACTTCATGTGCTACTAGCTCTGGCACAAAAAAGTTCACCGGATTCAAATAGATGAGAAGGATCATTGTACAATGCCAACCATAACATTTTCAACATTGCTGGGACAAAACGAGGAAGTCAAAACAATCTAAAATAGTTTGGCCAAAGTAAACTCAAAGAGTGTGAGGGACGACACTTTGTCACACAAGATTAACATGAGCATTTAAAGAGGGGAATATGTTCTACATATATAGACACACACACATATACATATACATATATTCGCACACATATATACACATATACATACACACGAGCGTCACATGTGCGTACATCTATGTACTTAATATTCGCATGCAAGCAATCACATTGCATGTGCATATTATAAATACGTCTTGATTGTTGTATAATGTAACGAAGAATAAGATAATTAGCAATAAAAATTCCTGACTTCTTTTCCAGTACGTACTGCAGTTCAGATTTATTGTGTAGACGCAAGGTAGAGAGCTATTGTATTTTTGAATTCTCTTAGTGTTCGAAGGGTTTTGATCCTCTGGGGGAGTTTGTTTCACCATAAGGCGCCTGATAGTGACAGCTTTCTGCCTAATGTTAGATGAACGGTATTTGATTAAGTCATCACCTCTCCTATTCGGCTTTTGGTTGGTGACGGTAGGGAATGGAATTTCATAATTTCACCACTGTTATGAGGAGCATTTAAAAAAGAGAATACGTATTGGGCTTTGTGTGCCAGAAACCTTTCCCGAATAGGAGCCCAGCAGAGCTTATTCAGGAGAGGTGTTACGTGATCATTTTTTTTTTAATTTACTGTGGCATACAACCTTAGCTGCAAAATTCAAGCATTTTTGTAGATATTTTTGAAGATGTTTCCGTATATCTCCCCAAACCAGGCTACAGTAGTCAATACGTGATAGTGCCAAAGATAGAACGACCCATAATCTAGATTCTTTGTCAAGCATACTTTTTATACGATTAAAAAACAATAAAGTCCCGTAATTCTGTTACAGGTTTTATCAGCGTGGTATTTGAAGGACATGATTCTATCGAACCAAATACCTAAATAGTTTCTTTTTACTGATGGGTGAATTTTATCATTCCCAACTGTAAGAGTTAGATCTAGATTTCGAATATTGTTCATTGAATCTTATGACCCAAAAATAATGAATTGTGTTTTACTCGCGTTTAGCTTGAGACCATTTTGGTCATACCATGACTTGAGGCTGATTAATAGGGCTTCAGCTCCATTTTTCGTCTGTGGTAATTCTGCTGCAGAGCTTGTCATTGCAATTTGGACATTATTTGCATACATAGAGATTCGAGTGTTAGAAGGCATTGGAGGGAAATCGTTGAAAATTGAAAATAGTAGCGGGCCCAAAATGGATCCTTGAGGGACACCAAAGTTATTTTGAAGGAATGGGGACAACTTGTTATCTAAGAGGACTGCATGAGACCGATTTGATTGGTAGCTTTTAAACCAATGCATATCAACTCCTAAGTTCAGTATTTTTCGTAGGAGTTGATCATGTTCGACGCTGTCGAATGCTTTAGAGAGATCGAGTAGCAGTAAAAGTGTTACTTTTTCTGATCGATGTCGCTGTATATTTTTTTTATCTTGAGCACGGCGTCTTGAGTGCTAGTGTTCCTCTTATAGGCAAATTGAATTCGATGAAGTAAATTTGACTCGTCCAAGTGAGATGACAGTTGATTCGTTACTACTTTTTCCAATATTTTGGACCGGACAGGTAAAAGGCTTATGGGCCTGTAATTTGACGCTGTATTTATGTCACCAGTTTTATGCAACGGTCTATTTATAGAGTGCTTCCATTGGTTTGGAACTTATTAGTTGCTATTGATGTGTTGATAATCAAACGAATCAATGGTACTGTGACTGGAAATCTGTCTTTGATGTATTGGAGGCTGATTCCATCATGTCTGACTGCTTTTGTGTTTTTAAATGGGTACAAAATAGTCCGTAACTCTGGTAAATCGATAGGGCGTGGCCTCCACAGAGCATCAGCCTTTGAAAGTGCAGTAGGGCACGAACTTTCAACTGACAGTTGCTTTGGACTGGTTTTACTCACTTCATCGAAAACTTAAGTACCTACTTTTGAAAAGAATATGTTGAATTCAGCAGCTTTTTCCAAAGGGTTTTCAAAATTACTTTTGCGGCCTGAATTGTTAAATTGAGCCACCTCACTAATGATTTCCAATGTATGGTTTGGGTTATTTTTTGCCATGAACAGTTCTTGGTGAAAGTGAATTTGTTTTGCTTGCGTGATTTTCTTCCAAAGAATCTTTCCAAGTTCTTTATATCTCTTGTATAAAGTACTGTTTGACCTATTTTCTTTATACTCCCGCAAGTAAATTTTCTTCACTCTGCTTAGCTCTTTAATTTCGTTTGGAATCCACAAAGTGCGTTTTGGCTTAGTTTCTTTGGTGATATAAGGTGCGCATTCATTGAAAGCTGCAGTAAAGTTCTCGTTAAAAATTGAAACTTGAATGTCCACATCGTCAGATTGCATCATACTCTGAAATTCAATGAACCTGTTTAGGAGTTTTTGAATAAATAGTTCCGGTGAATATTGACTTGTAGGCGGTAAATCATGGAACGATAGTTTTGTCTCTCTTTTGCAATATTAATTTTACATTCTACAGAGTGGTGATCGGCGATAGTGAGTGATATGACTGTATTTAGTATTGCCGTAGGTTTGTTTGTGATTGCCAGATCGAGGAAAGTTTTAGATACTCTTGTAACGCGAGTCGGTTCTTTAACCATTTGTGAAAGGTTTAGTTTGTACAACAGTCGGCTAAGCTGTTTATTTTATCCGTTAAGTCAATATTAAAATCGCCAACAGCAAAGAATGACTTCTTTGTAGCTAGATTTCTTTAAAAAATTTCTCAATGAACTTTAGTGTTGTAGGTAGAAAAGCTGATTAGTACCGGTAAAGGCTGCCGGTAATGATGAATTATGTTTATATACTTGCACTTTCAACCAAGCTATTTCTATGCTCTCGCACACTTCATTTGTTAAAAGTAAAGACGACAAATAAATTTCTTTCACGAAAATACAAGATCCACTACCTTTGCAACTTCTAACGCCATTATAGCGGTACAGCAAGTAATCGAAAATATTGAAGAACGAGCTCTGGGTTCGTAAATCAAACCAAGTCTCAGAAACACATAAGATGTCAATGTCTTCTGTGACCAAAATTACTCTAACGTCATCCAGCTTACTATTGAGGCTACGAGCATTGAAATGTTTAATTTTGATGTGTTCTTTTTTTATGGCGATTATTTGCGGCATCAATGTGATTTGTTGGTAGGGACTGTTTCGTGGATTCGTTGATCTTATCATTGTTGCCCAGAGTGTCAAGTCTAGTGTCAGGTACATTTGAGAGACTGCCATTCAACTGGACAACTGTATTTTGTCATGAAGAGGATGTGATATCAGTCTTGTTTTTGTTTTGTGAAACAAGGGTACTGTAGTGATCATTTTTTCGATGAAGCATTAACGGAGGGTTATTAGTTGATAATTCTGGTGAGGGGTCGACTACTGTTCTCCAAACACAATTGCCTTGTTCACCGAAGATGAGAATTCTTCTGTAATGGTAAGTATTTTCTTAACAATTAACCTAAATAATAATTTGAAGTTATTCTTCTGTTTTGATTAGTCTTATTAAACATTGTGAAGTGCTAGGTTTTACTCTCTGGCTTCCTAGACTTTTTTCAATGTCTTTATTTGGGGCCTCTTGAAATATGCCTTTAAAGTTGGAAGGATGATGATAAAATAATTCTGGGTAATTGAATGACGCTTGGAATATTTTAGAATATGTATTTTAATCATTGACGAGTATATCAATTTAATTTTTTGTTTAGCATACTCTTAAATTACTCCTGAAACTGCCCATTTTTAGCCCATGCCTCATGCGATCAGCCTTATCTCAACCGTGAACCTTGCAGTCGGCTCTGACGTTCTTCAATTAAATTGCGTCGCCTGATAGTCAGGAAAAGGCGGCTAGACTAATAGGTGTGTATTTTTTATTCTATCACTTGAAATAAATCCCTCAAGGCTGTAATTACGAAACAAAATGGGCTGTTTTTTCAAGTCCCGATAGGCTATAAAAAAGACAAATTGTGATAAGATGATTTTATTACTAAAAGATTCACAATGTCTTAGTTATTTTTCTATGTAGTCACCATGAAGGTTGAGGCATTTGTCATAACGTGAGACAAGTATTCTTATACCCTCTTCAAAGACGTCAGCCGCCAGTGATCCCAGGTAGGTCGTCACCGCGTCTTGAAGCTCGTCGTTGTTAGCGAAGCGCTGGCCCCCCAACCACGCCTTCATTTCTCGAAACAGATGGTAATCGCTGGGTGCTAAGTCCGGGCTATATGGTGGGTGGTCAAATACTTCCCACTTGAACTGCTGGAGGAGCTGCTTTGTCACGTTGGCACTATGCGGTCGTGCGTTGTCGTTAATGAAAATCACGCCGGATGAGAGCATGCCTCTTCTTTTGTTTTGGATCGCTCTCCAGAGACTGTCACTCATTCAGTTTCACCATACACTAAACTTATCCTACGATGAATTTCTGCAGCATTACATCCTTCAGCTTGAAGGAAACGTATCACGCTACGCAACTCACAACTGGCGGGAGTACTAATCGTGGCAGCCATGTTTACTTCACCGTAGCTGGGCAACAGCTGACAGCTTGGAGCCGAAAATGGCGTAGGTTGTAGTGGGGGAGCTGCGCATTCGCGTGACGGGCAGTTCCGTACCCCACCAGTTTGCTGGTTAAATAGAGAAATAAACAGAACTTGAAAAAAACAGCCCTCGTACAATCGTCCAATGAAACGGAAATTTTGGTACTACTGTTGGTGGAGGAACTTTAAGTCATCCAGCCAGCATTGCTTTTTCATTACAGTTTTGCTACACAACAACTATCCTCGAAGCAAGGATTCTTTAATCAGCTCTTAACGTTCCATTCATGGTTCTTTAAGGGGATCATCTGGATTTTTGAACTTTTTTCGTCCGATTCGTTTGAAAATTGGCCGGTATATGTATTTTTTGAAAGTAACCTTCTTTTACTCATTTAACTTTTTCGATTTAGGCCTTAGTTTTTTTTTTACGAAAAATTAGTTTTTTGGTACATTTGTATGGATATTTCAAAACGTAACTTGTCATTGAGTTTTGATGCTAGAACAAAACCAAAGACAGTTTTAGAATCCTTAAAGCATTTCTAACAAAAGTACAGTTAGAAATTTGAACATTAGAAAAAAATTTGTAATAAGCGATATTTTATCATTACATACAAAATACATTATTTTTGTGTTTTGAGCCACATAACGTTTTTTTTAAATTTTGAAATTTCTAACTGTACTTTTGTTAGAAATGTTTCATGGATTCTAAAACTGTCTTTGGTTATGTTCTAGCATCAAAACTCAATGAGGAGTTACGTTTTGAATGTTGAAAGTTAGAGGTGTTTGTTATAAGCCATATACAAAATTTTTTGTTGAAGTGTAATTTAATGGAAAATTTATGTAATTGGAACCTGTTTTCATTTATATTTCGATAATCTCGATAATGCATAATTTAATATTCACACTGAATTGTAATTTCCATAGATAAAATTTTTTTTATTAAATAAAAGTTATGAAATTTTTTGTTTTCGGTCTGATTCTTATGAAATTTGACATTTATATGTAACTTTTGAAAAGAAACACAATTTATCCATTCATTTTTTGATTCAGGCCTTAGTTTTTGATAAAATTGGACATATTGGTTTTAAGTTCATTTGTATTGATCTTTCAAAAGAGGACTAGTCATTGAGTTTTTATGCTAGAACAAAACCAAAGACAGTTTCAGAATTTTTAGAACGTTTCTAACAAAAGTGCAGTTTTAAATTATCCATTTCCCGTTTTGTTTTCTTTTTCTATGGGGTCGAAATGGGGGTCGAATATTCAAGATTTTTGTCCCCTTATATAGATCCCCAAAAGGGACAATAGATCCCCAATAAGGGACAATAGATCCCCCCTGGGGGGATCTATTGTCGCGGAATTACCAAAACAACTTTCAATTCCAAGTTATAATTCGAGAGGCGCAATGCAAAAACCATGTGCTTGTAATGTGCAGTAGTACATGCCTCAACAGGAAACGCGTTACAATTTTTTACGAAAATGCAAAAGTCTAAGAGAGAGTAGTTTAGCAACTGTAACCTGAAATTACTTAACACATAGCAGGCAACAATCGCCCAAAACCTTTTCAGAAAGGTAGGCTTTTGCTGATATGCACAAGAAGATGCTATTCGTAAATAAGACCACGCACGCGATTTGAGACCCTCAGCGGAACTTCATGAAGCAGTACAACCATGACGAAATATATTAATGCTGGCGCCTGCAGTAGCACCTCATTTTAACCAAGTAAATCTCTGCTCTCTGTTCCTCTTGTTAAAACGTTAAAGGTTATCAGCGAACGTATCCATGTCGGAGCCTAGCACACAAGTAATGGGGAATATTCTTCGAGAAACAACTTCACCACTGGCGATTTTCACGGTCTTGACTGGCGGAGACACCTCGTTCTAATAGTGATACAAATAAGAGCAGCTAACAATGAAAAATTAATCAAGATGTGATGGGTTGTTGTTGAGTTCTGTGTGTTGAAGAAAGACCACATTCAAGACATGATTCTGGCGACAGAAAGTTAGGCCATAACAAGTAAGTTACTGATCGTTGGCCTAGCAATGGAAGGAAAAGCAAATAAAGTGTGAAGATTCGGCAAAGAAAATGCTGGTGATGGTGTACAAAAGTATTGATATTTATTGGGAATGGGGAACGGTATGGGTAATGTATTGCTTAATGTTTTTACGGGAAAATTTCATCGCTGTTCACTCGTGTTATTTTTTATTTCTAGCGAAATTTTTCACTCCCTACCCAATTGAAAATCGAGGACGTCGCGCCGATGTGTTATGGCCGAGCAAGGGATAATGTAAGAGACGTATCGCCGGTAAATCATCTCCGCATCATAGGCGAAATGTCCACTTAGGGACGAAATTTTTGGCCCTGGGACATCGGCGGCCAACTGAGATGATCGACCATTTTACGTCTTTGCTCGTCTCCGGCATGTCTAATTTCGCCGGCGATACGTACATGATACGCGGCTGGCCATCCTTGAATTCTGCTTTGAAAAAAACTCTCGGCCAGGCACAGCCGAGATTTATCGCCTCTGAACGACCCTCAAATTTATATATAGGGTCGTTCAGAGGCGATAAATCTCGGCTGTGCGTGTCCGAGAGTTTTTTTAAAGCAGAATTAAAGGATGGCCAGCTGCGTATCTATATTTATAGATACAATTATATATTTATTTAGGTATTTATATAATATATATACAAATTTCTGAGTCGTTCAGTAGCGATAACCTTGGTTGTGCGCTGCCGAGAGTTTTTTAATCGCAAAATTGAAGGATTGCCAGGCTCAAATCATACATACATTAATAGGGAAAATGTATTAATGTATTAGTAGAGTTTATGGGCGATTGCTCGTAACGGCGAATACCCTAAGCTGAAATGCCGTAAACCGGAGACTCACGGTATATATATATATATATATATATATATATATGTATATTTATATATATATATAAAACTGCAAATATATAACATATTTGACGGCTGCTCTCCAGGATGACAATGTCGCTGAGCGTAGCCGAGCTTTTAAAAGTAAATCCTTTATCCAAAGAATTTCGAAGAAAGAATTAAAATGGAAGTTAGTGGAAGGACACTGGGAATCCGTTTGACCAAAGCGCGTCTACAAGCCTTGTGCACAGGCACAAAATTGGAAAAAATTTATGAAAGATAAAAATTGGAGAAAAAAGTAAAAGGTGATGAAAAAAGACACCAGCGAACCGGGAAAAGATGTTTCGTTACAAGAAAAAAAAAGTTCATTCCAATTAAGACACAGGACATAGGATTTTAAAACGCTTCAACTTGAAGATCCTTAGTTGATAAACATTTGTGTGAGGGTGTCATAATATCCGTGTTGCTTGTCGAAAAAAAGTAATTGACAGAAAATCATGAAAATGTGTTCCCCCTGTTGAATTATTTTGAGGTTTTTTATGCATAAACACTAAATATACATGCACCTACATATTTGTATCTCTATCGATTCATGAATAATGCAACCGACGCATTGATGAGAAAAATTTTTTTTAGTCCTTACTTCCATTGAAATATGAAGGCAGGCTTTAGCGATATCGGGGAGATGAATTGCGAGTAAAAATTGGTGGATGTACAGTCTAAAAGATCGACACAGTAGAAATTCGAAAGCGTCTTATGTTTGGGCTTGAACTAGTATACCAAGAGACTAGCTCGGAAAAAGTTCAACCATTCAACCAATTCATGATATTTCTTACGCGAGCATAATAGGCTATGAATTTGCCTACAAAAAATAAAAAATACACTCGAGTCAGGACCAAGGAAATGATAGTCACATAATACTAATCGAAAACATTTTACAAACCGAATGGAAAATTCCGTGAATGCCTACCAAAATCATGAAGTCAAAAAGCTGTCGTAATGAAAGAATAAAACATCTTAATATTAAGATCCTTGGTTGATATCCGTACATAGGTATCGTAATACCCATGTCAATTATTGTCGAAAAACAAAATGGTTGAGAGAAAGGCACGGTCTACGTGCCTCTATCTACGTTCCCTTCGCTGCGTTAATCTGATTTTGACTATGCATATAAATAAAAATGATAAGGAAACATAATCATAGTGATGTATTGTTGAAAACTATCTAAGAAGTGCGCACTTACAGTGTCATTTTAGCATGCGAACATAGGACCTAGTCACATGAGAGATTAATGTTGAAAGTAAAATGGACATATTTCAATAGTTTTGCGTCTAAGTCAATGAGGTCAACATTCAGGACAATTTTTCATTCTTGCGTATCTACTATTGTGCCAAAATAACGAGCTCGAAGTGAATAAAATATTTTACCATAACACAAAGTTATAATTTCCTACGGTAATAATACTGGTGCAAAAAAGTTTACCTGTCAAAAACATAAGGATTGTTGTACAATGCCAACCATGGCATTTGCCGCACAGCTTGGTCAACACAAAAAGTCAAACTACCTAAAATGGTGTCGTTATAATGTACTCAAGAGCGCAAGAAACTATTTTGTGCCACACAAGTTTAACAAGAATATTTTAGGACAGGGATATATATTTATGTACACATACAAAACAAAAAGCTCTAAGTATTGAAATAAAATTTAATAACGAGTTCAAAAAATTTGAAGCTAAAATAAGTACGAATTTCCTTATCACCGTATTTTGGTTTAAAATTCCTGAACAAGTCAGTGATTTGCTTTAAACGCAACCTTATCAGAGACTTTAGGAAACTTTCCGATAAAATTTATCATCTGTACTGAGAAAACATTCCAGAGTCCTGCTCCATCATCGATTCAAAGGAAAAAAATCATTGCGTCTGAAATAAAAGATCTAAGTACAATGAATTGCGGAGACTAAAAATATATCATGCGAGTAAAAACAAAGTGTGGCACGGAAACAAAAACAAAACACAGAAGCAAAAAAAAATCCCGTAAAATATGAGTATGAAATGAAATTGAGCTGGTAATGACGTGGTTTCTACCTATTCAATACTTGCAAAGGGTACAAACTGTCCATATTGTTCAAATCAGGGTTTCGCTTAAAAATATGCAGGGACTTGAAAATTCTGAGGTCATACGGTGTTGGTGTTGAAGCAAAGTCTAAAATTTCGAAATCGGTAGATGTAGGGACATTCCATTTCCGGCATGATTTTGCATTGCAGAATGCGATGGGTGTGTTGGTTGATACCCAGTACGCAAGCTTCTACCTCTATGCTTCAACACTCTGATATAGAAATTTCGTAACGTAATACCAACGAACAAAGATGTGCACTGCACACACAAGAGTCCATCAATGCGGCTAGCATTTGAGGCCTGTGCTTCTGTGTTTTGTTTTTCATTTTCCCGTGCCATACATTGTCTTTTTACTCTCCTGATATATATTTGGTGCCTACAATTCACTGTTCTTTGATCTTTTCTTTCAGACGTAATTATTGTTTTCCTTTGAACTGATGATGGAGCGGGACTCCGAATTGTGTTCTTAGTAACGATGATAAATTTTATCAGAATTTTCTTCCTTCTTACGTTTCTAAATAAGTACATAGCGTCAGTTCTATTAAACTTTTCGAAGACCAGCTCCCTTAAATCATATCATATATTTCGAGAAATCTTTTAAAATATGATTTTAATACTTAGTCCTTAGTCCTTTCTTCGTTTCTAAATTGCCAAAGACCATTCGCTTCAAAAAAAGTAACTTCCCTGGCTTCTTGAAAATGCTCTATTATAACAACTAATGAATGGCCTACCTAACCTCATGCTTACGAATCAACCTGGGAGCGCTAGTTCTCATAGATACAATAGTTCTAAGGAAACTTTTATCACTCCAACTCAGAGCACGGCTAATGTCTTCCTGTCTAATTCTACTGACACTGACAGTGGCTCCACACCGGCTGGTGAACGATTCTCCACTGCTAGAGGAGAAGGAGTCTCTTGTCTCTTCCTCCACTCCAGTTTACCGATCCTGTATAAAAAGCATGGTTAATTGCCAAGCATTGGTTTACGATAAAACAAATGAATATTCTCTCATTGCGAAATACCTTAACTCCAGTTTACTGATATTTCTGGCATTCTACGAACAGTTTTTATTTATGACTGGAACTTTTATACGAACCAGTTGTGCAAAATGCAAGGAAAACTTCGGAGTATGGCCAAAATATCACCTCCGAAAAGCAGTGTGGTGCGCAGCTTTTTTTTCTTCAACTATTTCATTAATTGAATTTCAATGAGGATAAATGCTCATCACAGAAAGAGGTTTATCAAGTTTACTCTTCATTTTAGGTCATGTACCAGCAGCTCAACTCATTCTAACACATTTCCTGCGAAGTGACCAACCGGTGGTCACTTAGGTGATTTTCATAGTGCTGCTGACCCACATGCAGTCACTAACTCATTTATTATTAATATTTAATGAAAGCTAAATATAGGCTCGATACAGTTAATGTTCGCTATTTTCAAAGTTGATTACCAAAATTGACTTGAAATTTGAATTGAATATTGAACTTCAGTTTACCCCATCGCAGTTAACGTGTTAATAAGGATATACTGGCTAGACAAAAACTCTGAAAGAGAAAAATACCGAATTACTTGTGTATAAAAATTAAACATACATCTTGAATATATTGCCAACCTTTCGTTTTAATTATATTCTGACGTACATATTACAGACACTTGTAAAATTATGCTTTCACTACTATGATGATAAAATTGTATTTTTAAAAAGAAACTATACCATCAAATTCCTATGAAGCAATGAAGAAAAAGGTTATAGCAATAAAAAATTCTCTAGTGTGTATCAAGAAATCAAGAAGAGGAGAGTCCCAATACATTACGCACCAAAATATCACAAAAAAATTAGAAAATAATAAAATAAATTAGCACTAAACATTAACTGGAATAGATTTCCTTCCAATGCGAGGCCTCATATGAGCAGAACAAAACAAATTTTACACATCAATCTGAACGAAACAACGTTATCTGAGCGTTATTCTCACCGGCTTACGTCAGGAAAGAATTCATCCATTTTCATAATTGGGGCGGTTGAGTATCTCTCTCAGGGTCCTCAGATGAATCCGATTCTTCTGAAAGTAAAACGCGGATATGAGATACTTCCAGATAGGTCTAGGTCAACGTAAGGACGTATCACGTATTTTTTTCTGAAAAGAAAATTTCTTTATTCCGCCTTAGTTTTTGTACAATAATAGTCTTATTAAAATTTCTTGCAGAAGATTAACATTTTCACTCCTATAGGTACTAGTGTGGATGACTGCTTAATAAGTAACCTCTTTAAAGATGTTGAATATTATTTAGGTTTCCTGCTGGACATATTCAAGTGTTTTTGTGTTTAAGCAGTCTACACGTCAAGCAAGGTTGAGTTAAGCTTTGCTAGGGTGAGTTATGACAAGCCATTTAATGTTCAATTGAAAAAAAAAACTTTACTGTGGACGGTGAAAACATGTTAATGGCACTGTTAGATTTTGCGTGGGCTGCAGATTTTTAATGTTGGATTTAATCCTACAATATCGATTGCAAGAGAACTAATGGGAGATTTTCATCAGAAATTGAACTGGCACCTATAAATGGAAGTTGTTATATTATCCTGTTCATATTCATTCATGTTTACACTAAAGTATTATATTCACACATTTGTATTAGAAACACATACAATTTATGTCCACTGCTATAATTATAGAAATATATTCTCAAAAAGATACTATTCCAACAAATTCCTATGAAGATGTGCTGAAGAAAAAGGTTATAGCAATAAAAAATCCTCTAATGTGTATGAAGAAAGGGAATGTTCCAAAACATTATAAAATGAAGTACATTATTAGTATATAGTTAAATAAAAGGTATTACTGTTATTGATGCCACAGTACTTTAAAGTTCAACTCGCTCTTTCTTTATCATTGATATAAGAATCATAAAAATATGATTTTCGGTAAAGAAACATTTTCAGAGGGAAGCATATATGACGAGTATAATTTGTGCGCCATTCCACTTATTACGTGTTGTGGTAACGACAAGTTGACTAGTTCTCAACAAAAATCTCTTACCTCGTCTGCACACAATTACAGTTCCTCCTTTTCACTCTGATATTCTAATTAACAATAATGCTGCATAAGAACAGCCTATATTTAATTGCATAAACATTTATACGCATTTTCAAGTTTGTAGCGTAGACCCTTGCATTGTCTGTTCACTTACCTCAATTCTCAACAGTTTTTCAACTTTAATTTAAAAAAGATCAAGTTCAATTAAAAAAAACTCAAGTTTAATTTAAAATAGGTTGAGTTCAATTTAAAAAAGCTCAAGTTTAATTTAAAAAAGCTCAATTTTAATTTTAAAAAGTTCAAGGTCAATTTAAAAAAGTTCAAGGTCAATTTAAAAAAGCTCAAGTTTAATTCAAAAAATATCAAGTTTAATTTAAAAAGGTGACTTTCAGATGAATCCATTACTGCCATAACACCCAGGCTATGTTTACGCTCCTACAATCATATATAGAAGCATGTTGCTAGAATACTTGCGTTAGAAGATTTAAAGATGGGAGATACCGTATAAATGCACTTAGGTATGGTATAAAGGGGTAAAAATTAAATTATTAGTCGAGAGATTGGTCTTTAATTTGGTATACATTTTATGTGTAATACTATGTTATATAACATGATATAATAAGCCATTGTTGTAGAGCATTATGGTTTATATATAATTTTGAAGCTATTTAATGTTCAACTTTTCAGTCAGTGCAGTTTGCTAATTGTCACACAGTTACTTATTACATAAAATTTATTTTGAATTTTTTTGTCAATGGATATACACTGTACGTACGTACCGATGATCTGTTTGTCAAATGCTTACCAAATGATTCATAGGTAAAACTTGAAGAATGTCAAATTAAGTACAAAATCACAACAGCTTGGTTTGTCTGATTTTTGATTTACTCTATTTTCAGTGTCAGTACTTTAATATATATGCATTCTCAGAAATAAACTTTACTTATATTATTATTACATAAGTATGAAATTTTAGAAACAGAAGGTTTCAAAATTGAAATTCTTTTTTTTTTAAATATAGCCTGCTTGAGACTTTTCAAAATAAACTCGATCTTTTTTAAATTAAACTTCAGCCTTTTAAATTGAACTTGATCTTTTTTAAATTAAACTTGAGCTTTTTTAAATTGAACTTGAGCTTTTTTCAATTGAACTTGAGCTTTTTTAAATTGAACTTGAGCTTTTTTAAATTGAACTTGAGCTTTTTTAAATTAAAGTTAAAAAGCTGCAGTATTCATATGTCTACTCAACTATTTATCAACTGCCTCAATAAGCACCTAAAAGCGTTGAAAATCAAGTAATTGAAAACAATGAAATATTAGAAATATGTATAGGGCTATTTTTAAATAACCAAAACTCAAAACAATTATTCACACACGCGTAAAATACTTACTTGATGTGACTTAAGTTTGAAGGTGTAAGAACGCCCCTGCCCTTGCAGCAGTTTTTTCAGACAACGAGCAACTTCTGTAACATTTCCTTCACTGAGCCACCGCACTTTTATCACGGCCTTCAGTAAATATTTAATTTGACAGAAGAACTTGCTTCTTTTTATTTTTTACTGAAAAAAAACGTTTTTTAATAAGAAGTAAATCAAGAAATATAATGAGAAAGCAATCCATCTTGAGTACTTTTACATAAATACCTGTAAAAATACCCTTCACACAACAGAATTTGAAAAATTAAACTAAGCTTGAACTCTCCTACCGATAAGGAAGTTCTAACGATGAGAGTAACTCGATCAACACAAAATCGTTTAAAAACGTTCATCCAGTACAAATTCTAAGTTTGCCCATGCATATAACGTTCAAACACCTGCATTACAATCAATCAAATCTCAGTTTTTAAGCAATAATTGTAAATTAGTCACTTCACGTCGGGCAACTTCACAAACTAATCAACTGCCAGTGCAACAGCGCCGGGGCGGTGAAACGGACTGCTACTTCAAAACTTCGAGACTTCGAGTGCTTCGACCAGCTCATAGGGCAAGTTTTTAGGGTAAATTAACTCAGAGACTTCATGTTTGAAGGTTCGTCACAAATTTTTGAATGAGAACATTATTCTAGACAAAAAAAATTATACATGGCACTTGTTCTTGGAAGGCTGTATGAGTGTAATACAAAACACTTTTTTGTTATTCCATTTTAATTCAAACTAGCAAGGATAGGGTAGTTTGTAGATTGGTCTTCGACTGATGGTCGATTGATCTCATGCTTACCGAACTCTTTACAAATCACTTGTAAACTTATATTACAGACATGTTTATGTATTAAAAGTCTTCTCAGTATGTTTCGTTGATGATTAAGTTTTTGTTTTACATTGAGTAAAAATAATAACTGATTTTTAGTTTTCGTTCTAGGTGCTGAGGTATGTGGCGAATTTGTAATCATTTTGCTTTTCAAAATGCAAGAGTGTAAAAGTGTCTCTAATTTTCCCATCTCCTCTTTCTCTCATCCAAACGAATGTTCATTTGTTCGGTCTCTAGAACGTAATAATAAGAACAACCTTAATATTTTATGTATTATTTACATCTTAAAAACACTCATATGTCTTGAGAAGAGACTTCAGCTTCGCACGACTGCCTCGGGAATAAAAAAGTTCAATAAAAATTAAAAGATCAACGTTACTTGAATTGCGAACCACAAAAACTTAGACTTGTATTGCTTTATTATTATTATTATTTTTATCATCATCATTATTATATGAGAAAGTTATAGCCTCCCTTAACCACGAGAAAGATGTTCTAAGAGAGGAAGGAGGAAGGCGCCATTCAGTATGGAGTTGAGGGAACGCGGAATCTATGCACAAGATGCACAGAAACAAGAAGCTAAGAAAGAAGTTCATGAAACGAGAAAAAATTTAAGAAGAAAGTAGTAAGTGCTGAAAAACAGGACAGCAGTGAACCGAAAAAAGATGGTCCGTAACAAAACAAAAACCTATTCTATTTTAACAAAAAGGAAGCCAACCTAACCTTTAGCTCGGGCCCTCACAAAGTCCCCCTGGGAGCGCTAATTCCAATAGATACAACAGTTGTATCCCCCTGAGGGGAACTTGTATTGCTTTACTTTTTCAAACAATAATCAATTTGATTACTTGTTAGAATAAAAGTGTTTCTTATTACCACATGTAATTCTTTGCAACGTAATTAGCAAAGTTTTATGCGGTATTTCGTTTAGGAAACTACAGCGGGTGCTGTCAGGAAACTTGTTATTAGAAACTATCATAATTAAATGCGCTTTCTCTTAGCATTATTTGAAATCTTTGTGCTTCTTGAAATAATTAGCGTTGCCAGCATCACGATATCTTCACCACAACAAAGAAAACGACCAAGAATAAAATTTAGAAATACGATTAATCTTAGGTATAATTCTTAGGTATATGATTCACGATTTATCATTTCCATTTCATGTTACTTCTTATTTTATAAATTTTCGAATGATGATTAAATTCATTAAAATTTATTTAGAACTAAAAAATAATTACACCGGTTTCACTCGTGAATATCATTTCTCAATGTAAAATCTAGCATAGATAAGAATAAATATTCATGTCCTCTCAGTAAGTAGCACTTCTCTTCTGGGAGAGATAGACTGCTGGGACTGTAGTAATGTGTTTGACTTGTGTCTGGAATTGAAGAATGAAATGCAAACATGCGTATAACAATGGCATGATAAAAATACATAAATGAACACAAGTAAACGCACCAATGCATTTATTCTGCAGTACAGTAAAGTCTTCAGTTTCAATGTTGGGAATATTTCTGGAAAAGCATGAAATTGAATAAAATATGTGAAATATAATTTCAAGCTTGATGCATTGTACGCCACAATGTCAGAGCATACGTTTCATTGCGATAGATCAATGATATTTTTATGGCTGTAAACAACGGATGGCCTCCTCAAATACTACGGCCATTAACCAACTTAGAAGTTTGCGCCCTCAATTACAACTGGCCGGCTCAGCATATTACGTCCGAGCTCGACCGTTCGTGGTTTAAGCGC
The DNA here is from genome assembly GCA_030386875.1 of Morinoia aosen. Lineage (NCBI taxonomy): Eukaryota > Metazoa > Arthropoda > Malacostraca > Amphipoda > Talitridae > Morinoia > Morinoia aosen. The sequence goes on along the minus strand of CM059559.1, from coordinate 38,299,139 downwards.
GCGGAGATAGAGTTATTAGGCCGAACCGGCCGACTCGCCCTTAATTCATACTTGATCGACTGTCTCGTCTTTAATTCACCGGCGACACGTCCTTGATTTTCAATTGGGTAAGTCTCCCTAATATTACGCAAAATGATTTATTACCGGTTTTCTAATTCTTTATTTCTAATATTTTAGCGTTCGTTCTGCGGTCAACATTCTACGCTTGTTTTTTAACGCTAACGTATCATGAGAATATTTTTGCCGCATTCGTGCACGTCAGTACAAAGTCTTAAATAAGTTACGTGTTTGTGTTTTACCTAAATGAAAATAACTAAAACCTTTCGTTTGTTGCTACTGTCATCATGTTAATCAGGAGTTGCACTTGTAGAAATATTCTCTAAAATAGATCACTTCCTTCGTTGCCAACCTTCTTATGCGAGTTTCCTTTTCTAAATCTGTCATGAAGGCTTCAATACCCTCTTCCTATCATAATTCTCCTAACATCACAAAGGAGAGTTAGCGTGCAGTAATAATGACGATGAAAAATGTCATGAGGGCTTCAATACCCTCTTCGTGTCCTAATTCTCCTAACATCACAAAGGAGAGTTAGCGTGCAGTAATAATGACCATGAAAAATGTCATGAGGGCTTCAATACCCTCTTCGTGTCCTACAGTAATTATTTTCCTAACATCACAAAGGAGAGTTAGCGTGCAGTAATAACGACCATGAAAAGCGTCTTTTTTGAGTGATCTTTGATGCCTCATTGGCATTGGATGAAACAAAAAAGTGGGCCATTTTCAAAGTTAGCGTTAGCGTGGTGGCCATCAGAGCTCGTTTATGCTAGAAAGAAAGAAAGGATGTTATATTCCAATCAAGCCTGTTACAGATCATCTTGTACATTGGTTTTTCAAATGTCTTATAACTAACAACGGGAAGCAATGACGATTACCCCCGGTCAAGCCGGTACCCATTTCCGACAGCTGTGTAGAGTGGTTAATTATGGCTGAGTTCTCCCTCCCTTTTCTCAACAGGTAGAATCACCGGGCGGCACTACAGGGATTCGAACTGCCGATCCTTCCCGTGAAGGGCGCGCGCTCTTAACCACTCGACCACGCTGACCAAGCTACTGTTATTCATCAGACATGAGTGACAATTTTAAATATTACAAAATCTGGTCAGCTAAACAAAATAACTAACATCACCAACGTTTTTCCTGCTCTCCACATAGGGAGGTTTTATTATTCCATAGATATGACACCGGATGCACGGAATATGTTGCTGTCTTTGTGTCATTTAAGACAACTCGACTTTAAAGATGGCTGCCCTTGCACAACAGAAGTTCAGAATCAGGAAAGATTTTCTCTTCCCTGCCGAAGAATCCAAGTTCATCATTCTTAAGTATGGAGAAGTCAAATACACTACAGCAGTGAAGAGGATTTTTTAGGTAGAACTTTGTCCCAAAAACCCTCTTTACTGCTGCATTGTAATTGACTTATCCATACTCCAAAGAGGGAAAGACACATTTCCGTCACAGAGAGAAATTATCCATCCTTGGAAATTACAATTTTGGCAATGAGAAATGAAGCAGGTTCTTATACAAACAATGAGCGAGCATAACAATTTCTCAAGACGCATCACAACCTTCAGTCAAGAGATAGCGTCAGATAAGCCTCTGCTGAGAAGAGTTCACAGATCTTTCTGGCATGCCTCGTGCTCAGTTTGATTGTGACATGTGCACATTCGTTTACAACCGGGATGCTCGTTAAAGAACGCAGTCTCAAGAATGAGATATTCACTTTTTTGACAGAATACGAGTGGGAGGGTGAAAATTAAGTGACTTTTTACACTTTTCGTAGTTTTAGAACACTTTCCTCTTCAGTCTTATGCGCTGTCGAAAATTTCACGTACGTACTCTGCGCCTAATTTAAAGTGTTTAATTTTCTTCTGCAAGTGATTTACAGTAATCGCTTTTCGCACCCAGTGTTTTACTATAAGAACATTACGTAAGAAAACCTAACCAGAAATGAACGCATGGATGTTCCCCCCACGTGGAGGCTCGCAAATTGGCCTTAGTCTAAGCGATCTTAATAAAAAGAGATTGTAACGGCAGCTGAACGCATTACGAGCCACCTTGCTCGTCAATAGTAACAATTGCTCTCTCGTTCATAATACCCTAGAAGCAAAAGTTTTAAAGCTTCTAAATGATTTCCTCGTTTTTTCTTTTAGTTGATATTTTTCGTTGATGGTACGTCAAACCTTCCAACAGTACTTATCTGATCTAAAAGGGACACCTCCAAGAGATGCATTGCCACCTCTGCATCGCATTGCGACCCATGTGCTGTGTTGAGTAAATGATATAAAACAAAGTTGGACTCGAGCCGTGGTTTTTCCTTCCACACGTTCCGGTTGAATCGTTCGGATACGCAGAAATTTCATGCTAACGTTAGTGATACTTTGATAATGTCACTGAGGAAAGCTTAATCATCAAAAACATATTTTTAAATCTTGTTTCTGGTTTTTACTCCAAGATTTTGTTTACATGGGCCCCAAAATACCACCGACGACTAGTCACATGGCATACATAATAAGTATACTAGTTAGATTAGGGCTTTGTTTCTACTACAGAGATGTTTTCACTGGAGAAACAGGCGGTACCATTTAGTGTGGACAAAGGAAAATGTGAAATCTAGGCACTGTACCCACGCATTAATTAAGCCCAACGCATAGAAACAGTGAATTTCTATGAAAATAAAAGTTCCGTAGGCCCATCTATGGCTGATGTAGCCTAACAGTACTTCCCCTGAGGGCGTCGATCCCCACAGCATAGTATAGACAAACCTGGCCTTAACGTTCTGCCTATCCTACGCCTCGTGAGTGGCTGTTATACGGATTCATAGCATAAGGATGCCTTCTGACATTCAATTCTATGTAACCTCAGCACTCGTAAAATGAAGGCTTAAAACTCTTCCAAATTGGGTACGGTTTCAAAGTTTAGATACTGTGTTTTGCATTCAAAAATTTCAATGGTCAAATGAAGAACAGTTTGTATTGATAACTAACAAAAGATATTATTTTTCATCTTTAGAGATATCAGTTTGTGTAACTTTATGAGGAAACCAAGGAAAACACTGCTAGGCATGTAAGCTGTGAAAGAAATGCAATAGTGCGAAACACAAATAATTTAAGGCATGCGAGCTCTCCCAGGCAGCTGTCCACTATGTCCCTCATATACGTGTGCAATTCGGTTCAACGATTACAGCAGCTCTCGCAGCTCACTTTCAGTCAACTCATCATTGGTAGGTAACTTGTTTTGAGGTACTTAGTTCTGATGAATTTGCTTTTGATTGCTGCTGTTTTTATACTATAGCTACCGTCGCCAATGAAGTCATAATTTTTCTACAGAATATGACGATGTTCAAAATTACTTGATTTTATAGCTGCCTATTATAACGTATATTTTGAAGAAAAAGACTTTGTCACAGTAATTTCAAGCATCATGTACATGTTTCACCAATGAGAAGCTTTGTTTTGATTTCGTTTTCTAGCTTTTTTTTGGACTTGTTTCATTTTGTTGAAACAGACACGGTGCGGCAATGGTGCTAGTTTAAGCGATGGAAATATTTCGAAAGATGATCTTGGTTAAGAAAAGCGCTAGGAAAAGGCTGTCGTAAAATTCATGATTTCTACACGGAAAATTAATAATTCCCTTGTTCGATACGGAAGTATATTGAATCCAAGTTTAGGTATTAACTATACGAAAAAGATTAGTTACAATTAAGGAGACAACAAACCAATGACTGCTTGATACGTGTATTTAAGTGTCGTAAATAACATCAAGAAATAAATTTTTCGTGTTTTGTGAAAGGAAAAATCGCTCCTGTATATACTGTCTTGCAGTCCACTCCTTCAAGCTCTCCTCCAAAACGTTGTAACCTGGTAATTGAAATCATTAATGTGTAAAAAATGAAATGGAGAAAGCCTAGCATTTGGCCGCCATTGGTTCAGAAAACGAAGGCTACTATCATCAGATCAAATTTGACCAGCTGTCGAGTCACCTGCTCTCCCTATCAGCCCCTGATAGGGAATCGTGTGTCCTTCTTGAAACTCACGAGCCTACAACGGCCTTAGTATGGGAGCCAACCTAGTGCACGGAAGGTCAAATCTGCAGTAATTGGGGCAAATACGTGCCGTGTGTGCATAAGTAATAAATGAAAGCCACCAAGAACACTTTACCGTGCTATTCTTGTCTGTTATGGTAATTCGAGAGTGGAAACACGAGGAGTGGGAAGATCCTGTGGCGGGAAGATTAACATCGAACACAAATGTTGAATTAGATTATGTCGAGAATGAATACTAGCTAATTACATTCTTTCCTACAGCTAATCGTTAGTCACAAGACAAGTTATCAGAAAAGATTGCTACGAGCATTTTTGGTGCAACAACCTTAGCGTACAACATTGTTTTGCACGAAAAATAATTGTCAGAAAAGATAATGATACAAAATATAAACACATAACAACAACCAAAGTGACTCATGATTAGCACGGAGCTCAGTTGAATGTCTTTTACAAAGGACTGCACGGGGAAATTATAAAAGATGTCAAACTACTTTGCTCCAAAGAATTTGATAATGAGGCAAGCACCCTTGATGGTCTGAGAACCTAGGCTGGAGATATTTGTTGCATCGTAAGCCAATAGCGCGCTGAGAAGTTTTTGAATGAAGATTAGATAAAAAATCTCTCCTCATTCTCCGGCAGGACCTTCAACACAAATACACGTGCTTTGGTTGAGCTGCATGCTCATCACGCCAGTGACTATGAACCACAAGTGTGCGCACGTCGCAAGATTCTTGCCTCTAAATTAGAATAGAGCAATAGTTTTGAAGTCAATAATTAATGGAATCTGAATTTCATACCGATGAATTTGTTTCAAGATAGTGCTACAATGTATCTGTCTAATTTACAGATAAGAAGTGTATAATGACAAAGCAGAAAGTCCATGAGCGCAAATCAGGTCAAATGGTAGATCATAAATTGTGTTTAAATCAACGATGTTGAAAACAAACAATTTAAGAATTTAAGAAATTTAAGAATACGAAGACTGACGACATGAGAAATTTTTAAACGAATATTTCATCGTGATGATTGGCATGCGAAGATACGAATCTTATATAGACAACAAAATTTTCTAGTTATGAATACCGAAAAGATTACTATAGAAATTAAAAATTCAGTTTCGTCAAAGATGTATTTCAAATGGTCGCTTATTTTCTTGCCGTAAAATTAAAGTATTACATTTTTTTGGTTATTCAGTTCGGCTTCCTCGGTACACCCTATATCTATGTTCTGTGTGCGCAGATCAAGCCAGAATTCGATAAAACGAGTCAGAGCGATCGAGTAACACTAAGAAAAAATATAAGGTATTACTCAAAGCAAAAAGTTTAAATAAACCTGTAGTTTTCTAACCAATCTTGTAATACGTTGATGGAAGCCATAAAAAAGTAAAAAATGTTTGAAATTTGTTATTTAAACTGTCCTCACGGTAAACATTGGGGCCCGAATAGCAAATTCAAACTGTCCTCACTGTTGATCAGATTTAAGAATTTGTCCCAAAATTTCTGAGCCACAAGTTTCGGTCATGTACTGCTCTCATGGAGGAAAAAGTTGAAACGCTTTCGTGCACCGTCGCATATAATTCGTTGGAGCTATTCCTGTCCTGAACTCGAGTGTATCGTCCTTCTGTCCTGCTTGTCTTCTGTCTATAATGTCTTAATGGATGTTACCCTTCCGAAAGTATCCGACAGAACTGTTGTTGGCATGTTTTGATGTGAACCGTTTCAAACCTTTACGGTTAAACCCCATCAGTTTTTGTCTGCGTTAGATTTCTGCCACCATCCCAAATTTTGCAAGTCAAATTTCGGGTGCAATGACTGTTGCATGTTTGTTTAATGTCCATTTTTCTTTAATTTTCATTTGGTAAGTATGTATTTGAGTACGTCTTGTATAAAAAATTGAGAGATCCTAATGAGAGAGGTATGTTTAATACGTCAATTTCTAACGCATTCGACAAAAGTTATAACGGGGTTTTATATTATTCTGTTGATAATTGTTTTAGCCAGAGCTTCAAAACAAATGAGATATGCATAAGAACTCCAATTGTTCTACTTGAAATTTTCTCAAGATATGAGACGGGCGATACAGAAGAAACGCTGACTGTTTTCGCTTTATAGATGTGATATAAAAAACGAATATTTTTACACATAGCATGAAAAGTTTGAAATCTTGAAGTACCTAATAAGGAACTATATTGTTATCAGAATAAAATTATTAAAGTTGAAAATAACCCAAGAAATTAAAACCGAGGTTAATTAAACTAAATCACGAGTAAACCTTGCCCTGAAAATACATTCCGATTTATTGAGCTGGTCTCCAGCTAATATCTACAAAATTCCGTAAGTTTTTAATCAAATTTCCTGTTAAGTATTTATTAGGATGTTTGTCGTCGAGCCACCTTACAGATGTTTGGGGCGCTGAATGCCTTGAACTTAAAAGTTGAGGTCTTTTTTTGAAAACCTTCTGACTGATTTGATTTTAAAAAATGATTTCTTCCTATTCTACTGAAAAATATAATTAAAAAAATTTAATCAAATCATTTGCTGGAATGAAACTGATACGTGCTGCACTGACTGAAAATTTCGTCAATTGTATGGCAAGCCACATTTGTCTAATAGTGGTTATCATTTGGTGAGTGACGACAAGTCTATTGTGATGAATTTGATCCAATAACTATTCTTTCAACAATTGATAAAATGTTTGATATTTAGAATTTTTGGCTATCTGTACTCTTCAACATCAATTCTGTGTTCTCAAACTCTTTATTATTCGAGAATAGGACTCTGAGTAAACATGTAGCTAAGTTGAAGTTTTTTTTGTCGTAGTTCGTCCATGAAGCAAAATGCTTTGTCATGGGTAGATTTAGAAAAAATGTTTAATGCAGTGGTCCAGAAAATATTGATGAAAAATTTGGACACCTATGATTCACTAGGTAAAGTCTATGATCTCCTTTATCGTCCTCTGAAAAAAAAGTTGATTCGTTGACCGTAGCATAGTTCCAATCAGCGTGCTCACCTACATTCAAATGAAGTGTTAGGTGGTTAAAACTCAGATACTGCCATGTCACAACCATGTTTTTGTCAAATTAATTTGACCGTGCTCTCGAAAGAGAGGCCCTGTGCCATAAACACTGATGACTCCATGACAGAACCTTTATCCCCTTGAAGTGTTGGAACTGTACACCTGAGATGAAATTTCTCGTCTTTCATTCTTCGAGTCTATTGCCTGTCAACGCTACCTGGCCTATTGAATTTGCTCTCGTTGTTAAAAAGCCTCCTCTGCAAGTATGAGGCGACTAAATCTCCATGACTCCGCACGGCGCTATCTTAAAAAAAATGTTTTTCACAGATATCACTACTGGTTTGCGTCTTGCAATGCAACCGCTCAATTTAAATTCATTCAATTTATTCTTGAATATTGAAACCGAACACTTTTCAACAAAGCCACTTACTTTTTGAACTTGAGAAGCAATTTCAAATCTGATGAGGCTGCGGATCTTTATGGTGTGATCTTCTCTGTAAGATGTAACTATAGGGCGGTCAGATTTTGGACTATCTCGAGCCCTGCTGGTGTTCTGATGCCTTACCACAGTCAACGTCGCAGCTTTTTCATCTCATCTGAGTCTTCTGCCAATTTCTCGGTTTGGCAATCCATCATTATAGAGTTTAATAAGCTCCTCACAATCAGTAAGAGAAAGGCGAGATATTCTGAATGAGGTTTTACTCAATTATACCGCCGACTTTACTGGAAAAACTCTTAACATGGTTTCAGAAGGTGTATAATCTGAAGTACGAAATATTTTTAAGAATTATGCCTAATTCTAGACTGCAGAGTTTCTTTTTGACTTATATTTTAAATTATATTTAAATTATATTTTGCTGCGTTTTTTGGAGTATAATTATCCAAATACCCATAAAATTTGAGAAAAGAATATGACATTTAGGTGAAGAAATACCACTGAATCTAATGGTATATAACCTATTATGATTATTGAACCAAATTTTAGTGTAATAATTTTATGAAAATATTTACATCGAATAGTTTTTTCTGGCGCCTGCACAACCAGACTGCATGCAACACGTGGTGGGAAAGTTCGATATGTTTATTTCGGGTGAAATTTCTGCTTATGGGCAATTACAAACTTATCTAATGAAGAAAAGCGAAAGATATTATAAGAATTACCTCAGACAATTAGATATCAATTGAAGAGACTAAAGTTTAATACGTTTAAAAGATTTTTCATACGCTCACAATTATCTTTGCAAGCAGCACCAATTCAATAATTTGTTTAGAGCCCATGACTTAATTTTTCTTTAATTCGTACCGTTACGTAATTCTATCTAACCCAATGAAACCCGTTGTGTGTTTATTTATATATTTATTTATGTATTTATTTGGTGTCCGCTTCTCAAGAAACATAGGATGTCTGAGTGTGTGATATCATGGATATCGAAAATCTCAGTGTAACACCGAAAGATGGCCCTCGCAAGCATTGATATGTTTGACAGTTTATCAGGATATTGGCTCGAGTAGGATAGGAAAGGTTAGAATATGTCAGATTAGCATAGGTTAGGTAATGTTGACAGTTCTTTCACGTGTCCTGCTACTACCTAATAACACCCTTGGTTTATTTGTTTGGAGTCTGCTTCATAAATTTTTCTGTCACGCTCACATGGATAGTAATAGCGATCGTCTCTGTGATACGAGTTTCACTAGTGCACAAGTACAAGGATATTTTTCTATCACGGGTACTGTTTGGATGGATTTATTTGTTTGTCATCCAAATCTGAAAAATTTGTTCAAGTAAGGTATTGAATCCCATCATTAATGACGGGCCGTGCACACTAGTTACCTAATAATACCCTTGGTGAGTTTATTTATTTGAACTAGCAAGACCCGTGGAAATTTCACGGACAATGACATTGAGAAGCTAGATGGACCCGGTCATCATTGCCTTGCCAATTCCAACGTTACCTATTCTAGCTAAACCCATCCCAACATATTCTAGCGTATCCTAACCGAACCGTTTCTGATAATATATCATACATAAAAAAACATGGACCCATGATAAAATTCCATCAACATTTACCTCACCTATTTTAACCTAATATATTTTGACCTTACCGAACATATCTTAACCTATCCTATCCTTACCTAGCCTATCCTAACATAACCATCCTAACCTAACTTAACCATTGTCATCATTCAGCTAGGTGGACCCGTGAAAAATTAGGTCAACATGACCTTACCAATTCTAACAATAACATATTCTAACCTCACCAACCCTTGCCTAACATATTCTAACCAATCCTCCCTTAACCTATAGAAACCGAACTGTTCCTAATAATATGCCAAACACAATAATAACCGAGGACTCATAATAAAATTCCGTGAACATTACCTAACCTGTCCTAACCTAACATATCTTAATCTGTCCTAACCTAACATATCTTCATTAAACAGTGTCATCATTCAGCTAGGTGGACCCGTGAAAAAAATCGGTCAACATTACCTTACAAATTCTAACATTACATAACATATTCTAACCTCACCTACCCTTACCTAACATATTCTAACCAATCTTACCCTAACCTATAGTAACCGAACCGATCCTGATAATATTAAAACATGAAAACAGTGGACCCGTAGAAAAATTCAGTCAACATTACTGTGGTCTTTAGCCGGAAAATAAAGTCGCGAGTGCGACGGTAGCGCGCTTACCAGCACTCTGACTTACCTTCCACACAGTCGTCCTCACTCCCAGGCGGGCCGTGCCAGCACGTACGACTGTTCGGAGGTGTAACCGTCACCTCTCCCGGAGCCAGAAGATCATTCCTACCAGTTGCCGGGCATTTCTCACCTTGAACAACTGCCCAGCTTCCCCACTGCAATAATTCTAGTTTCTCCACAGAACTAGACAGCTCAGTCACAGCCTTAATGAGCAGAGGCGCAACTCGAAATCAGGTGCGTAATCTACGTCTTCACTGTACGACTGTCGGCAACACAATCAAGTCCGCCGCTCGCAGCCGTCCGGCAGCGACGGCAAGATTCCCGACTCGAGGTGGCGGAACGCACACCGTTGCAGCGCTCTCTTGCGGCGGCAAAGGCCACAAAATCACATTTCCCCCAGTTTCTCACGAAACTCGCAGTGCTTAATGCCTAGCACTCATAGTCATGCAAGTATGTGGGACGCCGTCGCTCACGGCGCGACCGCCTCAATGGCTCAGGCTTCCCCCGCTGCTCCTCAGCATAATTGCCGACAGCGTCTCACTCGTCGCCCTCCTCTTCCGAGGAATCATCAGTCCACTCGCGATCTGCCGCCGGCTCAACGGGCACCTTGTTTAACGCGCAATTACAACTCCCTCTTGCAACGCAAAGGGAGTTGCACTGCAGTTGCCCTCTCCACCGAAGACCATTGCCTTGAGCTCCGCGGCGCCAGCAACACCACCATGGTTCTCAGGAACCCTGCCCCGCTCACCACCAAACCGACGTTTCCTAACGTCACGCACATGCCTAGGCATGCCGTCTACGCACTCTAGGTGCTTAGACACGACGCTGGTGACCTCACCTGACGTCCACTGCTTCGTGCATGAGGACAGTGGGGGTTTCACTCACACCTCATCACCAACAGCAAAGCTGTTGTTCTCGCAGCCGTCAATTACCCGGAGATTAACGTCAAATGGCACTCGCCAGCGATACCTGAAAATACCTCTCTACGGGACCGAGCCAGCCTCTGCCTCCTTCCGCGGCGTCACATTGTATCAAAATATGGCCTCCTCGGGAGAGATGCCCCCCCTAGCGGCGATCCTCTTGATCGTCCGGTGATATCTCTTGATCGTCCGGTGATATCTCTCAACGATCCCGTTGCCACTCGGGGCGTAGCCCGGAATCGCAGAGAAATCCCCCACTCATCAGCAAACTGCTCAATAGTCGCTGACCGAAACGCCGTCGAATTGTCCAGCAGCAATTCGTCACAAGGCCCTCGCTGAATTACGACCTCACGCAAATGAGCGACAATGCTCACTGCTGACTCATTCAGCAACCGTCGCCAAATGTCGAACCGCGAGGGTCCACAGTCAACCATGGACAGGTAGAGCTTGGCACCGTAATGGGTCACGTCAACCGTAACCCGGCGCCAGCTCTCCTCCACAGAAAGACCCCCCTCACCCAAAGATATTTTCCTCCCGCAGCGCTGGATCGATCCGCTGACAGACCTCGCATCCAGCCAGCTCACGCTTCACTTGCTTTCGCGACAGATCACTACGAATCTGACGAGCCAAGTAAAACGTCCTATCGATGCCCAAATGATGCGGCAGATGAACCGCCCAAATGGCATCCTCGAGACTCTCTCCACTGGCAAGCACAGCAGGCTCCTCTGCGACGACTCCACCAGCGTCGCGTTAACTTAGCCTCCACTTAGGTACCCTGATCATCTGATCGGCTCTCTTCTCGATCGTCGAAACGAAGCGAACAGACACGACCAGACCATGCTCAGCGATCGTCTCACGGATCACCCCAAGACGTCGCTTCACGAGCATCTCCGCCGCACCCTTGGTGCGAACACGATTGAGGCCATTGACAGTGCTGTCCATCCATATGACGACTCCCCAGGAATCACTGGCGACCGTGAAGGTTTTAAAACCCCAAGCAATCGCCAAATTGTTACCCCGCGCAACCGCCTCCAACTCAGCCACATTGATATAAAGATGGTCTGACTCTTTTCGGAACCAAGACGCATCCTCAACAATGCGGCCATCGACCTCAAGGGCCACACCGACTCCGAGGGAGCTGGCATCAGTCCACACGGTAATCGTACCATGAAGATCGACGCCCCAAACGCCCCCAACAGGGTCCTCTCGACGAGCTCGCGCCAACAGCTCTCCAGCCAACAAGCTGACAGAACTGTCGACCGAGACGTCCCAAGAGCCGCTGCATCCCAGCCGTTTCAAGAAACTGCAACATAGACGCAGCCACCCCGCCACGGTGGTAATGGTCGACTAGCCGACCGCACAAAGAAAACAGCCCTCTCTTCGTTAAGCCGGCATTTACCGAACCGAACTCGGAGAGAGCAGTCCCCTCGACATCCGAAAATGTCCATTGGAATCTTTCCGTAAAGAAATTCACAACAACCGGCCTCCATCCAGGCACTCAGGTTCCTTCGTCACAAGTCCGTACCTCGCCAGATGCTCTCGGAGCTCCTGCGCGCTGAGAACGGACTCCCAAATCCCTATATCATTGATATAGTGGTCCGTCCCTTGACGAACTCGGTCGTTTAACGACAGAACCTTGCCGAGAATCACGGTCATGATTCGAGATACACACGAGAGGCCGAAGCCTAATAGCGTGAAAGTGTAAGGCATACCCTTAAACTTCACGATCTGGTATTGCCACAGATCCTCGGAAACGTGGATCTGCAGGTACGCAGACTTAAGGTCGACGACCTTAAGCTCGTGCCGCAGTTTCCGCCATTTCCAAATCTTGTCGCAACACACAGCGCCCATGTCATCACCAGTATGACACTCAACACAACCGTTCAACTCACGATAATCCATGACCGGACGGACTTAGTCCTTCGTTGGTTGCACGACGTCCAGCAACGGAATGACGCCCTGGATGGGGACATGCCACCGCCTCAACCAAACCTTCGAGATCCAACTCTAAATCTTCGCGTCATAATGCTCACGCACATGAGGCGCCCGAGTACATCCGTACTCCACGATCCGAGTCTGCAACTCCTCGGGCGGCTTCTCGGACCACCGCCAACTGACTGTCCACCGACCGTCAGCGAACCTAGCAACAAAGTCAGGGTCGACAATCTCGATCGGCGCTGGCGCACCTCTCAAATCCACCGACCCCACCCCTGCCACCTTCCGCGGCTCCCAGCTTGGCACAGTCAAATCTATTGCTGGACCCCCTGCAGCATCCAGCCGCCCAGGATCTTCCCCAGTCAACTGCATACTTCGAGTCAGGGCCTCTCCTGACGGTTACGCCCCCCGTGTGATCAATAACATCACTCCCCAGGAGACAGTCAACGCCAAGATTCCCCAACTCCGGCATGACGAGCGCAGTGACACCAAAACAATGCCCCGTCAACCCAACTACCACACGCCCGTACTTCCCCTCACAGGAAGTTCTGCCGTCCGCCGTTAGCAACGGCTGCCCTGGTCGGAGGCGTTGGCCCACCACCATTCGCGGACAAACCACCGTCCGCTCGCTCCCGAAGTCTACCAGACACCATGAACGATGCCCATTCAAAAGGGCACGAACGACTGGCAAACAACTCCTAGTCGTAACACCAGTCGCTCCGAGCGATCCCAGATCACCCTGCCTCAGCGACACACTTGAGCCGCTTAAGATCCCTCTCTCCGAAGGGGCACCGTCACCTCCCTTCTGGCGGGACACCTTCCTTCTGGCGGGAGCCTTCGCGGCCCCCCTGCCAGCAGGTGCCACATTGCCTTGCTTCTGCGGGCACACCATCACGCGGTGTGCACCGCCACAGCGGTAGCAAGTACCCCTGCCATCACTGCCCTGCTTCCCAGAAGCAGCAAGGTCTGCCCCAAGCTCGGCCCCTGGCCTCACCCGACCACAGCCCTCTGTGCGGTCATTCTCTCCCGCCCTTTCCACAGCACAGCGTCGAACGGTGCAGAATTACGCGTCCTCACGCGCAACTGCCCAAGTGTACAGAGCAGTGGTGAGACCGTAAAATTTGAGCCTAAAGATCAGATCTCCCTTGGTCAACCCCACTCTCTCACCCAGACGCGCTAAGTCAAGTCATCCAGGTATACATCCACTGACTCGCCGGCTCCAAGCCGACGTTTGGTGCACCACCTATAAGCCTCCTGCAAAGGCAACGCGAATTGAGCGGCTAGCGTAGACCTAACTACCTGCCACTGAGCAGCATCACCGACAGTCATGCAACGAAACACCTGAGCGGCATTACCGTCAAGCATTAACCCAATGACGTCGGTCGGCGCCACGCGCTCCAGCTGGCAGAGCCTCTCCAGATTCTCCAACCACCCCAGCGCATCGATCGATCCATCGCCGGTCAACTTAGGCAGCTGCCTAGCTAACCGATCCAGGATCGGACAACGCGCCTGATTCAGGATGTTGGCCAACATGCTAACATCCACGAGCAAGCCCGGCGTGCTCCCTGCCGGCGGCTCTGGCGATCCCGGATCGCCAGCCCCGGCCGCCGCAACCTTCTCAGCCGCCTCAGCTGCCTCAGCCGCCGCAGCCTTCCCAGCCGCCGCCATCTTGCTAGCAACAAAGATGGCTGCCACAGACCAATGCTATTGGCCTAGATAGCTTGTGGTCTTTAGTCGGAAAATAAACTTGCGAGTGCGACGGTAGCGCGCCTACCAGCACTCGGACTTACCTTCCACACAGTCGTCCTCATTCCCAGACCGGCCGTGCCAGCAGGTACGACTGAGAGCTCAAAGTCTAGTCACCCCCAGAAACAGTTAATGAATCTGGTGCGGGAAGACACTGCTTCCACAAGGAGTTCGAGTGCGAGTCTCAAGAACTCCTTGTACAGGTACGACTGTTCAGAGGTGTAGCCGTCACCCCTCCCGGAGCTAGATCACTCCTACCAGTTGCCGGGCACTTCTTACCTCGGACAACTGCGCAGCTTCCCCACTGCAATAGCTCTAGTTTCTCCACAGAAGTAGACAGCTCAGTCATAGCCTCACGATAATGAGCAGAGGCGTAACTCGAAATCAGGCACGTAATGTTCGTCTTCACTGCACAACTGTCGGCAACACACTCGAGTCCGCCGCTCGTAGCCGTCCGGCAGCGACGGCAAGATCCCCGACTCGAGGTGGCGGAGCGCACACCGTTGCAGCGCCCTCTTGCGGCGGCAAACACCACAATTACCTAACCTATCCAAACCTAACATTTCCTAACCGAACCTATTCTAACCGAAACCTATCCCGATAATATGTCAAACATAAAAAACCGTGGCCCCGTGAAAAAATTCGGTCAACATTACCTAACCTATCGTAACCTAACATATCTTAACCTATCCTAACCTAACATATCTTAACCTATTCTAACCTAACCTATCCTAAATTATCCTAACCCAACTTAACCAATGCCATTGCTTAGCTAGATGGACTCGTGAAAAAATTTGGGCAAAATTACGTGGTTGGATGATTTTTTTTGTTGCGGAGAGGCCGAGAGGTGGTGGCGTCTCGGGAGGGCAGTCGGGAAACAGAGATGGTGCATTGCGGTCGTGTGAGCCGGTTCTCTGGTCAGGTACCGTTTTCGTTTTTGGCGCACAGGCTAGAGGTCTGACGTCATTGGGTCTCGTTGTTGATTGCTTCTGGTGTCGCAGATTACTATTTTTTCTTATCAGTTGGGAAAGCATTATCACGTATAAGGTGAGTTAATTCTATTTTCTCAGGTGCTTACCTAAAATTACCTAACAAATTCTAACGTAACATATTCCAACCGAACTTATCCTAACATAAATATACTAACTTATCGTATCCTAACCGAAGCTATCTTGATAATTTGTCAAACATAAAAAACAGTGGACCCGTGAAAAAATTTCATCAACATTATCTAACTTATGGTAACCTAACCCTTTGCTGCTCCTCGTCCATATTTTGCCTTCTTTGCCGAATCAAACTTATTTAACGCTCTAGGTACTTTGCCCGCTGTTCCTCATCCATATTTTGCCTTCTTTGCTGAGAAAAATTTCTTTGCTGCTCGCGATACTACGATTCTTGCTCCTCGCTCGTATTTTGTCTTCTTTGCTGACATGCATTGCTCGGCCGCTCAAGGTACCAAGATTGCAGCTCCTCGTCCATATTTCCACGTTTGATTTGCTCTTCGACTGTCTCGCTGAGGGTACTCTTCAGTTGTTCATCATTCGTTGCAGCTCCCTTTCAAGAATTTCACGCCGTTGTTCATCCCTTATTCTCTGCAGGTAGAGTCTCATTCTATTGCGCGCAGCTTCCGATTTTTGCTCCATTGTGTGGTTCTGAGGCGCAATTATACCATAAACACAAAGAAAAGACGATGATCCTACGGAGACTTATGTCAGATTTGTATGTAAGACATGGTCTTCTGATTACATATATTTCTTAACAATTAGGAGAAATTGATACAAATTGTGAAAAGAAAACAATACATGTACAGGCGATCTTTCAATGTACATGATAATGTACACGATCTTTTTTAAAATGCCTGAGAGTTGTGCAGTAAAAAACGCTTAGTGTAGCCTTGCCTTCATAATTCTAAATGTTCGAATTAAGGGAGAACGTTCGGCACCAGGCGTTCACTATCGTTACCAGCACCTAGCCTGTGATCAGTACCGCAGTCTATTATCTATAATCCGAGGAGTAAATACTACTAGCAGTAGGTGGTGCTTTCCATAGTTTCAACAAGTTTTCTAAGAAAACAAAATTTGCGGAACTTTATTGTTTTTTCATCTTATAAAAAAATACTCAACGAAAAATCCAGATTATTGGCCGTTCAGTCTTTGGTGTTATTGCACATTGACTATTGCAGCCTAGTATGGGGAGAGTTACCACAATACCTTCAAAGAAAGTTACAAAAATGCATAGATTTTGCAGCTAAGGCTGTATGCAATGGTAAATTTGCAAGAAGTGATCACGTAACCCCTCTCCTTAATAAACTCGGCCGGAAACCTATTCAAGAATGGTTCTTTATGCACAAAGCCCAACACGTGTTCTCCTCGTCATATCTTCCTCAGAGCAATGCTGAGATAGTGCGTTTCCACCCCCTCGTCACTAACCTAAAGCCCAACAGAAACAATAATGTCCTAGTCGACTATCGTTCATTTGACATTGGGAAGAAGGCTCTGCCAATATCAGGCGCCTTACTGTAGAACAAACTTCTTCAGAGTATCAAAATCCCTCAAACATTGAGTGAATTTAAAACCAAAATAGCTCGTCATCTTGCGTCTAATCAATAATTGTTAACTGCAGAATATTCTGTATAAGTAGTTACGGATCTCCTTTGCTCATAATCCAATATTTTAACACATTATATAACAGCTTTGTAATATGTGTATATACTTTAATTGCTTGTTTGCTAATATTTGCAAACAAACACTCGAATAAATATGTGCGTTAGGGTGTCCCAAGAAATCGAAGTGAATCGGATACATTCCAGCACTTGTTGCCCTTGTTCCCTGTCGTGACAAATTTAAACAGGAAAATATTCAGCTTCCTATCTCGTCTTTTACTGGTCACGCATTTCATTCAGTTGTTTGCTGGGCGTCAGATTGTGCAGCGGTCACTGGCATAGCGTGCAGCAGTCAATGTTGTAAGGACATTAGATGAGCTCTATTTTACAATAACAAATATTTTTCTTGTTTCATGAACTTCCTCCTTGGCTTACTGTTTCTATGAACCTAGTGCAATGTGCATAGATTCCGCGTTCCCCTAACTCCATACTAAATAGTGCCTTAATCCTTTCACTCTTTAAACATCTTTGCTGTGGTGAAGGGAGGCTAAGACTTTCTTATATAATAATAATGCTACTTCCCTAGGACAAACTGGGCTTGCGTATCGTGACTTCCGTCAAGATTTTCAAATTTTCGTTAGCTTGTTTGCTCTTTGCCTTTTCACAGGACTTATTGCAGAAATTAAGCTTTCACTCATCGCCTTTCGCCGGACTCAGCAATCGGAACTTCGCCCGAGCTAAGACCAAAATCAACGATCAACTAACACCAGGTCTAACGTAATGGCGTGTGAAACACAATCTAAGGGAGTTGTATGGCTACTCAAGAAGTCTCCAACATAGTCATTTCAGGGGAATTGTCTTCCGTCGATAGGCCAGGTTCTCCAGGTGTTTTTGTTCCATCACAAGATCCAGAAGTAGGTTTTTCTCGTTGCAGCAGCATCTACAGCTGAGCAGGTCATGCAGGTGTGGCGACATGTACACATGCCGATGTCGGATGTGTCGTGGGTAAAGAAGAAGATTCTCAAACTGAACAAGGAGTACGGCACTTTGGCAAAATCCATGTCACGGCAAACAGAGAAGGAAGAAATGAAGAGATGCATCTTCAGAGACAGCCTCGAAGATATTTTCGACATCGCGCGTTTTAAGGCAATGGAAGCGAAGATCCCCGAGGAAGACAAGGCATTCTTGGAGGCTCAGAGGGAGGACCGGCGGAGCTGCTCCATGGCTGGTGCGGACCAGAAGCTGAAACAAGCGACCAAGGAGAAGAGACGTTAGAGACAAAGGATGGAGGAGATGAAGAAGTAGGATGCATATGCTTCGTCATCCACTCTTGATCGTTACGTGGCTTTAGAGTCTTCTACTTCATCCTCATCAGCCAACGAAGACACGGAGGACGATTTCAAATCTCTGACACCAGCTACATCTCAACGCCGTCGACTTCCCCAAGAGAACAAGCTCACCAAGGAGCTGACCCTTGCTTGGGAACATGACAATCTGTCTGTCCGTGCTGCAACATCCTCCTACGCCGCTGCTGCAATGAGCCTCGGCCATCAGATAGAACGTATCACCGTGTCGCGTTCGTCAATCCCCCGGGCCAGAGTCAAGAACCGCGAAGAGATTGCCATGTCTCTCTCCTTAAAGCCTGAAGTCTCTTTGGTGCTGTATTGGGACGGCAAGTTGTTACCCAGTCTAGCGGACGGAAGGTCATTGGAGGAGAGGGTGGCCGTCTTGGTGTCTGGGGAGGATACAGAGGAACTTCTGGGTGTTCCTGTGTCTTCTGACGGAACAGGACAAGCTGTTGCGGAAATAGTCTTGAAGCTGGTGCGGGAAAGCAACTTGGAAGGCAACATCATTGAAATGTCATTCCACACGACAGCAGCCACAAGGAGCATGCATCAGGATTGAACGTTCACGAGAGAAGCCTCTGGTGTGGTTGGCATGCTGCCACCAAATCCTGGAAGTTGTTCTGAAGCATGTCTTCGAGGCTTGCATGGGTCCATCATCTGGTCCTAACATCTCCCTTTTCAAGAGGCTCCTGAATCGTTGGCCTTCTGTTGACCAGAGCCGACCACAGCTCCTGACATTGACTGTTCTGTCATCCGACGAAGAAGCTCACCGCCTTAGGATGCTTCGTCACTTGAAACATCTGCTTGACTGTGGGAATCACACGCGCGAAGACTACAAAGAGATAATCTTGCTCAGCAAGGCCTACCTTGGAGGAGGAGTCCCTACATCCTTCCGTGCTCCAGGTGCTTACCACATGGCCAAATGGATGGCCAAAGCCATCTATGCTTTTCCATGACCAGCTAGAGATGAGCAGGCGGGAGTTGGCTGAGATTCGTCGAGTGGCATTCTTTGTGACCATGGTCTACTCGAGATACTGGAACGAGGCAATGATTCCGTCCTACGCAGCCAAGAACGGCCTGGACTTCATAGCTGACGTGAAGAGGATCTGCAACGATGGGGTGGCGTCGGTTGTGGAACATGCGATGCGGCACCATCTCTGGTACCTTTCTGAGGATCTGATTGGACTGGCCATTGGACTGGACCGCATCAGCCCGGAGCAGAAGGCGGCGATGGTAGAGAGGATGAAGCCTCCTTAAACGACCAAGAATACACGGCACCCAGAGTCGAAGACACCAATCAATCTCAACGGGCCGCTTTCCGCCTTTTGCTCAGTGAGGTCGATGGAGCTCCTCAAAAGTGTCCTAGATGGCAGATATTCCCAGGAGCTGATCTTCCTTGAGCTGAGTCCTGAAACATGGAACACAGATTCTACTTTCAAGCGCGCAAAGAAGCGAGTTGGTGTCCTGAAGGTCACGAACGACCCCGCAGAACGAGGAATAGCCCTCATTCAGTGCTTTTTAGGCAGACGGACGAAGGAAGAAAGGCAAACCCAGTTCCTCTTGAAGGTTGTCCGCCTCCACACGTAAGCCGTTCCGAAAAAAGGAAGACGGAACTCAAGAAGGCAGTGCTAGAGTAAGAAGAGGTCTTTGTTTTCTACAGGAAATCAAAAGTCTATGCACCAGTTACATTACTTATAAAAATTTAGTTATCCGGATACGTAATTATTGATAAGGTAAAATATCTTGCGTTATGATGATAATATTATCAATACTTTGAAAAGGGAAACTTGATGGAGTTTACATTTATTTCTCTTCAATGGTATTTTTTAATAGTTTCAAATAATATCAAATTTTGCAGCCATCAATTGTCGGTCTATATACAATAGAAGCAATAGCCAGAATTTTATTATTTGATGGAAATTCTGATCGCATCCCACACGAACTATAAAAAACGTTCGTTTTGCGTGACCATTAAATATTGCCCAATGTTCATGAAAATTTGGTGGAATAATTTTCATTTGACAAGCAACCAGAGCAGCAAGTGCTGGATTTGATAATATTACTTTGAATTTCCGCCTCTATACGCTTGAGACACCCTAGTGTGTATGCGTGTTATGTGTATGTATATAGGTATGTGTGTGCATATATATGTGTATAGAACTAGCAACTAGTGTTTGAATTATAAATACCGCTCTTTTCTGTTCACTCTCAACTTGTATCGTGACTTAACTCCTCATTTCTGTTTATAATCGTAAAGAATTCATATAAAAATACTAATTTGTTCTATGATCACCCATATATGTTTACTAAGATGCTTGTTAACTATGACCTTTATGTTAAAATATTCAATTAAAAAACACACGACCTGTAATATCATGCTTGTATCCTAGTATCTCGGTATGTACATATGAGTTGGTGTTTATGTATACATACGCTCTGCCAGGTAGACTCGTTTGTGCCACTATTATTAACATGGAAATTTCCAGTGGTTGCCGCGATAATTTTTTTTCAACTTGCGATAACGATGGAACGATAGCTTTTTTCCCAACCTGCGATAAACAATAAACGATTAAAAATTTCGAAACCCAACCTGCGGTAAGCGGTAAACGGTAAAACGATAGCGATTAATTTTTTTTACTCGCGATAACAAAAGCGATAAATGATAAGTACCTTTATTTAGTTGGAATATTAAAAAAAGTATACTAACTATTTTTCCAGAGTGAAAATTAATTAAACTAAACAAAAACTGTCTCTGGAACCTGTCTATGGCCTGCAAGTTCTATTGCACATAAGTACAGGTGAAGCTCCTATAACGGGAGGAATTCGTTCTAGAAAAACACCCTTTGTAGGCGACAAGTCCCGTTATGCAAGCGGCACGTTTAGTTTAGTTTACAACACAACATATTTTATAATAGCCTGTAATAGAAATTAGTTTATTGAACTATGACAACAGTCTGAACGTTGTTCAATGACGGTATTAATTTAAAGTCATTTTTCATTGATAATTGTACTACGACTATCATGCTAGAAATATTTATTGTGGTTACTCATCACTGAGCAATTAAAGAACTTGCTTATCGAAGAAAATGGATGATAAATGAAATGAAATACAAATCAATAATTTAAATAGCATATAAATACTTTTAAACAATTATAGTTAATACTGGGTTGATAGTAATAGTATCTTTATCGTAACAAATAGTCATTCAGTGTACGATAAGAACAGTAAAACTAAGTAATAAATATCAACTTAAAATAGACGTTGTAGGAGCAAAACATACCCGTTATAAATACCAATAAACTGCGTCCTACCCGTTGTAGGAGAGTCCCGTTCTAAGATCGACAGTTATAAGAGCTTTACCTGTATTGCTCTCTGAGTCAGATTCTCCCTCCCTCCTCTCCCTCCTCAAGACAGCATCCAGGATTTTTTCAGGTCTGAAAACGTCAGGAGGGCTGTTGTGACTGTTGCCACCGAGAAAATTTTTGTAATTTCTACAAAAGTCGTCTTTGAATTGATCGTTGATCGTTCCTCATTTTTTGGGACTAGCGGTAAGTGAATGAGCGATTATTTTACAAAATTTTGCGATAAACGATAAACGATAAAAGGTTTGACCTCAGCGATAATTATCATTCATCGTTTATCGCTCATTTTATCGCACGCAGCAACTACTGGAAATTTCATAAATTAGTAGCGTGATAAAAAACATTTTCTCCGAGTCCTTGAGTGGAATACTAGTTGAAACGTAAGAATAGAAATATAGTTCTGAATGTGAACCTCGTTGCCTAAGACGCAGAATTATTTTAATCCACCCGTTTCACTTTCAAAAAATTCCTTATATCGTAAGTCTCTGAGCTCCTAGTTCAATGTAAGAGTGCACTAAAAAAGTGTTTTCAACAATGCATCGTCAGTGAAATTTTGTTTTCTTTTCAAATTGTAGTTACATATAACGTCAACTCAAGATTACATAAAATTAGGAATACCTGGCCCACAATCATTTGTTTCGTCTAGTGACATGGTATTACGATACTCACGTGTGTGTATCATATAAGGATCCTTATTTTGAGATATTTTAAAAACCAATGGTGAGCTTTTTGGATCATCTTTCATCTATATTGGATATAAACGGTTTTTTGTTTTTTTCATTCTAACCAACATTCTTTAAAAGTTAATGCTCAAGAATATTGACATCTTCGATTTAGTCTTCGATGCTCGGTAGGCCATGCTCGTTCAGGAGCTTGAAACTGAAAATGAACCTTTATTGATCATAAATTCCGAATGTTAACCTTGAGTGCTTCAGTTATTTTTCAGTTCAGGGTACATTGTTAAAAATCCAAATAGAAGGTGATGGCGGACAGTGAGGTCAAACCAAACACACGGCCGGGAATTCTGTTCAGGGCATCTTATGCCTTTATTTCTTCCATGGAACGTGGTTTCTACAGGTGAGTGACCATTTAAGTGGACATGCGTGCATATACACCTTATGAATGAATTTTCGAGTATTAATTCTTTGACGTATATTAATGCCCCAATATTCTCATAAAATATACATACGAGGGGGAACTGGTAAATACACCTGAAATACTTGCCGATTTATCAATGGATTTTTGTGATATCCTCCGTAGAGTTGTGTCTTTCTCTAACGGTTAGCGTTGAAATTATTACTACACTCAATGACATGCAGTATTTTAATCTCGCCTTAGCATTTAATAATCGCACGAAGTAAAGCGCCTTATTTTATCTCAAACAAATAGAAACAAATTTGGAGCTTTATAATAAAAGTTACTGATGGAAGACATGTACAACTAAAACAAAACAAGAACGATGAAAAAATGCGCTTGTTAATTTAGTATTGGAAACAGTTTTAGAGGTTTTAACTCTCGTGGTAGTAAGGATTCAACCTTTTTAAGTTATGTTTCCCACAAAATTCATACACTTAGAGACTCGAGTGGAGAACATGACGCCAGTACGCAGAGCACCATCATTGTCATCCTCACGTTAGGGGCGAAATGGGGAACGAAGCTCGTAGTTGACGTAAGGTAAAAATGATTCGAAGTTTTAAGAGTTGGGATGTAATTATGCCATGATTTTTAAGTACAAAGGCATTCGAACATATAAAAGGTGACTGGCACTTTGTTGAACAAGTTTTTAAATAAAGTCGGGACCGTTGAAATAAACACTTTCACTCAGTAATTGTGAGGCCGAAAATGCTTCGCTAATGAGTTACGAGGACTTATTTTTATTTGAAATATATCAGAGAAAAAATTGTACTTTGAGAGTGGCATGGAAATGAAATGTAGAAACTAGGAAAGCATCTCTATCACGAAAACAAGAAATGGAACAACAGCCTTGACTATTATGACCATAAGAAAAATTTTAAAATTAGGTTAGTTATTCTTAAAAGATGTTCAACATGACGTTAATCTTTAACAGTGTACGTGTTCAAATACTGGAGAAATGATTGTTAGACACGAGTGAAAACATCATGAGTTTCACAAATTTTTATAGAGGCTTCAAGAATTCTTTACACCAAACTTCAAATGGCCCCAGATGTAAAAATCTAGGGGCGTAATATCAGGAGACCTGGGTGGCCACGCGATGGGGCAGCTACGGCTAATTTCAAATCGTTTCAAATCTCATGTTCCCGTAACTCTTTAACAAAGTATTTTCGACCGCACGGTTATTGAACAAAAAGCGGTTATTTCTACGATCCCAACTTATGATAAAGAAGTTAAGTCAGATAACACCTGAAAACTTCACGTAGGAGTAAAAAATATCCAAAATTGTCTCTGAGAACAGCATGACGGCTGTACCACGAGAATTAGTTAAAATCAAAAGCTTTGTTTTTGTGTCATGTACATGGAAACGTGGTGTATCAGTATCAGTACTCGCTCAGCACAACCCCGTTAAATATGAGCGATTTGAATGGAAATCCTCCTTGACTGATTAGCACACCTTTTCTTAAATCAAATCGTCTCGCTGCTGGCCTCTTGTAAGTTTGTCGGAAATTTCCTAAAAAATTGGAATTTACGAACCAAACCTAAAGAGTAATGAAAGAAATGTTTAAATGGTTTCATCTTAAAGATGCAAAGAAGATTTGACACATGAAATAAGAACCTTCCTCGTATAAAACAGCCGTTAGCAGTAAAATATGGTGGTAGTTCTTGTATGATTTGAGTAAATTTTTAATCTCCAATTCGACTAGAAAGTACATGGAAGTAAAAATATCATGGTGATGAAATCTCTGTATCACATCAAACAAGCGGATGAAAATCAGAGGTAAAATGACACACAATCTAGAACTATAGGGCAGTGATTTTCTTTCCAACAAAGTACGATCTGAAGCTTACTTTTATCATTCAGTGGTTGCGTGACTTCAGAAAATCAAATTGCTCTCGTTCCATGTCTTTCTATGAATCCTGAATTGAATCCTATCTAAAATCTATACAAAAATTTTAAAATTAGAATTAAAGTCAGGGTTCAAAATAAAACCTTTGAGGAATGAAAAAACGAAACCGGGAAGAATGAGACCGCTATTGTAATCGAATTATTGAGTTGGATAAAAAAAATTTTTTACGTACTCTACTGCGAAAATCTGAGTTCATCAGAAAGTTTACACGGCATATTTCCGTTACTTTTCAATTACATGTATTTATCGCGGTTTCCTTCAAAGTTGTGTTTGTTTCATTGACACACGCAGGCACGGCAGAAGTGTGGCTCAGAGGCCGCTCCTGTACATTGGCTTCTGCCTCGTCCTTACTGGTTTGTGCTCCTTGGGCTTCTTCAATTTCTACATGGAGACTAGACCTGAGAAGCTCTGGCTCCCACAGGTGGGATAAAAATGTTAGTTTTCAGTATAATCTGCCTAGTACATGTGAATTCCTATTTTAATTTTAATTGCACTTCATCGAAAGTTCATAGAATTATATCCAGGCCACTTTAGTAATCCGTCACTGAGTAACATCTTCCATCAATAATATTATGCACATGAACGGCAGTCCTGCGTGGGGCTGAGTAAGATGAGATTAGTAGACCCTAACTCCCCATAAACGCTTAGTTAATTATTAGCCACTTGAAATATCACCACCATGCGCAGCTGCAATGTAACGTGTGCATGTGGCGTGGTAGCCCGAATGTCTCGCCACTACAACCTTTCATCATGTATTATGTAAAAACTGTTAGAAACGTCATTAAATGAAAACAATTACTTCCCCTTCAATGAATGATTCAAATATTTATATGGGATGTTTCTTTTCATCTTATTTCTAAAAACTACCGTGCTTTTGATTCATAGAATTGTCGAATGAAACTAAATACATTGGTTTCCGTTTGCAAGGAAGCCAATGCATTTGCAGGGAAGGGTAATGGCTCAGAAGCCGATAGTTACCTGTTACCGATATTTTAAACTCAACTTCAGTTTGTTAGCAGAGGTATTGAATCATTCTTTCTGTAACCACCGGCTGAAACACGTGCAGGCATCTCCCTTACAATCGTAATAACTTTCTTGTATAAACTCGAGGATATTTCGTTGCTAGAAACAAAAATATATACCAGTGGTGCAGTTGAACCCATTTTCTATGACGACAGCCTGCCATTGTGCTCCATATATTTGTGTATTTTTCTAAACTCTCAAGTTTAAATGAGCCCGCGCCATGTTTTCTGTTGTGTTTACACATTTGTGCTCCATCTATGGAACTTCAGCATTGAAATGAAAACGCCAACCGTTACTATGGAAAAATAGGTATAGAAAATTGTGCAATTTCTCTAATTGATTTTTGGTAGTCCGATCGGAAACTGAATGACAGGATTATACAACTGATATGCTCATAATTATGTTTCCGATACTTGCTAAAACGTGTTTTTCCCGCTGATCCTGGTTGCTAGAGGTTGTTTTTCGTCGTGAAGTGCATTTTATCGGAGCGTAGTCATATATTTATTTCCATGATTCTGATCCTTTTCAGCTGCGATTTTTTTAAAATGAACTTTTGGATACTGGTTTATTTAAATGTATCTTTGTGAATAAGTTTTGATAATTTTAATGTTTGCATATATTGTTAATTTATATAAGAAGTTGAAAGTTTTGATTGTTTTTTCTTTGCCACCCGTTTTCTTTATGGTAAACCTGGCTATTTTTGAATATAGATAATTAGATTGCGCATCGGAATTGGAAAAACTGCATTATTTCGAAATCGTGTACTCGGAAAAAAACAAAAAATCAAAAATGATTTGAAGTTTGACTTTCTTGTTCTTGAAGATAATTCCAGATACGTCACTGTGCATTTGGGTAGATAAGAGTATAAGACCCTCCCCAATGTTATGTAATTTCAAGCGTATTGTAAGAGATTTGTGTAGAACGCAGGCATAGTTGTCCTGAGACATACGTTTTTGTCCTGACATACTTGTCCTGAGACATAGCCCCTAGCTTTTGAAACAAAAGTGTCCAGTATCTCAGACAAGTATCTACCAAGAAATCAGATAATCACAACCAATCTCTACAGATATCGTGTTTTACTGAGTGGCCTAAAACTCAGATAAGCTAATGGTGTGACACTATTTTTTTGTTTTGCCAGAACTCCGACTTTGTGAAAGCTCTCGAGTGGCAGAAGAAGGAGTTCCCGAACACAGTGCGCATCGAAATGGCTCTATACGAGGCTGACAATGTGCTTACCCCTGTCGTTATACAAGAGGTGCGGGTTGGTACATAATTAATAAATTTACCATCGTACTGAAATCAACATTTCAAGCAATTTTGATAATAGCAAGCATTACTGGATCGTGCCATCATTTAGCTTTCATTATGTGTTTATACAAATTGAGTTAGTAAATGCAGTTGGTCAGAAACATTATGAAAATCCCCTCATTGACCACCGGTGGGTCCCTTCGACTTAACACGTTTCGTGTTAAGGACGAGAAGGGCAAATAGGCACATAAAGATTTTACTTGACCTACATTTACTTTAGATTTTACTCCAGAAACGGGGAAATATCCGAATTTTCTCAAATTTTTATACACACAAAAATATTAAAAGAACTACAGATAAGGAATTAGAAAGGAAGGAAGGTACGAACATAGGGTGAAGTTACAAAACTATTGATTGCTTTTTAATGAAGAGCACGCATCACTACTGCCGGCAACTTGGCTTTTTCGTTTTATACAATTTTTCATTCTCTTTAAATTTTTACCATGTTTTTGGTCCTTTATTCTAATGAACTCTTTTTTTTAGATTATTTTGTACTATTTGTGTAATTTGGAACGTTTTCAGGAAGAAATTTTGTACTATGGCATAAAATGCAGCGAATATTGCAGCCGAGGCAGTGCTGTGCATTGCTTTCAGTTACAACGTGTGTATGACTAAGTAATGTTTTTACAACTGTTGTTTTATTCTTTTCACTGCATCTTGTTAACATTGTATTTTAACATATATTATACATTTTTCATATATTTTGTCAAATATATACGAGTATTAATTATCTTAAAACGCTTCCAAATCTTCCTTATGAATAAAAAATAACTATATACCGCCGAAATGCAGGTGCTATTTCTATTTTTAAAATTATGAAAATATAACCATAAAAATCTTCTGATTAGCGCATGCTAACTTAAAAGCAAAAAAATGATTAGATAATGAAAATAAAACACGATTATAATATAGGAAGCATACAAAATGCCAGTTAGGGCACAGTTCACCCCAATTACCTCATAAAAAATATAAACTCATGAAATCAGAAGAAATTTAATTTTTCTATTAATCTTTGGACTTTTTATAACTAGAAATTATTACTTATAAAATCAATCTACTCATATTAGACATAAATTTTAATATTCTTGATCTACTCGAAGGACTTTAATCGACAAAAAATCTAATAAAAACGATTAAAAGTATTATGTTTAGGAATAATTCAATTCTTTGAGGTATTTTTTTTGAATATATAAATAATCACAGTTTTCATAATACCTACCTTGAAGTATATGTTTGTTTTTATTCATAACGATAAAAATGATATGCTTTTTTGCAAGTTTCAAAACAAAATTCTTTAAATTTTTCAGGAGGCATATCCTGAGCTATGATGTCTTTATAAATGTTTTCGTGTCAGTTAAGTCTAACCCAAATCAGAACGTTAGCATTTGTTCTAATTGTTTGTCTCGGTAATAAATAACAATTTTGTAATAAGTAAATTGAACTACAGTTATTATGTCTTCCTCTTATATAAAAGCTATCTTCTAGACTTTGATCTCTTTGAGTTGCTACATCATCACTAGTGAACAGATTTTTCTTTTTTTGAATCTGCGTCACTTGGATCGGGCATGGAAGTTGTATCTTCAAAATATTAAATTTAAGATTTTGAGCCTCGTTAAATAAGTAAATTTTTAAGGAAATCATTGATTTCACCATTACCCTTTACAAATAATTCCATTATTTCAGATTGATTATAGCCTATTTCAGAAGCATTTTCTAACAATTTCGACTCTTGTTGATGTATTGATTTACTGTAGAGAAAAAGATGATAAAAATCAACAAATTTTCTAACAAAAGCTTCACCAATAAAGAACTTTTACCACAGTTCGACCTCCCAGCAATGAGACATCTCAAACTAGGAGAAGGATAAATAAAAATATTCTTTTGAAGATTTTTTTTTCTTCTTCCACATATACACCATTTATCTAACTAATGAAATACGACTAGTTTCCTATAATTTTATTTTCGGTTTGTAACGAATGTAAACATAATTTTTAAATCTGCTATTTCATTAGAAGCGCTTCTTATTGAGGTTTCAAGATGAATTATATCTGATGGTAATTAATTTACTTTGCATTATTGAATTCAACATCAGTATAAATTTAATCAATATCTAATTGCGATTGATTTATATCTGCAGTTTTGAAAACAACTTCTTTTTGAATATCCGAAATAAAATCTTCCATTTTATTAAGCTTATTTTTTTTAATATATTTCTTCAATGTATTTCTAAACGAGAGAAAGAGCTACCTTTGGCGAAAATTTTTTTTTCCATCATATATTAAACAGTCGTATTTTTAAATTTCTCTCGGAACCCGGTTTAGCGACCGTGTTGCAGCCAATGCTCGCGTGCGAGATTCTGTCGTTAACTACATTATGTCGGCGAAGTTACCTTTTCGAGTTCACTCCATACCATAGCTGGTCACCCAACAGAGGTCTCGCCGACGACTATAACATCGCTCTGGTACTGCTGTTTCCAAACGCTTAAAAAAGATTTTGGTGAACGTCACCACAAAGTTTCTGTATCTCAGGAATATCTGCGATGAAAAATTGCTGGGGTTGACCGCTGAACAACCGTAGAACTTCAAGCTAAAGTTAGCTATCAAATAAATCATTCCCTTCATGTCGTTATTTTCTTGTCGAACATCACTCACTAACCCGATAACCCTAACTCAGACGTTAGAATATCACGATACACGTGTTTTCTACAAGGATAATGAATAAGTTAGGATTAATCAGTGTAAATATGATACTACTTGGGTCCGTGAATGAAAGTTGTTATTTTGCAGATGGCGTGAATCTTCTTGCAAACAATCCTGCAAAATTTCTCGTTGTAACGAGGGCTTCTCCTTCGCTCACAGTTTGGTTGGCCATTAGTACCAATTCTCATGAGTTTTTCTCGATTTTTTTTATAATTTTACTTGCGAAATGGGTTTGTTTCATCTTACAGTTCAACACTTGCGTTTTCGCTGATGTTAAGACTGGTTTGGTTAGGTTGTAAGTAGTAGATTGGGAAATCGACTTCTATTGGAATATATTTCTATCTCTCTAAAAAAAAGAAAATTATAATTACAAGACAGCATTTTACCTCGTTTGGTAAGATTTATGTTTTACCGAGTCACAAAATAGGTAAAATGCTATTCGTTTAAACCAGTGCGTGAATGGGTAATTTACCTAGTGGTGCACATTTGTCCCAATACGCAGTTAACGTGTTAATAAGTAAAGTGTTCTGTTCCTGTGCGCTTTACAAATTCTTGCGGTTATGGCGTTAGCTGTTTGTTTGGTGACTTGCACATGAGTTACACAAAATGCTTTTTGATGAGATGTTTCATTTTGGTTGTTGCCTGTTAAAACTGTTTTTAAGCCTTTGTTTCGATTCCCAATGCCGGCCGACTAGCGTTGCATGCTGCCAATAAACCCGAAATAATCTTCATTTTGTAAATAAAGATTATCCTCATAATAATAATCCTCATTTTCACTTTTCGAAAACTATTCTGTAATAAATTTTTTTTAAATTAAATTGAACCAAGACCTAAGTGACATATATTAACCCGTACTTTTCTAGCCTAACCTAACCTTTTTTGATCCTTTCGTGAATGCTGTTACGTTAAACAAACCGTGAATCTTGTAAATTTTGCTATAAGCCTGCACCGGATAGCCTTCGTAGGTAAATTTTGACAATGGTTTGTGGGTCACGTAGCTGTAATCCGCGCAATGGGATTTCTGCGGGGGTGAGTGGCAGTCTTTGCACAGGAAATATCAGGGACTCTTAATTAAATGGCAAATCTGAAATTTTTGTATAAATAATATTCAGCAAAAGCGATGTTTGTGGTGTATGCTGTATTGTGCAGAGACTTGAATGGTCGGAATTGAAACTTCCGTTGAAATCTTGAGTATTTCAAGTGTTGGGTGGATCACTCTTCTCGTAGTTTATATGGATTAGTTTTTTTAGTTTATATGGATCACTCTTCCCGTAGTCTTCTTTATAGGCTTTGATTATACAGGCTAAAAAAATCACGAGAAAGTTCAAAACTTTTCTATACTTGCAACTCTGTAAAACTATTTCAGCTCATAATTTTAGTTGTCCGACACAGTAAAATACTACCGATCAGCCTTATTTTTCTGAAATGATCGCGATGTTCAGAAGAATGAATTTCGAGGTAATACCCAAAGTGTCAGAGCTAAAGTGAGTTCTGTTTGTTCGAATCCAATCAAAAGAATTAATTAAAGTGAGCTTCAATATATATATGATTTAATAAATGTTGAATAAATTTTTTTAATAAATGTTTGATTATTGTATTTTGAATGAAAACAAATGATTTCAAAGCAAATAATCGTTAGCAAAATTAAACCGTACTAAAATGTAGAACATGAGAGACGCTAAGGTGTTGTGCTCAGCAGGTGAAACAGCAAATGGGCGTTTGGGGCGCACGCGATTTGATCAGGGGTGTCTCGTCCGGGAAAGATTGTCAGAAGATATGTACACTGTCTGGTCAGGAGATATGAAGTCTTGTCTGCAGGAGTGATATGATGTGTGAGCGCGTGGTCGTTAGTCGCCTACGGTGGCCGTTATCGCCAAGCGTTAGTATCCTATGATAGAACGAGACTGTTTCTTTTTTTGTTCAAAACGAGCATTCGACATCATGATGTAGCGGCTCTTTGCAGTTACTGTAAATAATAAGAAAGTATGAGCAACGTAAAAATTTGGCTTAACATCTATTGGAATTGTTCAAAAATCACATCAATTCATTGAAAATTTAAACTGAAAATATTCATCTATCATGCTGAAAGAAACTAACAGCCAAGGAAGTTTGAATATTTTGATATCAATGCATACATTACTTTTGATTGCATTCTTTCTGTCCTACAGATGTACAGGATATACAAAAAAGTTGCGAGCATCAGCGTGGAAGATCAGTTTGGCGTGCCCAAAAATCAAAGTGAGCTGTGTTTCAGGTGAGTTCAGTGGGTGTCAATAAATTTAATATGCGAACACCGAGGCACTGCGAAAGTTGAATGAATAATTCGAATGAAATGAGCCTCAAAGAACCCGTTCATGGGAATTCCATTGAAATAAAAATGGAATGAACTGTAATGAGTGTGTTCATCTATTCTGTAATTGGAAAGGTCACTTCTATAATTCTTGAGTAACAAAAGAAAGAGATAAAAAAGCGCTCAACAGAGATTGAACAAATTGAACTCGGTGATTTACGCTAAGTTGAAAGTGCGCTCGTGAGTTTTTTTGCTTGTTTGAAAAGTGGATGAAAACTTTACAAATTAGGGAGATGAAGACTTGACAGCCATGTTCCAACTATTATAAAGCTTTTTGAAGCAGAAAGGTCACATTGCTGCTGACCGCATCGCTAAACTGCCGAATGAGAAAAGCTACACCATTTTGGGGAGATATTTCAACCGCAATCTCAACTAGGAAGTTTAAAATAAATGAGTTAAGGGAATCGAAGGGTTTTTGGGGCAAAACCCGGAAATGAGATTATTGCCTGAAAATGCTCCTAAGCCCTTCCTCTATCACGAAAAACGTCATTTGTCCCGTGTTGGCAACCCAAACCCTCATAATTACCCCAAATTGCCCTCCTCCCCGCAGACGCGCTCAGAGAGACCAGCTACGGCTCTGATTAGCAGTGGTTGGTTGCTCCAAACTTAAATTCCGAAACCTTTATGGGCTATAAATGTTTATTCGAATGTTATAAACATGCTGTGAACACCTCAGGACTTATTTCAATCCGGAAGTATTTTTTATAAATTTTTGATTATTTCTGAGGGTAAAACCATTCGATTTCCTCCTCATTACGCTCCGATGCACTCATGCAGCGCACAAACATTTTTTATGAAAAAATGCTACATGCCGGTGGATACCGACTTTAACTAATGTAGCAAACTTCTGTTGACATTAAACACTGGAAGCGATTCAGTGGCTGCTTGTACAACGTTTGTTGTAATTATCTCAACGGTTCCTTAACGACACCAATATACTGCATTATTTATGGTGGCAAAAAACGACAGCTTTTTAACTTTAATTTAAATAAGCTCAAGTTCAATTTAAAAAAGCTCAAGTTTAATTTAAAAAAGGTCAAGTTCAATTTAAAAAAGCTCAAGTTTAATTTAAATAATGATCAAGTTTAATTTAAAAAAGATCAAGTTTAATTTAAAAAAGCTCAAGTTTAATTTAAAAAATATCAAGTTTAATTTAAAAAGATCAAGTTTAATTGAAAAAGTCTAAAGCAGACTATTTAAAAAAGGGTCAATTTCAATTTTGAAAAGCTTATGCTTCTAAAATTGCATACTTATGTAAGAATAATAGTATAATTAAAGTTTATTCATGAGAATGCATATTCATTTAAAAGTACTGGCACTGAAAATAGAGTAAATCGAATATCAGACAAACTAAGCTGCTGTAATTTTGTACTCAATTTGACATTCTTCAAGTTTTACCCATGAATCATTTGCTAAACAGATCATCGGTACTTTTAACTATTGACAAAAATGGTTCGAATAAATTTCATGTAATAAGTAACTGTAGGACAATTAGCAAACTGCACTGACTGAAAAATTGAACATTACTGAGCTTCAACTTTTCAGTCAGTGCATGTTGCTGATTGTCCCACAGTTACTTATTGCATAAAGCTTATTTGCATCATTTTTGTCAATAGATAAAAGTACCGATGATCTGTTTAGCAAATGATTCATAGGTAAAACTTAAAGAATGCCAAATTAAGTACAACACCACAGCAGCTTGCCTTATCTGATATTCGATTTACTCTATTTTCAGGGCCAATACTTTTAAATAAATATGCCTTCTGACAAATAAACTTTACTTATATTATTATTACATAAGTATGAAATTTTAGAAACATAAGCTTTTCAAAATTGAAGTTCATCTTTTTTAAATACAGCCTGCTTGAGACTTTTTAAATTAAAAAGCGAGGCGAAAATCGCTACACGTAAAGTCATTTTTATTAAAAATGATCAAATAAAACTGAACGTTTCGAACTAACTGTCCGTCTTCAGCAAGAAAATTTCTGTAAAGCGAAACCAAATAAGAGAAATTAAAGCACTAAAGTGGGATATAAACAAAATCTAAACTTTGAAAAAACACAAACAACGGTAAAAAAATATGTAAAAGATGAAGGAAAAACTAAATTACGTGTTGGCAACATGAGGCGGGAAAGCACTTTGGGTGTCATTGAGAGCAGGTTTCATTCTGTAAATATACAAAGATTTGAGAAGGTGCAGATCTGTTCTGTAGGAGGTACTGATCTGCAAGAAGTGTTCTGTAAGAGGTTTCATTCTCAAGCTGAGAAGCATCAATGATGGACTTTTTAAATTAAACTTGATCTTTTTTAAATTAAACTTGAGCTTTTTTAAATTAAACTTGAGGTTTTTTAAATTGACCTTGAACTTTTTTAAATTAAACTTGAGCCTTTTTAAATTGAACTTGACCTTTTTTAAATTAAACTTGAGCTTTTTTAAATTGAACTTGACCTTTTTTAAATTAAACTTGAGCTTTTTTAAATTAAACTTGAGCTTTTTTAAATTAAAGTTAAAAAGCTGTAGTACTTGAATTTGTGAGACTATCCACGCGAGTAGCTCAGAGCTGTTTAGTGTTAGAAAACCCATGTTAATGCTGCTAATACTACTAACACAAAGTGATCCATTCATAACTTCGAAAAATCCTTTTGAAGATTAACCAACGCAACTATCAAACAATATACAAGGAAATACGAAGCCTAAATAGACTGTTGAGGAGAATAGGGTTCCTCCTAAATTGGAAGGATTCTAGGAGCGCGTGCATGCACGACTGAGAATGATGAAAGAGTGCATTAGACGTCAAAGGGATTTCTATGGAGGAGAAAACTCGAAATGTTATCTTTTGGCTATAAATAAATTTATTGTGACAACAGTACTAGAAATTTTCTGACACAACTCGCACTTCCTAGGGATTTTTGAATAAAGAACATATTACACCTTCTTTTTCGACGTATGAAGCTTCTCTACTAAAAAGAACGTATAGAGCAATAGTGATTGAAAATTCGCATTAGACCAATAAGAATTGACAATGGGCTGATGTTCAATCCCCGTGAGACAGTGTTTAGTGAGTGGTTGATTGAGTTTATTCAGGTTGTTTAAATATGAAGAAAGAATGGGTGACTATAAGAAAAGTGGGCGAGAATGAAATGTTTGTATTGTAGTTGATAATTGTGAATTGGGATCTGGTGATTTTATTTATTTGAAATGATATTTTCTATTGATAAACTTGTCCAAGTTTATGAAGAAAAAATATTCCTGATCCTTGAACAGGCAGGAATTACACGGACATCGTAGTATTGCATACTTTTGTTTGTAGTAGTTCATGAGTTAATTTTCATTTAAAAAATAGAATTGATGCAGGAACTTGCGTCATCGATTGCAGCCAAAGGCATAGTGGATGACAGAGCTGTGATAGAAGTTCAGACTGATGGCATGACATTGTGTATGGCATAACATTGCGGGAGGCCTTGCAAATTGGTTTGCACCGTTCACTGTTTTTTGTTCAAAAGCTCCAGGTTGCAGTAACGTAAAAGGCAATTTATTTTTTTCACAGCAACAAATTTCCCGATGACAGTAAGACAGCAAAAAATTGAGGAAGTATGAGGAAGACTATTGAATAGCAATTAGCTAGGGAGCACAAGGATAAATAATTCTGGATAAATGAGCGACAAAGCGTACGGTGTACTTCAGTAATAAGATGGAATACAGCAGTGGTGATGAGTGGAGTGCAGCAGATTTAATGATGTGCAACAGTAGCTCTGAGTGACATTGGAAAAGTGCGTGTGCAGTTCAATTAAAGTTAGGTGTAAAAAATGGTTAAATTTTGGAGACCGTAGCAGTGGTTATTATGTAGGAGAACGATGGTACAGTGCTGGACTAACGTTAGGTTAGATTAGAATGGAGTGTATGGGTGATGATGATGTGTGCAGAGTGTGTTAGACTGTTAGAATGGAGTACACTGTAGTGATGCCTGTTTAGCACTATGAGTTTTAATGGGTGCACTAGTGGTGAGCGTGAATCACATCATTACCAAGTGTAGAGCGCATTAGTGGTGATTGTGAGAGCTTTGGTAGCAAGCGTGGAGTGCATTGGTACTGAGCGTGGAGTGCATAAGTAGTGAGCGTAGAGTGCTCTGGCGGTGAGCGTGGAGCGCACGTATAATTTGCGTAGAGTGTTGCGGTAGTGAGACTATGGCAGGGGGGTGCATCAGTAGAGACGAGCAGTGAATTAATAGTAATGGTGGGGCGGAATGGTATTTGTGGAAATTGCTTGATTTTGAAGAAAAATTGCAATGTTAGTGACGGTAAAATGTATTAGTAGTAGTGGGGGAATGCTTTTGTAGTGGAAAGCTTTAGTAATTAATGAGCGTAGATGCTTCAAAAGAGAGCGTGAAGTGCTTTTGGAGTGCGTGTGAGTCCCTCCCGGGGAGACAACTATTGTACCTGCGTAATTAGCGCTCTCTGGAGGATGATATGAGGTCCATAACTGAAGGTTAGGTAAGCCTTTTTTTTTGTTGTTGAAGGTAAGCCTTTTTTTTGTTGAAATCGAATAGATTTTTGTTTTGGAACAAAATATCTTTATCCTGTTCTCTGCTGTCCTTTTCAATACCTAATACCTTTTAATCAACATTTATCTTGGTTCATGAACTTATAGGAATCTTGCTGCATCTATGCGTATGGTTTCGGATATTTTCCTTAATTCCAAACTTAATGATTTCTTCTCTAGTGTCATGAGCAGGGCTGTGACAATATGCTTAAGCATAAAAGAATATTCTTGGGCATATTAAGCATAAAAAGAATGTTTATTTATGCTCTAGAATGAAGACTATTTTTATTGTAAAAGAAAAAGCATTTTGATGATGTATTTTCAGAAAACTGCTAGTTTAAGAATACCAAACCACGAGTCACTTTAGGCTAGCTGATTGCTAAGACGTATCCAGTATTAAGTGTTATCCTCTACCGTACATAACATGCCAAAAATTGAAAAATTAAACTTCGGACTAAAAAGCTGACAGAATTCACAGACTTTGAAACAGGCATGTGACGATATTTAAAGCAAATTTTTAAATTGAGAGGGAGATAATTTAAATACCCAAATAGGAATCAGTACGTTTCAATAAATACGTCAATTAATTAGGGTAACAGCGGTATATTTTGTCACTTTAAGATAGGCATGGCGCTAAACGAAGCTCACATGTTTAACAAATAAGCTTTCAGTGCATTATGGCACAGGTAATCTGGTGCGCAACGAGACGAGGAGATCGATGTGAGTGGTTGTAATAAAATAGGCATGCACAATAAAATTAAACGAAATAACAATTGTCATACATTCATAAACATATTTCACCTCTATTTCGTCGCTTAAAAATCCAATCCCTCTAAAAGTTTATCGTGGGTTATTTGTAAGGCATCTGCCAAAAGCTTATTTTATGAGTTTGTTCAGTGTATTTTACTGGGTAGATTTCTTATTATTGTGATTTTATAGAGAATGTGACGGTAAATGGTAGTGTGACTGATGTTGCAGCATTTACCCTAACAAGTTACCTGAAATTATTGACAAGCTACCTACGACCTGACTGACCTAACTGAACTTGACCGATGAAAACATGTTATTGATGTAAGAATGTTTCTTTTCCAGTGCCCTAACATGAAAAAATCGTCTGTAGTACAACATATGAAAGCAAAGAAGCACAGTGATAATAAAAATAGACATCAAGAAGACACGATGCTTGAAAATCTTCAAAGTATGATAAAAATCAACATCAGGTGGTTAGGGAGTAGCAGCCTACACCTACACGAAAAATTTGCAAATTCAGGAGGGACCTTTTCGAAGCTCTCATATCATCAGAATTGCTCTGAATAAACTGAACACAGGGAAATTATCGAAATTTTTGGAGGAATTCACTAGATGAAACCACAGATATTGAGCACAGATATGTGGCATGCTTTGTGTTTAGTATTTTGGGAGTTGACGAAGAGCATGGTAAATGTTATTTGGGAAATTTGACTCAATTGCAGTTCGTAAATCATTCTACGATAGCTGCATTTTTTAGCAATTCTGTTCGTGTTTTTTTTGACCAGAACAAATTCTTTATGAATAGGAAGACTAATGACACAACGCTCAGACTCTTTTGTACTAATTTTGTACTAATTGGTTGAAAAAATCGATAAAAGTGAACGTTTCGACCAACTAGCAGTGGTCATTCTCAACACTGTAAAAGTAAAGATTACAAATCAGACATCATTCAGAAAATCACAATGGTAAAAACAAACATGAAATTAGAAACATTTGCTAACAAACTATTTGTAGGGGATAGGCAGACTGCATATCATTGAGATTTGGCTTTAGTCTATAAATGAAAAGAGATTCTAATATTCTGAGTTCTATTGGGTTACTTCCTCGGCCTAATACTTCAAAATCAGATAGTCTAACAGGCAGGTCGCATTTTTCTGCATGTGTGCGTATTGCAAGTGAGAAGGTGCTGATAAAAGGTTATTAGTACGGTGACTTCGTCCAGCATGCTCAGCCATACGAATACGCAGGCTACGGGATGTAGATCCAACGTATTCAGATGCACTACATCGTGCACAACTATGCTTGTATACAACCGAGCTAAGCATGCCTTTAGGAAGTTCATCTTAAATTTGAAATAGATCCAACTGACAAGGAATTGACAAGAATAAATTTGAAATCACACTGCGTAAAAAACTACGATAAAAGGAGGGATAGTTCAGATTTTAGTTTTTCCGACTGAGCACCAAAGTACAATAGTGAAACGTAACATTGTTTTCTATCAACAGAGGCAACCGATGGAACGTTTGTGCGAATAGAGGAGAGAAATTTTCTAACTGAGTCGTCTACTAGGCGAACAGGGAACCCATTCTTAACAAATTAGTTCTTTAAGAACATAAATTCCTCGTGGAGGAAACCAAATGTGCTGCAAACACTATAAGCCCTATACAGTAATGTATGCACGTAACCGATGCACAAGCGTTCCATCGATGTAATTACGTGCATAAGCAACATGAAAAATAAATCGAGTGGGTTACAAACGTTTCCGACTAAAGTACTTAAAGTTATTGCTGACATTGTACCCCCGCTGATATCAAATATTATTAACCAGTCTCTCTTACTACTACTAGGCACTTTCCCGAACTCCCTCAAAGTTGCTAGAGTAACCCCTATCTTTAAAAAGGATGAAAAAACCTGTGTAAACAATTATCGACCTATCTCCGTGTTACCAATTATTAGTAAGGTATTCGAGAAAATTGTACATAAAAAAGTGTACTTTTTTTTAACAAAAATCATTTCTCTATGAAAAACAATACGGTTTTCGCTGTTAAAAATCAACAACACAGGCAATATTAAATCATTTACTATTCCTTTATTCTAATATAGATAACGGAAAGCCTGTCTTCTCTGTATTTCTTGACTTTCGAAAAGCATTCGATTGTGTTGACCATAACATATTACTCTCGAAACTACACTGTTATAGCATTCGTGGGGTTGCCCAGGATTGGTTCAGATCATACCTAACAAATCGGAAGTAATACGTTGTCATTGACAACGCAAAGTCGGACTCACAGACAATTAGCCATGGAGTTCCACAAGGATCTGTTCTTGGGCCTCTTCTATTTCTGATTTTTATCAATGATATTATTAAATCTACATCATTTTTCAAATTCATACTTTTTGCTGATGACAGTACGCTTTCTACGGTCCTTCCGAACCAAAATCCCACTACGATTGCGGAGAGTATGAATAATGAACTCAATAAGGTTTCATTGTGGCTTAAAGCTGATAAAATAAGCCTTAATATCGATAAAACAAATTACATTACATTCTCATACAAGAAAAATATATCTCTCCCGAACATTAAAGTTGGCGAAGGTGAAATCGAAGAAACCAACTCATTTAAGTTTCTGGGCATCATAATAGATAAACATCTGACCTTCAAAGAACTCATCGCCCATATTAGTTCTAAATTATCAAAATCCATCGGAATCCTGAATAAAGTTAAAAATGTCCTGCCTGAAACAGCTTTGCAAATGCTCTACCGAACGCTCATTTCACCATACTTGCAATATGGAATAGAAGCATGGCACGGAACTGATAAAAATAAAACCATTGTAATTTTTACTCTACAAAAAAGAGCCATCAGAGCGGAAAAGACCATAGAATATAATGCCCACACAAATGATTCATTCAAAAATTTACAAATACTTGAACTCTCGGATCTCTACAAAATTTCTATCTGCAATTTCATTTACAAAACATTAACTAATGATGGCGACAATAGCCTAAAACAATTATTAACTGCGCAAACTGGTCATCACGACCATTTAACGCGAAATAGAAGTAAATTCATGCTTCCTTATTATTCGAAGGCCCGGTTGCAACACAGTATCCTCTTCGTTGGAACTAAAACTTGGAACTCAATACCTTCGGAGATCCGTGAAAGTAATTCTTACAAGGTATTCAAAAGAAATCTTGAGTCTCATTTCTTATCAGAATACTAGTCGTAAAAGATCACCAAGTTAAATCCTGCCTCCTACATGTCCGGTCCTAATATTGTAATTTGCCATGGGTAATATCGCCGATTTTCAGTCGTGAAATCGTTATCGAATATACTGTTTATATATAGAACGTATGACCTATATTGTAATGAAACATCAATTTCGAGTTCATTATCTCGTTGATCAGTCTAATGCGAAACTAGGTTAAGTGAATTAGGTTAAACATTTTTGTACACCTTAGAATAATGTGATGGTAGGATGCCCTAGAAGTCGCTGAACTTATTCGGGCCCACAGGTAGCTATACTCAAATTTAACCATTGTATTAGACTTAAGAAACATTCTACCTCTGTATTACCTATGGTAAATAAATTGTTTGTTTAAATTGTTTGTTTAAGAGTGTGGTTCAAGGCGCCGCAGAGAACACAGTTATTCAAAGAGCTCTGTCCTGATGTACCTCTCCCACCCTCGACTGTAGATACGAGATGGGCAACTTGGCTAGAGACTACACAATACTATGTCTCACATTTCGAGTTTCTATGCAGGGCTATTATGTCACTCGGCAACACAGAGGCTCAAAGCATTCTAGAATGTAAAGAGCTTGTAAACAATATCGAAGTGAAGCACAGTTTAACATTCATTGTTGCTAACTTTGCAATTTTACCAACCACCATTGTAATAATGTAATAATAAAATGACCTCAATATTAAATAAAAATACAGGATATGGAACTATAAAATAAATTTGTCAGCTTTTAAGTGGGAAATTGAACGAATCACAAAACAAGTTAATCAAAACGTTTTCTTGCTTCGAACTATCATCTTTTGTCTTTGCCCCAGTTGTCACCTGTGATGTTGAACGAATATTTTCCGTGTATAAAATTGCATTGGCGGATAATACATGAAGAAGTTTAATTTTTGAGAACTTGAAGCAATATTTGATTAGAAAATGTAATGAATAATTTTCGTTGAAGCAGCAGTATGCTCACTGCCATGGATGGCTTCATATAAATTACTAATTATTATTTGTTTACTATAATTTATTGTTACTTTTTGAATTTTTCAGCTAGAGCTTCTTAGGATTCTTAAAATTCTTAAAAAATGATCGTACAAATTCTATTTGTTTTAATATACCAAGATCCTCATACAGTATAAAAAGCCTATTTACTTAGCATATCAGGCATATATAAAAGCATAAAAACCACAAATAGCATATTCTATAGAGCACTTTAGTCATATTAAAATGCATAAAGAGAAAGAATATGAAGCATATTTTAAAAAGCATACTGTCACAGCCCAAGTCATGAGACTTGTGTGGCCCTTACGAATTGGCATTAACAGGGGAATCTTGTAATGGCATACCTCCGCACAAATATGTAAATGATGATGCAATTTACACTAAAATAATAAAGATGCAATGCTAACATGAGCAATAAACCAACTCAAGCCACTATAAATAAAAACTATAACGGGTAGCATACCATGACGGGTAGTCACCAGAGTCCGGTCCCATAAAGATTAAAAATTCCCAAATCATTTTATGATGGATTCTTTTTG
This sequence comes from Morinoia aosen, assembly GCA_030386875.1. Classification (NCBI taxonomy): domain Eukaryota; kingdom Metazoa; phylum Arthropoda; class Malacostraca; order Amphipoda; family Talitridae; genus Morinoia; species Morinoia aosen. Next base: position 38,256,914 of record CM059559.1, on the reverse strand, counting down.
TATACTTGAGCTAGGTCCTGTTCAACAAATGCAGAATATTTGGGACATAATCAGCTTGGGTAAATCTAAGAAACTGTACTCACGCGAGCTATACTGTAGTGTACAGTCACTATGCAGAGACTCACAATTCAAATTTGACCTCCATTAATAAACAATTCTAAAATCCTAATATTGATGGGTTAATTTACTATCTTTCACACTTACAAACATTAGCTAATGAAATATGGAGTCGAGGACCATAGAATTTTAATCATCAAATACAGTTACAGTATACGTTAACATGAAAGACAAACACATTTGAATAACAAGGCGCAAAATGATTTCATCCTATTCACACAAATATTTTCAACCATCTAATACCTTGTATATATGCTCGTTCCGTATACTTTTTACTCCAGCATCTGTTTTCAATTTGAACACTGGAAAACAAATATTATGAACGATGTTTCTCTTCACGTCTGCTGAGTACATCCCATTAAGATACAGATGTTGATTCTGTGTGATCTTGAAATACAGGCACAAATGGAGACCCGTTATCTGGAAGTAAGAACGCATTCTACTTACTATCTAGGTATCACTTGAAAGTACAGATCAATATAGATACTTTTTACATCCTTATCTCCGTATTTTATAAGCAATTTCAGTGTTTATACATCTTCGTTATGCAAAAACATTCAAGCGATTGAATTAAAGCGTAAATATATTTATTCAAACAATTTCTTCCGAACTCACTCAGCTCGTGTCGGCGTTGCAGAATTTTAAAAATAAATTCAAATGATCAGCTCTGCTTTTCCGATGTGGCAATCTGTGAAAAAATGCTTACTCTAGTTCTTTTTTCTTCTACAGGATGTTTCCTGTCAATCTAGAAGCAATATGCATTCTCTTTTTTTTATTCTGAAGCTATTTAGTTCTAGTTACGACTTATCTACTCACGACATTGTTACTATTGGTGATTTTCATTGCAATGCACTTCCGCGCGACGATAAATTTTCCTTTTAAACACATGTCTTTTCGCAAACCATCTTTTGTGACGTCCCGCACAAACTACCTTTACTTTCGAAAATTTTCTCACGTGACCTTTTGCTCCCTCCCCACTATCAATTCAATAAGCAAGCGTTTTTCACAGGCACCTCGTCTACGTGGCCTAATTTTCTTTCACCTCTTTCGTTATACATTCTTATATAAACAAATTGCCCTCTTAATTTTCTACTTCAATTAAAATGATATCTTTATGGCCTACAACGATAGCTTGAGCATAGAGACACAAAAAATTCTGTTGATCTACGACCCTGCACAAGTTTGGGTGCTCGGCTTATGCTCGCTACAGCGAACTTTCCTTACATATTTAGTCGTATTCGCTGCGGTCCTCACAGTTTTTTGCGAAAAAAAACATTTTGATTGCGTTTAGGAATTTTTTTCATTTAATAATATCTTTGCATTATCCTTTTTGTCTTATGGTTTTCTCTGTTTCCCCCTCAGGAACAATTTCGTTTTGGTTAGGGAGGCTTAAAATAACTTGCAATGTAATAATATGTAATCAACTGTGCAAGAAATGCTTTCGTAGGGATGGTAGAGTGCTTTGGTAATGAGCAAGGAGTGTTATAGCCAGGGTTGCGGAGTCGAAGTCGGAGTCGGGAGTTGGAGTCGCCGGAGTCGGATGTTTTAGGGTGGAGTCGGAGTCGCTTCTCTGAAGTGTGATGGAGTCGGAGTCGGAGTCGCTTTTCCGAGTGTGGTGGAGTCTGAGTCGGAGTCGTTCATTCGGACGTGGTAGAGTCGTGGTTGGAGTCGCTATTTTTTGGTGTCTTCGATTCTAATTTTCGTCAGGGGTCAATTTAACTGATATTTTTCAATTTCGTCAATTTAACTGATAAGTTCTTCTTACTTAATCTCCACATTAATGTGAAATTGAGCTATGCGAGAAGAAATTTCAAAAAATTTACCTCATTCCGTTGAAAAAAACCGTGCGTTTTTCTTGTATATGTATACGCTCCCATTTAACTCGGAAGTTTTCATTAATTTTACTAGCACTTGCTCTATAAGTAAGGGTTTTTTATTCAATACCTAAAGGTTAACTCTTTAGTTCTTTTACCGACTCTTTCTTGACGTGCTATTAGTGCCTCGAGAAATTGTGGTTGTTGCCACGTGCACTGAAATGTCGGTTTTTCCTAAACTTCCTATGGAATCTATTTGGAGTATTTTTTCCGATTGTGCTGTTACCAATAAAATTCAATAAATCTTAGAAAATTGCACCTGTGCCTTGTTAAACGAGCTCCTCGATCATGATCAATTTTTTATTTCTTGTTTTAGTCCTGTCATCCATCTTGTACACAGAAATGATGAACTGAGGAATATCGAATACTCCGACGAATCGCCTCTGTAGTGTCTTTGGTGGTGAAACGCTGTATATGTTAATAGTGAAATAGTAATTCAATGCATTCAACGCAGTTTCATTCATTATTGTAATTATAGAGAAATGAGTGAGAAACATACATATTTGTTAAATTCTGGCTCAAAATAGTAATTCTTCGTTCTTGCTCATCTGGTTTTCTGGTTCTGGTTTTCTGTTCTGGTTCCGGAATCAGAACAGTTCTGGTTTTCTCCGTTGTCATTAGTTGTGGTTTTGTTAACTTTGTTCGAGCTGTTTGTTTATGCTCATGGTTAAATTTGTTTCATTTTATGATATTATGGCATATTTTCTATCAAGCAGAAGTTATTTTTAGAGATATTACAATTATGAACTGAGTGCCCTAACATGTGCCTACTGGTATAAGAAATTGGTACTGAATCCTTAAATCTGACTCGTACTAAATCGATAAGTGGCTGGTTAAGTGACTAAATTGTTTAATCCAGAAATTATACTCCTTTTTCAAGCCCATTATTTTCATTATCTCATTCCATTACCTTATATTGATTTAGTATGTTGCTCGAGTGTTTAATTGAGCCAGTAACTTCTCTTACCCAAGGTATTTTTACACCAGGAGAGCCAACTGTTTCTGCATCTGGATTATTATTTTTATTTCTGTATGTTTGAATCTTGTTTCCAGCTAAGGTTCAAGGCCTGTGTTTCTTCTCCCATGCTCCATTTGTGTGACTCTTCTATCTTCTGTGATGAGCTTTATTGCACTCTCTCTGATCTCTTTTCTATTGTGAACATATTTTTAAATTAATATTTGCGTATATTTTATTATTGGTTTTGTTTTAATAATCTGTTCGTTAATCTGTTAATAAATTTAACTAAAAGTATCTAATTATGAAGTTAAAAATCCAGTTTCCTTCAAGTCCCGTGGAAGTTGATAGAACTGTTATATTTTATTCCAATTCGACGTCAGCAAACAGTGTTACCTCGGAAACTTTATGGCGTCATCCTTTTCTACTTATTCCGTTTGTTTGTACGGCACCAAAACGTTTGCCACGTGCAGCTTCTGCCTGCACTGGGGCATCTCATGATGAGACTTAGATTGCCTCTACTGTCGTGTCATGGTCCCTCGCCATCCACAGGGTGCCCGTACCTAGCAAGTCCACCACGCTGGGTTTAAAGGAACTTCAAAGATCAGGTCGCCAGGCCGTCCAGACCGACTGGTCCATCGTGCTCGAGGATAAGGTATACTGCGGGGTGAGTAACATCGATAATGTATTAATCACCAAAAGAACACAAGTTTGAATAACCAAAATTTTCTTTTACGTTTATCCCTCAGAGAAAACCGTTGAAATGGTTTTGCTTTGTGAAATGGTTTACAAGGCTATTTTTACTGCACTGATAAAAATCAGTGTTCCGTTGAAAAATAATTTTATATTTCTTCCGCAGTCAGTAAGAATGAAATTCACAGAGGAAGAACAGGTCATTAATTAACCCAACTACGGAATTATTCGCAATTCTCATAAAAACGAAGAATGGACATACATGAAAATGTAATAATTTGTAAAGTAGGATGTGCAGGAACTACGGAACTATGTGCCGGTGTTCATACTGACATCATAACGCAATACATGGAGCTGTGTGCAGGAGTCTGTGTTGACGTTATAAAGCCCCTGCATAAAAGAAGAAATGCTTATTCCATTATAACCTGATCCATATGAGGTTTTACATGAGCTTTTTCAATGCCTTCTAACAAACATTACGATGCAATGATGTTCACCCCAGGTTCAGCCGGTACCCATTTACGACACCTGATGAAGTTGGGAAAATGACAAAGTTATTTTTTTTTCCTAATGAGGAGCATCAAAATGCTGCTATTGCTGGTAATCAAACCAGCGTCCCTTTCCCAGCAGAGCGTGCAATCTTAACCATCAGGCCACGATGACTGAATATAACTGCGTGCAGGTGTGCTTCATGATGCTACAGCGCAACACCTGGTGCTGTGTGCTGTTGTCTGATCTGACACTATTGAGCAACACATAGACCTGTGTGAATATGAATATTTTATTCAAATATCTGTTTTCACAAGTTCTATGCATTCCTAATCATCTGTACTCATTCGTGATTGCTGAATCTTTCGCATTGTGACACTATTAAGCAACACGTGGAGCTGTGTGCAGGTGCTGGCGCTGATCCCCCAGGCGTGTCTGCAGCTGGGGATACTAGAGCTGTGGGGCGACAATCCCGCCCTTATCCAGGCCCTCACCCAGCAGGACATCATCAACGACATCAACACTGTCAAAATAAGGTGAGGCAGACGTGACGCTCATGGAAAATGGAACATACCCAAATTGAAAATCTCGGCCAGTTTAAAAGGCCATGGCCGGTTTTACTTCGGAAAATTTCGTATTTTGAAAAGCTGCCTTATAATTCTCAACTTGTGTTTGAAGAATGCGGCGACTACTACCTTTCACCGCAATTGCTCACTGCCTCCTTCGGCGCGATGTCGACATTTCCCGAATTTATTCTAGCTTTCTGCCTGCTACTCCATGCCTCCCGGTAGTATATCTGTGTAATTTATAAAGACGCTTATGTAAATATAAGTATATTATGTGTATACAAATAATTAACAGTCCTTCACAGGGAACAGTTCTTCATCTATAAATGTTCTAATAAAAATAGTTCCATAGTTCGTCTTCTCGAGCTTTTATTAAATTTCTCTATTTCACTAAAATTGCAAATAGTTCCAATATCAAAAGTTCAATGAGGTTATAAATAGTCAAATTTAAAAATGGCTGTTTCGACGCGTTTCGGCAGTCATTCGCCATATGCGAATGGCGAATATATGACGATCGTATGAATGTACGGTACGTACGATTTCGACAGTGACCAGATGGGACCATCTAAAAAGAACTGCACGCAATGGGGAATTTATGTGCACAAGGTGTGTTCCCATAAAAACAAAAAAGATAGAAAAATGAAAAAAATGGAAAGAAGCGACGTGGACCTGAAAATAAATGCACCTGAAGGCATATCTGTTGCTGACATAACTTGACAGTTTTTCACTGAGAGAGCAAGTCCCCTCGGCATAGGGTGAGCAAAACTAATTAACCTAAACCTATCCGATGTTTCTCGAAGGGAAGTGGTTAAAACTGTAATTCTGTAATCCATAAACATTGGATGATTTCTCCTCTTTTCGCATTCCCAGAGGAATGTTGGATATGATTTTAAAAAATATCGAAGCACTAAATAGTATGTCAGTAACCATGCTCAGGTATCAAGCATTTTTTCTTGCCAAATTCTAATCCTTTAGCCTAGTTAAAGATCGGCGCAATACACTGCAGCACCGGTGCAGTGTCAAGAGCGTGGCGTTGTAATGAGACGTAGACGCCATGTCCACTTCTGCTGCAGATTACTTCCAGCATAAAACTTGCGCTCCACCGAAGTTATTTTGTCGGTAAATTGTCCTTGAACGGTATAGAACCGCGCAGAAATGATAGAAGCCCATTTTTGTCAGAAGGGGCTATAGACAGTATTTGTTAGAGCAACGTGCATATAGCTCTTATTGCTCAGTACTGCTAGGTGCACAATCTATTCACTGTAGCGCTAACTACTGACGCAATGCACTGCACAGGATATCCCTAAACTCCATCTAGTAGAAGGAACCGAAGGGAACTAACACAGATACTGCACCGTTTTCTGATTGGGAAATACTGAACTCGGGGTGTTTCCCCTACCAGTTCATGGATGTTCCGCTGGAAAATGTAAATGAGACTACTGCGTGAAATCTTTAAGCGAAGTACAATAAATAGCCAAAAAATGTCACGTCGTTCAGAAATTTATTAGGAAGCTATTGGGCCGCCTTTAGCTCGAATTGCGGATTTCATTGTACGTGACATTAATTTCACAAGATTCTGGATGCTCTGCAGTTCTATTGTTGGCCATAATTGAAATAACGCCATAGCACCCAATGTTAAAAGAAGGGACGATGAGTCACTCAAGTTCCTTTCAACCTCATCTCATAAATTTTCAATGGGGTTCAAATTGAAAGACTGTGGAATAAAATGAAGAACCAGAGTAAAAACGAACATTGCATTGGTTACAAACGTTCCAGAATTAAAATTCCATCATCAGTGCTGGAACAGGAGAGAAAAAAAATAAATTGTTTATTTTAAACACAAAAAATCATATAGATTCCACAAAATTCTCTAAATGTCTAAAAAACCTAATTTGTTCATTCATACTCAAACAATTGCATACTCCTAATTCACACAAGCATACCTGTACACGCTAATTCAGATACAACAGCGAAACACACTATGCATTCACACACACACACACACACACACACACAACACACATACATACAGAATTACGTCAGTAGATGGGGGCAATTGATAACTTTACGGCACTAATGTCTTTGTTGAGGTTAGGTTTATGAGTGAATATGAAAAGGGACTCTAGAATTCTTAGGTCATGCTCACTATTAGCTCGGCATAAAGTTGAAAAATTGACATTTTTGAATGAATGGTTTGAATTTTCACAGTGACCCCTAATTGCTGATTGGGGTGGAGTGGTTAGTGCACGACCGGTTCTATGAGATATTCCTGCGTGTTGGCTATGTCTGATGAATGGTTGGAGTTTGGTACTACCAACGTAAGACTGCATGCAACAGTCACACTTATATAAATAGACACAGGCACTCCACATGCACTCATCCAATCGTTCCTTCCTGCTAAAAAAGGATGTAATCTAAAAACTATTTCTATTAAACTCTCTGACGTCGACCGTTGTAAAAACCTACTAACCAACGATTCTACCTCCTTCTTCAGCTCTGCGTTCAAATAACCCAGGAATGGTAACTTGACGTACAAGGTCTGCTTTGGTACGCTCAGGGTTGCAGGAGAGGGGCAAATATTACGATCTAAATTTTTTTTACACAATTCTGAACGAGTGATTTCGGATATTTGTTGTTAACCAATAATTTTACAATGTACTCGACTTCAAGATGGAATATTTCATACGTACTGGATATGCGGTATGCACGATGAAGTAAACAGTAAGTACATGATTTTATATACCCTTTATATACACAACTGAAATACAGAAATAGTTCATAGCAAGACCAGTGAATTTTGGCTTCCTATAGACAGAAGTAATGAGTTTTGAATTTGACGTTTTTATGAGAACGTCTAGGAATGGAATGGGATCTGATCATTTTGTTCTACCTCCATCGTAAATTTAATATTAGGTTGAAATATGTTAATACACTGAAAGAAACTATTGGCTGCCATTTCAGAGCGAAACAAAACAAATGTATCGTCCAGATACCTTCGGTAAAATAATGGCTTAAAGGACATTGGTTCAAAAATGTTTCTCCAAATGGGCTAGAAAGGAGTTCGCTATTTAAGGAGATAGGTTAAATTCCATTGCAAGTCCGTCAATTTACTTGTACGTTTTAACATTAAATACAAAATAATAATCTTTCAGCGCTACTTCAAGTAAACGTTTGAATTGTGGTCTATCGTAACTCAAGATGGTTCGGTTATCGTGAAAAATGCGGTCCAACAAAACATTAATTGCCTCATCCAGTGAAACATTAGTGTACATAGACTCCACATCATAACTAAAGGTATATAAAGGGTATATAAAATCATGTACTTACTGTTTACTTCATCGTGCATACCGCATATCTCGTACGAATGAAATATTCCATCTTGAAGTCGAGTACATTGTATAATTATTGGTTATAACAAATATCTGAAATCACTCGTTCAGAATTGTGCAAAAAAATTTTTAGATCGTAAAATTTGCCCCTCTCCTGCAACCTTGAGCGTACCATAGCAGACCTTGTGCGTCGAGTTACCATTCCTGGGTTATTTGAACGCAGAGCTGAAGAAGGAGGTAGTACCGTTGGTTAGAAGGTTTTTTACAACGGTCGACGTCAGAGTGTTTTATAGAAATAGTTTTAAGATTACTTTCTTTTTTAGCAGGAAGGAACGATTGAATGAGTGCCTGTGGAGTGCCTGTGTCTATTTTTATAAATAAGTGTGACTGTTGCGTGCAGTCTTACGTTGGTAGTACCAAACTCAACAATTCATCCGACATAGCCAACATGCAGGAATATCTCATACAACCGGTCGTGCACTAACCACTCCACCCCAATCAGCAATTAGGGGTCACTGTGAAAATTCAAACCATTCATTCAAAAATTTCAATTTTTCAACTTTATGCCGAGCTAATAGTGAGCATGACCTAAGAATTCGAGAGTCCCTTTTCATATTCACTCATAAACCTAACCTCAACAAAGACATTAGTGCCGTGAAGTTATCAATTGCCCCCACCTACTGACGTAATTCTGTATGTATGTGTGTGTGTGTGTGTGTGTGTGTGTGTGTGTGAATGCATAGTGTGTTTTGCTGTTGTATCTGAATTAGCGTGTACATGTGTGCTTGTGTGAATTAGGAGTATGCAATTGTTTGAGTATGAATGAACAAATTAGGTTTTTTAGACATTTAGAGAATTTGTGGAATGTATATGATTTTTGTGTTTAAAATAGACAATTCATTTTTTTCTCTCCTGTTCCAGCACTGATGATGGAATTTTAATTCCGAAACGTTTGCAATAAATGTAATGTTCGTTTTTACTCCGGTTCTTCTTTTTATTCTGCGAACATGATTCTCGAAGAATCGCCCTATTGAAAGATTGTGGTTGTCAGGGCATGCAGGATTGGCATAGGTTAGGTGGAAGGTAAAAGGAAATTGCCGAGGTCCTACTGCTTATTCAACAGCATGAAAGACGTTTATTATATGAATGATGAAGTTTAAATTCAAATAACAAGGAAGAAAAACGATGAATTAAGACAAAGAGAAGGATTACATTAAAGCATACAAATTGGCGGGCTTAGAATAAAAGTTTATAACAGCAAGACACCGAAAGTCGGGCTAGTACAAAAACTACACTAGAGCGGTTCTAAATCTGGGACAGCAAGAGGGTGCACATTGCGAGATTGTTAGATTCCGCTCGAGTGGTGACGGAACAAGCAACTTTACCCTCCAACTGTGGAGATTCTAGCTGATTAGCTTTACTAGAAGGTTTGCGTACGGAATCGCAAACACCAGGGATATTTCCAAGAAGAACAGAGCAAAACTTTATGTGAGCAACTACAGAATTTACCCAACCCTCAAAGTAGTCGCACCTTAAGTAACATTAAGTTGTGGGAAGAAATCTTTCTGTGTCCAAGAAATCGTAAACAGGGACTTTATGACCATGGGAAATTTTACAATCGGGGACGAGGTCAGAAGAAACAATTACCCCAGTGCAACCGGTGTCCCGCAAGATATCAGCAGCATACGTACCATTTACAGTACCACTACACTTGTACTTCTCGTGTATTGCTTGGACACAGTCTTCCCGGGATTCATTCTCACCTCCGCTGGTCAGGGGTAGCGCCCACCGCTAACCCAAAAATTCAGGTCCCTAATCCAAAAATTTATCGTACGATCGTTACGGTGAGTAGCGGACTACATCCGCGAGTCACCCGCTCCTGTAGAAAAACTAGCAGGATGTTGAGGACATCTACTCCTCAAGTGACCAAATTCACCACACGCGTGGCACTTTGGCGAAAAAGATGGAGCTTTCCAATACTGTTCAACCGTCGAGACCTTTTCTGCTGTCTCGAGTACTTGGGCTTCACAACTTTCGGCTTCCCCAGCACCGGAATTTTACCATTATACCATATGCATTGTGAGCCATGGCCTAGCCTTGGGCTAACTCTACTATCGATTGCAAAGAAGGTACGTACTTCTCTTTCACGTATACCCGAAGGTCAGGCAGAAGTGAAGAAAGGAATTGGTCCCTTAAGACAAATGACCGCACACCTTAAAACGTCTTCGGAACCCCGAAAGACTCCACCCAAAAGTCAAACGATCGACATGTCTGATGGCAAACTGTTCACACGTATCCTCTTGAGATAGGCGTGCAGAATGGAAATCCTGACAATAGCCTTATGGAGTTTTGCAGAAACCGGCTAAGACAGCCATCTTTAAGGATGTATAATCCGTATTTTTTTCTGGTGTCAAGGCGGCTTATAAGTCAACTGCTCGCCCTGTCAGCAAACTTCCTAGACGAACGGCATATGAAGACTCGTCTATTCTGAGAAGATTCGCAATGCGCTCGGATGTGGTGAAAAAGAAAGTGATATCATCACCGTCTTTATAGACTTGTAACTTAGACCGCGCGGGCAATTCCAACTCAGGGGTACCGGAAGGTGTGCGAACGCTGACCTCAGCCTCTAGTTTTTTTAACTGCAACTTGTGATCCAATCGAACTTTCTCGGCTTCAGCTTCAATTCGAGCTTTCTCGATCCCGTTCACGGTTCCGATCTTCCCTAGCTACGTTTTGTTGCCTCAACACAAACTCTGACAGTTTGATGCCCTCGAAGCCTAGCCTTTCTCCTTGAGCCCTAAGTTCCTTAAGCATCGCAGTCATGAAGCATTTATCGCTTTGGCACGAAACAACTTTAAAGGCGAACATGAATTGGTAGAATAACCAGTAAAGGTGCAGAACCTCAGCGTGTCAAGATGGAGGGAAAGTTGAGACTTTACTTCCCGGAACACCGCTATACCGCATTTGCGAATTCAGGGCCGCTCAACAAATTATTTTACAACAAGTTCTAAACTAGACATTTACCAATCCACCAAACCACCTGGCAAGGTCGCCAGAATGTCAGGGCATGCATGATCGGCATATGTCAGGTGGCAGGTGAAAGAAAATGACTGAGGTTCATACTGTTGAATAAACAGTAGGACCTCAGCAATTTTCTTTCACCTGCCACCTAACCTATGCCGATCCTGCATGCCCTGACACTGGTGACCAGTCCTTGAGCTCATATATTCCCTCATTCCCAATGAAACAATCTAAAATATTTCTAGCTCTGCTGAAGTGAGCATTGTCGTCCTGAAACATATCGTTGTCATCAGGAAAATAAAACTCCATGGAAAGATGTACGCAGTCATAAAGTACTTGAAAATAGCCATGAGTGTTCATTTTGTTAATGTAAAAAGCGGCAGTTCCCTATCCATCTCAGCAAAAACTGATCCAAAGCATTACGCTCCCTCCAGATGCATGAACAGTCGAAACGATGAAAGGTGGATCCATGGCTTCAGATAGTTGTTGCAATATCCTAACACGCCTATCGTAAAGCCCCGTAGGCCCGTACACACCTTGCAACTTCGCGTGCTTCATGCCGCATCGACGAGTTGCCCAGAGCTCTCTGACCGCTAGGCAGCATGATGCCGCATCAGGAACAGAAAGTCCGGCAAGCCCGACTGCTGTCGCAGGCCGACAGCGCACGAAAGAGTCAGTGTCATGGAGCTAGGATATATGGAGGTAGCATAGCTGATTCCGATCGGGCTCAATTTGGTCGCAAAAGTTGAAAGACTCGGGCACTCTCAAGGCCCGACACGTCACAATTCTGAGCCAAACTCAGACGCTTGGCTGAAGTTGCTCCACCCACCTTTTCTACAACTCCTCCTCTCATTTTCCAAAGCAAGATTAGTACCGCACCACAAGTCAAAGAGTGAGGTGTGCGTGCAAGTCGCTCTAATTTGTTATAATCAAGGGCCTGTAATCTTTATAGTTTTCAACTCTTAATGTACCTTTGCTGGTAATTTTGATATTATTGTCCTCAAGTTTGATATTATTAAGTGTCAATATTTCATTCTATCCGAGCCAGTTATTTAGCTTACTAGTTGATACGAAACAATGTAAAATTGCCTCTAATGTCAACCTCACAGTCTAAGACGCAAATTAATTTAGATCTACCCGTTTTACTTTCAACATTAATCCTTCATTTCACTAATTCCTATGTTCGTAACCTCAAATTTCAATATGGGAGTGCACTAACGAAAGTGTTTTCAAGAATGCATCACATGGATAATTATTTCTTGCTCACTTGTAATAAAATGCATTATCAAATCAGACCAAAGCAACGAAGGAAATGCGTTTTTCCGTGCTTTTCTCCCGACCATTTGTTTCAACGCTAATAACATGCATAAGTATTCGATCCTTATGTGTTAATATGAAGTCAGTGTCCAAATTTTAAGATATTTGAAAGCATTTTTCGCTCATATTAAAACAATTGCAAATGCCACGTAATTCATTTTATGTAAGAACTTTAAGAACTTTTTAATCTTTATTTTTTATTTCCCAATTCTTCTCATACAATTTTCTTGTTAGTCGCGTCTGACAACTTTCATTTTCTTACGCTCGTAAAATTGAAGAAGGATTCCATAATTCTAGGATTAAATTGCTCTACGGCTCTACAAAGTGTGGAGAAATTGGAATTTTTGAAAGGGTGGTTTGAACTATGGCAATGATCTCTGATGGCTGCCTGGGAGCAAGATGAGTAGGGACGGCCGGTTCTATGGGAGACACAAGAGTGTTGGCTGTGACGAATAAATTGCTGGAGTGCAGTGCTTCCAACATAGGACTGCAGGCAGCAATCACATTCATATAAGTAGACACAACCATTTCTCAGACACTCTGCCAAACGCTTTATCCTATTGAAAAATGAACCTATTTAAAAACCATATCTATAAAATGCTATATATTATTGTTGTAAAAATACTCTATTTTTTTAATTAATGGTAATTAATAAGTAACTACTTTTTAAAAATTTTCGCAGAAAGATTAATTAATTAGCTCTTTAATTGATCGATCATTTAAAGGCATATAAGCAAAAGGACTTTCAATAATGTGCAGGGTATTAGGATCACATGTTCAATCGGTAACCTACTGACGATCATCTAGTAGCTGTATTAACCAAGGGTTATTTCCTACCTATGACCCCTCAAGGGGATACAACTATATATTGTATCTAAGGGAATTAGCGCTCCTAGGGGGACAATGAGTGGTCCCAAGCTAAAGGTTAGGTAGGCTTTCTTTTTGTTAAAATAGAATAAGTTTTTGTTTTGTTACGGACCATCTTTTTCAGTTCGCTGCTGTCCTGTATTTTTTTAACACCTATTACTTTCTTCTTCAACTTTGAACTTGTTTCATGAACTTCTTTCTCATCTTACTGTTTATATGACCTCTCTGAATAGATTCCGAGTTCCCTTTACTCCTTACTGAAAGGTGCCTTCGTCCTTCCTCTCTTTGGATCGCATTTGTTGCTGCCTCCCAACCCGGTTTTAGTTTTAGCCTCCCTACCTGGGAGGCTAAAACTTACGACTAATCTAACAATCCTACCGACGATTATCCGGTAGATGACACCCTATCGAATAAACAATTATTATTATTATCATCAATAGTCCCTAGCGGGATTGGAAAATATTTTGATAGAAAGCGTTTTAGAGTTAAAAAGAACAATAAATAGATGTTTTATTAATAACTCGTGTACAAATGCATTTTGATGAAAAAGTACAGTAATATGATCAAAAGAATACTGCTGCTGAAAAGTCATAACAAAGCAAGGCAAACAGAAAAGTAAGCATGCATTACAACGTCTGCACAAGTTTTGACAGTTATTGTCGCATTAACATATTTCTATAAGGTCTTCTTGACGAGTTGCGGCAGCGTAGTACTTCTCCACCCTGTTGGTAAAGTTGAGCAACATGCCGGGGTTGACAAGTCCAAGGGCTTCAACTGCGATGTTCTCCATCTCTCGCATCCTTTGCTCAGTAACTGGTAATGCTCCACCTGGTGCTATCTCAAGAATTGCATTCATCCTTTCACGCAAGTGCCTCATTACGTGACACTTCACTAGGCTCCAAACCAACTCTATTGGATTTAGCAGATAGCAATAAGGAGCTAAATGAAGTTTCTGAATACTGGGATATTCTGTCTCTAGCCCTTCAAGATTAGAATGAGCCAGAGCATTGTCAATTATGAAAGTAGGATGGTCAATCCCGTTCTGACGACATGCATCTATGAGCTCCCGGAACCACTGCAGACAATCCTGTCGTTTGAACGAGCCATGGCGAGTCGAGGTTAGAAGCAATTGGGTACTTGTCATTGCTCCAATGATGTGCAGATTTGCGCCTTTGCTGGACGGAAGAATCACTGAAGCTCTCGTACCAACTTTTGATCTTCCTTTGTTTCTTTTACAGTAAAGGTTGAAATTTGTCTCATCAACCCATACTGGAATCCTCCCTTCTGATCTCACATTGAAAAATTGTTCCATGTATCTAGCGCGTTTTCCTTTGTTCTCTTCATTATTCATTCTATCAATGCTTGGCCTCACTAATTTGACGGAAAACATTTCACCATCGAGCCAATTTTTGATCGTATTAACACACACGTCAATGTCATGATCTTCTTGTACTTTTCTACGAAGTTGTGAGAGGGTAATCGAAACATTTTCCTCTATGGCTGATGTCACCCAATTGAAAATTATCGCCCTTTTCAGGTAGTAAATTAGTCGTAAAAGGTCGAAAACGGCCCAAAAGGGCCAAAAATCACGACTTCAAACCGACTTCTACCTATACTTGGCCTATTAGGGCTTGAAAAGGGCTCTTCATTCAACTGGCCTTTTATAGGTCTAGTCAATGGCTGTTTGCGGGCTCATTCGGGTCGTTTAAAGTCGTTTTCAAGCCTTTTCGACGCCCTCTATTTGGAAGCGTAATAGATTGTAAAAAGACTCGTAATCGTAAATGTTGTACAAGTCGTATTACTTCAGTAAATATAAAGAACTAAATGAATTTCAACTAACCTAACTTAGTTAAGTTAGATTAGGGAAGGGTGGCCAAAGTTAGTTTCAATTAGTTTCATCAATTAATTATTACTATAAATTTCGGTTTAGTAGTTGAAAAAATATTATGCTCATGTAGATATCCAGAGCTGGTCATAGATACTTCAAAATGTATCTAGATACTAGATACTCCTCCAAAAGTATCTAGATACTAGATAATTTTCTTTTAATTCTCTCTGTCTCACTACTTCATCGCTGAGCATTCAACTTGTAGTCCTTTACCCTAGTTACCCCTCAAACCTCGATTCTAGTCCTTTTATGTTCAGTAATCTTAATATATCCCAATGTAAATTTATGAAAGAAAAAGTTCCCACTTCTCGGCCGCGTATCACCGATATCTATAGCCGGAGAAGTGTAAGAGTAAGGCCGCTGCTTCACTCGCCTTTAATCGGAACTCACTAGGCGAAGCCGCCTCAAGACCCGGCCTTAAAAACTCTTTATATCGTATAGAAAATCTGGTGTTGGAGCGATCTGAGCTGCTCCATTATGCCACTGTTGTAAATCAATACTTAGTAATTTTCATATTTATTTCGTTAATAAATAAAAATTTTAATTTTATTGGTATAATGTTTCAATCTGGGACTTTTGATTCCATATGTCTTTTTGTTTTTAAGGCCGGGCGTAAGGAAGCCCAAAAGGGCCGGTATTAGCCTTGATCAAGCAGTAAGGAAGCCCAAAAGGGCCGGTATTAGCCTTGATCAAGCAGTAAGGAAGCCCAAAAAGGCCAGGACGAGACTCGTTCAAGCAATGGAAAAGCCAAAAATGGTCGTGAATAGCCTCGTTCAAGTAGTAGAGAAGCCCAAAATGGCCGTTGCATTAGCCGTTTCGATGCCCAGAAATAGCCGTTTAAATGGGCTAAAAATACTAGACATTTACTCCGAAAAAGGCTAATTTACTGCTCGAAAACGACTAAACTCTTGGCTTATAACTGCCTGAAAACGATCTGTAAAAGGCTCAGAATTTCAATTGGGCAGTGTTCTCAATATTTCGGGACATTTCTTATTATTTCCTCCTTTTTTCTTTGCTAAGAGTTGCTTATTTTTCAGCCAACTGTAAGCAGTCTTAGCATATACTCCAAGTGCGTTCGCAACTTTCTTCCAGTCCTCTTCATTATTGAAGGCTTCTATTATTCTCTGTCTGTCTCGCGCACTTGTTTTATTACATTTCATCTTGAAGGTTTTGATTTCTGAAAGTTGAAATTTGGAGTTGAGGTGGACACTTATAGCTGATGACGGTAGCTTGTCTACAAAAGGTGCAACGTGATGTGCAGCAATGTGCAACGTGGCAGTATCTCTGTGATGCTTCCTTGATCAAAGTGTCTGAGGTACGACTCCTCTGTCAAATGGTTTGATAATGAGTAATGGTTCATACAACGAAAATTATATTCTGAATTTTTTGTAAATTTTACGCAGCAAAAACTCTGTATCTTTGTAAGCATTATTGGAATAAAATTACTCTACAAAGAAAAAAAAATTTCGCTAAGATTCTTTCAAACAACATTATAAAGCCAGTAAAATACTTATGTAATGATTTAAAATTGAAAAAGAGCAAATTAAAATTCACTTGGAGCAGTTCTATTTTCACGAGGAGCAAATCAAAATTCACTTAGAGCAATTCTATTTTCACGAGGAGCAAATCAAAATTCACTTGGAGCAATTCTATTTTCACGAGGAGCAAATCAAAGTTCAATTGGAGCAATTCTATTTTCACGAGGAGCAAATCAAAATTCATTTGGAGCGAATTAACTTGTAAATGGTATAGTGTACACGGACCGTCAAAAATTACAAGATTCAATACCTTTCTTCAACAAATTTTTGTTTGAGTGGAGTTTCCATGCTTTCAGCTTATTCCAAAGGTAACTTAATTTTCTTATTAGAGTAATAAACACTTGGAACACAGTATTTTTGAGCCGCAAGAGAAGTAGTTATAGCCATTCGTGCCGTATCCAAGATACAGAAATTCAGCATTACTGAAAGCAACTGCGAACTTGTGTATGTATATTGTAATATGCAATACAGTACACTGTAATACAGTATTTTGTAATATACAATACAGCATATTGCAATACACAATACCCCGCAGAACTCGGTATTCACGATACAAACTTGAGTATATAAGGCTCTGGATCGCTCTAATTGTTTTGAAAGTGACTTATTATAGAGCACTTGCACAACGAAAATGAGTGTATTAATTGACCGTGAACTGGAACCAAGACCGTCAGTGCTAATTTCTTCCTATCAATTATTCTTAACAGCGTGACACAAAACGCATAAATAAACACACGAAAGTCATTCTTAGTAGTAAACGGTTGCAGATGTTGAACTTAACCTGTGCATATGTTCATTATATTCTTTATTAGCGAACGACCTTTAAATTGACTACAGATTGTTAATAATCAAGATACTAGTGTACATGATTGGTCAAAAATGACGGGATTCAATGGTATCGTTTTAAAAAAAATCTCAAGATAAAAATGGCAAACAAATATATCCATCCTAACAGTACCCGCGATTAAAATACAGTATTCTCGTACTTGTGCACTAGTAAAACTCGTATCACAGCTACGGTCATTAAGCATCTTTAAGAACGTCACAGACGCACACAACAACCAAGCCAGCAACAACTGAGCATTATAATTTAAATTATTGTTCGCAAGAAGTTTTAAAAACAATTGTCACACCTTTTACGCTTTTAAATGTCTTTTTCAATTTAAATGCGATAAGCCGCATTTTCTTGACAGTAGATTCGATTTTCACGCAATGTTTTTTACTTATAAACATAAGTGAGCAGATGCCAGGTTTTTCATAATATTTCAATGGTATTTATGACACTGTGCAAGCAAGCAGATTCCCATCGTAATGACATAGGGGAAATTACGCACGAGAACATATACTTATTTATAAATTAACGGACACCTGGCTTCTTATTATACCGTGTGTGTCATAAAAATGTCCCCGATTTTAAATTAATTATAGCTCAGCTTTAAATTAACATATTTGAATTGCCTTTTTTCACAATATAGTAAATTTTTTGGTTTCCTTTTCGATTAATTTAAGTTTTTGAAAATCGGTTGAATAAACACTTTACAATGTTCAATTTACTAAAAGGGGTAGAAAATTAATTGTTAAAGGAAAAGTTCTTAAAACAATATTGATATTCATCTTTATTTTGTACTTTCCATAAAATTGAACAAACAAAAATTTTAAAGAGTAACAAATCATTACCTTAAATAATGTTTAAATAAATAAAGTAATTTAGTATACTTCGACAAACCCTCCGTTTCTCTCAAGGGAAGTATTACTTCTAGCCACCAGTGAACGAAAAGTTTTATCCATTATTCCACGGTTTTCTATCAGTTCTTGAAACACTATTATTGAGAACACTTGAAACTTGAAACCTCTCAGAGGGTTTAAATACTTGGTGGTATGTAGGACACATCGTTATGAAATTATTCTTAACAGTAGGTATTGAGAGATGAAGAAGAACACCAGTGTTGTTTATAAAACTTTCCCTTTGAACAATTTTCTACCCCTTTCAGTAAATCGGTCATCTTAAAGTGGTAATTCAACTGATTTTCAAAGACTTAAATTATTTGAAAATGAAACAAAATTGACTATATTGTAAATAAAAGACAATTAAAATATGTAAATTTAAAGCGGAGATATAATCAATTAAAAAGTCCGGGACATTTTTGTGGGACACCCAGTATAGTGTTGATTGTTTTTATTCAATAAACGGTCAAGTGTCTCCTTTAAACAAATAAATAAATAGGTTTAGCTATTTCGTGAGCATAATCTCTCTTACCTTAATATAATGGAGTTTTAGGATTTAAAACTTAAGGGCGACTGTTGGAACATTTATTTCAAATGCAGAAGAACTTCAAGGGAACAACAGCAAGTCGTTTCCCGAGATGCGCAAAAAGAGAAACCGTGCCCAAGTTAGGCGTATCTTGAGGATTCCAACAGTACGCTCAGCAGCGTCCTCTGTAAAATTTTTATTATTAAATTCCTTTAAAATGGAGACCGAAAATCTTCTTTAACGTAAGGGTAGTTTTTAAAACGAAACTCGCTAAAAATAGAAGACATCCAATAGACGCGGCCGGTCATCAGCACGGTACTCCGGTAGGAAATTTTAGAGGCGTTCTGAGTAAAGAGATACAGAGTCTTAAGGTGTCTGGTCGCCGACTAGCTGAATATCGTATCTTATTGCAAGATTGCATATAGCACTAAGATTTTAACAATTAATTGACAATTAATTACCTTCAATAATAAGTGCCTACTCAAGAGGCTGCACGAGCCGGGTCGAGGAGTTCATGTCGCAGAAAGAGACTGCTTTTTACGCAAGAGAAATAAGTTAAGGTACCAGACCCACTTTTATTAAAAGGACGACATGCTGCCCAAGCATAGCAAGCTCAAAGATAATTTAATGAGTGAACGCCAAAGCGTCACAAGTAATGTTAATTAAAGCTATTTAAGGTTAATGCAGGTCTGATAGAAGCGCAAACATGCTTAATTATAGAAAGTTAAATTTAAACACAAAAAACGAAAAGAAAAGGTTCTGCTGCAAAGCAAACAGCAAAGAACAAAAAGTTCTAATTTCAACAGTTTCAAATTCTTGTCTGTGAACTAAGAGAGGCCAACTAGAGAAAACTTTTTCTTCCACAAAGCCGCCATCAGATATACGGAAGATATTCAAAAGGAAATTTCATTGAACAAATAAAATTGACTGTCCGTCTTTGTTGGTTGGTCTCTCTCCTTCACGGTCTTAAAAATGCTCAATGACTGTCTCTGTGATGCGAGTTTCACCAGTGCACAAGTACTAGAATATTTTAAACGCGGGTACCATTAGGATGGAAATATTTCTTTATGATCCACATTTGGAAGATTTCTATACAGACAATATCGAATCCCGTCATTTATGGCGAGTCGTGTACACAATTATGTATACTGAGTGTTTCAGAACACGAGGAACAAAACTGCCCATCAAGTAGAAAATGGCCAACTAAACACTTTTGCCGTACGAAATTTGCCCCAAAAAAATCGGGGTTGGGAGGTATTAGCTGTTCATTGTTGTTAAGGATAAAATTTGATGGCTCAATTACTCGCGATATTTATTCAGAATTTACTTTACAAAATTGTTCAAAATGTGTTCCACCTACATCAATGCACTATTCGAATGTTAGCCTTAACTGCTGCCGGGTATTAGGAAACACGTCTGGCATTGAGGTATCTCACCAGCAGTCACTGCAATTCTGGCCACAAGATCTTCCTCAGACTCAATGAGTGTAGCATAAACAAGGCTCTTCACGTGTCCCCAAAAAATGAAATCGAGTGGAGTCATGTCAGGAGATTTAGGAGGCCATGCAACTAGAACATTTCGCCCGATCAACGTAAATTAAAATAAATATTGCGAGTAATTTATTCATTAAATTTAACCCTTTAAAACAATAAACGGCTAATATCTCAATGTCTCTTTCTTCGGAAAATTACATAGAAGAAAAAATTTTTATTTGGATATCTTCTACTTGGCGTGCAAGTTTTTGCCTCTTATTCTGAATCTGAAACTCCCTGTATATTACTGACAAGTGTTTTCTGAGTAGGTTATGTAGGCACTGTCTACACTGAGAAGCATAGATATGTATCAACAGTTTTTTATAACTAAGTATGCACTAATTCAGTGAAATTATAATAGTTTATTCAATGACTATGCTTCAAATCCCTAAAATTATGTTATACGTGTAGATAAGGTAGGCCAGATTTGCACACTGCCTTCTCTTCTCTGTATCTACACTATGCGAGGTAACAATGCAGAAAAAGTGTCATATTATTGCTTAACTCTATGTTACATTTCGGCTATAATAGGCAAAAGTTGTTCTGCTTTCGTCGCAGGGGCCTGACGTTTTCGGAACGTTTTTTTTTTTACGAATAAAAGTCACTTCTAGCTTCTTTGCGAGTAATATGATACTATCTCCTATTTTCGTCTAACTTTTTACTTTGTAAACGCCCACCTTCTTCTCATTTCGTGTTTTTTGGAGCAATTTGAAACGTTTCCAGCAAGAGAATTTGTACTATCGCATAAATGCAACAACCATTGCAGCTGAGATAGTGCATTGTTTTCAGTTACACTATGTGTCTGACTGTAAGTGAAGTTGTTGCTAGTGTGTGTAATTATTTTCATTGCAGCTCGATTACATTGTATTTTAATTTTTCTCAAGTGTATCAATGCCGATATTGATAACCTTACAACATTTCTAAATCTTCCTTAACGAGAAGTAATTAATTATATAATGCTACAAAACGAATACTTTTCAGTTTTTAAAATTGTCTCAACATAATTCTAAAATTCTCCATTTCAGCGTATGCTTACTTAGAAACTGGGGAGTGATACGAAGATAAAAATTAAACATAATAATGATATAGTGAAATACAATATGACTCTGAAAGAACCAAACAAAATACAAGGAATAACTTTAGATATGAGCAGAAATTTTTATTATTAATACATGTTAACTTGACCTGAAGACAAGAAAGCCATATCAATTTTGATAACATAACCTGAAAACTAGAAGTCTTTATGCACCAGACCATAGCTTCAGGTTTTGGCAAAGACTACTCATTGGCAATGAATCACAACCTAAAGACTAGAAATATTCATGATCACAACATAACTTTAAGTTGCTGCAAAGACTAGTCATTATCAATCAATGCATCATTAAGAGCGTACAGAGTTACCACTCTTTATTTGAGTACAATGTATTGCATCAGCTGAAATGTTCTACAAATAACTTGCAACTTATTTACTACTATTTTCCAGTTCTTATGTATTAATTGAAGGAGAAATGAACAAAATAGAAATATGCAGAATGAGTTTGCGATGCTTTCAATTACTAATTCCTGCTTTTAACTACAAAATATACATTAATGCTGAGGACAAAAATCATATTTCGCACTCGTAAGTTTCTCATATATATCTGTGCAAACCCTCAATGACTAGATAACATGACGGTATTAGGTGATAGGTATAAATACGCTGTTTCAAACTTAGAACAAAAGGTATTAGGTAATAGATATAAATACGCTGTTTGAAACTTAGAACAAAATAATCAACAAAAACATTGCGTATTTTTTAGATTTTTCAGCAAAGTATTCTAACTCTGTTATGTTTACTCTTGGTTTTAAACAATTATAAATAATTTTTAGCAAAAATTAGAATCGAAGACACCAAAAAATAGCTACTTCAACCACGACTCTACCACATCCGAATGAACGACTCTGACTCCGACTCCGACTAAACTACATTCGGAAAAGCGACTCCGACTCCGACTCCATCACACTTCAGAGTAGCGACTCCGACTCCGACTCCACCACACTTCAGAGATGCGACTCCGACTCCGACTCCGACTCCACCCTAAAACATTCGACTCCGGCGACTCCGACTCCCGACTCCGACTCCGCAACCCTGATAGGTACTCTCCCCTAGAGAGAAGGTAGTTCGAACAATAGTTTTGAGTGTTTATATGGTGTGAAAGAGTAATGACACGTTGTTGTAGAGCATTGGTGCAGTGCGTTGGTGTAGTGCGTTGAGGCCGAGCGTTGAAACCGTGCGTTGGGGCCGAGCATTGAGGGCGAGCGTGGGGCCGAGCGTTAAGGCCCGGCTACACTATGCGTTTCTTCGTGCAACTCACGCGCGACTCGCCCTAATTTGACGCATGCATGTCGGATGCATGAGTGCTGCATGAACTTCGACGGTGAGCGGTTTTTGACGCGTCTTCTTGTGCAGCAAGCATCTGTGGCGCGTAGTTAGGAGTGAACTACACATCATTTCAGGGTCATCGCCCGACAGCTCTCCCATTTTGCAGTTGTACTTTATCATGGAGTGTTCTATTGTACTTCTGTTTATTGCTTGCGCTTTCTACAACGAGTGATTGGGCACGCGAGCTGGTGCTCCAGCTCAGAGACCAATTTAAAGTAAAGGAATGCCTCTGAAACGTCAAAAATTCAACATATAAGATATAAAGTTATAAGAATTTGCTTACAAAACTATGTTAACATCTCTAGACACTGAGAAGGCATTGACAGTTGATATAACCACTATTATAAAAGTAGCCGCGTCCGTCCGTCTGTGTGACTCCCTCTTCTAATCGATAACATTGATAGCAACAAGGATAAAGCTTAAGAAATACAAGAAATTATTCTACTGCATTATTTTTCTGTGGCGATTAAATTCCCTTTCATTTGGATTATGGTATCCAGAATACGCAATCAGCATATTTTTCCAAATGGAAATTTTCTTTGAAGCTTTCTCTGTTGAAATTCATCATTTTGCTTTGATATTTCTAATTGATAATGCGAAAAAATGTTTTAAATTCGTTTGACCAGTAACCTGGCTACCACTTAGTATAAAGCCCAAGGTTTTGGAACTTGAGTTATCGTTTTCGAAATGGTGATTTCCTTGAAAAGCTCGGAAGAGATAATAGACATTTCAGAATAAAATTCCACCACAAGAGGCCACCACGGAAAGAAATGTTTTCAGGCTCAATTGACATTGTTTTTAGTGTTTTCAGACTCAATTGACATTTCGAGCTTAGTTTTATGCTTGCTAAACAGAGGACTTGTAACTTTTCGTTGCGGTGTAACTCTGTCATTTTGAACTAGTAAAAATAAAATTCACACATTGAAGACACAGTATTTTTAGGCTGAACAAAATGTTCAGCATTTAAAAAAAATCGAAGCAGGTACAGCGGAGGTACAGCGACTGACCCAATCTTGCTATGATATGTTGTCATTTCTTAATGATGGGGCAGAGAGACGGCAGTCAACATCAAATTTGCATAGTCAAGTAGTCGCTCAGGTAAGTCATGTGTATTATTTATTTGTATATAGAAAATATACAAGTTAAATAATTCTTCCCATTGCATTTGTACCTGAGTGAATAAAACCAAAATCAAAAATGAATACCATGTATATATTTTTGAAATATATAGCATTTATTTCGAGTAAATCAACCCTGTTTCTTGTTAATTAGATAGCTTAACCCGAAATTAGAATGAAACATAGTTGGGTAGTTATGTCTTTGATTGACTGTAAATTACTTATACATGAAGGAAATAGACAGGTAGCGTGAGTCAATTGTTCTTTTTTTCTTCCCTATCGCACATGCGATAGCTACTAACCGGAGCGCACGTTCATCGACATCCGAACTCTCCGAGCCGCAGCATGCAACTGACCCCGCTGCTCCGCGTACTGTAGTGTAGCCGCTCAGGCATGCAGAAGTTAAAAAATGCCTGAGATTCGCGCAGTAAAAAACGCATAGTGTAGCCGGGCCTTTAGGGCCGAGTGCGGGGTCGAGCGTGAGGCTGTGCGTTGGGGCCGAGCTGTAGGCGCTTTGGCTGGCGTCTCGGTTGTGCATTTTTGCGCTTGGTTAAACGTTCTTGCGGTGATAGGAACACCTAGCGTAAATTGCGACGAAGGTTGGCTGAAGCAGGAGAGTAGCTGCAGGGGTCGCCAGATCTAAGGGCAGGAATTGTGAAAGCCTCGGCCCGTTGGTGAAATCGCTGGAGAGCTGCTGCGGTCACCAGTTGTAAGGGGCTGGAGATGTAGAAGCCTAGACCCAATGGTGAACCCGCTAAAGAGCAGCGGCTGATGAAGATGGGGTCACCACTTGTAAGGTGCCTGCAATGTTGAGGCATCGGCCCGACGGTGTCTGGGGTCATCAGAGTTAGGATTCCGTGATACTGTAGTTCTGAGATTCCCACTTGTATGACCTGCTGAGGCTGCTGGGGATCAGGCTTGATTGAAATAAAGCATCCTTTAGTTTGGTGAAATTTTTTAGCGGGTGCATGTTTTCTGAACTCAATTTTTATGCTAGAATGAGAATTAAAATAAAATGATTGAGAATTAAAAAATTAAAATTAAAAACAACGAAGTGCGAGAAAAAAATTTATAATATGCATTTTAAAGGCCGACTAAAATTCTTCTTTTCTACATAGTCTCCAAACAAATTGAGGTACTTATCATTGCGGTGGACAAGCTTTGAAATTCCTTCGTCACAACATTCTGCCGCTTGCGATCTCAGCCACTCAATGACGCTCACCCGCTGCTCCTCGTCGTCGTCAAAGCGTTGTGTTGCTAGCTAGTTTTTCATTCTTGGAAACATGTGGAAATCACCGGGTGCAAGATCGGGACTCTTAATCGGATGAGGGAAAAGCCCACATTTGAATGAATTAAGGAGTTCTTGAATGATCTTTAGCGGAGTTCTCTGGTGACCAGTTCGTCAGTTACAATGCTCAGGCGTCCACTCTTCCCTTTATCGTGAACGTTAGTTCAGACATTTTTAAACTGAATGCACCATTTCCGGACAGAACTTTCATTCAATAGATTGTTTCCGTACACTTCCCTATAAATCTTCATTTGTTTCAGATTTTTTGCCAACAAAACCGTATCACAGACCGCACCTCACAACTGGCGATATTTTCAATTTCAGCGCATATTTTAAAGTTGAATATCGAAAAAACGGGTGGCAGGGAGATGTTCTCGTTGTGATGGCTGGTCGATGACTGAGATGCTGAGCTGCCTGAGCACGAAGACACCAAAACCTACGTTATCGGCGCGCGCCTAGCGGCGTCAGAAGGAAACGTTTCTTACTTTCTGAATAACCCTAAAACTGAAGAACCGCAAAATTAAATTCATCGATTTTCAAAACTTTTATCCTAATCCTATTTTTTTTATAACATAATTATTTACCTTAATATAGTTCTATTGTTTCATTTTTAAAATAATCTAGTTCGTATACAGAAATCAACGGTGGTCACTCACCTGAATATGGTTTTCATGGAAAGTCGTTGAAACAGTGTGAGGAGTTTCTCTGAGATGTTTCAGACCAAACTTCGTATCTCTGCAGAGAATGCAAGTAGCGTATTCTTGCACCATTTTGGGTAGCACCAAGAGAATCAGCTGAAGCTAGCCAGCCAGACTGATATACCCGAGGGAAGTCCGTTAGTGACCCAAAGTCGCAGTCTGTCAGTGAAGCGGACCTTTTCATTTCATTTGCCTTCAGTCGTCCACGAGTAGTTGACAGCAAAATAGGGCTGTCAAAGATGACCATTGGTGCCGGTACTTAGGTAAACGATTGGTTGGTTGTGTGTGTGTTTATTTACTTGTGACCAACTGTGCTATGCTTTTAGTAATGTTAAAAGAGTAGCAAGACTATGAGTCTTGTGAACTGCCTCAATTTCATCATCTGGTACAAAAAAGAAATGCGTGCAATACCATCAAAGAAATGAAGTTATTTGTCTTTAATTTTCAGCCAAGATGAAGATTAAATTAGTTTGTGTAAGCCTTCCTAACCACGGCAAAGCTGTTCCAAAAAATGGATGGATTAAAGCCTCATTTAGTATGGAATTAAGGGAACGGGGAATCTGTGCACAAGGTGTTTCCAATCAAGATCCCTGTCCATTGAAAGAGTAAAGTGAGAACCTAAGTTAATGAAATAAGAAAAATTTTGAAGAAGAAAGGACTGTACATGCTGGCAAATATTACTCGAAAATGTTTGTTCATTCAAGTAATTTTGAATTAGGTAGTCTTAATTCCTGACTGTTCTTAAAATATGAACTCGGAAAAGGAGGCTGTTTTCCACGATTTGCCAGAAGAATTTAAGGCAAAGGTGCTCTTCTGCCTCAGTCAAAGCTTAAGTTTTCTTACCTGAAAAAAAAACAACGAAATAAGATTCACAATCGATTCTTTCAAAACTGCAGATACATACAAGATAAAGGATTATATGAAATCCTGCCAATAACGAAAACCTTTACACCAATGGAAGACGGTAACGTATACGTGAAATATAATTGACCGTATATTTTTACTATGTTCCAGAATATAGGGTGTCAAAAATTGTTATTTTATTTGACTCTACAGCATAATAATATTCAACGATAGGTTGAAAATTGTCACAATATTTAGTGTCAATCAGTCAATCATTCACAATATGTTGTGGACAAACTATTTCTATAGTCAGTGATGCTCCTTCTTTCTTTTATAGGCAGTGCTACAGAACTTTCTCTGAGAGTATTGTGCACTAAAAATGGAAAGGAAGCCATATTTTTATAGTTAAATAGAGTAACAGCTGATAATGGTTTTAATGTTCGAATAATTGTGAATACAATCGTTAACTGCGAATCATAAGCCAGCTTTGGAAGTTTTCGCTTGAATTGTTGTGTTTATCACGTGAAATTAGCCTCTAACTCTTGAGGCTACATTTCAGCTCGTCGTTTATCATGCATGCAAACGAAGTTAATGTCACCTTTTAAGCAATATAATTACATTTCTTTGCCAAAAGAGGGATAGCTGTTCAGAAGGGGGAATTTCAGAGTACACTTATTGTCCTATCAACTGTGAAATGGAGCAAAGAAATATAATCCTATTGCACGCAACAAACTGCCGTTCATTAGGTAGGCGTAGAAGGTCAACCTATAGGTACAGAGACTGTTTAATGTTAACATGAGCTAAACTTGATCAAATTCAATGCTTTTTGTTGTTTTGTGCAGTACTATAATGTGAGGTAATCATTTCAAAATCATTGCACAAATTTATCAATTCATTATGGAATGCAGGGGATATTTTGGTTGACCAATGACAGACTGTAATCCTCTCGTCTGAAACAAGAGTAGATAGCTTTGAATGCTTCAGGGGCTCTGCGCTTCTTCAGTCTTGATTTATGGATTATTTGGGCTGAACGCACTTCAATTCAACACACTCAGTGGCTTTCGTGCTTTAATTTTGTCATTTTAGACTTAACTGTATCCTAGAATCCTGGAAGAAATACATAAATAATCATAATCACTTATAATAACATACAGAAAATATACCTACATTTTGACATTCGCAAAAGAAAGCTTATGTAATGCTCTACAGGAAGGTTCATCCCATTGGGCTTTAAGTACAACAGCAGATAATGAATCACAAAAACATTGAAAAAATTATAGGATTTACTCAATCTATCCTGTTATATTAAAACAGCAAACTCATCGGCCAGTGAAGTTCATGATTGTTAACCAAGCTCATGGGTAAATGAAAATCTTCACACATGTAATTTATCAAACCAAAAGCGGCGTAAATGAAATTGATGACAATACAAACTTAGTCATAAAAACAAAAATTGTTCCTTGGTAGCGAAAGAAAGAAGTTGATTGCAAAAAGTACAGCACACAGTCGAAGAGAATGAAGAAAAGCATCAAGAGCCAGTTGAACTACATCTGGAGCACACAAACTCAGGAGTGACATTACGATACGGTCATCACAAAGATGCAAAAGAATAAGTGAGTATTTGAAGTAAATTGAGCAAAAATTTATAATGGTCCTAATGTACACACTTTATATTTCAAACACATAAATAACAACGTATTGCTCTGATAATTGTAATTAGATTGAAATGTTTGGCCTACAAATTTTTATAAACATGACATACACAAAAAATTACCTTACGTGAAATACAAAAGCAATCAGTTGCAAAAACATTTACACTCAAAATAAATCAAATAGAGAACTATTTGTTAACAAGTTCAAATGAATTTCGTTGAAACGTGTCCAAAATATTAACTATGCTCAAATATTTCAACATAGAAAACCATTAATATTTGGACCCTAAATTTCTATGGCAGAAAAAATTTGATCTTAAAACGGTCGTTCAAGCATAAAAATGAAACAGTTGGAACAATACCTACACAGATTGAAGCAGATGTTTATGTGAACTCAAATTGCAAGTTAACGTTAGCTTGCGGCAAAAAACCGGTTGTTGAATTTTAAGATTAGTTGCTTTAAGTCATTGGCAAAAAGAAACTTTTCCTCAATATAATAATGAAAACCAAACTCATTATCATACAGCTGTTATCTTCCTTGTCTGTGCAGGCATAATGATTTGGTTCTTCACCTCTTGATTTGCGCTAGCTTTAATTTTTTTGTTCGGACGATCATCAAGAAGCTCTTACCTGCATTTGTGCTCAATGAAGTAAGGACCCACACTGATAGCAATAGTTGAATACTATTCTTGAAATTACAGAAGAGAATATATTTGTAGGACACTTAAAATTAATATAGAAAATACCAAGATTGCCTTTCATGATTTTCAGCCTATTAGTTTGTTTTATGCGCAACAATCTGACAAATATAAATATTCAAATTACAGGAAATCAAACCGGAAAATTAAGAAGTACTTTACAACTATAGATGAATCAATTTTGATGGGAACCATGGGGAACCATTTTTGAAAATATCACGAGTTGCTCTTCTCATTAGACTAGGATCTACAGCTTGTGGCTTTTTGCTTAACATCTGAATACACACAGCCATCAATTTAAAATAATTCGGTCAGCAATAAATGTGAGAAGGTCAATTATTAACTTGACGTATTCAAATATCCGGTATCACAGAACCCACAGTCTGTTTCTGCTGCCTGTGACTAGTGGCCGCCGAGCGCTTTTAATCGTTTGACGTACGAAACACAAGCTACAATATCGATAAACAAGGTCCACACGAAACAAACATGATACCGAGGTAAAATAAAGAAATAAAGCAGAAAAGAAGCGCGAAGGATTTCCATCTGAGTTCATGAATAAGGAACGCGCAGAAAAACGAATTTCTTACTAGGAAACTAGTGTAGGAATCGAGGATCACATAATCCCGTTTTTTTATGGAACGATGATGTCATGTGATGAAAATTCTATGATTGACTGACTGAGCATATTGACATGAATTGTTCACCACTTTATTAATAACCAAAATAGCCAGTACACTACTTTTCGTGAAGGAAAGTTTCATTTCATTTGACAAAATAATTGTGAGCAAACACAGTGTTTGCTTATTTATACCAATCTGGTGGCGTCTCCATGACGCAGTTTAATGTTAAATTATTCTTTGTGAGGCCATTTTGTTCAAACGGTGTTATTTATGTTAAAACGGTGATATTTTTATGCAATAATCAATACATGAAAACTTCTAAGGTACATATATAATATAACGTCATATTAAAAAACAAATCATAATATTTTACTGATAATATTTATCCAAAATTTATGCTTCTTAGGCGGAAAATTTTACCAAGAAATTGCATGCGTTCAGTTGTTCTACACCCAAAATCAGCATCACTATGGGGGAAAAATATACGATCGGAAATAATCAGCCACGAAATCCACCTACGTTGTCTCGTTAGAAGCCGCTTAATATTCCCGGCCGATTTGTAAGTGTGTCACAGTTGTCACACCGAGGTGTGCTAAGGTTTATTTCAGTGTATCATACTTGCCATAACAGAGAACGCAAAATTTCTAGTAAACACAAAATATTTGAGACAGGTATCTCATTGCCCATGGTTTTTGATTAAAAAGATAAGCAATTTATTGCGAAATGTTAATCCTATTGGCAAAATGTCTAAACCAGAGGCAAATAAACTCTTGAAAGATAAAAATGAATAAAAAATGTGGTAAAATGCAAGCCTATAAGATAATTTTTTACGTATCAACTGAATTTAAGAGCTCTGAAAGCTTGGCAGCCGTTTAACTCATCTTCTAAAAGCATCCTAATTTGACCGACGAATGGAAGAAAGAGTATGAATTATACCTTCTTTCTGTTGCTTATAATTTTTATCACGTATCTTTCATCTGAAGCAATATTTTTAGCTGCTTGTCACTCATCCTCTGTGGAAAAAAAATTAGTTTTAAAATTCAGCTGTTCCGATAGATCATCTAAAAATTGACGAAATGAGCATTAAATAAAGAAAGATTTGCAAATCCAATTGTCACTCATCAATCTTCGAGCACTGCGACCAGACCGTCCGTTCTAACATAAAAGAAAACCCATTTTGCCGGGGTGTGATCCTATGACTTCGAATTTTTTGTGATGTAATGCGTTGTATTATTGTTCATACAACACTTAAATCGAATGAAGGTATCGTAGACAGTTTCGACGAAAGGTCCAGTGCAAAATCACTGCACATGACGCATCTTAAAATTCTACACAAGCAACGTTGCGGCTTTTATCTAAAATCAGTTACATGATGTATTAAGTGAAGTATACACGAAAAAGTATTTATGTACAAAGATACAGGTACATGCAAGGAAGTTGGGTACATGTATAATTTAATTAACAGTTTTTAGATAAGAGTCGTTCGTATCAGAGCGATTTAGAGGATACGGAAAAACCCTTGAGGCTAACGAAGGTGCTACTGCACTCTTAGGCTCCTGCACTCTTCACGTTTGTAGCTATGGTGAAATAGGATGTCCAATTGATAAATCGGTGATTGACGGTGGCGGCTTCATCACCAGGCTACCAAATTTGACTGACGTTCCATACAATTCTTTATCTGAGGAACATTTGAAAAGCTTGGAGTAGGAAACTATCAGTGCGAATAAGTCCTCGTAGGTAGTAAAGAAATGGATGAGGGAAACTTTATGTGTGTTCTGATAAGGCCTGCGATCATTGCACCGGCGTTTGAATGTTTGGGTTGACAAAGATGGACATTCTGAACGACTCGTATAGACACCTATCCTATTTCAAACTCTATTAATGCTCTCAATAAACTTAATGCTTTTCTGATTTTCGCTCTACAGTCTACACATTCTTCTAACTCCTTAGGAACAAATGTCCCTAAGATAGGGTTTGAATTTCAATGCCTTAAAATAATTAAATAAGTATTTCTTACAAAACATTCTAGAGTAAATCAAATTAACCTCAACGCTTCCAACCGTTTATTCAAGTTGATCAAGTGAATTTTGAATATCATGTGTGGTATAACAATATTTTTATATTGTTCCCGATACATACTTTCATAAAAATATGCGACCTTATCTGGTCGAAAATTTGGTTGATTTGTTTTAATACTGCGAAGCCATTCATCGTAAAAATGCACTGATCATATGTGTTTAAACATCTGAATAAAGAATTCATGATTAATCTACATACTTCTATAAACTCTCATCAATGAATCCCACATTAAGCAATGGTTTTCATATCTCCTGTCAGATTTTATTACCAAAGACCTTTAAAGTTAGAAAGTGTAACTCGGACACAGCGTAAACACTTGTGCAGCCTTTCCGACAGTGCACCATGGTGTGGTGTTATCCATATTTATGAAATCTACTTATGAAGTCTTTGATAGGTTTTTCATAGAATTACTTGTCTATGGAAGCGTAAATAGGAGGCTGTTAGTGAATCATCTATAATACTTTTTGAATCTATATTTTTTGTTCATGTCTTTCGACAAACGATTCTTTTTTTACTGTTTCCATTCAAGGTATTCTTAAACGCATTTAGTCACTTCATTGAACACCAGGATACAAGAAGCTCAGGTAATTGAATGTCAGGATATAAGAAGCTCAAGTCTTTGAACTGATAGTGAAAAAGTGATTGTTTTAATTAGGAGTAATTTTTTACACTGTGCGATTTGTTAGCTGTGGTGCCAGATTTGATCGCTGCTTGAGGTAATCTTCTTGAGTGGTAAGAACTACACGTTTGTGTATCTATCAAACAATAAAAGATGTGGGGCGAGTCTTTGCTGTCTTTCACAGAGTGACAATTGTTCTGAACCTTCGCAGAACATATTGCAAATAAAATATGATTGACAAAAGTTCGAGAATTAGACACCAGCATCATTAACGCATAGTGAAAAAGTTAATACGGCCTTAAGCGACCTTTCTGTTAATGGCACCCCAACGTTAGCGAAACGATTTCGTCTAGTGTTTAACTATTAGAATTGTGCTCTTTTAGTAGGTTGACATTGTCACTTTATCCCCTCGTGAGGGGATCACTAGCAAATACTGAATGCGCATCTTGTGTCGAAATTAGGACAGATTTCTGAATTAAGTAATTTTTGGATTGATTGTCCATGGAAAAGTACACATATATATTCTAGAAAGTCGTTTATCAGCGTCTTTGAATCCCTTTTTGTGTCCGTCGTGTGATAAACTCTTCGTTTTCCTTCCTTCTACTTGACCTATACAGTATCACTAATGCATTTCCTTGAATAATAATTCATATTTTGTCCAGCGCATCGTACATGTACCCACTGAACTTTTCCGAGTTCCTGGGGGGAGTAGAGCGCAACAGCTCGGGTCACATCGTGTCGGCCCGAGCAGCCCTGCACCAGTGGATGATGGCGGTCAACAAAACCGCCTTCGACCTCGCTTATCTCGACGATATGTCTGGTTTGGCGAGTGAGGTAAGCTGTACAGCATTTGGATATTTACTCTAAGTACATATATACTTACTCGATACAATTCAAAGGAATAATTTTTATCTTATTGTAGCTTGGTACATCTATTTTGGTTAAATTTGACGAATGGCATCGCTATCATTTTCAAATATGACAGGCCAGAAAATCGAAAAGTTTTAATTTCTCCATAAGAATAGTCTTTAGGTCAAGTATCGTGGAATCAAACGAGTCTTGAGGCAGTCATAGTTGACTGAAATTTACAGGAAAGTCACACTCATCATTTACTTTTGTTAGCTCGAGGAAAATTTATCAAATGAATGAATAAGTGCCGAATTATAGTGCATATTTTTATGAATAATACGGATACCGTGGTTTCTCTTTTTGGCCGGAATGCCCAGCTTACACGCTGTGGAAGGAGCTAAGCCGCTGCACTGATGGTTGACATCAATTTAGTCCTGTAACTGATCCTGAACAATTTGTTTCGTTCAACTACATAGGTTTCTTCATCTATCATAATTTGCTAATCGAATGGAATTTTTTTTCCATATTTGTAGAGTTATAAATTGTAGAGATTCTGCAGAGTTTGTGTTTGGAATCACAATGAAAGAAATCAGTTGATGGAGTCCAAGTCTTTTTTTTAGCTTGTGGTTATAAGTCTATTTCCGTTCAGTATGCAACGCAATACCCAACGGCTCTATATATCGAGAATAATCGCAGCTCTATGACTTAGAAAATTTTCCATTTTGCTTTATTCAAATGACTCTAAGGCATAGAAAACAGTTATTTCATAACGTATTTGAAGAACTAACTTTTCTAAAAACTAGAGACGATTAGTGTGCTCTCTGCTAAAAAAGTTGGATCTGTGTGTATTATAGGTGGACCCAGCGCTGTACCGCTGGGAGGGCGAGTTCATCAAGGTTGTACTGAACGATTCCCTGCGTCCGGACGGCGTCACAGTCTACTCCAGTACAGAGAGGAGGTGATGTGGCTGCTGATTCTTTAATGCGCTGGTCGTCCTGTTGTTGTTGAGATGGAGATAGCAGTGCGATGGCCATGTAATAAAATGTTTAATGGCCTGATTAAACTGAAACATTTCGAAATATTAAACAGCGTGGAAAAAGGGAGTGTAGCGTAGTGCAACATATTTTAACGATGTATCATCCCGAGAAAGAGAATTTAATTTAAGTATTATTTCGTAACTCCCTTTTTTAAATGCTGACATTCAGGAAATTAGGATACCCTAAAAATTTGAACTTTAAAATGTAGTATCGGTTGAGTAGACTATTTGTGTCCAACAATAATTTCGGCTATAGTTCCGTCGGAACATCTGTTACCCTCACTTGGCAGACTAAGTTAGAGTTACGTTAGAATAGGTCGCCAAATTTACAGGAGAACCAATTATTGAGTAACAGTTCAACTATCCACTTCTCAGTAACAAGTGTTACGCATCAAATTAAACAGACAATTCATTTAACATGATCTTCGGTTGAAAAGCTAAATCCCAAACTTTTAAGCTCTTTATGCCTTAAGTGGTCAAAAGGTATTTTGAGGACAACGGGTTTTCAAATTCACTTGTAAACTAAGCGATGTATTGATAAAAAATGTGTTGTATTTTAGTGTTATTGGCGACAGAATCTACTTCTCCTCACAGCATTTACTGGACGTGTGACGTCCATGATGAACATACTCATGTACGCCATCGTACTCTCCAACTTTACGAGTTTGATTAATCATGCCATTTATCCGTATTGTGAGGTATTACTTTCCTTTCACTTAATTTAATCACAAATGACTGCACCCAACCGTAGACTATTCAAATATCAAAAACTAGAACTGGTTATAAGCAGAACCCAGGACTGGTTCTATGATTGGTTCTGAAACACCCGAACTCAAATACCCGGGATAAATTTTTGTGTTATTCAGTTAAATTCATTAGTTTTCCTGAAAACATATGTGATGACACAGTTTTACTGGGAATCTACTGTATTTCAGTATTCATTCCGATATTACCGCATTAGGTTCTTATCCACTAGGGACTGAGGTAAAGCAATGCTGTTACTTTCTCAGGAAAGAAGCCGTGATGGCGTAAGTGACCTAACAAGTGCGCTCTAATTTGTGCAGCTTTGGAGAGATCAGTGAGAGCACCATCTTAGGAGACGTCACCTTCCTCATAGCAGGGAACGTCATCCTCTTCATCTACGTCACTCTCATGCTCGGCCGCTTCAACCTTGTTGAACAGAGGGTTAGTTTAATAACTTTTTCGTTTTTAACTTATTCGTAAAGAAAATGATGATATATTGGATTCTATTCTTGAATTGGTAGGACTGTTGGGTAAGAGGTCCGCCGAAAAACTCAAATTCGTCATCCAGTTCACGTTGCACAGAACCTGACAGCAGTGCACTGCTACGCTATCTAAAGAAGTATCCTTCACAGACCCAGCTCACGTCCTTTGAGGCATTCTGACTTCTGATTTATTGTGTAATTTTCTTGTGTTTCTGCTAAATGAACATCTTCAATACCTGCACTACACGGCAGGAAAGATCTAATAAATATTGTTTTGTAAATGAAACAAATTTGAGGAGAATGTTCAGTATGCTAGTAGATTTATTTGCCTTCACGTATCAACGAGACATCGATGTTACAAACATTGACAAAGAAGGGTAAAATGTGATTGCTTCTAGACGTCCTGTTTAGGACTACTGGACATGTACTTCCGATTTCTTTCACATTTCTTATGATTAATTTCCTATTTTCGTCGAAGCAATTTTTATTTAGAACCTGAAAGTTATATAAAACAAGATTTTTTGTGATAAAACGAGGGATTGTGTGGAATATAGTTATATTAGTCTCCCATATTTATCTACGGTTCAACAAAAAATAGCAGTCAAAACGAACTCGTTAGGCCTCTACATTATGCCGCACCTTCAAAATTGACACCTAAGGCGAAGAAATGTTGTACTCATGCATTTTGTATTATTTATAATCAGCTACATTAGTTAAAGCTTCGTCACACCATTTTCTTTGTCAGTTTACCCTATATAACATGAGATTGTCAAAAATCGTGTATCAGTGAAAGTTTAGCACAGTTCAATAAACCAATAGAAAAATTCGATTCGGTAACTGTTTTGGTCCTTGAAGCCGGGGTTGCGGAGTCGGAGGAATAAATTAAATTAGCGACTCCCGACTCCGACTCCAGCTTTCCAGAATTTTGCGACTCCGACTCCGACTCAACCTTCCCAGAATTTTGCGACTCCGAATCCGACTCCGACTCCACTTTTCCAGAATTTTGCGACTCCAACACTGACTCAACCCAATCATAATTTTGTGACTCCAAGTCCACCTATCCACAATTTATAAGTTGACTATTTTATTTATTGATGGTTGCAGGTGTCGCAACCTGTACAAATGTTCCTTATATTATTTATGGAAGCACATGTCTGTTTGTATTTTTACAAATTTTAACTAAGAAAATAATAGAGAGGAATGAGGCTTTGAAACTTAGCATTTTATATTAAATAAAGGCTTTACTGTTAAAATTGAACGTTTCGACTCAAATAGTCATTCTCAACAAAATGCTCTGAAAAAAAATATTTAGATATTGAAAATATCGAGTAAACAACAAAACTTAGAAGAAAAAAAAACAAATAAAAATAAATCAAATTCCTAAACTATTTGCGAAGGAAAAGCGGATTAGGAGTCATTTAAAAAAGGCTTTCGTTATAAAATATAAAGAGATTCAATAATGCGCAGATCAACGGGGTTTGAAGCAGCGGCTAAAATGTTAAAATCCTCTTATTATATAAGAAGATTACATCTTTCAGCATGGCTGAGGCTGAGAAGGCTGAGTGAGAAGGAGCGTATGGCTGAGTGAGAAGGAGCGTATGGCTGAGTGAGAAGGTGCGGCAAGAGGACGGTTAGTGCGATAATTTCTGCCGGCATGCTCTGCAACGCGAATATGGCAAGGCTCTAGTGGTAGAACCCACATACTCCGACGCACACTGTGCGCAACTGTGTTGATAAATTACAAAAAAAAACACAAAATGAAAGTTTTCGTGAGTGAAATATTTGGATAAAAGTACGTACAATTCTTTCTTCATTTTTTTCATTGTTGCAAAAGTTGCATTGGGAAACCATTGGAATGGAAAACCCTTTTTAGAAAAGTAAACTCCTTATGAAGATTGCTAAAGTTAGAACTAACTGCAAAGGCCCTTGACAATAGCGTTTTAATACCGTTCATTTTAAATCGAAAGGTGCAAAAACTAAAAAACTGGCACCAAGACCGGTAAAACTACATTTGCGAAAAACTGACCTACAAAAATGATTACTTTATTTTGTAATTAAAGAATCAAGGAAAGAAATGCCACCGTTCTGTTCAGTTTCTAGAGTTTAGGTAATATTTGGGTGAGGCAGAAGTTATTCGCATTAACCGTCCTCTTGCCGCTCCTTCTCACTCAGCCATACGCTCCTTCTCACTCAGCCTTCTCAGCCTCAGCCATGCTGAAAGATGTAACGTCCTATAAAATTAGAGGATTTTAACATTTTAGCCGCTGCCTCAAACCCCGTTGATCTGCGCATTATTGAATCTCTTTATATTTTACAACGAAAGCCTTTTTTAAACGACTCCCAATCCGCTTTTCCTTTGCAAATAGTTTAAAAATTTGAATTATTTTTATTTCTTTCTTTCTCTGAAGTTTTGTTGTTTTCTCGATATTTTCAATGTGTAAATATTTTTTTCCAGAGAATTTTGTTGAGAATGACTCTTTGAGTCGAAACGTTCAATTTTAACAGTAAAGCCTTTAAATATAAATGCTAAGTTTCAAAGCCTCATTCCTCGCTATTATTTTCTTAGTTTTATTATTTATTTACGAACGTTTTTGAATTAGCCACAGAACGTTAAAAATAAGGTTTTACTAATATTCATTTACTAGTGTACATGATCCGTCAAAAATGACGGGATTCGATAGTTTCTTTCAAAAAAAGTCTCAAGCTATAGATAACAAACCAATACCGTACGTCCCACCAAAACCCGTACCGAGTAATACATTTAATAATAATCAGTAATACATTTTTATTGGTTAATTTTAAAAGATAATTTTAATTGAAATTAAATTCTATGGTACTCTAATGATGGTTTTACGGATACGGGAAAATAAATACTCGATTTGGGATTTTTGTGGGACATACTGTATATCTATCCTAATAGTTCCCGCGATTAAAATATTCTCGTAGTTATGTACTGGTGCAACTCAGATACGATCACTAAGCATCCTTAAGAACGTCACAGATGCACACACGAACCAAGCAAGCAACAACTGTGTATTACAATTAAAATTATTTTTACCCAAGAATTTTGTAAAAACAATTCCATGCGTTAATTCCACGATAAGCTACATTTTATAAACAGATGTTCACTTTGCTTAAGTTACATAGCAAATTCACTAAAAATTAAAGCGGAAAAAATGCTAACAAAATTAGTAATTTTTATGCAAAAGTAAGACGAAAAAATCGAAAACGTTTCGGAGAAAC
The DNA here is from genome assembly GCA_030386875.1 of Morinoia aosen. NCBI lineage: Eukaryota > Metazoa > Arthropoda > Malacostraca > Amphipoda > Talitridae > Morinoia > Morinoia aosen. Next base: position 38,218,086 of record CM059559.1, on the reverse strand, counting down.
GATTTCTGAGAAACTCCATCATCAGTTCTGTAAAATACAAAGCATAATCAATTTAACGCAAGCATGTAAACGCTCTCGATACTAAATTCCAGAATGGGCAAAAAAATGACAACTATGTATTAGCTACTCTCTAAAGTGGATACGAGCTAAGTATGTTTAATTTTTTTTCATGAAACTATGCAAAGATTCTAAAATCCTTAAGTCAAAATCACGGAAAGAACTGTCAATTATTTTAAAATCACCATCACGAATAATTGAATTACACTTCTCGGCGTTGCTGCGTAATGCCGAATGAGAATTAGCTAACAAGTTACCAGTTCGAAAACTTCTTCCGCGGTGTTCTGCCACTCTTGAGTAAATATTGCGCGACGTATTTGCGACGTACGACGATGCGCACTGCGCACAACTATATTTTTACACAACAGAAGAACGCATGAGCTCGTGAATTTAGTCCTTGTACCGAAAAAATAAACCAATATTTGCTTTGCTAATCAGTATGACAAGTAAGCTTACTCCAGGAAAATGCTTACTGAATTGTTGCGATACGGAGAAGGGCGGGTGTGGTTTAGGACCCCCCCCCCTTTCCAGACGCTGATGGAATCTCAACCCCCGCACATTTGAATATTATACTTTCATGCTTGCGTACACCTGCATACCAGACATGGAAAATAAAAGAATTTGTAAGATTAACATGAATTTATTTTGAAACACGTGGATTTAAATATGACACATGAAATGAGAGATTCAGGCTAGAAAACTATTGAATGCCAGCGAACGATCACATGATTTAACGCAACTCAGCCTTTCTTGGCAATCGTCAACCCGGAGGTTCACGCACAAACAACATGAAATTAGAAACATAAACATGAACATCCTGGCTAGCACACACATTCATATTAAACACTGCGCGCCAAAAATGGATTCGTACTGTTCAGCGTACCTTTTCTTCCTTTGCTTCTCCAGCAATTACCACTTTCGAGCTCGTCACCTAACTCATCATGAACACAGCGCGCCAGAATGAATTTCTACTCTCCTGCGTGCCTCTGTTTCTTTCCTTCTTCACATTTTACTACTTGAGTGGCATCCAGGTTTCCATAGCAGCGTAGAGGACCAAGCCAGCTGCCCGCTGCAAGGCTGCGAACGCTCGGCCGGTTGTAGCGCTACGACTGCCGCGTAGGCCAGCTTCCCCAACCCGCCTGTGAACAATGCACAGTGTTATATTATCTATTCCCTGAGATGTAATCGTTATTAATTCCCCTTTAATCATCTACTCGAAGATTCCACTGACAATGTGGCTATTCCCGACATGATGAATTCACTTTCTCCCATTCAATATGAATCCCCTTTTGCGAGATAATAACCCCCTTTGAAATTTTATACAGATATTACAGTTAGACTCTAAGCACACCCTGTTTGAGAACACTCTACCAATGCAAACCCTCCAATAAGCCCTCGAATATTCTGATTCCCCATTTTCTGCCATCTCAATACAATTCCCTTTTAATAAATGATCATTTTACCTTCATACTAAAAGCCCAATGTAAAGCATCCTGTTTGAGAGAATCAATGTAATAAAAAAAATGCAAATAACAATAATTAGCATTCTGCAAATCACTGCTTCCAGAAGTTAGACGTACTACGTTTCGATGACTCCACATGAATTATCAATAAATTAAACCACGTATTCTCACCTCCCCTCTGGCCGTCAGGAAGCCTACATCCTTGCCACTGCACCAGTCAAATAGACCGGTTCTACCTTCTTCTATCCTTTTATACCTCACCCCGCACAAAGGCTGCGCATCGAGGGTTGGGCGGGATGCCCGCGAAATTCCTCGCCCTCTGATTGGTTCGTTCTTAAGCGTCCTTTCCTTTTGCGACGTGTCCCTCTCTCCACTTTGAAATTACTCCGCTCTTTACTCTCAAATACCCAGACTTCTTCGTCCCCTGTTCGTAGCCAATAATTTTTTTTGACCCACTATTTTTCTGTGCTATTTTGTTTATTTACAATAACTCCCGTATATGTGATGGATTTCGGACTAGCCCTTGATACAGCCTCTACCCCCTACGTGCTCCTCCCATCTGCTGATGTGGTGCACCCCTCATCCCCTCGTCCCCTCATATATATATGCCTAATATAATTTATTTCATCACAGAATAAAGACATTAGTTCACATTTATAGGGTGTTTTTTGTGCGAACAAATTTAAACCATCGGTTGAAAACCCAAAATAATTCGATTTTCACGAATCAGAAAAAACCAAAAACTCCTCAGTTTTGGAGTTATACGGATTTTAAAAAAAATTGACACCTCAAGTAGGATACCACTTGCGCGCCAATGTTAGTGTTACCAATTTCACTTCAAAATAATCCAAGTCAAGTTGAATATAATCCAAGTCAAGTTCAATTCAATTAAAGTCAAGTTCAAAAGTATCCAAGTCAAGTTCAAATTAATCCAAGTCAAATTCAAATTAATCCAACCCCAAGTTGAGTTAAGAATTGACAATCACTCGTTAATATGAGCGTTTTTTGTGTTGAATATGTATCTATTCGATATGATGAACAAGACAATCGTTTTTCCATTCAGCAAGGAATACATAAAACTTCCGCAGTTGTTTCATTCCAAAGACGAGCTGAGCTAAGCTTCCAGCATCAGGAGGCAGAGTATCATTCAGATCTTTGACCGGCGTAAAAGATACAAGTTAATTATAAAAACATATTATAAAAACATATCATTAAAACATCTATATATATATATCATTTAGAAAACATATCATTAAAGGTATCGTGAAATTCTACGTCAATTGTAATATGCATCCATTCAAATATTTATGTTCAAAAGATAATTCTATGCTAAACCTAGTAGTATCGAGGATTTATTCACATCTATGAGATTTAAATGCTTCAAATTCCACTTTATCCCACATGTATGAAATCATATAGATGCAATTAATTGAGAATACTTCTGGACGATATGTAGATTTATTTTTGAAACAAATCAACAAATGTGATTCACTGAGTACTTTTGTACGATTCCGCTTAAACACAATTTTCATTAGTATATTACCACACAGATACTTTCATGCATCAGCAGTAAAAATATTGTCTTCCCTTCAAATTAATAGGCCAAAGCAAATACATATATCATCTACGTCGATGAAATAAATTGTAACTTATTTTTACGAAAATCGTTTGGACGAGCGAAAAAATGATTTCGTTGCTATATTTCTTTGAAGTATTAAATCTACATATCGTCCAATGGTATTTTTATGTATTTGCATGTATATATGATTTCATACATGTGATAAAGTGAAATTTCTCGCGTATTAATACCTATATGAGTGCAAATAAATATTCATTACTACTATGTGTAACATAAAATTACCTTTTGAAAATAAATATTTGAATGGATGCAAACTACCATTAATGTAGAATTTTGAAATAACTTCCATGAGTAATATGATAGGAATTTTTTATAATTGACTGGTATCTTTTACGCCGGTCATAGATATGAATCACACTCAGCCTCCTGATGCTAGATACTTAACACATTTTACGACAGCTTGTTTCTTTAGAGTGCAACACCGGCGAAAATTTTATATATTCCTTGCTGAAAAGAAAAACGATTGTCTCGCTTATCACATACAATAGATACATATTTAACACAAAAATCGCTCGCTTAATTTAACGCGTGATTATTTCAATTCTTAACTCAACTTAGGGTTGCATTAATTCAAATTTGACTTGGATTTATTTGAACTTGACTTGGATCAATTTGAACTTGACTTAGAATAATTCGTAATTGACTTGGACTAAATTGGACTAGACTTAAATTAAATTGAACATGATTGGATTAGTTTGAAGGGAAAAAGGTGTAGTCTTGGTAGTTCCGACCCCACTGAAATAGGTTTTTGATATTTTTACAATAAAAACTGTATGCACTGCTGAAAAATATCTGTAGTTTCAAGCGATGAAGCATTTAAAAATGTGTGTACGTTTTATTAATTAAATGAAATAACTACTAAAGCTTACCATCAATGGCTTAGTCTTAATTTCCTAACAAACATTTGCATTGCAAATTTTTCGTAACTAGAAAGTGCTTGCAGGTTTCATTATAAAAATAACAAAAAACTGCTTTAGTGGGGTCGCGACTAACAACACGAGCACTAACATTGGCGAGCCCGTGGAATCCTACTTCGAGCTTTTAAGCTTTTTAAGCCCTAATAACTCGAAAACTAAGGAGGTTTTGGAATTTTATCATTCGTGACAATCTATTTATTTTGATTTTTTGTGCCTATAGTTTAAATTTGTCCGCGCAACAAACACCCTGGATAGTGTTGATTATTCATATACAATAAAATGCTAGGCGTCTTCTGCACTTGAGAAATGACTATAAGGTTCGAAAGAACCAACAGGATATGTACAGGGTAGCTATTAAAAATATATACCTTTTAAAGTTCTGATAACTCATTAAATACAAAGGTAATTGCAAAGAAGAACTTCAAAATCATTTTTATGAAACGTTTCAAGCCTCGGCTCATCATCAGTCATACTCTGTAACAACAAAAATACACGCGTTGAATAAAAATACGAAAAATTAACAAAATTGTTCTTGCAGTATTTGAAATTTGTGCCTAAATAAACATATAAATGAAATATCAATAAATATGCCTGAAATATGTTTATATAAATATTTAAATATATAGGTAAATACATGAAATAGGAGACTATAACATAGAACATCCGAAAGGACAGAATTCAATGTTTTCTTACGTACCTGGTATACCTTCCAAATAAGCATAAACATCATGGGTGCAGGAGAGAAGATTATTGTAATTAGTAAACATAGTACAAATGACTCTTCAACAATGCAAGTTCATCAGCAAAGAAACATGAAAATTGGATCCATCGTTGGGACTAAGAGGAGATTCTTCATGGATAACCGATTCAAATCTAACAAAATAACGATTTGCAAGAACATCCACGAGTTGAAATCCTCTTTATTGTGTGAAGCATTAACAAAGGAAGACGTGGAAGAAAAGTTTTGAGCGCACAGTGGAAAACGTTTAAATGTATCGCAGCTTGTGGAAGGCATTTTGAATCGTAGGTCCACAAAAATACAATAAAAATGAAAATTTAACTCTTCTTCCTTCGAATAATAGTACGTTTTATTTCCCTATCCTGTCTGTGAAAAAGATTATGGCAATTTTAAAAGGTATTTATTTTTAGCGACCACCCTGTATATATGAATAGTACTTTTCTGTGGTTTAGTTTCATCGTATTTTGATTTATGCTAAGGAATAAAAGAACTGATTGTTTATTCATTGCAGCCGTTGCTATCTCTGATCGGCCTGTTATCAACGACGCTGGCCGTGCTGATTTCGTTCGGGCTGTGTTCTGCGTGCGGCCTTGACTACGGCCCCGTGCACAGCATCCTGCCGCTGCTGCTACTCGGGCTGGGGGTCGACGACATGTTCGTCATAGTCCAGTGTTGGACCAACCTTCCTCATCAGGTGCCGCTGCAATTGCCAGTGACAGTTTTGGTCATTAGCGTCGCTGATACAATGAAGTTTAATCTTACATTCGTCTTATACTAGTGTTGAATAAATTTTATTCGATAGAAATGAAATCGTCTTTGGGAAGAATTCGTAGAGTTGATTGTGTCGTTCTACCCAAATTGACGCCAAAATGGACATGAACATCTGTCGTAAATAAATACGATGCTTTTGAAGGCGACGGTGTTTGATATCACTCAGAGCTGGGATACAGGTTTCAATTTCTGATTCATGCACATGCTTTTATAACCTATTGGACATTATTGACTTTGATGGCCATTATTGACTATGATGGCCATTATATATATAGACGTGCTGACTTCTTAACTCCAAATGACTACTGGTAAACACATGAAGCCACGCCTTATCGAGAGTAACTGCGTGCGCAACTGCAGCTGATGCTTATACAGGGAGTTACCGCTTGCAGTCAACGCAATCAATGTAGTGAAGATAGTGGCTACAACATAGACAAGCTCTTAGTAGCCACAGATCAATTTTTAAGGGCTAAGTACTGGTGAGATTATTCTAGAAGTATATGGGGCTCTAAGTACCTATGTTTCAGCACCGTTTACACAAAGTGACTGAAAAAATTCTTAAAGAGGATGCAGTTATGAGAAACTTCATCCCACCAGGAGCTAGATTGGGAAGCTACGTTATCGCAGGTAACAAATTTCAAAAAGCTGAAAAGATCGTCAACCATAGTTTTGGGTAGTATACGTCGTCAGTTCCAGCACTAATTTTTTTGTTTTCTTCATGACCATACTTTCAGTTCTGTAGTTTGAATTTTAGATTTTATTGCTTTTAGTGAATAGTTTAGGAGACTGTCAGAAATTTTCCAATACGCCATCATCTCTGAAGTTTATATTTTTATATTCTTCCAATTTAGTATTCGATAAACATGAAGAGTCTTTGTACATTACGGTTGATATCACATCATCTCCTGAGAACACCATTGTGTATACTCGACAATAATTGCCCGCACAGCATTTGCCGCCTCATTACCACGGGCATGTTTGCAGCTGCAGTCAATAGAATCAAGACATGTTCCTCCGTTCCCCTTTGATCATAAATTTGGTGCACATGTTGTATATTTGCTCACTCGTAATTCTATTATTTTCATTCGACTACATTTCTTGGCAGTGTAACGTTGAAATAACCAAACGTGCTTGTAGCGATACTTTTAATAATTTTTGAACAAATGAAAGCCTATTCATTATTCACTGAAATGCGGTAGTTTTATGACTCAGGTAAATAATATATTACAATTATTACTAATTATTTTATTATTTAAAAATATTAATTTGAAGCGTGAGAAGAAGATGCATTGGCGTGCCTGACTGGAGGGTGGGTAAAAAGAGAGTTCCCTCTATTAGGAGTTATGTGACGGAAGTAGGATGGACGTTTCTATGGGTCTATAGGATGAATGAACGAAATCGTTGTTTGAAGGATGTTCGGATGAATGGGTGGGTGGGAGTCTGACGGATGTTTGAATGAATGAATGAATGAATGAATGGATGAAAGAATAAATGAATGAATGAATGAATGGATGAATATATTGGTCATTCGTGGATGGCTAGATGAGTGAAAAGACAGTAGAAAAATAAATGGAAGTATACAAAAATGACTTGGAAAAGGATTAAAAGTGACAGCAGTGTAAAAGTGACAGCATCATACCTGAGAACAAAATGATGAGCTGGGTCGGTTGTGAATTGACTCGAGTTGTTTGAAATCATTTTTGTAGGTTTCCTTGTTTAGTAATGTGCCTGAGTGTCGCATCAGGCGAAGTCGGGAACATGAGCAGCCACCTGACTTATGAGAATCTGTAACTACATGTAGTATTAAGTAGCTTTTGGCTTATGAAGGGACAGTACAGCGATCTGAAGTAACTAACTTGGATGTTGTACATCAATACGATCCACATACACACCTACGCACAGGACCGCAAGGAGCTGATCCTGAAGGAGCAGGTGGGCCGGGCGCTGCAGCACGCAGGGGTGGCCATCACCGTCACCTCCCTCACCGACATGCTCGCATTCGCCATTGGATCCACCACCGTGAGTTGCGTTCTTAGCTGTCTCCTGCTGCACTTGATGTGCAGGCTTATGAACCAGTCCGATGCTGCCCTTTTAATCTCGTTACGCTCACTTCTGCCTGCTTCACTTTGAGTAGAGTTGTGCCGGGACAAGGGAGTGAATGTTTAGCCGACTCATAATTACGTTTTACTCCCTCTCTGTTCTTCTCCGAAACTGCAACAATAGCTTCCAACTATGTGGACGAATTTCATTAAAATGCACATAATAAGAGAACATCCGAAAAATGGTAGTAGATTTAAGAGTTTCCTGGTTGGGCTTACACATATATATATGTGCGTGCAGTGCCTGGACACAAGTATTTGCACTACGTAAGGGGACCTCCTACCCTAAAATCCACCCAATTGACCTTATAGTCCAAACTTCGTTCTACACATTTCTATCCCAACTAGGGAAACAAAATTGCATTAAGCGAAATAACCCATATTGATGGGTTATTTGAACGCAGACCTGAAGGAGGTAGTGCCTTGGTTAGTAGTTTTTTTACAACGGTCGACGTCACAGTGCTTCACAAAAATAGTTTTAAGATTGCATTCTTTTTTAGCAGAAAAGAACGTTTGGATGAGTGCCTGTGGAATGGCTGTCTATTTTTATAAGTGTGACTGCTGCATGCAGTCTTACCTTGTTAGTACCAAACTCCAACAATAATTCATCAGACATAGCCAACACGCAGGAATATCTCATAGAACCGGCCGTGCACTAACCGTTCCACCCCAATCAACAGTTAAAGATCACTGAGAGAATTTAAACCATTCATTCAAATATACTAATTTTTCAACTTTATGCCGAGCTAACAGTGAGCATGACCTTAGAATTTTAGAGTCCCTTTTCACATTCACTCAAAAACCTAACCTCAACAAAGATATTAGTGCCGTAAAGTTATCAATCGCCCCTTCCTACTGACGTAATTCTGTGTGTGTGTGTGTGTTTGTGTGTGTTGTATGTGTGTAAGAATAGTATGTGTTCACTAGGTGTATCTGGATTAGCGTGTACATGTGTTCTTGTGTGAATTATGAGTATGCAACTGTTTGTGTATAAATGAATACAAATTAGGGTTCTTAGATTAAGAGAATTTTGTGGAATATATATATTTGTTTTTACTAGGATCTTAAGAATTTTTTTCTGTTTTCTCCTATTTTAGCACTGATGATGAAATTTTAAAAGTTCCGAAACGCATGCATTAAACTTAATGTTCGTTTTAACTCTGGTTCTTCTTTTTATTCTATGTTAATCCTTCATAACTTTCGGCATTGTTGTCACTAAGGTCTGCTTACATGGAAATCTTGAAGATAAATGGTTGTGTTGATCGTACTTGTTTGACTTCAAATGTGTTTCTGAGGGCTTCTAGAAACTTTTAAATGGTGCCAGGAGATAATGCAATAAAAATACTTAAATCGTTCACGAAAATACATAGGAATATAAATTTTGGGCCAATACTTTAGTCTTAAATTATTTTTCGTTCAGTAAATTTTTTATGATATGGGTTATTTTTGTCCAGTATGTTTCGCTAGTCTGTTTAATAAATCCTAGCTGAACCAAATAATCTTTACTCCAACCCAGAACTCGAAGTCTTTGAAATGCATGAAAAATTAAGTTTTGCAAATACTTGTGTCCCGGCACTGTATATATACAGTATGTACAGGAGTTTAACAAAAATAGAAACACCTTGGAAAATCAAGAAAATATATTCTAATATAGTGTAGATCCACTTTTTGCGGCAATTACAGCCTCAATTATCCAATTTAAGGTATTGATTCATACTAATTGTGAATTGTTTCCAAAAGGAATTTAAGCTCATTCTTCAGTTTAAACACCCTCCAATTCTTTTAGTGATAATGGCGGTGGAAATTGACTTCTTATTTGAATATCTAAAACCGACCATAAATATTCAATAATATTGAGGTCTGGGGACTGTGGTGGCCAGATGAGTTGCTCGACTTTATTAGAATGCCCCTTGTGCCATTCTTCAACAATTATTCTAGCTGTATGGATTGGGGCATTAACATCTTGAAAAATGGCATTCCCCTCCGGAAACAATGCTTGAACCATTGGATGAACTTGGTCGTCCAAAATTCCTATATAGTCTCGGCTGTTAATTCTTCCCAGAAGGGAAATCATTGGCCCGGCGGATTTGCAAGAAATAGCTCCCCGTCATGTTTTACGATTGAGGAAAGGCGGTCTGGATTAAGTACTTCTTTCGGCTATCTCCAAACGTAGTGTCGGACGGAGGCTAGAAATAAGGTAAACGATGATTCGTCTTAGGAAAGCACATTTTTCCACTGCTCAACGGACTAATTCTGGTGGTTTATACATCACTCTAACGCATCGAAACATTTGTCTATGAGAGCCAAGGTTTTCTGATTGAAGCTCTTCCGTGGAATTCAGATTTTTGCAGCTCCCGACGAACATTTTTATTGTGGAAACGGTTCTGTAGATATTCATTCAGCTCTGCAGTGATTTTAGGAGCCGTGGTCTTGCGATCCTCTCTAATAATTTGATTTAGAGTCCAACAGTCTCTATCAGACTTCACCTTTCGGCCGGATCTGTGCTTCGCTGAGGATTTTTTTCCTTCTCTTTCATGGGCAATCATTACTTTTGAGATCGTACCTTTTGAAACGTTGAGTATTCGAGCAGTTTCTGTTACACTAGCGCCTGCCATACGAGCACCAACAATTTGGCCTCTTTGAAAGTCCGAGAGGTCTGCCATTTTTATACATTATACCAAGGTTTTTAAATATCTGTAAAAGTTAGTCAGTGTAAAGGACTATATCATATAACAAAAATGTGAAATATGTCCCGATTTGTTTGTTTAAAACAGTTCAAAGCTCATGATTCCAAAATGTTAGGTGTTTTTATTATTTTGTCCAAACCCTGTATATGTATATATATACAGTGGAGGCTAAATAAAACAACACGTTGATCAAATCGCCTAATTCCACATTTCTAGACCGTGTACAACTACAAAAATTGGACTATATGAAAACAATAGTATAAAAAGATTAATAATATATCTAAAAGCCACAAATATTCAAAGTAAAAAATATTTAGGAATGGGTATAATAAATACGCGAATACAAGTTTACAACACATTTGAAGATCTACATACTACCTACATTAATACTTCGTTGCATTTACGTTATCTTTAATTACTAGTGTGCACACAGCCCGCAAAAAATAACGGGATTCAATACCTTTCTTGAACAAACTTTCCAAACGTGGATAACGAACAAAAATATCTATCCTAACATTACCCGTGATAAAAAATATTATTGTACTTGCGCACACGTGAAACTCGTGTCACAGATACGGTCATTATGGCTAACTTTATGAGCATGACAGAGAAATGGAAGAAGCGGACTCAAGACAAAAAACCATGGCTATTGTTGGGTAGTAGCAGGACCCGTGGAAATTCCTCGGACCCGTGGAAATTTCTAGGTGGATCCGAGTAAAAATTCAGTCATTATTACTAAACCTATGCTAACCTATCCTATCCTAATCTAACCAAACCTATCCTAAACGAACACATCCTGATACAATTGAAACATGTCAATGCATGTAAAGGCCATCTTTTAATGACATACTGAGGAATTCGGTATCCATGATACCGCGAACTCAGACATCCTATATTTCTTAAGAAGCGGACACTAAACAAATATATGAATTTATAAATAAACACACAACAGGTATTATTAGGTTCGATGGCTTTGAGACGTTTAATGTTGTTCACTACCAGCCTTTTGCAAGTTCCGGGTGAAATCTTATTCCATTCTTCAATGCAAATTTCTTAGAATTCACGGATGTTATTGGGACCTCTCTTCTGAATCTTCAATTTTAATTCCCTTCACAAGTTTTGGTTCGGATTCATTTTCGGGGATTGACTTCGTCATTCTAAATTGTTCATATTCTACATCACCAATCATTTCTTGGTTTCGTTCGCAGTATGCTTTGGATTGTTGTCTTGTTGGAAGGTCCATACACGTCTCAATTTTAACAAACGAGCTGAAGGTAGGAGTTATCGTCCAATATTTCACGATATTTCCTGCCATTCATGGTTCCTTCAATGATGTGAAGTTTACCTACCCCTGATGAGCTGAAACATCCCCACACCATGATTGAGTCACCTCCAAACTTAAAGGGTATGGTGCACTTTGGTTTAGACTCTTCGTTTTGTTGCCTCTCATTATGATTTATGCTGTTTCTCCCAAATAGTTTGATTTGGTTTCATCTGACGTCAGAACTGAGTTCCAAAACGTTGTTGGCTTGATCAAAGAAGGTTGGCATGCTTCAGCCTGGCCTTGACGAAACGTTTCTGGAGAAGAGGTGTCTTACGAGGGGTTCAGGAGCGAAGACCTGGCGTAGTGCCCTGCTGATAGTATGTTTGCTGGCTTCGTTCCCAGATGCATATAGATCATCCTTCAATTCTTCGCGAGTAGCTTGAGGCATTTGCACTATTGTTCGGACCAATTTTCGAACAGCAAGTTCTTTAATCTTCCGTGGACGGCCAGCTCGAGGCTTGCTGAGAGTCGTATTCCGGCGTTTCCATTTACGTATCGTGGTTCCAACCGAGGCTATAAAAACACAATTGTGGACATATCTTCCGATATCCCAAACCTTCATTATGGAGCTCCACAATATGGTAACGAGGGTCTTGGCAGATGTCCTTATATTCATCCACGCTTACGACTTTTCAGAACTAGAGCTGCTGTACCAATGACACATTATTGGAGATGAATGCTGACGAAAGTTCGGTTGCTAGATTGTAGAATGTATTAGAACATTCTGGAGTAACCGTGCAATAATTTTTATGTATAATATCGAGAAAAAAGTCGGGCTTTGTAATCTTTTGTTCACGTATTTATAATACATTTTCCTATACCCTTTTCTATAAATATTTGTGGGTTTTAGATACATTATTAACCTTTTTATACTATTTTCGTAATTGCACGTGATTTAGATATGTTGAATCTGGTGATTTAATCAACGTGTTGTATTGTTTTGCCTCTCATTGTATATTCATCTACAATATATATATATTTATACACATATGATGGCCTATATTAGCTCTTAAGAACTGATTACAGTTGAAATATAGTGCTTCGTGGAACCAAGTATTATAAGAATTTGTGTTCGCTTTAAAATATAACATACATACACACACATACAAAAACGTATGCGTATATTCGCATATACAGACAAACACGTGTATATTTACACGTATATCTATAATTCACATATGAGTACAATGTGAAATGGTTGATGACCCCCATCGTGTAGCACTTCCTCACCGTAGATTGCCATACATTAAAATACCTGCTACAGAACCAGTATTTGGGGTTGGATTATTTCGAAAATATATTAATATTTCATCATCCGTACCTGGATCTTATCAACTTTATGGCGTCGCCCTTAAAGTTTAAGCGGAACGTTTTTTTTTTCCAATAATCTCCAATTATGGCTGCAAATGTTGAATATCCCAATGTATCTGTCGGGATATCTCGATAGCGAATTCGAAAGCAGCCGAGACCTGTTACCCTTTTGTGAACATACTCCTAAAGCGGACCAAAGTTTTACTTCTGTGATCCTTAAGCTGGTAATTTGCGATAGGTAAAAAAGAGAAATTTTTTTCCGGGTCTGAAGTGCGAATTTGCCTCAGACCATGGTCGGGCATGCGAGCCTGATACAGATGATAGACTATTTTACGAAATAGAACTCTTGAACCGGAAAACCTAAAGACTTAGGTGCAACGTTTGCAACTTTATCACTACATTATTTATCTGCAACTCGGTGTTTATTTTTATTAAACGAATAAGTTATTTACCGCAGGTGATACAGAGGTAGAATTTTTCTCAAGTCTAGTACAATGGTCAAATTTGAGTATAGCTACCTGTGGGCCCGAATAAGTTAAGTGACTTCAGGGGCATCCTACCATCAACGTTATTCTACATACATACATATACCGGGCTTTTCCTCCCTATGGGAGGGTAGCCGACAGCAGGCCACAATCACCACACTTAGTTACTAGGAGGCGAGAGAGGCAGCACTGGCCGCACCTGAACTGCCAGGATCAGCAGCAGCCCAGCACAACCACCTTCCACAGTCAGGCCCGACAGCCATAGCTGGTTTACCCCGACCGCTTCATTGAGTAAAGCCCCTCCCCCCGCACAGGACAGGTCAACCCCATCACACGCGGGCAGGCTTCCAGTACCGCGTTAAAAATAAAATTACCTTGAGATGCACTGCCCCCACTCACTTCTATCCGCAGTCATCCCTCTCACCACGTCCACAGTCAGACCCCTCTCATACAAAGCACGTTTCACCCCATCCATCCAATTCCTCCGTTGTCTACCTCGCGCTCGAAGACCACTCACTTCCGACAAATAAATCTTTTTCACCAGCCGCTCAACATTCATTCTTTCAACATGCCTTAACCAACCAAGCACTCTTTTATCCACTCGCCTGCTTAACTTTTTGATAACACCCGTCTGCCCCCTAACCAACTCATTCCTGATCCTATCTCTTCTTGTTACTCCATACATGCTCCTCAAACACTTCATCTCAAACACATCCAACTTCCTCCTCTCAGCTGCTCTGAACCCCCAGGACTCTGCTCCATACAACACAAAGTTATTCTAAGGTGTACAATAATGTTTAACCTAATTCACTCAACTTAGTTTCGCATTAGACTGATCAATGAGACAATTAACTCGATATTTGATGCTGCATTTTACAATATAAGTCAAATCGGCTATTTATAACAGTATATTCGATAAACGATTCATGAGCAGACTGAAGATCGGCGATGTTACCCATGCCAAATTGCATTGGTGATATTTCCACATTTGGGAAAAGTTAGTTTGGCACTAGAAAATAATTTGTTTCATCTAAAATCAGTTATAAATGACCTGTTTTCTCTCAGCCAATGTCAGCTGCGGGACAAGAGACATACTCTGAAAAGATGGAAAACCAAGCAAATGTGTACTGCTGACATAGTACATTGGCTGTGGTTTAACTCGGTTCTAGTTATACAGAAAACAGTATTTACTTAGATATGCATTACTCTCTATAGCAGTGGTTTTCATTGTGCGGCTTGCGAGCCGCTGGCGGCTTGCGTTGACTCAATTCAAGGGTCTCAAAATATACGAATTAATTGATTAATAAATAATTTATATAATCTACGCTGTGAGGTGGGCTTTGGGGGAGGCAGAGCTCGGAATGCTCTCGTGCTACGCGGCAACTTTGCAGGTGCATTTTAATCTAATTCATTCGGTTTTTCGGGTTGTGTACCAACGAAGCCACAGTTTTGCCATATTTCTGCTACAGAATATATAGAAATTCAGAATGCACTCCACCTCAACATAGCAACTTGCAGCACTTTGTTTTTAGCCCCTGAACGAGTAACGTCATGCCTCGTCCTCGGAAGCTTTCGTTCCCTTTGAGTCCTTTGCTTGTTGCACGCCGTGACTTCCTTTCCGTCCGTGACTTCCTTTTATTTTCCTTGCTTGGCTTTTCCTTCCAATTGACTCCTTTGGACTTCTCTACTGGTTGCTTTCGCACCCTATGGAGCAGGTGCCTCGGCGGCGCCAATAAAAACTGAACAGCGTCATTTAGGACCCGTGCGCCATGAAATGGCACACCTTTGACTTTGAAGGGCCACCACGAGCTGAGATGCCTTCGACATGCCTTGTGCGCGTGGCTGTGCTACCACATTTCTCAAAAAACTAGGGAAACCTGTTGCCCGATTTCAAAACTTCTTTTGCATTTTTCTCGGGATGTGATTTGTTAACATTATCAAATACACTCCTTCCACAATTTTCAACGTAGGAACGCAGTTTTGGTTTGTTCAAAACTGAAATACTGTGGGGACAAAACAACGAAGCGGAATTTTTTGATTTCGATTCCATACTAGATTTTTCATGTTGAAAATCTACGATTGGGGAAAAAAACAATGTTGGAGAAATGTATCAATAAATGTTGTACTAATTCGAAACCCTAAATTCAGCTTCGTTGTTCGGTTTTCACAGTATTTCCACGTCGAATGAGAACAAAATTCCACTTCTACGTTGAAAATTGTGTAAGGAGTAGGGTTTTGCGCAAACCTGTACATGTTGTATATGTTCGCGCAATAACTTTCTTCCTATTGCTAAAATTTAAAATTTTCATTGAAGCAAATGTGTTAATAATTCAATTTTAGATATAGAGATATGGACAGGCATATGGATATGCCTGTAGGACCACCAAGCCAATTTTAAGGTTATGACATTTAACTGCATCTAGTAGTCATTGTTACATCGGAAAAAATGAACTGTTTTCGGCTGTACTAAAGTCGTTTGAGACCTAACAGACCACAACTGAATCACCTGTACACAAGTTTGGAGTTATTTTATGTCAAGCCATGCCGTTGTACTGCAGACATTACCAGCCGCTAACCGTTTTGGATTCTCTAGCTAGTTAGACCGTTTGTTGCCTGAGTGAATTACGGCGCATCATCGTTTTAAGATCTGAAGTTAACTATTTTTACTGTGATTTAGAGGATCCCTAAGTTTTCCACATTTTGTTTCTCGAGTTCAATGATTTTACAAGGTGATGGAAAGATCATGGTTTCCATACTTTCTGTTTCTCTGGTTTAACAGCTCTTCCATGGTAATCCAGATGATGCACAGTTTTTCATTTATTTGTTTAAGACTGAACAGTTTCTTTCATGGAAATTCAGTAAATGATTACGGTTTATCACCGTTTGTTTATCTCAGGTTTGCCCTATTTTCACGGTATTTTATAAGCATAGAAGCTGCCATACATCTCGTATGCCTTTCTCAAGAAATATACTATTCTAAAAGGTTCACTGTGTGCTTGTTGCGTGGGTTTACTCTCTGAAGCACGGAATTTCTTTACCAGGTTCGTTTTTTAACAAAAAACACCTAAGCAAAAAGAAGCAATATTTCTCTCCAAAGATATTATGAAAATAATCTCATGGTATCCAAGTCGTCACCCCAGTCCCAGTTCGCTTACAACATTACTTTAAAGACTCACTGGAAGATTAGAAGATGTGAAGTTGAGAGATTTGCGGGAGATGTTAACCCCATTGTCTCCCATCTCGTGTACAGTTATGTGTCTTTGCTAGCTTGGGCTTCCCCAAGCAAATAAATGCGTATTTTAGTACCTTTTACTGTTAACCAGTTCCTTATTATATTATAAGTGTATTTCGAGCCCCGTTAAATTAACTCATGGCTCTACAATATAGGTTTTGAAAACTAAGGTACTTAATTACAGTGGGGGAAAAATAATACAAGACTTTGATTAAAATGCCAGACTCAACATTTCTAAACCAACAATTACGAAAATTAGACTACATATAAACAATAGTATAAAAGTTTAATAATGAATTTAAAACCAACAATTATTTAATAGAAAAATATATAGGAACATGTATAATGAATGCGTGAACAAAAGTTTACAATACTTGACTTTTTTCTTGATATTATGCATTAAATTTATAGTAGAATTGTTTCTAAATGTTCTAGTACATTCTAATATTTGGCAACCGAACTTTCGTCAGCATTCATCTCTAATAACGTGTCATCAGTACAGCAGCTATCGTTCTGAAAGGTCGTAAGCCTGGGTAAGAATAAAGACATCAGCCAAGACCTTCGCGAACGTATTGTGCAGCTCTCTAATGAAGGTTAGGATATCGGAAGATATGTGCTCAACTGTGTGTTCTATAGCCTCGGTTGGAACCATAATACGTTAATGGAAATGTAGGAATACGACTTTCAGCAAACCTAGAACTGGCCGTCCACGGAAGTTCAACGACCGTGCTGTTCGAAAATTGGTCCGAACAGTAGTGCAGAGGCCTCAAACTGTTCGTGAAGAATTGAAAGATGATCTCAAGGTATCTGGGATTGAATCCAGCAAAGATACGATCAGGAGAGCACTAGATCGTGAAGATCTTCGCTCCCGCACCCCTCAAGAAACGTTTCGCCAAGGCCAGGCTGAAGTATGCCAACGACCATTTTAACAAGCCAGCAGTGTTTTGGAACTCAGTACTGTGGTCAGATGAAACTTAAATCTAATGATTTGGGAGATACAGAACAATCCAAGTTTGGAGGCAACAAAATGAAGAGTATAAGCGAATGTGCACAATACCCACTATTAAGTTTGGTGGTGGCTCAATCATGGTGTGGGGATGTTTCAGCTCATCAGGGGTAGGTAAACTTCACATCATTGAAGGACCCATGAATGGCAGGAAATTTCCTGAAATTTTAGAAGAGCAAGTCCTACCTTCAGCTCGATTGCTAAAATTGAAACGTGGATGGACCTTCCGTCAAGACAACGATTCGAAGCATACTGCAAACGAAACCAAGGAATGGTTGAGAATAAAGAAGATCAACATTTTAGAATGGCCAATTCAATCCCCGGACGCGCCCACGTCAACCTCGCACATTCTGTTTGAGCGTATGAGAGTCCGTGTTCGTGTATGGCTTCCTTCAACAGTTGTCACATGTCGTTGGGTGACACAAATTTAGTGCGAGCACTTATTATGGTACAGCTGTGCCATATAAGTATCATTTAATAATAGATAAAATACTCTATGTTTCGTTTTACACTGAAGAGTCACAGCCGTCTTAAACGACGCAAATTATATTATGAGTTAGTTAGGTGATACGACTTCTGGTAATGAGGTAAACTCTGGACCAGTGTACATGACGCACCCTACATGCACACGGACGCTGCAACACTCGTACATGAAAATGTACGAAGTTGACGTGTGTGCTCTCCGGACATGAATCCGACCAAGAACTGCTGGAGGGAATTTAAATCGAAAATTTAGAAGAAAGGTCCCAATAATATCGATGAACTCAAAGAAATTTGCATTGATGATTAGAATAAGATTGCACCCGAAACTTGTAAAAGGATGGTAGTGAACTACTCTAAACGTCTCGAAACCATAAATAATAATAACGGCTACGCAACGAAGTATTAATGTATGTACGTATATCTTGAAATATTTTGTTAACTTTAGTTCACGTATTCATTTTAAATGTTCGTATACATTTTTTCCATCTAAGATTTGCGAGTTTGAGACACATTATTAACCTTTTTATATCTACCAGTGTTTGTACCAGTGTTTACAGTGTTTATATACAGTCCAATTTACGTAATTGTATGTGATGCAGAATCTTGCGATTTTATCAACATGTTGTATTACTTTGCCCCCACTGTATTGTTCCAGTATTGTTCCTAGTTAGTATATCTAGAACACTCCAAAATACGAGCTTTAGCTCATGAATGGGTGGAATGGAGGTTAACGTTAACGATTAGCATCATGGTTAAAACAATAATTGCTCAACAGATTTCAGTAAAAATCCTCAGAATCGTTACGACAGCTTTTATTCATAGCTCCTTATAGTCCCCTCCTTGCTATACACAGGGTGTGGTGACATTATGGCAGCCAAAATTTTGTCAGATTGCTGATGAAAATGCAGCTAAAATGACATTTTAATTAAATGTATTCAAATGAAAGACGGAACATCAACCACAATAAGAGAGATTTCATGAAAAATTAATTTTTCAAGTACCCTGGATCCTGTTTGGAAAGCTTCACGAGCGACACAGAGGTTGTCTTGTGTTATCAGAGCCCGTCCTCGACGTAGTTTAGCCTTCAGGTCATCAAGCGATGCATGAGGAGATCTGAATTGCTCTCTTAGAAGGACCGTGCTAAAAAATCTAATCTATTATCAATGCTCAAAAGATCAAAAATCAAAGAGCAATTGTAATTATGATTGCCTTTTGAAATAGACCGCACCGAAAAATGAAGCGGATCCAGGTTTCGACTCCGCGAGAGCCATTCATTTTTGCTGATGAACTTCAGAACATTCTGAAATGTTCCCTGAATCTATTTTTGGGTCATTTCTGGATCGGATAACAGAGCGGAGTTTAATTGAAACGTATAAAGCCCGTAATCAAAATGAACAAGCGCCTGCCCACGGATGCAGTTATGTTTCTATGTCAGAAGCTCGCTGTTAATCAATCCCCCATGCAACAAAACCAAGAGAAAACTTTGACGAGACGAAATTCAATCTTTTTGCGGTGGACGAATTACTTTCAACCTTCTTATTTAGGGGTACAGTAGCAATTTAAACTACAACTATTTACAAACATAGTCTTTTAAACTTTATAATTCTAGAAACAAATCATTATATTAAGTTGGCTATAAATTCATGAAAATAAATGATTGTTTTAAATCTCGAAACTTGATTGCGATTTTTTTTAACGCCAAATATTTCGTTCCTAATTTTTATGGTGATATTGAAAAAATATTCTACCCAAACCAAGTAGATCTATTTGACTTGGCTATTCCTTAAATGCTTCATAAAAATGGTTACTGTTTCCAGAACTTCAGTATTAAACAATAAAAAAAGAAAAACATCATCACTTTACGACCCTTTACTCTTTAGATTGTTTCCTGACTATTTTGTTTCCCTTTCTGGTTTGCTGCAGTCGTGTATTTCAATTCTTTTCTTTTTACGAAAAAAAATTAAATTAGCATTTCATTGTTTAAAATTTTGTGTGAGATAGATAAAATGGACAGATAGTTTTGTTATGTCTCCTAAAATCCATCTGAAGTATTTTATATTTGCCAAATTGGCGATTAAAAATTAATTATGAATGATATTTTGTAACATTAAATAATAATTCTTATAAAATATGCTTTTACAGCCAGGTTATCTCTCGACTATCATAGTTAGGGGAAGAACACAAGGAAAAGAAGGCCGGTGAACATGTGGAACAAAATTTTAGCATAGCACAAGGTTTCCCGCAGGAATTGATAAGCTTGACGTGTGCAATAGCAGTAGCATTTTGTCAGTGAAAGCATCGGTAAACGTACCCTCTGGGAAAATTTATGTGATACTTTAGTGAAATAATTTTCACATATTTATTCACATCGTTATTGAAACCAATATAAGTGATTGGCCGAGTATTTAATGGGCAGCTGGGTGCTCAACATGTTTAGACAACTAAAATGAAGCTTGAACCACTCCTGCGCCAGGTGCTGCCTGCGCTGCGCAGTTTCTGCATCTACTCTGCCCTGGGAGTGGTGGCGCTGTACGGGCTGCAGGCCACCTTCTTCGTCGCCTGGTTCTATTTCGATCAAATCCGGATGCAAAGTGAGGAGGAACTTCCAAGTTGTATATAGGAGCTTCCTACGGAACGGATACGCTAGCTGAGAATTTTATGCCCCAGGTACTAAGAATCGATCAAATAATTGGGAATTGGACTGTTTGCGTTACGTAAACTATATCGGAGAATTAGGAATGTCAAGACTTATTCCTATCGTTTTATATTGCAGAGAACCGAAACGGCCTCGTCTGGTGCTACACACACAAGGATCACAAACCGAACGAGTGCTCGCAAGTCGACTACTGCCAAATGTTCTTCGAGAAAGTCTTCTCCAGGGTGATCTTGTCCAAAATTGGAAAAGTCAGTTTATACAAGAAAATATTTTCACTAATTGCTTTTGTTATCGATGTAACTTGGCTTTGATTTCTTAGCATCTGCAATGGAAAACATTACATTCGAACGACAATAATGTTGGACATTTTAGAATCCATGAACATAAAAGTTGAATCCTTTTAGTTCCATGTTACGAAGAAAAATCTCGAAATATAAAGTCCCGTAACAGGTGCATTAGCCTTTCACGTGAATGATAACCGGAATAGATAATCGAACTTCAAAATTCCAGAGTAACGATAGTTTACAACTTATTAAAGTTGTTATTTATGTCCATTTATAAGTATAGTATAAATACCATTTCTAAATTAATGATTGTAAATCTAGCAGAAGGAGACAAAAAGTCTTAAACAGATGTCATCAGCAGCTATATTTTACCGTTGACTTTAAAGAGCAGTCAAACAAATTTTCTGCCTCGCGGTATAGGGCACTCACTTCTGTTTAATAAACTAATGGCCTGAAGTCACTACGCAAACCGGTGTGGTGCACATCTGTGAGAGCAATAGAATATACTAATGTAATGTAATAATCAAAACCTGTCATTCTGAAAATTTTCCTGCTGTCGGCCATGACTGACGAATAAGAAATCGACCCTTTAAATAAAATAAATCAAGAAGCACAAATACATCAGAACGTTAAAGAAAGAGATTAGTTCAGTTGGAGGCGACTTCAATTTGTGGACGTAGATGATTTTTTGAACATCAAGTTTCTGCTCATCATTAATTGAATTGAAGATTTTTGGCTACTGCTATACCCAGAAGCAGCTCACTGGTCGGCAGGGCACGACAGAACAACAGACTGCATCGTGTGGGTGAAGGAGTTTAGTGAGTGCTGCAGGAACGAATAGGATTGCTTCCTAATGCTGCCTTTTCTCTTGCGGAAATATAGACCAAATATCTAACATACAAAACTCGCAGAAAAAAACATAAAAATTCTTGTATTAAAAAACAGTCTATTAGTAGAAAATAAAAATAAATGATAACCCTAATGATCACAAAGTGCAAATTATAATTAGTACATAGTAATGCAAAGGCAAAGAACATTTAATTTTTATAGAAGATAAAAAAATTAATAATAAAATAAATCTTAAGTCATTTTAATCTAGAAAACTGATATGAAATTTGCTAAGTATCTTTGCTAAGAACCTCTAATAAAATCACGGAGCTTTTAACATTGAACTGTGATGCTTCCTTCTAATGCATCAAACGCACAATTTTAAAAAATCGTGCTTCACGAGGATATCCAGCAATGCTGCGATAGAAACCCGACCGCTAACAAACCGTTATATTTTTGCCATTCATCCACCCGCGTCTATGATCGACAGCGCGACGCCTTTGTGTGTCCCCACATCCACTTTTTTAATTTTGTGAGCGCTGAGGAAGTTTTCAAAATTTCAGAAGCCGTGTGTTAACGAATGTTAGGTATACAAGAAAGCTCTCGATGAGTGCATGACTGCTTCAAATTTTCTTTTCTAGCGAGTATGGGTGTATGCCTCGAGATGAAGTATTGCGAAGCTATTTTGCATGATCTATTTTAGCTTAATCCAGGGTGTAATAATGACTCAAACATTCTTTCAAT
This sequence comes from Morinoia aosen, assembly GCA_030386875.1. Taxonomy (NCBI): domain Eukaryota; kingdom Metazoa; phylum Arthropoda; class Malacostraca; order Amphipoda; family Talitridae; genus Morinoia; species Morinoia aosen. The sequence goes on along the minus strand of CM059559.1, from coordinate 38,195,361 downwards.
CACAACATTCAGTGACAGTTCAGTGCGTGCCATTGATCTAAGTACATTACCTGGTGCATGTATGCATCTTCAGGTAATTATATAACATTTCGGTACTTCTCCTTTCTTACACAGTTATGTACGCTACTGGTCTTCACTTTGCTTGAATCGCAGATTCACTAAAATTTAAAATCTAAAAATAGGCTAATAAAAATAATCATTTTATTGGAAAAAAATCGAAAACGTTTCAGAGACTGGCTCCATCATCAGTTTTGTAAAATACGTAGGATGATCAATTCATCGATAGCATGAAAACACGGTCATCAATAAATTCCAGAATATAAATAAATTCCAGAATTCCAGACAAAAGAGAGAGACAAAAAAAGGAGGACCACTATGCATTAAATATCTGAAGGGGATCCGATCTAAGCATGTTGTATATATTTTTTCGCTAAAAATATGCAAAGATTCTAAAATCCTAAAGTCAAAATTACGGAAAAAACAACCAATTGTTTTAAAATCATCAACACGTATAGTTGCACTACACTTCTCGGCATGGCTGCGTATTGCTGAATGAGGAGGATGAGCCAACAAGTTCCCCGCATGAAAACGTCTTCCGCGGAGCTCTGCCACTCCTGCGTAAATATTGCGTGACGTCATTTCGACGTAGTTTTCGTGCTAGAAACTTGCTGACTCATCCTCCTCATTCAGCAATACGTAGCCATGCGGAGAAGTGTAGTGCACTTATATACGTGATGATGATTTTAAAATAATTGATTGTTCTTTTCATGATTTTGACCTTAGAATTTTGGAGTCTTTCCATATTTTTTAGGAAAAACAATTTTAAACAACATGCTTAGCTCGTATCCCCTTCAGATAGTTAATGCATAGTTGTCCTCCTTTGTTCTCTTTCTTTTGTATATTCTGGAATTTATAGTCGACCGTATTTTTATGCTTACTTTGGACTGATCATACTTTGTATTTTACAGAACTGATGATGGAGCCGGTCTCCGTAACGTCTTCGATCTTTCGTTTTTGAACAAAATGACTAATTTTATAAGTATTTTTTTCGCTTCAATTTTTTTAAGAACGCTACGTAATGGGTGTTTGTGGGCGAGTGCCATGGAGAACCAAAGGAATTCGCTATCGGGAATTTATTTCCTCCATTTCTGCTTTCGAAAAAATTATTTTTAGAATTTGGAAAAAGTAACAGTCTCCATAAGTTGCATCCAATTTAGGGGTGGAAATATTTCAGAAAAATTAGTCGTATTTTAAAAGCTCAATTCACCGTAAAAATTCTATTCGTGTAGCAGCCTTCGATGCATGCTACCGTTCTCAAAAAGTACGAAAGTTAATTTTTTAATTAACAATTTTACCATCTTTCACGCGTCTCCCCATTTCACACCCATTTCTTCGGTTACTGACATAAATTTTACGTAGCAATTATGAATGAGACACTACTTAATCAGTTCTGAATATTTCCAGTCCCTACTGGCAGTGCATCAAACTATTTGCGGAGGAAGTGCTGACATAAAACCCTTAATACTCAAGTCTCACACTGAGTCAAAAAGTAGTTAATTTTAAATTAGTGCATCTTGAAAATTCACCTTAGTTTCACAACATATGCTTTGAACTGATAATCATATAATTAAAACACGCAGTGAGCTGATTTTCTGCAGCCTGCACTGGCTCTGTTAGTAGAACGAAGTCTTTTCCATTTATCCGAACAATCAGGGCAGATACTTAAATTCGTCTCAAAATTACTGTACTCAAGTTTCTCCATTTAATGAAGCTTTCTAATTTATTGAGAGCACATTCAGGATGCATATCATTTTGAAAGGAACTGGCATACCTTTTCCACGTCAGGTTTCATAAGTTTAAATTAAAAACTCAAATTGCTATTGTGGGAAATTTCATGATCAAGTGACACGTAAAAGATAAAAAATTGAGTCAATTGCAAAAGAAAACTTCCAGTCCATGGAAATAGGAGAAAATACACGCGGGCAAGGCGGACAACGAAATTCAAGGTAAAGTTTAAAACGACGCGTATAACCATAGGCAATCCAGATCTAGGAGGAAAAAGAAGTGTGTGAATATCTAAGTGTATGAAAACACCCGAGAAAATTGCTTCATAATTTCGTTGATAGTATAAAAACTAATTCAAGCAGCTGCACTTAGCAGATCTTAGATGTATCTAGTTTCGAAAGAGATCTACCGTGTTTCATGATGTTCGAAAGAGGTCTACCGTAAGCTCATTGAACATCATGAAAGAATGAAGGTTGAACGGAGTCTTCATATCTCAATGAGATCGCCTGAGGCACGCAACCCAACTAGGCACTTCCAGAAAAACTGATATCGAACGAGCAATAAATCAAGGGAACGACCGAGACTGGAAATCTTCAAGAGTTGTTGAAGATTGTACCGTTCAGTAACTTGCGGTCAAAATTCACTCTCTGTTATGATGTGGACAAACGTGACAGCCACATGACGCTCTTCAATGATTTTTGTACCTTTTAATAGTCAAAATTGTTCATTTCAGATGTATACAAAAAATGAATGTAACTGAATCGAGCTTAACCAAGCTCTGCAAGAATTAATTTCTACTGGGCGGTTTCTATGTCTTTTAATATCTGATAAGGAATTGAGGGTGTCGATACCGTCGTGCGGTCGACGTGAGGGTTCGTGGAAAAAGGGGGCTGTCTTCGGTGCAGCTACCTTTTTCCGGGGGGCTAGCTTTTCTTCGCAGCTTCCCTTCCTGAGGTTTGTGTGGGTACCGCCTACGCCGTAACAAGTCCGCTAGGGCAACAGAAGTAAATTCTGTTAGTGCCGAACTACGGCGGTACCGTTGTGTGTGTGGGGGAGGTTTGTGTGGGTACCACCTACGCCGTAATAAGTCCGCTAGGGCAACAGAAGTAAAATCTGTTAGTGCCGAACTACGGTGGTACCGTTAGAGTGAGGTTTGTGTGGGTACCACCTACGCCGTAATAAGTCCGCTAGGGCAACAGAAGTAAATTCTGTTATTGCCGACTACGGTGGTACCGTTAGGAAGACGAGCAACTGTCTGCGCCGTATGAGACCGCTAGGGCAACAGGAGTGAATTCTGTTAGTTCCGAACTGCGACAGCGTCTTCCTTACGACAAACTATGCGAAATAGTTCGTCCTTCCGAGGTGTCTCCTTAAACCCCTCATTAGGCGAGGTTTCGTATAAGACTAAAGCCTGTGTCGACAAGGAGAATTGAAACTTTTCACCTCAGGGGGTGACTTGTTTAATGCTGAATCTCTTTGAAGTCCCTATTACATACACTGATATATTTTAACAAAGACAGTGATTTATTTTCTATTGCAAAAATAGTGCGTACAGACATGAGCTATTGCATAACAGGGTACAACACTCAAAATTTCATTTAAAATATTAGTCGTATTTAGCTAGGTAATACAAGAAACATTGGAATATCGACATGTGAGACAAATGATATTTAAAGGCTAACTATAGTAAATGCACAGACGCAACATCAGCGCAGAGAAACAGACAAGTCGGGGTTCAGGGAGCTGGACACATAAAGAAAATACTTAAGATTATGGGTAACTAACACAAAAGGTTCGACAACCCCTGTGCGGCCTGACAGAGGGTAAAATAATAACGAAGTAATATTTATCGTAGAAAGTTTTATCCTCGCCACGTAATTTTTATCTTTATTAATTAAAAGTTCTTGCTCTACATATCCATGCCAAGCTCACAACAAAACACTGACAAATAAAAGGAACAAGAACTTAGAATTTAGTATGAGTATAGTATGATAAGTTTAATAATTATAGTAATTGTAATTTCGGCTCAAAACCTGGTGGAAACAGCAAGATAACGGTTCAGTTTTATATGATCATCCCATCTTAGCAAGATAGCAAGGGGCGAGATCATGAGTTGACTGGCGTATAGCCTCATCTCATCGCAACTCAGGATTCTGGAGATGAATCCTCAGCAGACCTCCAATGATCCCCAGTTAGTGCTCCACGCCTTCCCACTTCGGGTGGCTTGGACTCACAGCGGCCTTGGCGAGGACGGCAACGTGCACCGCTAGCTGCTCACCAGGCTAAAGCTAGTGTGCTGAGGCCCAATTTACAAGCTGAAGAGTCACACCAGCGGAGATTAGTTAGTGCGGTATGAAGGCTGTGTTCTGACTCCCTCCACCAGTCTCGGGACTCCCCGTACGTATTCTTCGGCTGGTTTCGTTAGCCTGCCAGTAAGGCGGATAATACATGGCGGATAATACAAAGTTCATTTTAGAGCATTAAACATGACTCAGCACTCATATTTTTTGTACCTAACTTATATGGGTTCGTGAAAACCCGCCATCGTTCCTAAGCAGAGATGAATGCCCTGCAAGGAGCCCGTACAATAATCCTCTTCATTCTGTCCTCAATTCATTCCGGGCCTCACTTATCCCTTGATTACTTACCTCTAAGCAACATACAGAAGGAATGTGATTGCCATAATTTTCGCGGCACAGATAAGCGTTGCTTGCGACGTATTTCTACTTAGACTTGAAACTGTAATTCATTACTATGACGATTATTTTGAATAAATGTGGTAATATAGGAGTCTATTTAATTCATTTTTGTGTTGAAAAATGATAAAATGCATTTATAGCGCTCCATAAAGTTACCAAAATGGTAGATGCCTTAAATACGAGACACCCTGAACATACGTGTCTTGACGGAAGATTCCCAAGTGGTGCAGACACCGTAAAACACCTTGTCTAACGTATATAAAAATGCTTTAAAGATTTTTCTGTGTAACTTTTGACCAGCTTATTACACGCCAACCTCTAGTCGAAGAGTTGCTCACATCAGTTAGAATATATTTCTTAAACATTGATCCTCATGAGAAAACACACTGGCTCTAGCAATCTTGAAGAATATAAGACAAACGTAATAGATCAGCCAAGTAGTCATCAGTTGCTGTTATCCTGGTCTTGCACTCACGGAATTTAACGAAAAAGTAGAAACGTCAGTTAGTTACTTTTCTCACTGATATGCATGTCTCTGCTCAGATCTCTCTTGCCTTTTACCAGTTCCCGAACGAATCCGCCTGGTTTGAGGCCTGCATCCTGACACCCTTGCTTCTGTGTGCAGGCGGTTGTGTTGCTGGGGACGGCAGCGCTAACGGCTGTGGCCGTGTGGGGAGTCACCAATTTGCGACAAGAGTTCAACCCGATTTGGTTCCTCCCACAGTCTTCGTATCTCTTCTCTTTCCTCTCTAAAACTGAAGTTTACTACCCTCAAGCAGGTAATACAGAACTGAACTCAATTCTTGCTCAGAGGTAAAGTCTAGCTCATAGGTAAGGTAAAACAAGTATTTTAAGAGAAAGCAGTTTCATTTTTAATCATTAATTAAAGAAACATTCCTATAAGAGATACTCAGAGCATACAATTCACCTCAACAAAGATATTTGTCAACAAAAAATACAATTTGAGCTAAAACTTGTGATGTATATATATAATTTTCTCTCAGAATTTTAAAACATTTAGTGAGAAAGTTTTAAGGCAAATGTAAAAAATTTAGCGTTGTTTAGATGCAGCATCCTCATTTGCAAATACTTGTCTTAGGGGTTACATGAAGTTTTTGCTGCATCCTGACAAGAATTAGTGAAATCATGGATATTCTTCTGCGGCAAACACCATCGAGTCAATGAGGTTAATAAGTCATCTCGAAAGTGTCTGAATTTTCAGTTTTCTTTAAAACATTTCATCTGATTTAAATACACATGTTGGATAGGCCATATTAGTTTCTTGAGATTGTTACTCTAAAACTATTCTTAAATTACCTTGAAGGTAGGCTTATGAAAATTTCTTGCTGAAACAACCATTCGGATCCAAGACTCAGTTTCTCATCTAATTTTTGAAAATGACATATTCAACTTTATTCATGGTTCCTTCTATTTTTTTATTTTTTGCATCATAAACTGTAAAGTAACGCCATACCACTAAGCTCTGCCCCATGTTCCACCGTCGGGATGGTGCTCTCGTAAGTGAAAGCTGTTCCATTTTTCTCCAAACAGCAGCGATTTGTTATGGTGGTGAAACTCTATCTTGCTATCATCAGGCCACAAACTTTGCTGAGGAAAGTTAGCACCGTTCTTCAAATTTTCTTGCGTAATCTGCAATCTTGATTTTCATTTACGGCTTTTTAATAAGGGGGTCTTACAAGAATAAAAATGATGAATAAAGGTTTTGTGTTTGAAGCTCATCACATCACTTATTGACATGTATTCTAGAAGCAAAAAAAATCTTTTCGAAAATCTTCCCTAGTAACACACGGATTTGTTTTCCCCTTACCTAACATGTTTTTCAAACTTAGTGAAATATTTCGGGGCGTACTAAATTCATGGTCTCAGACATTATCCTTGATCTCAGACATTATCAATGATCTCAGACGTCATCCATTTAACACTTTGACACCAAGCGGTTAAGCTGGAGTTCAATATTCAACTCAAATTTGAGGTTAATTGTAGCAAGCAATTTTGCAAAGAGCGAATACTTACAGGATCGTGCCTTCATTTCGCTTAAATTGAGAATGTCCCAAAATTGAGTTTGAGGCTACCGGTCGGTCAGCAGCATTATGAATATCCCCTCCGTGGCCACTGGTGGCGCACGTTGCAGCCAGAGTGTTAAAGTGAATGTACCTTACAGTGCTAAGTGGAACATTTATGCTTTCAGAACGTTTTAAATGGTTTAATTGTTATGCTACGAAGAAATGATATAGTTTTTCATATCTTTTCATAACCTATTTTGTTTTGGCTTTTGAAAATCGTTTATTCAGATTTTCAATGTAAAACTAATCCTAAAAATACCTTACACTATACCACGTAATAGTAAGAGATTTTAGAGAAGTTTTTAGTATACATATGAGGCGTGTCCGTAAAATAAGTTCCACGGGCTGCAGCTGGCGCTAGGATCGTTTCTATGCGCGGCCAGGCAACAGAGGCAGGTTGTTTGGTTCCCCACTCCAATCCCTTACCAAGCCAGCGTCGCTGCGACGTTTATTGTTGGCTCAGCAGCCGTCAGCGATGGAGCTTCCTCTTGCGTCTCCCGCCAGCTGCGAGTTGCGGTCTGTTATTCGTATCCTGGCCGCTAAGAAGAAATCGGCGAAGGAAATTTACGAAGAACTTTGTCAAGTGTATGGAGAAGAGTGTATGAGCTCCGGGATGGTGCGCAGATGTTTCAGGGACTTTAAAAATGGCCGAACAGACGTCCACGACGAAGCCCGTGCAGGGCGGCCATCGGTTTCTGACGAAACAGTTGCCAAAGTCGAAGCGGCAATGCTCGAAGATCGACGGATTACAGTTCGGGAGCTCCATACACTCTTCTCCATACACTTGACAAGTTCTTCGAGAATTTCCTTCCCCGATTTCTTCTTAGCGGCCAGGAAACGAATAACAGACCGCAACTCGCAGCTGGCGGGAGACGCAAGAGGAAGCTCCATCGCTGACGGCCGCTGAGCCAATAATAAACGTCGCAGCGACGCTGGCTTGGTAAGAGATTGGAGTGGGGGAACCAAACAACCTGCCTCTGTTGCCTGGCCGCGCATAGAAACGATCCTAGCGCCAGCGGCAGCCCGTGGAACTTATTTTACGGACACGCCTCGTAGTTAACTGCCCAAATTTCGAGGATTCATCTTCTCATAACTTTTGAGGAGGCGTCCAAATAGGCTTTACAATGTGTATTTGATTCAATTATTCATTTATTCAGTTGTGTGATGAAACATGTTTTCAATGCATAGTGATGTGTCACTATGTATATTTATAAGTAATATGTCTATAATTTACATAGCAACCTTTGCTCAGCAGGTGCAATTGAATGAATTTGTTAATTGGTTAACCAATCCAAATACTTGTTTCCGTCACACTGTTTCCCTTTCGAAGCTTGCTTACCAAATTCTCGTTCGTAGCGTGTACATTCGAGTAAAAGGAATTGTACGTGTATTAAGATAGAATAAAATATTGTCTTCAACTAACTAGATGCAACGAACAGTAATTAAAATTAGACTTGGGTGACGGTGTCCCGGTCACACAGTGTGATAAGCAGTGAATATCGTTGCAATCATAGATTGAGGAAAATTAATTGTGTGTGGATTTTTCAGGATTTGAATGTATACTTCTCAATAAAGTACTGTCTTCTCTCATGTACGACTGTGGTCGAGGACCTGGCACTCCCATCGTGGCTTGTGGTAGGTCTACGTGAGTGCCAATCATTCTCTATGAGGGCACGCGAATACGGGTCAGAGATAACGGAACAGATACTTTCTCGCCTTTCTACTTACCTCAGTGAAAGACAACGATACTGTTAACGAGATTGCAAAAAATTCCATACTACGATTGTGAAAACTGAAAACTTTCGAGTCATATTGGATAATTTTTTGCGTTTATCTGCATACGTTAAAAGCATAAATGAAACAATTTCTGACTTATATAAATTTATGCAAGTATCTGAACCGACCATTGAATATACAAACGCACTGAAAATATAATTGAAAATTTCCTCCGCGAGCTAATCACGTTAACGACGTTCGTGCAGTTGCTAAGGTTGGTTAGGTTAGACTATAAACAACAAAATAGAAAAATTCACTTTACTGCTCGACACACATTTCTATCCTTCCCAAGAAGTGGAAAAATTATAAATGTACGATAATATTTTATTCTGTGCGCTATGATCAATTTCGAACAACGTTGGTCAAATAATTGCAACGCTGCGTATTTATATCATTAGGTAAATGACCAATTATATTGCTTTACCAAACAATCATATGTGCTCCAAGTCCCACATGTAGTCAAAGTGTAGTCAACTGTATGTACCACTTTGGTGAGTAATTACAATGTTTTTCAGTACTTTATTAATCCTTCTCTGAAAGTTAATACATTTTCTGCAACGTGTATTTCTCCATTTTTAGAAATCATATCTTATTGAATGTGAATTTTTTTAAATTGAAAAATTCATTTTACGATTTGCATATCTTTTTCTAAAAAATGACTTCAAACCAAGCCCCTTTCCTCGCAATGTCATTCATTATCAAACTCTGTTCATGAAGCTCAGTTACCCATTATTAGGCAATGGCCCACCAGTGACATGTACAGGCTGCTGCCCGCTGTGGGGTAAGGTTGCACCAATTGCAAGGGTAATTCCTCAATATTGTTCCATAACCCTCCATGCTGAACAGCAGGCGTTCACTATAGGGAAAATTGCATGCGTGCCCAGGTACACGAGGTTCTGTGTTCTTGGGAGCCCTGGACTACCCTGCAGAGTTGCCTAAGATCTACTCGCTGACGGTCGACATGCAGGAAGACCCCGACATTTCAAGTGTGAACTCCTGGTATCTTGAACTGGCCAACTACACCCGCAGTCGTTTCAAAATCGGTACGTTTTCTGAATATGTGAACTGGCCAACTACACCCGCAGTCGTTTCAAAATCGGTACGTTTTCTGAATATGTCAAACGTAAATGAAAACGTTAACATGACCCTAAAAGGTCTGGAAGAGGGTGTAGTTGGTAATTGGTGGTGTAATTTATCTACTTGAAGTGGGCATGGAAACTATGGGAAAGATTGGGCTTCTCCACTTGTATGTTAAAATAATCTGGTTTAGTGATCTGGTGAATTCAGCGTGGACCACAGCTCAATCAATGAACGTTAAATTTTTGTTAAAGAATGTTTCTTGATAGGGCCAAGACAAGCGTTGCTTTACAAGCACTGCTTTGTAGAAGGACAATGACATATTTAGATGTATTTAGCGTGTTTGATGACAAAAGATACATTTCGCACTATAATCAGTTTCCTTTTAAAACGATATATACGTGTAGGTATAAGGTTTACATGAATACATGGATGTAAGATGTTGATGTAAATTTATGATTTGTATTGTTTACATATACATCTCACTTTACAGTTAAGCTATAATAAATTACGCCCTATATGCTCTTCTGATTATTATAGGATACATTTTTTGATTATTTACTTTGATTGATGAACTTCCTCAAGTATGAAGTAATGAATTTTTTTTAGCATAAATATTCGAATAGTTCAGTTTATAAATTTATGTGAGGTGCTAAACAACTCCTTCACCTCGGGATATGAAGAGAAATTTAAGTGAGTCTTTGAAGAAATGCGAAAACGGTACGATCTTGAACTAACGGAACAAGGATGTGAAGGCAAAGTTATTAAGAAAATGATATTGTATTGTGATTAAACAGGCCCGATTACAGAATGAAACTGATGTCAAAACACCAATTTCAAATTGATTTTATTGATTTTTTCGAGTGGAAATGCATAAAGAAATTATAAACTTGAGTCTATTGAAAATGAAACCACTCGTTGAGCAAAGAACTTAAACAAATTCAATGAAACTAATGCATCAGAACGGATTTTTACTCTAACCTGGAGTCCTACGGTTGTGAATTTAGGTCACACATTAATGAAAGAAGAATTTGAGTCTGTTAATATTACGGTAAGAAAGGTATAGTTATACGACTTTCATGATAGGGAAAATGTATTCACTTCTTTACATCGAATGAATGGTTCCCGTAGACATCGAAGGAAAAGCCCTGAATGAGAGCTTCTTCAACCAAATCATGGGCAAGTTCATCTTCTCTTCGGCGGGCGCTCGTTATCAGTCTTACTTCAACTTCAACGGCAACATCTCGTGTGGCCAAGACGCACCCGCCATTTTGGTGAGGAACTCATGAAGCGCACTCAATGCAGCTCTTTCAACGACTGAGAAATTGAATTTTAATTCCTATTCTACTTTAAATCTGAAAAATTTATTTCTCTTTAATGTTATTAATAATTCGTACATCGTAGTGGATCGGTTCAGTAAACGAAAACCAAAGTTCTCATCTTACTATTTCTAATGTCTGAGTTCTTACAGGCCAACTTGACATTACTTTACTGATATCCGTTACAACTTGAACTTTCTGGTTCTCGTAATTAAAGAATCGTGTTTTCTTTCCATTTTGACTAAGAGCTTCCTAAATTTTGTCATATTCAATTATCCTTCTCTTCTTGGGCTCCGCCTTTTATCTATCATTTTGTAATTCCTCTGATTCGTCATTTTCTGCTCATAAATTTAAGCCTAATATGTATTCTTTCGTTTGAAGTTATTCTTTTCACGTTTTTTATCAGCATTTTTTCTTCTATTAACGTTCTTGTTTTTTTTATCTAAATAAACCCGTAGAACACCCCACGAAACTTGGCTTCTTGAAATTGCTCCTATTCAATCTCGTCGTTCGGATTCCCATTTTCATACTTTCGGAATGATATATTACCAATGACTCTCATGAGAAATTGTCATTTTTACTTGCAGTCAGCAGTTTTTAGTTTTCACCATTTTATTTCCACTAATTTGATGTTCAGTTTTTTCTTCATATCCTTTTTTCCAACAGATGACTCATTGGGGTTCATGTTCATTCGCATCTTAGCTAATTAACATTCAACAAATGATTATTTCGACTGCCTCCTTTCGCAATACTTCAAAAGATCTCTTGCTTCCTCACATCGAACCAGCATTTGTTCACTTCAATACGTACGAGCATGTACATTTGCTAAAAATATTTTTCTAAACTATGCAAAGTCTTCTGATTCACTTTAATGCTCTCTGAAATCCTTTTTCTCTCTCATATCGCCCTAGAACATAGTGCTAAACACCACATTGATATGCATTCTACGTATTTCTTCGATAAATGACTTACATCGTGCATATTCATTTTGAATCGGCTCTACAATTGAAGATGTTACGCAGGATAGCCGGTACCTTGTTTAATAAACTTTAACACGAGTTTGGGAAAGTTGAAATGAATTCCTTTTCACTCAATAACCGTGGGGTCGAAAGTGCTCCGTTAAAGAATTACAAGCACCTGACATTTCGAACGCATTTGAGAGAATTCGCCCTTCGAGCGTGTCAGGGAAATGAAATGTAGCAGATACGAAAGCCTTTTAATTGTGAACGCAAGAAATGGAAAGAAGCCTCAATCATTATCACCGCAAAGAAACAGATTTTTAAAAACAATTTCATAAGTGCATATGATGTTCAACATGTCGCCCATTTGTTGATATGCAGACGTTCAAACACCACTGCCGGATGCTATCTAAGACACCAGGAGTTTTACTAACACTTGCATGCGGCTTCAATAATGATAACTTTACTGATGAGGTCATCTTTGGAATTAATCTGAGTTTCGTGCACCAAACTCTTCAAATGTCTCCTGAAGTAGGAATCTAGGAGCTCGTTATCAGGAGACCTTGGTGGTCATGTGATGGTGCCGCCAAAGTCTCTACTAAAATGTTTTTTCTAAATTACTAATGTAGTTTAAAAATATTTTTTTTTGGTTATTAGTAAAGTCATTATTCTGTTTCTTGTGTTCATAATAAATACGCTTTCCTAACTTCTACATCTGATTTCCCTGCCACTCTTAGAAGTAGAATTTTTTCACCGATCGATGCGTTCCGAGTTTCAAGTCCTTGTTGCTTTTTTACGAAGTATTATCGACCTCGCTCTAATTGAATAGAAAGTGTTCATTTCAACGGTACCAAGCTTATGTTGAAGTTTGTTGAGTGCCTCGTCTCCCTGTATGTTACCAGGATAAGAAATAAGCTAATACATTCTGAGTACTGGCCCTATAAGAAAAATTAAAGTTGGGAGCTCGGGACGCTATAAGGTATCCTGGCCACGCCGAGTGAACGTACATCCAATTTCTAGCGAACGCCATCGGTATTCCGCATCGTCTCATTGTTATTACCATTGTTACCCTCTGGTAACATTAGCTTAGATTTGTTCTGTTGTTGAAACTAATTTATTCATTATCACACATACCCAATATTCTTACAAATAATTTCGTCAAATAACATCAGTACATGCTCCATCGTAATGATACACTCAGAGGGAATTAATTTTTTCCAAAGGCGGTAAGGAAACAGTTTACATTAGGAACCGACTAAATTGTGCTGCAGTGTTATGAGAAGGTCGTTCAGTTAATTGCTTCGTTTGGATTGAATACTGATATGCTTAGAGAAACTCCTCATGCTGGAAATTTTCTTAACAAATTTTGTTTCACAGAATGATATGATTGATTTAAATTTGTTTTCAATCTTCTACGATGAGCTTCAGAGCCTGAACATTAATGCTTACTGTGAAAAAGAGTTTCAAATGTACAGTGTGCTTTAATGCATTAATTTTACATTCACGCCGCCAAGTGCTATTCGTGCTTTGATGATCTCCGAGAAAGTTCCTTGAAAATTCGATTCTTTTTCAGGTATTTAAAATTTCGGATGGAATTATCCAAAACTATTCAGTGTTCTCAACATTGAAGCACTGGAGACATCCTCTTTTGTGATTCATTGTGTTCATTTTTCAACTTAGAGCATTTCGGTATTCGTTTTCTGTGAGTTGGAAGAGGTTAAGTCGTATTTTTCACCTAATCCATGCCGGAAAAAACTCGACTTTCATACCTCTTTGCATTCGACAGCGTAAAAAGAATCCATAGAGAGCAAAGTGCCGTGGTAATAGCTAGGCGTTGTGAGTGTAATGAGCTCATGCCATTTTAGGGGAAGATCTCACACACAGTGTGTGTGTGGGACAGGCATCCGTTTCATTCCTATACCTTCACTTATCCTATGCTAATCATTCCTATACTTCTTATCATTCCTATACTAATCATTTGAACTGGGCCCCAGGTAAAACTTGATAGTAGTGAAACTTCTTCTGTGGTACTTCATTATTAAACGTTTGAGGATGATTTCACAAATTCATGGACATTTTTGGCGGATGTGGCCCTCGGAGGCCATTCAGTGCCAGGTTGGTCAACAAGTGATGCTCACCTGTTTTAAAGCGGTATTATCATTCAAAAACATCAATTTTTTCATTGATTCGTTTGTGCAGGCTGTTTAGGAATTTTATACAGTTTAGGCGGGAGTTTCCTTGTAAATATGTAGGAAGCAAAATGTCACGTGCGCTGCTGACGAGAACAAACCCACGCGAATAACGATTAGCTCACCGAAGAGAAATCATCTGAAATCTGTAAAGCCAAAAAAACTTTTTTAGGGAAAACGACAAGCATTTTCACTCAGAGAGGCACCTTTTATTCATGAATTTTACAAGATAAAATGGTAGTGCAAAAATTCGAATTGAAAAAATTGAGTTCACTTTTTGGGAGAGTGGCTCCTAACATTTTGAGCTGTACTTGGCCACCATATTCACATTCCAGGTCAGCATATTCATATTCCAGGTCATCATATACATAATCCTGTGTCATATTACGTTTAAAAGCTATAGTAGTGAAATTTTTTAGCTGAATTGGCTCTTTGAGGATCTTCCAATGGCAACTCATGTTAAGAGCAAGGAAGCTTCACAGTTAACTTTTACCCATGCTCCGACAGGCGAGTAAGTTCGACTACCAGCACGGGGTGTTGGGTGACCGCGACGAGCAAATTGCGGCCATGGACCGTACCAAGGCCTTGGTCAACAATCAGAACTTTTCGGGTATTTATGTCTCGCTTAATTTTTCGCCTCCATTTCAAGTGTGAACATAACCTAAGTAGCATCAACGGCTTGCCATCATCGTTTTCGCAATTGGCGAAAAATGCATTCATTATAATGGCCTTCACACGTTGATTGTTTGCACATAGGTGATTCATTGTAGCCTCTCCACCGATATTTTCTACGCCATCATCATCAGAAATGATTTATTACTCTGAACTGAGAAGCAGTTCTTCTATAAGATTTTAATTCTGCTGTGGAATTACGATTCAAGTCGGAGTGAAGATCTCACTTCAACCTGGCAGAAAATTGTAAGCTCTAATTTTCTCTACTCGTGCGGGGGACGATGTTTACTTGGGACGTTTGTCAGTGAAATAATCAAGGGTAAATAATCTAAGTTTATACATTTACGCTAAAATTGACTCAGTCAACTAAAAATGAGTGTTTGATGCTGTGTTTATTCGAGTTGTAACGGTGCTAATCGCAATCATATAATACCTAGGTTTCCCATGTAGAAACTATTCAGGCTCTATATATCAGATTGCATGGTCAAAATGAAATTTATTCGTCCAAGCATTCAAGAAACTCGATGTGCCGATGGCAGATTTCGCAGCGCCCGTGGCGATGCTGTACAGCAGTTGGGAGACAGACAAGGTGATCGCGGTGGAGCTGGTGCGCAACCTGACCCTGGCGTTGGTGGCGGTGCTCGTGATGACGTTGCTTCTCATCGTCAATGTGCCAACCGCCCTCTGCGTATTCTTCTGCGTTACTCTCACGCTGGTTGGTGCTGCAGCTGTAAACATTCTGCCACCGAGGGATGTGGCTTCAGACATATTTTTTCGTCTCATTGGATAATAATTGATTTTTGTGTGCCCATTTCAACCGAGAATGACTGTAATAATTTTCACCGACCGTATTTACTATCAGATTAAATGCAGCCCCACACTATTCAGAACGTTGAAAAAAGGTAAGCTTTCAGCTTAAAACGGAAGGAATTAAAACTTTACCTAGAGTTATAGGACTTTTTAATGATGGAAGGGTGATTGAAACATTTACTCAAGAGCAACATAAAAAACTTCCCAACGAAGCGAATGAATAACCTGGAGCTGTTTCGGCTCCAGCT
Organism: Morinoia aosen; assembly: GCA_030386875.1. Lineage (NCBI taxonomy): Eukaryota > Metazoa > Arthropoda > Malacostraca > Amphipoda > Talitridae > Morinoia > Morinoia aosen. Next base: position 38,179,743 of record CM059559.1, on the reverse strand, counting down.
ATTTCACATCCCAAGGCATCCTCTGAAGCGTGCTATTGCTAATATTGAGTTCCTGTGCACCTCCCGTGTATCACTCTAACTGGCTTTGTACTGACGCCTGCCTTAGGAGTTTGACATTAACGTGAGTAGCAGAGTTACCAGGTTTTCCGTAACGTCATGTTTTAACAAGAGGCTGTGTTCCGTGACACTAATCATGCGTCTCTCTGGAGGATACAGCGATTGTACCTATGGGAATAAGCACTCCCAGGAGGAAATAAGAGGGAATTATTTTCATGTCCCCGTACAGGATCTCCTGCGCATAGAAACAGTAGGTTGAGGAGAAACGTTAGGAAACAAGATGAAAATTGAAAGAGAATGTTAGAAGTGCTGAAAAACAGAACAGCAGTAATTAAGCTGTCCTGTTTTTCTGCACTTCTAACTTTCTCTTTCAATTTTTATCTTGTTTCTTAACCTTCCTACTCGACTTCCTGTTTCTCTGCGCAAAGTATCCTGTGCGGGATCATACCTCGTGCATAGATTCCGTGTTCCCTTAACTCCGTATCAACTGGTGCCTCCATCCTTCCTCTCTTTGAACATTTTTGTTGCTGTAAAGGAGGCTGAAAGTAACTTTTAATCAATGAATCATCATAAATTTTATTGCTAGTTAGTGTAGTACGAATTTCATAGACCTTTTCCTGCACGCACTTTGCTCTTGCCGGGAACTAAAGCAATTCATGCCACGTGGCAATGCTGAAATGCTGCTTTTGCAATTAATCACAGCGACTCGTATGTTCTCAGAAGCAGTAGCAGTTTTGCCGTCAATGTTAACTGTTTCAGGTCTCTTCGAATGGTACCTAAATGTCAATCAATATGAATACACAGTCTGTAGCATTATTTTTGTTCATTTTCTTCGGCGCCCGCAAAATGTGTCTCCTAACGTTCCTCAAACTGTTTTCCCAGTCCGTACATTATGTTTATTACTTAAGCATATTGCTTGGCCTTCCTGTTGTCATTGGTTTCGAAATTTCGTAGCAAGCCAGTTATAGCTATTTTGCCTACACCATATCTGCCTATTATTTATACATTGATTATATTCATCATCATTTCACTATTCTTACTGCTGATAATATGTCTATATGTTTGAAGTTTATCGTGCTTAAGTCCTGAGTAAAAAACAAAGCCGCGTGCACAGGTGGACGTGATGGCGCTGATGACTTGGTGGGATCTGACCATCGACACCGTCACCTGCATCAACCTGGTGCTCTGCATTGGCCTCTGTGTTGACTACTCGGCTCACATTGGGCTGCATTTCATGCAGGTTTGTGCGCCTTGGCTGTCAGCTGTTCACAGGAAGTGCGCGATGAGCAGGTTCTCTGGGTGTCTACTGTACGCAAGTACGAGAGCACGCACGTTATGGGTATTTACGTCATTTGTAGGAGCTCGTGGTGTTTACATCTTGCCAGTGTGTTCAGTTTATGCAGTAATAAGCGTGGAACGCAGGGGGTCATAATTATAAGCGCAGGCGCATGTGAAATCGTGAATGTTTAGTGCTTGCTATGGAGCACATGAAGATTAATTCCACTTTCTTAATTTTTCTTCTCTCTAAACAAAACACACGATCTCAATTATTTCTAGTTACAACGCCTTTGAAAAGGCGGCGAAATAAATAGTTCACATGTATGCGTTCACTCAAATGAGTAGGTCGATAATTTGGAGTTTAATAAAACAATTATTTATTAAATTTTTCGGTAGGGATATTGCATTAGTCCTAGCCCTAAACAGGAACATCATTATCAAAACTTTCGGTATGAAGTTTTGCTGGACCTTCCATGAGGTAAGTTCTAGCTGCTGTTGTCACAGCTAGAATTGAATCGAATTGATGGCGTGTCATACTGGATGTGTGCAGGTGGAAGGCTCTCGAGACGAGCGCGTGCAGACAACGCTGACTGAAATGGCCCCACCCGTCCTCAACGGAGCCGTGTCCACTTTCCTGGCCTTCGTGCTGCTGGCCAACTCGGACTCCCACGTCTTTATTAGCTTCTTCAAGGTGGGCACCGGGGGCTGGGCAGATATGTAGGAAGCGCTAAGGCTCGGAAATAAATAAAATTAGTTCATTTCCAATGAAGATGATACAAAAATTGTCATTGGTATTTAAAATTTCCTAGCGAAACGATGCTTAGTTGATCAACACGCATGGGTTTCGTAATACCCATGTCAACTGTAGAACAAATGATTCAAAGACAAACATGAAAAAATTCATTCCCTTAGTTTAGTCGAAGTTTAATAATGCCTTTAAGCCATGTAATAAAAAACAGTATAATACTAGTACGCATTGATGAAAAATGCTCTTCTTAGTGTACAGTTACCTTAGTCTACGAGCTTAGAGCCTCCAATATCAGGGACCAATATTAGAAATCAATTAAGTTAATTTAAATAATTTTGCGTCACAGAATCGAAAAAAAAACATTTTATCTCACTATAAATGTATGATTTTTTATTACACAAACAATGCTGGCACAAATGAGTTCACTGGAATCACAAACATGGAAAGGATTTGTGCATAATGTTAACCAAAACATTTTACAACACAGTTGGAGCAATACGTGAAACTGACTACCTAAAACATGCTGCCGCAGTATACTCACGAGCGTCAGAAATAAGAAATTCCACACGAGGCTAACTATAACATAATACGATATCAATAAGAGAAAAACAGTTAATATTCAATGAAGCTAACACATAAAATGAATTTGTGCTTTTTTACAAATATCGTTATATGAAGGTCCTTAGTTGAACAACAAATACATACGGGTGTCATTCCAGCCCACGTCAATGTTTGTAAGAGAGATTCATGGTTATTCTAAGTTCGATAATGTATATAAATGAGTGTAATGAAATAAATGTGAAAACTGCCTCTTTGTGAGAAACGCTTTTGAACAGTCTCCACGTACATTCACATTTGAGCTTTGGCTTCTGCTAAATGAGTGAACACTGCTGAAAGTGTAATGACTGGAAGTAGATAATTCTGAATGCAAAACTAATTAGTCGAAATGGCATAAATTCGAAGCCATGTTTTCGTGTGAACAGGTGATTAAAGAACAAGATAAAGTACGTTAGTATCAGAGATAGGACTTTTGATAGGCAAGTGGGGTGACAGGGTCACGATGATAGCACTATGGATAGTCATGGTAAGTGGCATGAGATAATTTATAGTGACATGAATAGGTAAGGGATGTATTATGAAGGTAATAGCAAAGAACTTTAAAACATTTTAATGAAAAGTTTCAAGTCTACGCTCATCAGTTATACTCTACAAAAAGCACAAACTAAAATTATAATGGATTTTCAGGGTTGCTCTGCGAGTATTCAAACTGGGGTCTAACTAAAATAATGACGTCGGATAAAGCATTAACTAAATCAGAATTTTAGTTTTTATTCAATGCAGAAAAATAAATGTGAGCTAAAATGGGGAAAAATACCTCAGAAATACAGTACGACTAAAATACGGAACAGTTAACAGTGCGGATCGCTAGATTAAGTTAAGTTTTGTCAGCGATAAAAAATAAAAGAAAGTCATCATTCGATGTTATTTTCTTTCGATCCCTGCTTGAACACTCACAGAGCCATTTCGTAAATTTATCACCTTTTCCTTCTACATTTTTGCGGATTATAAATGAGCTGAGGCTTTGAAAGTTTCACCAAATTATTTGAATAATTATTTTTTGCCCTAACCTATGTACAAAAATTGCTTAGCAGTAATGGAATTTTTAGATGATGTATTAAGGTAAGATACTTATTTCTCATAGTTGGGAAGATTATTACGGCTGGACGTACCAATGTTCCCAGTTTATCTTTTCGCCGCCTGCATGCATTTTTTCGCCGCCTCAGTAATTAAATCGCTTAGGCGGCGAAAAACATACATGCTCCGGCAAAAAAGTTAGACTGGGTTGTCAGCACCTAGCCCATGGAACGACGCTTCAGTTGAGGCATACTTAGTTAATAGCGGACGACACTTGAATTAGAAAAGATGACGAGTGTAATTAAATTGTTTTTAATACTTACACTTTACTAACGCTGCGGTAGTAGATTTTGACTATGGTACATTTATTAGGCTATGGTAGATTTTTTCAAAATCCGCTGGAGCGTTACTAGATAATGTGATATAAGATTGGGAAACGGGAAAACAACTGGATTATCATTAAAGATTAGTGGGTTCAATTGAAGTACGCACACGAAAAAAAGTAATTTACTACCACTCAATTATGAAGCAAATAAAATTACTCATATGTTTGTCCACGCAGTTATTGATTTAAAATGTAACATTTTTAAGATTTAAATTTTAAAAATATTGTGTTTATTACGGTAAATACGTTGATGTATGGTAATTTTGAAATACCGTCGGTGGCGCTGGATTTAAAAATTGTAGACCATTTTCAGGTATGCGTAATTTCTGCACCAATTAGTTCAGTCACTGGCTCATAGTGTTGGGTTGGCAAAAAGTTCTTCGTTTTTTGAATGTCATCTTTCCGACCTAAAGATGTTCTTATTCTCTAAATCCTGTATTCGGTTACTTCGGTACTACGAGCACGTCTACGTCAGTGTGCAATAAGCCTCTAAGTAGAGAAGTTCTGACATTTTTGCTTGCACTTGAACCTATGAAACGGCGGACCAAGTACGTAGAGCACTACCGATATCTTATGCTTTTTTTACTTCAGAAAGGGAAGAAAACAGCAGTTACTCACACAAATATTCGCCATGTGTATGGGCAGTTTCTGTTGCTTCCCTTTTTTTTAAAGTAAAAAGTATTAATCACCGGTAGTGCTTTGCTTGGTTCATCATTTCAAGGGCTCGAATGCAAGCAAAAATGTTAAAATTTCAGTACTTGGAGGCTCACTCGTATTGCATACTGACCTTAGCACGCTCGCTGTGCCGAATACAGGATTAAGAGAATAAGAATACAAAATAATCGTTAGAAGTTTGGGAAGATGACGTTCAAAAAACAAACAAACTCTTTGGCCAACCATATCTTGCGTGCATGTCAATCGCGTTCTGATGTATCACTGCAGCTTCTTCTTTTCCAACGAGAAAATATTTTCTACACTGCGCCTTCTTTACACGAGTTCTTATTGTGTTTTTACTACCTAATCCTAGAGATGCTTCAGTTTATCTGTATTGCTTTTTTGATCAGATATTCTTCGGGGTGTTCGTGTTCGGAGTCTACCACGGATTAGTGTTCTTGCCTGTTCTACTGAGCCTCGTAGGACCGGTCTCATACGCCACACGTAGAGTGGCTCTCCAGCCTGAATCACAACCCCTAAAACCCGTCCCTCATGCTGGGCCGTCAGAGCAAGTTGATGGAGAGGTAATAATTGAGGCTGCGCAGGTCAACTTGAGAGTGAGCGTACGCTCCAAACCTGAAGCGCTTACCGAAGTTCGCACGCCGCTGCGAAGCGCATCAGCTGGAGCAAACACTGACGCAGGCGTGGCAGGAGAATTAACTGCGCTATGTTCAGCTTCATCATTAGGAACTGGCCAGGAATCGTCCAGCAGCATCACGGAGCGTCTCAATTTATCTGAAGAGGCTTTTAAATTAGATAATGAAACCTTGGAGGAAAAGATGAAGGGGCTCAGTGATGACGAAGTAGGAAATACGGCTGGCGGAAGCCATATAAAGTGTGTGATGAACGAAGGCGTGCAAACTCTAATAAATAATCAGAACGTGATTGACTCAGAGCAGCTCCAGCGCCGGATAAGTCAGAGCAATAGTCTTGAACTACCGGACGAAAATTCAGACGAGGAATGGAAGCAGCAAATTACTCCTTGAATAATTGAATTATCAGATAAGATTTTTATGCATAGCAAGCTTATGAAGCTGTGATGCTAAAAAATACTGCTGAATGCATGCCCTGATTTTGCGAAATCAGGGTCGCACGAGTGCTGAGATAATTCCTAGTATTACGGTCATTTTAGGCATCCAGGATCATAGAAATTTCAGTCGCAAAAATCATTCGTCAATTACGTACCTTTCAAGGTTCCTAAGCTATTTTTTTATACCTTGTTTTTTAGCTAGCTTTATTTTTGAAGCAGGAGACAGTCATTATGTGGCCTATGAAGCTGAATACTCAATTTTATTACGTATATGACAAGATACCTGCAGTGCCCCCATCATTTATTGCTCCCATTGTATCTGGCGACGTCATTGAAATCCTGATTCTTCCCGCGTCATCCATTCGCTGAGAGATGCAACTTGTTTTTTGAGAGTGGCCTTGCATCCATTGTAACTGAAATTACGGTCTCAATTGTGGTCTTCGTGACATTGCCGGTAACTAATTTAAATGGAAAACTATTAGTGGTTTAGCAATTTAGTGGTTTAGCAGCTGAGGCTTGTCGCGTCAGAACGGTCACAATTAAAATTTGAAAGAACTTGCGATGATTCACTTATGAAATAAAAATTTTTGGATGTGAGATAAAGATCAGACATGTAGAGAGAAGTAGGTGGTCGACGGATGCAAATCACAGTTTTTGAATTAAAATAATACAGGGTCGGGAGGCCTGCAATAACGTATAATAGGGACATGGGATGTCTATGAATGTCTTAAAGACTTTTCTTTTGAGTTTGGTCAGAGTTAGAGGTGTACAAAATATTCGCATTCGTATTCACGAATATTTGCATGTTTTCCAATAATCGCATCCGCACTTGCATTCGCATGAAGACCTGCGAATTCAATTTTATGGTCTTCATTCGCATGAAGACCATCAAATACGTCATGCAATGTTCAAATACCATCTACCAGCACCACAGTCACCGGAGCCATGAACGCTATTCTTTCTTCAAGTAGTGACTATGAAGACGACCAGCTGTGCCAACAGACATTGGCAGCAACCGTTGACAAGTAAATCAAAGAGGAATGGATATCCACAGGCGAAGATCCTCTGAAATGGAGGACGAAGCACGCGGATATTTATCGTGATCTGTCTAAATTAGCTAGGTCGTATTTTGCTTATCCGCTAACCAGTATTGCGAGTGCAGTGTCTTTTTAGTGCTGCAATCCCTTCTTTACGACGAAAAACAAAGTAACAAGAGTGGTGAAAGAGCAGAAAAATTGCTATTCCAATAATACAATTCAACTATTAACAATCTACTAAATAATCCTCTTTCAAAGAGCGGTGGTTGGGAAAAGAGGTTGGTGGGGATGTATGTAAGTCGTAAGAGTGGGTCCTCAACCCGCATCTTGGACAGAGAAAATTTAACGGATTCTAGCAATTCAATTTTCTATGGCGAAACTTTTACATTGAAACAATGAAGTAGAATAATCCAGGTCCCAGGATTCCAAACTTCAAATAAAATGCGAATAAAACATCAAATTACTTGAGACATGTAACAACGAGTGAACAATCGCATTCGCATTTGCGTTCGCGAATGTTGAAAAACAGATATTCGGTCCACTACTTATCAGTATAATAAAATCACAGTACAATTGGCAGTTATGGAGAGTACGAGAATGACTTTGAAGTGAGACGAAGAATTTTGTACTTTAGATGAATTGTGTACTTTTGGATAGAGAATTGTGTACTTTTTAATAGAATGGTAACGAAGAGGAAGAGCTGAAAATGAATGGATTTCGAGAACGTTTTTGCACCCAAAATAATGATAGTGGAGCCGTGGAAGCTTGCAGTTTCTTTTAAGAAATTAAGGGATCCAGTGTTGCTCTGATCCTTGTTTTCGTATCGGATTTCTCCACTTCTCCATGTTTCACTTCCTATTCCTCGCGTAGATTTTGTTCTCAGGAATACATAACAAATTATTTTGAATTCCTTTTTTAAATTTTTATGGAAATTCAGAGCATATGTATGCATGTTCTAGACATTGGACGTATGAAACCCATTCTACTCCAAAAGCTAAATGCGCCAATTAGGTGCAAATACAGAGATGCAACTTTTACGCTTTATTGGATACTTAACGAACGAGTACGTGACGGACGAATATTATGTAAAAGATGTTGCGCGTTGCTGTAAATTTCAAAGATCTAGAATGAAATGACTATCACAAGGCACCGTCCTGAGAGCTTAGGGTGCTTGAGCGCTGTTATCCTGAGCATTTATAGTTTGCATTGTGCCGACCCCTCGGAGGGTTGCAGACATGTCCCTCCGTTGCATAAGCAGCCGTGTCAGAATTTCAAACCCCAAGATGCTTTTTCTTCGGCAAAAAATGCCAATGAAGACATGTCTTTTCCCAACAAGTCCAAAGCGAGCTATGGATCGACCTTGTACTAAAACCTAAAGATTTGTCAGGCTATTTTGAAGAGAAAAAGTTTCTATCTTAGAACCACTTTTATGCGATGTAATGTGATAAACAATAATGCATTAATGCAACTTTTTTTGTACAAGGACCATACAATCTGTACTCTAAAGAAACGCTGCTGTGGGGATTTAATTGTCTTTTTATTTCCCTCTACAATTGAGTAGAAATTTGCATGATAAATTGGAAGTGGGGACGCCCGTACAACATAACGGCTGAAAATCCATAATTTTGAGTTACAAATTATTTATCATGTAATTCAGTTGTCTTTTCCTTACAAGAATGGAATTCTTTAAAAACTCGTGAGTTACCGTGAATATCGAATGCCGTCAAATATAACGGGTCATGCGCACTAGTTTATTTATTACAAGCCAACACAAACTTTCAAAATGGCATCATTCAAATACATCTTACAAACCCTTAAATCACATTATTTAGTTATTTGCTGAATGAAAAATATCTCAGCTATGGCATCCATACATTCGTTCGATTTAGGTAGTGAAATTTAAGTATTTTATAAACGCACGGTTAGAATAATGATGCAGATTTGATGCAGATTTACGTACGATAAGCTGGTAAATTTGGAGGAACTGTCTTAAATCTTGAAAGAAATTATAAATTAAAAATTGTCAAATAGATAATTATTTGAACATTAACATCTATCATTTCGGGATTTCATCCACCATCAACAAAAAAAGCATTGAGTGATTCCATTTAAAAAACCGAAAGCGCAATCAATAACGAACAATTGAAAAGCTTGATGGTGAAAAGGAAATGAAGAGATAAAAAAATTCTAGAGTAAATAAACAAGAAATGTAATACAATAGTCAGAAAATAAAAGTTTGACTGGTTGTTGAATAAAAATATAGCTTTAGAAATAAACAAAAATTTCAAAATACGTGTGTCTGGAACACTATCTCATGTAAACAGCAGACTATTTCATGTAGATTATGTTGACTAGCATCAGATATGAAGCTATAAGATAAAGCATGTTCCCTGACAGCCATGAGAGCTGGTTAAAATCGCAGAGTTGAATTAGCCTTTGTTTGGACTCAAATACTTTGAGCTCAGAAATTCCATCTTTATCTTCATGATCCCGTCTCGTCTTACCATCGTGCTCAGACGCTCATCATGCACCGCTTTATTCAATACGTAAATACAATGAACTTGGGAGAGAAACTTGGCTTTATTATTTATTGAAATCCAGTGGTAATTTTGATAACCACTGTAATATGAAAATATCGTGCGAGAAGAATAATAAGTTATTATCAATAGGAATCAGAGGTCTAGAATAGAGCAATGGGCAATAAAAGATATTCGACTACCGTACAGGTCTGTTAGGCCATCGCCAAGATAGGTCGACTGGTGTCTCTGTACTACGGAGGGAAACTAATTCTTCCCTCGAATAAACCGAGCTTGCGTGTCACAGATGCTTGAGAAACGTACTTCTGTCACGATCTTCAATATTTCGATAGCTTGATGTCACGAGAAATGGGCCCTCCTCCTTGTTAACACTTCAGTAACAAGAAGAACAGGTTCTCGGAATTGAGGGAATGGCGCACCTCCATGCTACATAAACAACACAAAATTAATGAATAACAATCGGCAATTACAGTACATATACTAAAAAGAAAAGGTACTCACCGGTGATCGCTGACCCACTTACGCAGCGCATTTTCTGAGCGCCCTCCGTGGTCTTACGATTGTTCGCTCCTAATATTGTGGGGCATGATACACAGGATAAACTATGCTTAACATTTATAATTTCCAGCTATACGTCATACAAACATTAATGAGCGTACACACAATGAATTGTGTTAGGAATAATGCCAATTAAGTAATGGAATCAAATAGCATACGTCAAATGACTTACATCACATAATTATACTGAAATATTGGCTGGCCGGCCGCCGCTAAGTTTACAAGAGTTACACATGAGAATTCATCTATCCTGTCCTATTTCTATCTCAGTTATTCCAGCAGCACAGGATATGATCATTACTTCGACCCTCACGTTCATGAGCCGATACAACTTCAGTTCACATCACTGTCCCAGGCACAGTTCAAGGAATGTTTGTTGCTAATCGCCAGCTTCGTAGCTCCCGAGTATTTCTTTTCGTGCGAACTTCTATCCTCAGGCACAGACCTCCCACCTGCAAGATCAATTTATAACCCATTAATTATGATAGCACCCATTAAGCCCCTTAAACCATTTCAATTTTTACATTACTGTATGCCAATAAATTTCAGAAAATTTTATAAAAAAATCATTTTTTCCCAAGAAACGGCTTCGCTCTTACCCTCCCAGAGACGTTGCGCCTAAATGTTCATTAAATGATTCCCACGCTGGTTGGGGTTTTAATTTGCTCTTCTGCAAGTAAAAAACGAGAAAATGTATGAATTTAATGATCACATTTTGGCGTGAAACTTAGTATAATTTTCAATATAGCCACTTTTCTTATTATTTCATTAAGCACGTTTGTTACTGCTAGCACCCGCGTTTCTTGCTTACACTTCGCGTTACGGTCTCGCCGGTCGAACTGCCTTCTTGTTCCTCAGATGCCTGCGCATTTTCTCGAGGGTTGTCCCCTCTCTCACCTTCGGCCTATAAGAATCTTCGGACCTTGACAGCGACCGCCTACATCTTTTCTAATTGGTAGTACCGCATTCTCACGCTCAGCTCCTTCGAAAACGACCGTTGGTTTGCCGTCTCTCTCGGCTTAAGTGTCTCGATTTATATTTGACCACAAGGCGGCTTTTGTTGCGCATGGGTAGGCATTTTTCCGAACGTCTACAGTTTCCAAGGGCTCGCCCGAATGAAAAAAATTGCTAACACCACAAAATAGACCCCTCCAGAAACAACACACAATGTAAACAGACATCGTTTGGGCTCTCGCATCTTATCGCGGCCTCCTAACATTGCTGAGTCAAAACATACGGCATAAAAACATACATGTTGAAGCGACCCTCCCGTACTGCTGGGATTTTCTGAGATATTTCTAAGTAAGCCAAACAAAGCCAAACATTTATTACACACAATTAAAATTTTTCCCTAAATCCTCATTTTTAATTCGCAAAATTGATTATTATTAACAGATTCTCGACATTGTAATTAGCTCAGAGCTTGTTAGCTCAATCGCTTTTCCGCTTGACTATTATTGCAAGTTTTCGCTACTTCGCCAGGCAGCCATCTGAAATTCTAGAAATTATTGGAAAGTTATCGCAGCAACAGCAAAACTGTTGACAAACCTCGCCTTCATAAATATATGAGCAAAAATGACTTCTCTTCTATCCCTGAAATACCAGGAAGATTCCTATGGAATAACCAGCCAAAGAAAATACGGCCTCTTATCGATCAACTGACGACCCTCAGGTATGACAGGGACATTATAAAGAGGGTGGCATCTAAACAAAGACCAACCCAAATTATCCTTCAAAGTCGTTTAGGTTGAATAGAAATTTATAAGTTAATAATCATTTGACACTATGTTTGAACAATCAAAGTTGATGAAAATTCTTCACAAACGAAATTTTGCTGACGAAGAATATTGTAATTTGAGCAATACCATAATCATGCGAGAGCAATGCTCTTAAGCAAACCCGTTCTAAAATATGATTGTGATAACTGAAGAATCTCGAGCCAAGACCAAAGAAGGATTTATTCCAAAACACAGGAATATCAGATTTATTCACATTTCTGTAAACAAAATAGATTAAGATAGGTAACTTGTTCATAGATTCATATCATAACGCTGAATTTAAGCTACGAGATTCGCCATTAAAAAGGTGGAGGAGCAGAGAAGTGTGATTCTAACTCGTAAAGGTAACATAACATATAGCATTTACCAGGCTTCTCCTCCCTATGGGAGGGTAGCTGACAGCAGGCCACAATCATCACTCTTAGTCACAAGGAGGCGAGACAGGCAGCACTGGCCGCACCAGAACTGCCAGGATCAGCAGCAGCCCAGCACAACCATCTTCCACAGTTAGGTCCGACAGCCATAGCTGGTTTACCCCGACCGCTTCATTGAGTGCAGCCCCTCTCTCCGCACAGGACAGGTCAATCGTAAAGGTAAAAGAGTATAATTTATATATCTGCTGTAATAATAGGTGTGATAGCAGTAGAGCAACCTGTGAGTAATTGTGTCACGTGTAGACTGTTACAAATATTATCAACTATCAGCCCAAGCGACTGACCAATTCCTTAACTTTGAGACCGGAACATTGCACTCTTCTGCACGAGATCTAACAGAGGACAGTGGGGAGGGGGGGGGGGGGGAGATTTCAAGAAAAAAAACAGTTCTGCAACTTCGCCCAGCATGCTCGGAAATTCTAGTCATCAGGGTACGGCAGGTAGAACCAACGTACCGCGATTCACAACGTGAACAACTGTATTGGTACACCAGAGACGAGCACAGTGAGGGTGAAAGTTTGTCTTTGAAACGGAATAAAGAATCAACATTAACATTATTCACTAGAATCATTTGAATTGTGAGCTGGCGAAAAACTTGTAAATAAGGTATTTAACATCCTCGCTTAGTTTCAATGGCTGATTTACAAAATAGGGCAATTTCACAGAGAAAGCATGTTGAGCACAAGATTGAACAGATTGAGAGTTATCGTAAATTTTAGACCAAAATTTTTTATATTAAATATCAACAGCAGAGAAGGAAATCCGTTTTTGACATAATATCGTCGTAAAAAATCGAACTCTTTGTGTTCGCTGCCCCCCTCTCAGGAAACTTCAAAATTTGGGTTTAGAGAATAGGCTAGGACCAGTTTATTATAAAAAGCCATTTTCAACTGCAGTTCTTAACATCTCCCTGATAGACTGTGTCGTTTGCTAGCCTTAGGTTTGGGAATTTATTTGACAGCTCATAGGTTGAATTTCTTCTATTAGCTCAGTTCTGAGTGATTACTGCATCAGTTAAAAGCCGTCCAGTGGGTAAATTCACTGGAATTTTCTGTTCAGCTCCGGAATATCGCGCATAAAGGTTTCTACAATTTCAAATCTTTCAAATATTTTTCTGCAACCTTATCTGAAGACTAAGTATTACTCTTAAAGACTGGCTTCAAATAAAGTCGATGGCGATTGAAGGCGCCACATACCTTCGTTTGGCATCACCGGCCTTAGTTACTTACCGTTTTTGTTACTGAACACAAAATCACCAGGAGCACATTTAGGTTGAAACAATAGTCTTTAATTCAAAATTATGTGTTCCGCTGGTCGACATCACAGTGAAACAGGTAACAGTAATTGGCAGTACAATGAGAGGACACAGTGAAAGCTACATGGAGCTTCAAGGAATGGTGAAATGTTTACAGAGGAGGTCTACAGAGAACAGCTGCAGAACGGCGAGAAGTTGAAAATAATATGAGGTTCGTTCTGCAAATAAATGAAATACATGAGTAAACTAATGCAATTAACTTTTTAGTTCCTACACTCGTAAAAAAAGAAACATTATAAATCAATTTGAAATATTCAAAGTCACAGTTCAAATCAAAATTCACAGAAGATGAACCTAGATAATTGTCAATAATATTGTCATAATTTAATATATCACTCCGGAAACTAACGATCAAATAATCCGTGCTTATCACGTACAAAAGTGTTCTGCTTCGTAACCTAAGTCAAAATTAAGAACTGCGGCAACAGCGATATCGACGGCGATATCGATGGTAATGACGATGGTGTTTTCGATGACGATATCAATGACAATAATATTGTCGATATCGATAGCGACATCAATGGCAATATCGATGGCGTCATCGATGGCGATATCGATGGCGGTATCGATGGCGATATCGATGGCGATATCGATGGCGATATCTATGGTTATATCAATGGCGAAATTAATGACAATATCGAAGGCCATATCGACGGTGATATCAATAGCGATATCAATGGCAAATCGATGGCAATATCGATGGTTAGATCGATATTGATAATGATGGCGATATCGATGGTTAGATCGATATTGATAATGATGGCGATATCGATGGTGAAATCAATACCTATATTGATGGTTATATCGATGGCTATATCGACAGCGATACCGATGGTGATATCAATAGCGATGTCGATGGAGATATCGATGGCAATATGGATAACGATGTTAATGTCGAGATCAATTGTGCAGTATGTGGCTATATCGATGATGATATCGATGGTGATACCGGTGGCGATATCGATTGCGACATCGATGTTGATATTAATCGCGATATCGATGGCCATATCGATGGCGATATCTATGGCTATATCGAAGGCGATATTGATGGCGATATCGATTGCAATATCGATGATGATATCAATGGCAATATTGATGGCAATATGGATGTCGACAACGATATCGATGGTACTATCAATGGCGATAAAGATGGTGATATCAATGGTGGTAACGATGGAGAAATAAATTGCGACATCGATGGTGATATCGAAGGGGATATCGATAACGATATCGATGGCGATATCGATAGCGATATACAGGGCGAAATCGATGGTGATATCAACGGGGATATCGCTATAGATGGTCATAATAAAGATGATATCAATGGTGTTATTGAAGGTAATATCGATAGTAATATCGATGGCGATATCGATGGCGATATCAATGGCGATACCGATGGCGATATCGATTTATATTTTGATGCCGATATCTATAGCGATATCGAAATAGGTGATAGGTGGTGATAAAGATAGTGATACCGATGTCGATTTCGACGGCAAAATCCAAGCGATATCGAAGGCAATATCAATGGCGATAATGATGGTTATATCGAAAGCGGTTTAAATGGCTATTTCGCTGGCAATATTGCTGGCAATATCGATTGCGATATCGAAGGTGTATCGTTGGTGGCAACAAGAGCGATATCGATGGCGTATAGATGTCGTTTTCGATGGAGATATCGAGGGCGGTATCGATGGCGATTTCTATCGTAATATAGATAGCAATATCGATGGCAAATCGATGGATATATCGATGGCTATATCGATGGCAATATCGATGGAAATTTCGATGGCTATATTGCTTGCAATATCGATGGCGATATCGATGACAATATCAATGGCGATAAAGATGGCGATGTCATTTGTGTCATCGACCGCAATATCGAAGACAATATGGATAGCGATATGAATGGCAATATCGCACGTGATATCGATTGCGATATCAAGTGCGAAAACCATGGCGATATCCAAGCAATATCGAAGGCGATATCTATGGCGATATGGAAAGCGATATCGATGGCGACATCCATACCGATATCGAGGGTGATATTGATGGCTATCTCGATGGTGATATCGACGGCTATATTGATGGTGATTTCGATGGAAATATCGATGGTGATATCGATTGCGATTTTGAATGTGAAATCGATGGCGATAAGAATGGCGAAATCAATGGCGATATCGATGGCGGGAGCGATGATGATATCGATGGTGATATTGAACGTGATTTCGGGGTTATATCGATGGTGATTTCGAGAGTGAAATGGAAGGTGACATCGGTGGCTTTATCGATGGTGATAACGATGGCGACAGCAAAGGCGATATCGATGGCAATACGGTGGTGATATCGATGGGGAAATCCATAGCGTTACATATAGTGAAATTGATGGCGTCATAGATGGTGATATCCATGGGGATATCAATGGTCATATCGATGACGATATTGAAAATTATATAGATGGCTATTTTGCGGGCAATATAGCCGGCAATATCGATGGCGATATCGATGGTGATTTCGAAAGTGATATCAATGCCTATATAGAGAGCTATATCGCTGGCTATATCGATGGCGATATCGATGGGGATTTCGAAAGTGATATCAATGCCTATATAGAGAGCTATATCGCTGGCTATATCGATGGCGATATCGATGGGGATTTCGAAAGTGATATCAATGCCTATATAGAGAGCTATATCGCTGGCTATATCGATGGCGATATCGATGGGGATTTCGAAAGTGATATCAATGCCTATATAGAGAGCTATATCGCTGGCTATATCGATGGCGATATCGATGGGGATTTCGAAAGTGATATCAATGCCTATATAGAGAGCTATATCGCTGGCTATATCGATGGCGATATCGATGGGGACATCGATGCCTATATAGATGATCATATCGATGACTATATCGATGACGATATTGATGGCGTCATTTGGCGATATCGATGGCGAAATCGATAGCGATATCGATGGCGAAATCGATGGCGATATCGATGGCGAAATCGATGGCGATATCGATGGCCAAATCGATGGCGATATCGATGGCGATATTGATGGTGATTTTGATAGCGATATCGATAGCGATATCATAGGCGATTTTGATAGCGATAGCGATATTGATGGCGATTTCGATGGCCATTTCGGTGGCGCTAATTATATTAAATCAATTCCAAACTATTGTCGTCTGATAACCACTCCTACAATTATGCAAAAAAGAGCAAATATCCCGTATTCCTTCAGATGTTTTAAATATTTAGACAATGCCTCCCATTCCATACATTGACTCATGATAGGAAATCTCACAAGTAGTGTATACATGGTTTAGAATCTATTTAACAAATCAGGTAAAAACTACAGGGATAAATAATTTCATGATCCAATTTTACCAACTCAAAAAAGATATTAAAAAACTATAGGGCTTATTCAATTGTTAATAAGCCAAAAATAATTAAGCCAAAAAAATCATTTAGATCATTCAAGAACATGAAAAAATCATGATGAAAGTCTACTAACCAAATTTCCCTTAAACATAACGAAAAATATTGCTGGTTATATTGTTATTGACCAAACTCTCCGTTAGAACTATTTAAATCGAGTTCCGAAAATAATTCTACCTTTTTTAGCCTCCAATGTTCATGAACAGAAATTGAAAATGAATCAAGTGATTGTGAACTGTTATGTAAATTCTTCTCAGTTAACTTGCTCGTCAATCTATCCCGAGTGCTTTGATATAAATACCACTGCTCTACTTTCAAAACTGTTAGATGAGCAGCCTTATACTCAACTGGAGTTAAAAATTGAACTCAGCTTGAGCTCGTCAACCGACGAGAAAATTCTAATGATGTTCTAACGGTCGGTCGACACAAAATTGTTGCAGAATTTTGATTCCGTACAAATTCTAATTGAAAAGGAATCAAGTGATTCTAATTCTAATTCTTAGTGATTCTAAATCCGTACAGGTGAATGAAAAATTTACTTATTAAAGGGAAAAGATGTATATTGGGCATTTATGGATCTAGAGAAGGCGTATGACAGTATGGATCGTGAGGCTCTATGGCAAGGGGTAAGCTTGTATGGAGTGGGTGGGAGACTGTTGAATGCGATCAAGAGTTTCAACATTGATAGCAGAACATGTGTGAGAGTAGGGAATGAGGTGAGTGAATGGTTCCCAGTTGTGACAGGTGTGAGACGGGGTTGTGTGATGTCGCCGTGGTTGTTTAATTTGTTTATGGATGGTGTGGTGAGAGAAGTGAATGCCAGAGTGTTGGGAAAAGGTGTGCTGTTGGTGGGACGAAATGGTATGTATTGGGAAGTGTGTCAGCTGTTGCTTGCAGATGATAAAGCGCTTGTGGCTGATTCAGAGGAAAAACTGAGGCGCCTGGTTGCAGAGTTTGGTAGAGTGAGCGAAAGGCGGAAATTGAGGGTAAATGTGAATAAAAGTAAGGTGATGAGATGTTCAAAAGGTGGAGTGTTTGGAACTTTGGATGTGAGGTTGAATGGTGAAGTTTTAGAGGAGGTAAAGCATTTTAGGTACCTCGGGTCGGATGTGACTGTTAAGGATAGTATGGAAGTAGAAGTTAGGCATCGAGTGAGTGAAGGCTGTAAGACATTGGGTGCAATGAGGAAAGTTTTTGAATGCAGGAGTTTGAGTATGAATGCTAATAGGGGACTGTATGAAAGCTTGATTGTGCCGGTTTTGCTGTATGGAGCAGAGTCCTGGGGGTTGAGAGCAGCTGAGAGGAGGAAGTTGGATGTGTTTGAGATGAAGTGTTTGAGGAGCATGTATGGAGTAACAATTAAGAAGAGATAGGATCAGGAATGAGTTGGTTAGGGGGCAGACGGGTGTTATTATCAAAAAGTTGAGCAGGCGAGTGGATGAAAGAGTGCTTGGATGGTTTGGGCATGTTGAAAGAATGAATGTTGAGCGGTTGGTGAGAAAGATATATATGTCGGAAATGAGTGGTCTTCGACCGCGAGGTAGACCACGGATGAGTTGGATGGATGGGTGAAACGTGCTTTGTATGAGAGGGGTCTGACTGTGGATGTGGCGAGAGGGATGGCTGCGGACAGAAGTAAGTAGGGGCAGCGCATAAGAAGGTAACTTTATTTTTGACGCGGTACTGGAAGTTGCCCGCGTGTGATGGGGTTGATCTGTCTGTGCGGGGGGAGGGGCTGCACTCAATGAAGCGGTCGGGGTAAAACAGCTATGGCTGTCGGGCCTGACTGTGGAAGGTGGTTGTACTGGGCTGTATCTGATCCTGGCAGTTCAAGTGCGGCCAGTGCTGCCTCTCTCGCCTCCTAGGGACTAAGTGTGGTGATTGTGGCCTGCTGTCGGCTACCCTCCCATAGGGAGGATAAGCCCGGTATATGTATGTATGTACAAATTCTAATAATGCAAAAAAGAATGTTCAAACATCTTGGAATGTTTAACATGCAATATTTCGTCACAATATATTTTACGCAATCATTGTGAAGAACACAGTCACATTACCTGACGCAACATCACTAAGTCATTAACTGCCAGTTAGCCAGCGCAGCGCAGCGCCGCCCGGTGTCTCGGACTCACTGGTCGACTCACGAGCTCATATAGCAAATTTTTAGGGTAAATTTATTAACGGGAAATAACGTTTGAATGCTCGAAATATATTTATGAAAGAATACATAATACTAGATGAACATTTTTGTGGAAGAAAACATATTAGACAAAAATATATATAAAATAAACCATACGAGTATTTCACGTGCGCATGCATGGATGTAAGGGTGCATTACATTGTACTTTTTTGTTATTAAATTCTACTTCAAACTGGCAAGGCTAGGGTAATTTTTATATTGATCCTCGATTTGTCTTCGATTATTCATGCATCGACCTCGTTTTCACCGAAACCTTGAAAAATTACGAGCAAATTTATTTTCCACACACATGTTTTTCATTTAATACATCTTCGGTATTTTCAATTCATTTCGTTGATGATAAAGTCTTTGTTTTAAATTGAGTAAAAATAATTATCGATCTTTAGCTTTCGATTTAAGTGCTGTGGTAAGTGACGTATGTTTAAAACGCACTCAACGACTAAATTCGTTTTTTTATTGTTCGAGTTTATAATTTGGTCACATTGCTAAATTTGCTTATTCTTAAAATTCACAATTATTCAAAAAAATTAACTAACAACCTTTCATGAAAATTTGGAAAGACCAAACAATAAAATTGATCGTGAAATCAAGTACACATGCATATTTACCTCCCGCGTGATTAGATCATCCGGGTCGGTGAACTTTTTTCGTCCGATTCGTTTGAAATTTGGCTAGTATACTCGTATGTATTTTTTGAAAGTAAACACTTTTTACTCGTGTCAATTTTTCGATTTAGGTCATAGTTTTTTTTGCGAAAAATTAGGTTTTTGGGAAATTTTGATGTAAATTTCAAGATCTATCTCCTCATTCAGTTTTGATGGTAGAACAAAACCGAAAAGTGTTTTAGAATCCTTGAAGCATTTCTAACAATAAAATGAAGAGAAATTTTAACATTTGGAAATTTTTTTTTGTGATAAGCGATTTTTATGATTTCATCACTAAGAAAATATTTTTGGGTTTAGAGGTATATAATTCATTTTTTTCTTACATATGGGTAAAAAAGCTTCATTTTCTTGTTAGAAATGTTCCAAGGATTCCAAAACTGTCTTTGGTTGTGTTCTAGCATCAAAACTTAATGAGGAGATACGGTTTGAATGTTGAAAGTTTTTTATTTGGTATGAGCAAAAAACAAAATTTTTTGTTGAAGTGTAATATAATGGACAATGTATGTAATTGAATGCAGTTTTATTTTTATTTCAACAATTTCCATACATAACTTCATATTCACACTGTGAATTGTGATTTCCAAACCCCCATATGAATAAAAGAAAATTTTTATTTTTTTTACATATATGAAAAAAAAATTCAGTCTGATTCTTATGAAATTTGACTATGATATGTCACTTTTAAAAAGAAACACAATTTATTCCATTCATTTTTTTTATTTAGGCCTTAGTTTTTGGAAAAAATTGAAATATTGGTTTTAGGTAGTGATATTTCACTGATATTGATGTTTCAAGACGTATCTCCTCATTCATTTTTGATGCTAGAACAAAAACAAAGACGGTTTTAAAATCCTTGAATCATTCCTAACAAGAAAATGAAGCGAAATTTTCCATTTTCCGTTTTGTTGTCTTTTTATATGGGGTCGAAATTGATAGAAAATTAAAAATTTTGGTCCATCGCATCTATTAAAATATATTCTTTACTACTTGCAAAACCAAAACACAAAATGTAATATAGCAGTTGGCACCATTAAAATATGAATAAAATATTAGTGCATTAAAATGTGTACATTAATATTATTAATAGCGTATTCTTCATTTACAAAATAATTGAAGTCACTGAAAACACATACGGACTCGAAACCTTTACATAGGAAGAACCATAATCAAACACCACGTCCACGTGCGACAGGCAAATGCTGATGCAATGATTGCGGTGTTTGAGTTATTGAGTGATGCTAAGTAGAAATTTATATTCTGATACAATAGTGTTGAGATGGTGTAGACTACATCGTGTAGTGATGTAAATTGAAATAATATTAATTGCAGCAATATTAATTCCCAGGAAAAAAAGAATTCCCGGACCGGAAAATTTCGGTCCCAAATCATTCGGGTTCCCGGGATGCACACCCTACTTATGCGATATTTTTCTGGGAAACAATGGCGGTTATCATCAGAAAAATTGCTATTAGAAACTATCATTATAAAATACGTTTTCGCTTACCACTGTTTGAAATCATGTTCTTCTTGAATGAATGATCTTAGGTAGAATTAGAATCACTATGATTTGCAATTTATCCATTTTCTTTTTCGTTGCTTTTCATTTTAAGATTTTCCGAAACATAAGTAAATTCGTCAGAATGAATTTAGAACTTTAAAACGATCAAACTGATTTCATTCTAGAATGTCATTTCTCAACTTAGAATATTGCGTTAATGATAATCAATATTCATGACCTCTCAGTAGGTATCACTTTTCTTCTAAGAGAGAGATTGTAGGGACCGTAGTAATATGTTTGACTTGTCTGGTATTGAAGAACGAAGTAAAAACATACCCATAACAATGGTACTGTACGAGTACATAAATGAACTCAAGTAAACGCACCAATGCTTTTTACTGTACTTCATAGTAAACTGTTCTTTTACTTTCTTGTGAACATTTTTGGAAAAAGATGAGTATTAAATAAAATATTCGTATAGTGTCAAGCTTGATGCAGCGCACACTACAATTTCAAAATACAAGTTTCATAGCTAAGTCCGTCCTTTATTCGACGATAATTCAGCGACATTTGCATTCCTTTAAACAACTGATGGCCGTCCTCAAATATTACGGCCATTAACCAAATGAAAATTTTGCACCCTCAATTCATAACTGGCCGGCTTAAAATATCACGTTCAATTTTAACCGTACGTAGTTAAGAGCGTGGTGAGAGAGTTATAAGGCCGAGCCTTGAATTCATACCTGATCGACTGCCTCGTCCCTAATTCACCGGCGACACGTCCTTGATTTTCAAATGGGCTTACATATCGACTGATGTTTTTGAAAACCATGAAAATTTTGTTTAAGGTATAATGGAAGTCTTTATATCAGATTTTACCTTCACCTCAAACTGATAAATGAAACTTTTACCAGTGGTAATTGTAAAAAATTAAATGCTTTGCATAGCACATGTCCTTCACCCATGAAATAGCAGTGTGAAATGTTTAAAAGTTGGCGATTCCTTTGAAAGTAATGACTGTTATTAAATATTAACAATTTTTGGAAGATATCCGATCAGTTCTTTAAAACAAGTTCATTTGGAACCTTATTGTTGCTACGACTCTGATGCAATTGTCAGAGTTTGCAATTGTCTATTGCAATTGTCTATTGTCAATTGCAATTGTCTATTGTCAGTTGACAACACTATGAAACACGAAAAAATACGAGAAATTTGCGGCCTTTGACAAGGCAAATCCATTTTTGGCCTTCTTGTTGAATTAGGTTTGTTTTTCGAAAAATTGTCACTGCACAGAATTTTAGCAGAAAAAAAGCAGAAATAGATTTCTCATGTTTTTGCATGTAAAAATGGGCCAGGATATCTTGTAATTTTTGAGTATGGCTCAAATTTACTATTGCGTGCTTGTATTTAATTTAATTTTGTACCTAATACTTT
Organism: Morinoia aosen; assembly: GCA_030386875.1. Classification (NCBI taxonomy): domain Eukaryota; kingdom Metazoa; phylum Arthropoda; class Malacostraca; order Amphipoda; family Talitridae; genus Morinoia; species Morinoia aosen. The sequence goes on along the minus strand of CM059559.1, from coordinate 38,157,004 downwards.
AATTGTTAAATCATGAGTTTATTTTTTCAGATCTTATATGTTTCAACAATGGTGCAAAACAGTGCAAAAATGATCAAAATAGATCCTGCTATGCGTGCGGGGAATGAACATTAACTAAAGAAAAGTTCAGCATCACTCGCCGTACCAAAAAATTAAACAAGGCCCACTTTGACTGTGACATAGGAGACCAGGACAAGCCTAGGGTTCCTCATGTGTGTTGCCTTAAGGCCCGTTTACACCGGAGCAACGACAGGGTTGGGCAAGCGCTTGGCGCGCGCCTCTGCAGCGCTTGCTGACGCCTACAACTGTTCACACTCATTTTTTGATACACACGCCTGTCACATAATTCAGTCGGCATCTAGACAGCTGTGACGATGGATGTGAGTGAAGAAGAGCTGCGGGCAATTATTTTAGGGTGTGCTGTTGTGAAGAGAAAAATGTAGGCATCGCAGCATTTGGGTTAAAAAATGGTTGCAGAGAAGAGACGAGAGGGGTTCAAACATTCACATTTTCAGAGAACTTTTGCTTGAAAATAAATTGGATATTCGAAACTGAACAAGACTGCACTCAAAATCTGCATTGAGTTCAATTGTTATTGAAACATGTGAAGTTGTATTGAAGGTTGACTACTTGAAGTTTGGTGAAACAATTATTTTTCCATTGTGTTTATTAAATCCTTTCAAAATAATTCTTTTGTTAGATCATTATTTGGTTTCAAAAATAATTCACATTTCCAGTTCATTTCAATAGAGCAAAAAAACTTATATAATGAATAAGTGTAGAACGGTAGAAATTTTTGACACAAAATTTCCATGAAAAAAACTAAGATAGACATTATTCCCAGCATTTGTAATGCAAAAACCACGGAATAAAATTCATTTTTCTAGAAAGGGGTATTCAGACTAGCACTAGTTCCGCCTCTTCATTATTAATGAATGCTCTGAAAATAAGATCAACAATATTCAAAAATTGATATTTCGATAATTGCTAAATATATCTACATTCTACAGCCTATATAATATACAATTGACAGGCACTTTGATCGCAGTTTAAAACGGGTTTCTGCTTAAAAATGTACATTGTAATTGTAATACATTGTAATTTTTGTAATACAAAAAGGTATTGTATTTCGAAAAATCAAAGTAAGTGATTTTTTGCTTCAATTGAATTTTTTAATATGCCTAATTTTCCACATTTTCAGGGTTATAGAATTCTATCGCAACTAGAAAAACGAAAATGCATAACGATATATAAAATGGAATTCTGAACACATGTTTGCATAAAATTTTTCAATTTTTGCAATAGAAAAAAGGTATCGTGCAAACACACAAAATTATATAAATTCCCTCAAAATGCTACTCCTACAAATTTCAACTTAGAAGCTTGATTTTGGTCCCATTCGACGCGGAAAGACAGCGGGAATAACGTAGAGTAGAAGAATTACATTTGAATTCCAAATAAGATTTTATGATGAAAAATCTGGCATTTTTACGAGAAAATTTGTTTTCACTAAAAATTTAATAAAACATTTGTACTTCGAAACTTAAAAAAACGCTTCATTTTCGAAGTGCCGGAGTCCTTTCGCGTCCAATGAAACCAAAATCAAGCTTCTAAGTTGAAAATTGTAGAAAGAGTAGGGTTTTGAGCTGATATAAATAGTTTGTATGTTCGGCAAATAACTTTTTCTACTGCGAAAATCGAAAAATTTTGTGGCGGCAAATGTGTTCAGAATTTAATTTTACGCATCTGTATGCATTTTCGTTACTCTAGGTGCAATAAAAGGTGAACAGTGAATTTTGAAAAATGAACATTCTTGTGAGGAATGTGTTGAGCCCAAGGATCCAATGTGAAACTGGCATTGTATGAGAGGAGTGTGATTGTGGACGTGGCGAAAGGGATGACTGCGGACAGAAGTGAGTGGAAGAAGTGAATAAGGGCGTAATTATGCGACGCGATCACTGGAAGCCGGCCCGCATGTGATGGGGTGTGTCCTGTCATGTGCAAGGAGAGGCAGCACACCAATGAAGCGGTCGTGGTAAACCAGCTATGGCGGCCGGGCCTGACTGTGTAAGGGGGTTGTGCTGGGCTGCTGTTGATCCGGGCACTTCTGATGCGGCTTGTGCTGCCTCTCTCGCGTCCTAGTGACTAAGTGAATGGTTGTGGCTTGCTGTCGGCTACCCTCCCGTAGAAGGAAAAAGTCTGGTATATGTGTATGTGGAAATACTGTATGATAAGACCAACTGGTGACATTTTATGAATGCAACTAAAGATAGCATCAAAGCTGTTCTGCTCTATAACGGTAACACTTTGCCATCTGTTCCAACAGCTTATTGCGTGACCATGAAAGAATCATGTAAAAATCTGAAAGTCATTCTAACAACCATGCAATATGATGACCACAACTAGCATATTTATACAAATCTCAAGTTTCTGGCCTTGCTTCTTAGCCTTCAATGTGGCTGTACTGAATTTTGCGCTTGCAATGCCAATGGAGCTCCAGAGCAAGAGCTCAACATTATGTACGCAATGATTGGCCGTGCTAAGATGAAATTGAGCAAGGAAAACATAACGTCATACACTATCCACTTGTGAAAAGTGATAAATTCACTTCCCAACTTTACATATTAAACTTGGTTTGTTCGGGCAATTTGTAAAGTCCTGGGCAAGGATACCTCCGAATTTATAAATCTTGCAGACAAATTTCCGTCATGCAGTCAAACTAAAATTGAAGAAAGTACGCTCATAGGTTGCTAAATTTGAATAATTATTTGTTATGCAACTCATCACACAGCTGAAGGTAAAAGAGAAGCATGCCTTTGACATATTCGAGAAAGTTTGAGGTAACTAACAGGGGAAACATCGTTCAGAAGACTATTTTCTAGTTGTGTGTAGTATCGTGGTTTTTCATCACGATACGAGGTTTAGTAACTGTAGCTGCAAACTACAGTATCGGTAGCTTTAACTACCGTATCAGAAGCCTTAACTTCAAGGAGTAGGAGAAGGAAACTCTTAGCTAGGTTCCTATTTTTGTACTGCCTCATCGATATACCGACTCTGCTTATAAGCTGTAGCGCTCGGAAGTTAAACAATGCTCTTCCGGTGCATACCAATGCGATGCGCCCCAAGGCACGGTTCCGGCGCCTGCGGTCGGGGCGCTTCCGCCCCATCCGAACCCACCTACGATAAGGACATAGGGCAATGCGCAACAAGCGCTTCCGTCGGCTTCGCTCTGCGGTTAAGACGCTTCCGCCGGTGCCGCGATATCCCAAACCAAATGTGATAAGGACCTCCGGCTGCGAGGCCTATATTGAGATACTACAATTTCCCTCCCTTTAAATGAATATATGACACAAGGAAGGAAGACTCAGCAACCTATTCGCATTACAGGTTTAGTTATTCTACTTGATTTACGAGGTTCATTTTGTACAGGTGAACTGCTAACAGGTTGTAAAGCAGAAGTCTTTAAGTCTCACTGGAATAGGGCGTGCTTTACAAAATACAGTAATTGCATCAGGCAACATATCAAGATGAACGTTATCTTTAACGTTAGACTGTGAACCAGATGAGAAATAAGAATCATTAAACAGATCATCAGAAAATTGAGTTACATACATAGGCTTAGCCCTGGACAAAGAATATTTAGGATTAACTGTATCTCTGGAAGTAACAATTTTACGATTGTTGAGCGCAACAGAGGGAGCAAGTTTTGTGACACTTTGAGGAATACAATGTGACTGAAATAACGCGGAATTAGTTTGTACATCAGAGAAATTATGAACATAGTTACTGTCACAAGTATCGTTCCTAGGCTTTTGTAGAATAACTTCGTTCTTCCGCTGTAGAGGCTCACTTGAACTCTTCTTTGACACACCTTCTCTTCCGACGCTGCACTGACAACCTCTCTTTTCCTGCTGCACTATGTAAGTGCGAGCTGCGTCAAATTATTTTCGTGTAGGTCCCCTTCGTGTAGGCTATTTTTTCAATTTTTGAGCTACAATGATTTTGGTATCATTGGATGCCTAAAACATGGGCTTTTCAAAAACTCAAATGTTTTTTCGCAATATTCATGTTCAAAAGTTATGGCGTCATAAATCCGCATTTTTTCGATGAAAGATTTTTTTTCAAATTTTTAATTTTTTTTGTTTTTAACCTGGAAAATTGGGGAAAACCATTTGAGTTTTTGGAACCTCCTCATGTTTCTGCATCCAATGATACCAAAATCATCACTGTAGCTCGAAAATTGTAGGAGAAGAAGCATTTGAAAACCAAAAGTACATTGTTTACATTATAAGCAAAACAAAGAAACATAAACAATTGTAATTTTAATTTTTTGAAATTTTTGATTCACGTTAGAGCCCTGAAATCATTATAGAGTAATACAGAGACATAGGAGATGATATAGCAACGTCAAGCCGTGAAGAAAGTGCCATGGGGGAGGCATAACATGATAAAATACCCCTTCCCCCTCCCCTCCCCACCATTTTTCAAACACCTGTAGCGGGCGAACAAGAGAACGTACGAGTCTCATTTTTTCACAGGATGTACCTGACCTCCTACACTTCCTATTGCAGCAATAATCCCAACATCACACATGATCTCATATGGGAGGTGTCCTTAAAAGCCTCTTGTGTGGGGAGTGACCTTCTCATATTTATTCTTGCAGTAAAGTCCCATGCCATTAAAGTTCCTATAAATAGTTGCACCATCACTGAAATATGATGCAGTCTCTCACCAAGTTGATCGTAAAAATTCTCCGCTAAAAATTCAAATGAGATTGAACCTCATGAATTTTAGAGACGTATCGCATCCCATATTAAGATAATGATTCAGCAGGTCATTCGCAACTATAAAATAGTCTTCTGAACGATGTTTCCCCTGTGAGTAACCTCAAACTTTCTTGAATATGTCAAAGGCATGCTTCTCATTTACCTTCACCTGTGTGATGAAAGTTGCATAACAAATAATTATTCAAATTTAGCAACCTATGAGCGTACTTCCTTCAATTTTAGTTCGACTGCATGACGGAAATTTGTTTGCAAGATTTATATGTTCGGAGGTATCCTTGCTAATGACTTTAACAAATTGCCCAAACAAACCAAGTTTAATATGCAAAATTGGTAAGTGAATTTATCACTTTTAACAAGTGGATAGTGCATGACGTTGTGGTGTTCTCCCTCAGGCTGCTTTACACTCCGGGCAGACTTTGTAAACCTTTAGACTTTGTAAACCTTTAGACTTTGTACATCAATGCCCGGAGCGAGTGCCTGAGGTGCAAACGAACCCGACAGGGTAAGGAAAACACAACTGGAATTAATGCCGTATTATTGAGAAGATCGCCGACAATAGTGGCACACAACGAAATATCGCAGCCGGGTAGTACAGCAACCGAGGACGTCTAGGCCGGCCGACGGTTGTCGGGGAGGCGCAGCGTGGTCGTAGGACGAGAGCAGGCCGGTGAGGCGGCTACTGATCGCGAGTCTCCGAACGAGGAGTATCAGCGGCGCTAGCAGGGAACTGGCTCGAGTCGAGGGAGCGACGAGGAGTGGCGGCTGGCAGTCGAGGCCAGGGTTGCCAGATGGTCTAACCTAAATTTCCCTGTTTTAGTCTCAAAATTTCCCTGTTTTGACTAAAAATTTCCCTGTTTTGTAGATTCTTTAAACATGCATATGTACATACATAGAATCATATTCCTTTTATAAAGTATACCTATTTAAGTGAATAGCTTTTTTATTTTTCCAGGCAAACATGTTGTAGCACTAATGAGTGGAATGATAGTCGAAAATGGATCTTTAACAACATCTTTTTTAACAACCCTTGCCACCAATTCCAAATACTTTGTACTTCGTTTATATGTTTATTCATCCGTTATCAGAGAAAAATAATGATTCTTTAAGAGCTCATAAATATTATCACTCACTTCGCCTCTCAAAACATTCTTCACAATTGCAATACACTTAGTCCCACCACATTTGAAGCCTTTCGCAATATCCGAATCAGGACAAACTGCTCTCACAACTGGGACTAAATGTCCAACAATAGAAAACGAAAGATTATGCTCATATAAAATGGCAACAAGTCTAATTTCACTTTCTTCTACTTGTGTATTTTTTCTTCGTTTACTGCCGTTCTGCGTATCCAAAGAACTTCTTGTTGTTTTTTCTAATTTCTACATTTTTTGTATTTGTCATTTCTGCATGGTTTTCAATCTCTGATCTGCCAGCTTTTCCATCTATTTACATCACATAATATACATTGAAAATATTCTGCTCCTTTTTAATTTTTACTGAGCCACCCTTTGAATTTCATTTCAGTTTCCCACAACTCTAGGTACTTTTGAGTATGAATTAAACGCTAACGTCTTACTTTTGATTGTGGGATTTCATTCCACTGCTTTATATATTGTTAATTCACTTCAAAAATTTCAGTAATGCTGAAGCACGTCTCTTCAATTTCCTCTCGCTACAATCATTACAATGACTAATGCAACTGTGATGATTAGGATCTGTGACTCTGTGAAGCGTGAACCGCGTGAAGTTGAACTGGCGCTGAGCGGTTGCGATGCATTGGCGCCTCTGATTGCTCCTAGTCAGTATGTACGCGTACAATACGTGTATCAAAGTTCAAACATGTCCAACAAGTGTTAAAAACTATAAATACTAAGTAGCTTAGCACAAAATGCTAAGTAGCTAATCACCTACATACAAATTTACATGAAAATGAAGCCGCATAGCAAAATTTCCCTGTTTTCATACGGTTTTCGAAGTTTTTTCCCTTTTTCCCTTTGGGACCCAAAATTTCCCTAAAACAGGGAAATTTCCCTGCATCTGGCAACCCTGGTCGAGGCGGCGGTGACGGTAGCAGAGGTGGTGCTTGCGGAGCGTCGAGACTTTGTTGTAAACACCAGGGACGCTGCGAGTGTACTGAGGCTCCGCTGGCTGCGCGGCTGTTTATATAGGCCTCGCTGGAGGCTGACTCTACCCGTCCAGTTCTCCGATTGGCCAAGACTGGGGTGCCCACTTTTCGCCGTCTAGGCTTGTGCTATACTTACGGAGGTTTCTATCGACGTTGCCTGACTGTTCGAAGCAGGCTGCTTATAAAGGTCGGTCCGGCACCCCAGCGCCAGACTTTAGCTCTGATTATTGGTCGTTTAGTACTGGCGCTTGGAGGCTATGAGGTGGCGCTTCTAAGCTTGTGTGATGGTGTGTGTTCATACAACCACAGGTGCCCCCCCGTTGTTTTTTAAGTTTCCGAGTATCTCAGTGGAGGTTTGATTCTTCTTCCGTATTTAGTTACGATTCCTTGTTCAGGAGCCACCACCGAGTTCACCAGTGAAAACCGTCTAAGAAGCATCTAATCTTCAACAACGACCTTTTTCTAAAAAAAAAAAAAAAAAAAAACCCTTTTTCTAAGATATCACAACAGCAGCCGACTCCGTACCTCGCTTGCCGAGCCCTAACCTCTCAAGCGAGTGTGAGTAGCCTTTTCTTAATTCGCTCTTACGTTTACCGACCGTTGAGCGTCGCCGGAAGGTAGTAGAGCCTGGTGTACCGAAAGGCCCCAGACCATCTGGGCAAACCCCATTATAGTAGGGGGGGAGCGGGTACAAGTAGGGCACCAGCCGCCTTCCGGACAAATCCGACGCCTGAGACTATACACCAACACTTAGGACTACCATGCATCACCACCAAGGAAGTCTTGGTTCATGGAGAGCTGGCTACAGCCAGTTTTCTCGCCCCTTACTACAAACACCCACCCATATAAGACCCAACACTATGCAACATAACACCAACACACGCACCAACGCCACCCCCGGCAACAACACTCAACCACGAACGACCAAGCAAACTACCACAACCATCCCAGCACAGCCCGCCAACAAATCCAACACTACCTACAAAGTCCAACTCCGCAAGATCGACCCCAGACAACAAACAGACCGACAAGTCTTTGAAGCTGCATTCAAACACTTGGAAGCCCCCCTCATACGACTCACCAGCAACTCAAACGGATTCTACGCCATAACTGATGACATCACTGCTATCGATAAACTGACCTCGGACAGAGCCACCAAACACTTTCAGAAAATAAATCTGAAACCGATCATCCCCCCAGATCTCAGAGCAAAAAGAACCATATTCATCAGACAACTGGATAGCAGCATTGGCCAACGTCAACCGCAAGAAATACAAGAAGAAATAACACGCGTGCAACAATGGGAAAAAATCATGGAAGTAAACAAAATCAAAAACTACACACACGTTATCAAAGTAACCTTCACCGACACCGCCACGACACAGCGCGCTCTCCAGAATGGGCTCCTCATGTTCAACACAAAGATCACACCATCGCAAATGGAACTAGAAAAATACACTCACCTCCGGATCTGCTTCAAATGCTACAAAATCGAGGACCATTCTACACACCAATGCACTGACAAGACACCCACTGTTCTGAATGCGCTGCTCACGACCACACCTACCAACAGTGCAGTTCACCGGACAAGAAGTGCCTCAACTGCCAAGGAAACCACCGAACACTCGCAGCCTCCTGCCCATACAGGAAAGAAGCTATCCGCAAGAAGAACGACGAACTCCAAAAAAGAGAAACCGACCAAACCAAGAGCACCTACATTGAAATCGCAAAAACGGCCATCCAACAAACTGCAAAAACAGAACATACACTCACACTCACCAGCGAAATACATATAAAACTGGCCGCTATCATCATCGAGGCCCACATCGCAAACCTCGCACAGGGAGGGGATTTCGGATCAATCTTGTCGAAGTCCCTCAAAGAAAATTACCACGTGGACACCCAGTTCCCCAATCGCGACTCACAAAAAATATTCAACATGTTCATCGAACAAAACAAACAACCCCAAGCAGACACATCGGAGACACCTGCAAATCAAGCAAGCACCGACCCCAACGACGACGCAATGGACACAAGCTACCACTCAACAGAAGAAAACTCGACCCAGGACGAAACAAGCGACGACAACTTGCAAGAAAACTGGAGGACGCAGTCCAGCCCGAAAAAGAAAACAAAAAAACGGAAAAAGAAGAAACAACCATCCTCTGAAGAATCTCCTAGACACGACAAAATAGGGGTTTCACTATTCCGCAGCGACACGCACTCACAGCATATCCCAAGCGAACCCACCAACCAACAGATAATAGAAGAACTAACAAAAAAACCTCCTGGCCTCAAAATCGCTGTCGTACACCCACACCCGGACAAAAAATGGAAAGAAATCATTGACGGCCAATTCGACCTCGAAGTGGCACCCATAGCCACAATCCCACACGAACACTTCGACATGATGAACACATGCTCAAAATCTGACACCCCCCCCACAAGAAACCCAAACACTCGACTCCATAATGGATACACACAATATGAACAAAACACTAACCGTCATCCAACACAACGTCCAACACTGGCAAAACAATAAAATCGCACAGTGCAACATCTACCGTCAATACAATCCACACATAATTCTGCTAAACTCGCACTGCATGCGTAACGACACCCCCGTCAAAATTTGGAATTACAACACATATACCACAAACAAAGCAAATGAAAATCATGCTGGAGTAGCAATAGCAATTCGCAAAGACCTTCCATTCAAGCTTCACGATACCTTTCATACAGATATGTTGGCCATCACAGTAGAAACACCACAAGGCCCAACCACACTTGCCACAACCTACATACCTCCACGCATTGATTACATAAACTACATTGACATGCACACTCTCCTTAACAGAAAACACCCCACCCACCTCCTCGCCGACATGAATGCCACACACCCCACTTTCGGATACACATACGCAAACAGGAAAGGGAGACAAATCCACTCTCTAATAGACAGGAACAAATGTCACCACATCGGCCCCAATTTCCCCACGATAATCAACCACCGTGCCGCCACTAGTCCAGACATCGTACTAACAAACACGCAAACATTCCACAACATCATACTCGAACCAGGTCCACTAACACCTTCCGACCACATCCCCATCATAGCTACAATATCAGCCAACCCTATAAAAATTCCCATCCGCCCACGACCCTCCTTCCACAATGCAAACTGGGAACTATACCGCAACATTCTCGCTGCACACACAATACCGCAAGACTTAAGCCCTACACTAGAGGACATAGACAATCACCTAATCACGTGGGAATCCCACATCAACGAAGCCTCCAACCAATCTATTCCAACTATCACACACAGAACCACACCAGGCATCAAACCCACTCATGCCACACTCGTCCTCCAAACAAGACACAAACACATCTACGACCATCTCCAACGACACGGCCACTCACCCCACTTATACAGAGAACTCCTCAGCCTCAGACAACAGATAAAAACTGCATATCAACGTATCTACTCGGCAACATGGAACAACACCATCGCTAACATCAAAAAGATGGACAATCCCAAACAATTCTGGTCCGCCATCAAACGTATGTCAGGCAACAATAAAAAACAAAGCACCCCCTACATTAAAGAAGGCGGCATCTTTTACCACTCACCACAATCCAAGGAACGTTTGTTCCGACAACACTGGTCAAACATATACTCAGGTATTGATGAGCCCAACAACGATTTCGACGTTGAACACATACACACCATAGAAACACAAACGAACGACATCGCTCCCCAAAACGAACCACACGAGACAGGAGACACTTCCCGCCTTCACCATTTCCACTACCCAGCTATCACAATCGAAGAACTCAAAAACGCACTTCGGACGTTTTCCCAAAAAGCTCCAGGACCAACTAAAATAACCACACACCACCTCAAACACTTACCGCAAAACATGCTCCAGTACCTTCTGTACATATATAACAACGCCCTCTCAGCGGGTTATTTCCCAAACAAACTGAAACACGCAATAATGATCTTCTTACCGAAGCCCTCCACCTCCCAACACGAGGTGCAAAACTACCGCCCCATCTCCCTACTCGACACCCACGTTAAGCTCTTAGATAAGATATTAACCTACAGGCTAACAGACCACCTAACCATCAATAACATCTACAACAGCCGCCAACACGGATTTCGCCACGGAAGAGGCACACACACCGCACTTGCCACGCTACACGAGACTCTCCACATTAAACAAACACAGAGAAACAAAACAGACATCATTCTACGAGATGTAAGCAAGGCCTTCGACAAAGTCTGGCACACAGGACTCAAATTCAAACTGTCACAGCTACAAATTCACCCCCTATTCACAAAAATCCTTTATAGCTTCATCACCAACCGCACCGCAGCCATACGAATCGCAAACTACACTGGCCCACCCTTCTCCATCAAGTCAGGTGTCCGCCAGGGAGCAGTCCTCTCCCCAACACTGTACAACTACTTCACACACGACCTTCCCCCACCAATACCCAATACTGACTACATAGCTTTTGCAGACGACATCACACAAATTACATCCCATAACCATTCATATAACATGGCAGCTCTTCTAACAACACGAGCCATCGCCCAAATCAACGATTACGAACGAAAATGGAAAATCCAAACCAATGCAAACAAATTCAAAATAATCGCCATCAGCCGTCGCAAACACCCAACAGTGCACATCAACAACACCCCACACCCCTACACAAACTCAGGCAAAGTTCTGGGACTCACAATCAGCACAACCGGATATGCACCCCACACCAGACAACGAGCAGCACTAGCAAACCAAAACCTCTCACGCCTTTACCGATTCAAACACCTGAACCTAGAAGTAAAACGCCAACTCTATATAGCTCTAGTAACATCCATTCTCATCTACCCAGCCATTCCCCTACACACACTTCCACCAACATCTATCTCAACACTCCAGCGCGTACAAAACCGAGCCACGAGATACATAACAAATTCAGAATGGCAAGATTTCTCCACCTCTGCACAACTACACCGCCGAGCAAACTTGCAACCAATCAACATTACACTCCACAAACACGCCAAAAGAATCTGGCAAAATATTCACGACACGCACCCACAACTCTACTTACAACTCACATTCCCGCAAGACACACCGCAAATACCGCACAAACAATTCCAGAGCTCAAAAATGAAAACACTCGCACCCCAACCGAGACCCAAATACACCTAACACGACTCTAACGACGGACGGACGGACAGACTCGACTGACCAGCACCGACTCAAGCGAATATTTTGTGTCAAAGGAGACTTAACCAACACGGCAAGCCTACCCACCCACGTTCGGTACTAATGATGCCTACTAACTAAAGACCCACCCATACAAAGCCCCGACGGGTAATTAATTTCTACCACCCTTAAACTACCTACAAAAAATACCCTCAACACTATCATCATATGCGCAAAGCGCATCTCTATTGTTTTCCTATCTATCCTTTTCCGCTTCACTCCTTCTCTTCCCGACACACTCTGTGTCAAACTCTCTTTCCGTCTTCTCTATGAGCATCGCCAAGCCAAGGAGCCACCACTGCCTGGGGGAAGGGAACTCCTTCGTAGACATCGTGTACTTTAGCGCTTGTTGGTTCCACGTGCTCCGTTTCTGTTTCGCTGCTGTCGGGTAGGTGCGCTGCTTTCACCCTGTCAATCGTTATATTGGTAGGTTTCCCTCGTATGTCTAAGGTGAAGTACTTCGGGGTCCTTTCTAGAACGCGAAAAGGGCCATCGTACGGTCTCTGCAATGATTTTCTGACCCCTCCATGTTTAACGAAAACGTTGGTTGCCGTTAGCAGGGCGTTTGGGACATTGATGTCTGTAGGCCCCTGCTGCCTTGGGAGTACTGGCTGTAATCGTGTCATTGTTTCTTGTAGCCTTTGCAGGAATTCTCCGGCTGGGAGAGTTTCGTTCTTCATTGCAGGTAGTTCTCCGGTGAGGCGTAACGTCTGCCCGTACACCATTTCTGCCGGCGAAACGTTGGCGTCTGAGTGTGGTGTGGCTCTGATGTTAAGAAGTATGAGAGGCAAAGCGTCCACCCAGTTCGCGTCGGTCACAGTAGCTTTCAGCGCTTCTTTCAATCGTCGATGTAGTCTTTCCACCAAGCCATTGCTTTGTGGATGGTAGGCTGTAGTCCGGTGTCGCTTTGTGCCCAAAGCTGCTAGGAGGTTCCTCCACAGAGTTGATTCGAACTGTACTCCTTGGTCCGTGATGATCGTCGTCGGAACTCCAAACGAAGACACCCAACCCTGGAGAAAGGCGCGGGCAGACGTTTCTGCCGTACAATCCATCATTGGTATAGCCGTGCACCATCTTGTGAAACGATCGATGCACGTAAAAAGGTACCGGTAATTCTGCGATACGGGCAGCGGTCCGACGATGTCCACGTGTATGGTTTGGAATCGTTCATTTGGAACTGGCATTTTTCCAAGTGGGCTCTTGACGTGCTTCGTAATCTTGCTCGATTGGCACGGAATACATTCTCGTGTCCACTTGCCGACATCTTTGTTGAGGCCGGGCCAGATTACTCGTTGTCTCAGGAGATCTCGCGTAGCTTGAATTCCGGGGTGACTGGCTCCGTGAAAATGCGTGAATATTGTTTTTCGGCAACTCTTGGGGATGTACGGCCTCTCCTGGCCGGTGGACACGTCGCACCACAGGGGTATTTTGCCGCCGTGTGTATTGATAGGTCGTATCTTCAGAGCACTCATTGACGCTGGATTCAGGAGCTCTTCTAATTCTGGATCTTCATTCTGTTCCTTCATTATTTCCTCGTAGTCGATTGAAGGTTCTTTTGGCAGGATTGCTGACACCATACGCGATGGCGCGTCTGCTACAGTGTTGGTGGTGCCACTGATGTGGTTGATCTCACAGTCGAACTGCGAGGGATATGACAGTTGCCTGGCCACGCGAGGATTGCTGCCCTCCGTAGATTTGTGAAGAGCGAAGCAGAGTGGTCGGTGATCCGTTTTGATCTCAAAACTCCGGCCCTCCAAGAAATGTTCAAAGTGTTGGACTGCTAAGAAGATGGCCATTAACTCCCGGTCGTAGGTGCTGTATTTGCGTTGCGTGTCGTCCAACTTCTTTGAAAAGAAGGCTACTGGTAGTTGCTCTCCTTCGATTTCCTGTTGCAATACGGCCCCCACCGCGGTGGCAGAGGCGTCCGTAACTAGGATTGTCTTGCCTTCTGGAGCCGGGTGCGCTAACATTGTGAGCTGGGAAATCTCGTTCTTCAATCTCACAAAAGCTGCGTCTTGTTCCGGGGTCCAATTGATGATTTTCTTTGAGTTCTGTGAGTAGCCTTTCGTTAGTTCGGTGAGAGATTGCATTTTTTCTGCCGCAGCTGGGAGAAATCGATGATAGTAATTGACGATTCCCAGAAACTGTCTTAGTTTTTTTATCGTCGATGGTCGTGGGAAGTTGCAGATGGCTTCTATTTTCTGTGGAAGCGGCGAGATCCCCCGAGCAGACACTCTATGCCCGAGGAAGTCTAGTTCGGGCACTCCAAAAATGCATTTTGCTGGGTGCACTTGTAGTCCCTTTTCTCGCAGACGACGGAACAGTTGCCTTAAGTGATTTTTATGCTCCTTGGCGGACGAAGATGCTATCAGCGCGTCATCTATATACGCCGTGACAAAATCCATGTCTCTGGTGATCGCATCGATGTAGCGCTGGAACGTTTGAGCAGCATTCCGGAGTCCGAAAGACATTACAGTGTACTCGTACAAGCCGAACGGTGTGGTGATGGCTGTTTTCTGGATGTCTTCAGCTTTCACCGGTATCTGGTGATAGGCCTTTACGAGGTCGATTTTTGAGAAAATTGTCTTCTTGTGCAGCTTGTAGTGGAAGTCTTGGCAGTGTGGAATGGGGTAACGATCGGGCTTCGTAACTGCGTTTAGTCGCCTGTAGTCCCCGCAGATTCTCCAAGCCCCGGGTTCGGACGACTTAGGGACCATATGCATAGGAGACGCCCAGGCGCTTTTTGATGGTCTGATGATGCCTTGATCTAACATCTTTTTGAACTCGTCCCGTGCTGCTTCGAGTTTTTCTGGAGGGAGTCTCCGCGGTCTCGCGTACACCGGGGGGCCGACCGTTTCGATGTGATGCTCTACATCTTTTCTTCCTGGTTGCGGAGTGCGTTCGTGTGAAGCCATTATCTCGGGGAACTCCTTACAAAGGTCGTTGAACTCCGGCGATGCTTGATGATCGATCCTGTGAATTTTTGCGCTGCTCAAGTTTGCTCGCTCACAAGGAATTTCTGTTTGTGTAGTTTGGATGTACAATCTTGCATTTGCTGCGTCGACGTTGATTTTGTTCGCGTGTAGGAAATCAATTCCTATGATGGGTTGACCGACATCGGCCACCACAAAATCCCATCTTACGAACAATTGAGGGGCGAGCTGGATGTTCCTTCCTGCCGTTCCGTATGAAGCTATTGGAGTATTGTTGGCTGCTAGCAAATCGTAGGACGGAGGTCTGGTCGAACTTTTTCCGTCGGGAGGGATTAAACTGACCGCCGAGCCAGTATCGACCAGATATCGGACGTTGTTCGCGTCTTTAACGTACAACAGCTCGCCTGCTCTTGCCTGCGTGAAAGATGGGGCGCCTACCATCCTCCGCGGCCGTCGTTTCCCGCAAGGCTGCACGGTTGTTTATATAGGCCTCGCTGGAGGCTGACTCTACCCGTCCAGGTCTCCGATTGGCCAAGACTGGGGTGCCCACTTTTCGCCGTCTAGGCTTGTGCTTTACTTACGGAGGTTTCTATCGACGTTGCCTGACTGTTCGAAGCAGGCTGCTTATAAAGGTCGGTCCGGCACCCCAGCGCGGACTCTCGTGAATGCGCCGTGGATGGTTTGTGGCTCTCTTTGTGCGATTAATGTGCTTAAAAACCATTCTTTCTTCAGCTACCTAATTTTTATATTTTTCTATTCTTTCTATTTGAAAGCTTAAGAGGTAGCTTAGTCGGATCGGAGTGTGGTTTTTGACCACCGGCCCCGGGGCAACCCCTCCGGGCCAGAGGTGAGAATTTTTTTCAACTATTGCCTTTTTCATTTGTCTCCGTCATTCTATTCCGGTGATCTTGTGCATACTTGTTTAAATGTATTGATGTTGTATAGTTTGCTGTGTTGATGTGTATAGTTTACTGTATTGATATTGTATAGTTAGGTGTATAAGTGTTGTATAGTTTAATGTATTAGTGTTGTACAGTTTAATGTATTTTCATTGTATAGTTTAATGTATCAGTACTGTACAGTTTAACGTATTCAATCTAGATTTCGCCAGTTAAGGAACCTGATATCTCACTCAATTAAACTGCAGCTAGGTGTGCCCTAAGTTGGTTCCAAATTGTGTGGTCGAAAGTTGTATATATTGAAGTATAATACTGTATATTGTATTGTAAATATAATAAGGGTAGGGCTAGGCGTTTTCCGATATGCCTCCCCCAGATCGGGGGAGGGGAGCTGCTGCTGGGCGGGGAGGCTTGGGTGGCCGCCCCCCCAGGGCCCCTCTTCTTCCAAACCCTCGTTCCACTTCTAAAACTAGGAATGCTATTCCGGGGTCCCTCCCCATAAATCCTAGTAACCTTCCACCCACGGTACTCATACCGCCAACTTCAAGCAGTGCCGCAACCGGTTCTGCACATAGAACCAAATCACCAACGTACAGAATACAACTAAAACTTATTGACAGTTCAAAGCCAGTAGATAAAACAAAAATTTTCGAAACGACCTTTAAAGACCTCAATGCTCCCCTTATTCGACTAACTCCCACCAAAACCGGTTTTTATGCAGTAACAGATGATGCCACCTCAGTTGACAAACTAACCTCAAGCAAAGCAATTAATGCATTTCAGAAATTGAACATCATTCCAGCCATTCCCCCGGACCTAAGAGCAAAAAGATCGATTTTTGTTAGACAAATAGACGGTGAAATAGGCTCAAGACCTGCAGAAGAAATAAAAGCAGAAATCCAGCAACAAAACTCATGGCTATCAGTAACAGAAATAGTCAAAATAAAACAATACACTCATCTAATCAAACTGATAACTTCCGATACTACTACTGCACAAAGGATCCTCCGAGATGGTTTTTACATGTTCCACACGAAAATTACACCCTATCAATGTGAACAAGAGCAATATACACACATCCTCATCTGCTACAAATGCTATAAATATGAAGACCACCCAACAAACAAATGCACCCAACAAACTCAATACTGCTCAGAATGCTCCTCTCAAGAACACACGTACGAGCAATGCACAAGCACACTCAAGCAATGCCTCAACTGTAATGGACCTCATAGGACATTAGCATCAAGTTGCCCGTACAGAAAAAATGTAATTAAACAAAAAATCGAAAATGAAAAACATGAACAGCATCAGCAAACCCAAAACACCTATGCTGAAATTGCGAAGCACGCAATTCAACAAACAAACCCCCCCGAACATACTCTCACACTAACTACAAAAACACACATAAAACTCACAGCACTCATATTGGAAGCACATATAGCAGCGCTCAATAGAACCCAAAAATTTGGTGACATTCTATCGCAATCTCTAAAAATGAATTTCAATATTGACACCACCTTTCCAGATCGAGACTCTGCAGCAATTTTCAACTTCTATTACAAATCAGAATCAACCCCACAGGAAACGGAAACTGACCAAGAAAAAACGGTGGATGTGTCTCTGGAATGTGAGCAGGAGCTCGTGGAGGAGGCCATGGAAACGGAGGCGAGAGCAAAGCGTAGGATCAGTGATGACGTTGGAAATTCAAGCATAGTACTGGACAATAAGCACAACCTTAATATCAAACTCTACAGGAATTTCCTCGACAACTCACCAATTCCAGAAAATCCCCCGAAAGAATGGTACATCCAGGAATTCAATAGAAAAGAAGATGACAAAGGATTAAAATTTACTGTTCAAGACATGAGATCGCAAACATTACTGGAATACATAAACAATAACAGGGTACAATTCACAAGAACAAAAATAAACATCATCCCTTATGAGGACTTCACAAACCTTCCAAGACACCAGTCACTAATAGCAGTCACTAAGAAACCCAAAAAATTAATTGCTCAAAAATGAATTTGAAGAAAATAACAATAATTCAACACAACGTACAATCATGGAATACCAATAAAATCACTCTGTCCAACATATACAACACGCTAGACCCGGACATAATACTTATCAATAGTCACTGCCTCATAAATAACCAACCCCTCAAGATCTTCAATTACAATACATTCTACTCAAATAAGTTGAACGAAAATCACGCAGGCACCGCAATAGCTCTTAAGAAAAACATTTCATGCAGACTTCACGATAATTTTCATTCAGACATGATGGCAGTAACAATAGACACATTTCAAGGACCAATCACTATAGGCACTACTTATACACCCCCCAGAACGGACTATCTGCACTTTATAGACTTTCACACGCTTTTTAACAGACCTCATCCAACTTACTTTCTTGGAGACATAAATGCAGCACATAGTATAACAGGATATTCACATAGGAACAATAGAGGTAACCATCTCTACTACCTAATTTCAAAACAAAAATGCACACACATTGGACCCTTATTTCCCACCCTAATAACTCACAATAGCACCACCTCATCCGATGTAGTTCTACAAAACAAGCATGCATTCCATAATATTTTCTTGAAGCCCGGCCCCATCACACCATCGGATCACATTCCAATAATCGCCACCATCACAGCCAACCCAATACAAATTCCCATCAAACCGCGAAGACACTATCATAAAGCAAACTGGAATTTATACAAGCAGTTACTATCACCTATCACACCCCCTTCACAGCTGGATCCAACTATTAACGAAATAAACAAGTACCTAGACGCATGGACCAAACACGTGCAGGATGCCACAAATACAGCAGTCCCACTCATAACCCATAGGATAATCCCGGGGATCAAACCAACTCACGAAACTTTGACGATACAAGCACAATACCGACAGACAACCCAATTTATCTCCAGATATGGGCCATCTGTTGGTTTGAACCGACATTTGAACACAATAAGATTCCGTTTACAAGATATTTACAAAGGCAAATACCAGCAAGCTTGGGAGGATTTAATTCATAACCTTAAACTGCAGGAGGATCCGAAAATGTTTTGGTCCTCCTGCAAGACGATGATGGGCGGCAACACCAAACAACAAATACCATACATAGAACATAATAAAGAACAGTTATAAACTCCTCAAGAAAAAGAACCCATCTTCAGAGCACATTGGAAGGAAATATTTACAGAACAAGATGAACCCCACTTCGACAGAGAACACATTGCAATAGTACAAGAACAAATGAACAACATAGCAAATACAATCAAACCATACCGAACTGGAAATATCAACAGATTGGACCCTATACATTTTCCCCCTATTACATATGAAGAACTATTACAAGCGCTGAGACCGTTTAAACAGAAAGCACCAGGGACAACGGAAATAACCACCTTACAACTTAAAAACTTACCAAAAAACATGATTTACTTTCTGATTTATATTTTCAATATGTCCATATCAGCTGGGTACTTCCCGAACAATCTAAAGCATGCCATAATGATTTTCCTCCCAAAACCAAACACATCCCCAAAATCAGTTCAAAAAAACAGACCAATTTCCCTCCTGGATGTACACGGCAAACTACTAGATAAAATTTTAAATAATAGGTTAACAAATTTCCTTACAATTCATAATCATTTAAATAGCAGACAACACGGTTTCAGATGTAATAGAGGCACACATACCGCACTGGCAACCCTGCACGAATCAATTTCCATTCAATTAGCACAAAAATTCACAATAGACATTTGCTTAAGAGATGTTAAAAAAGCATTCGACAAGGTATGGCACTCTGGTCTCATCTTCAAACTTTCACAAATCAATCTTCACCCTTTATTTCTCCGGACCCTGAACAATTACCTTAATAGTAGGACAGCCTCAATAAGAATATCCAATTATATAGGGCCGAGATTCTCACTGTGTACAGGTGTGCCCCAAGGAGCATGCCTATCCCCTACACTTTTCAGCTTTTATACTCATGATTTACCACCGCCGCTACCTAAAACAGATTACATATGTTTTGCAGATGACATCACACAGATAACAGCCGGGAAATATTCACCAAAATACGCGACAGCCAACACCAAAAAAGCAATAGAACAAATAAACACGTTTGAGAGAAAATGGAAAATATTAACCAATAGTAGTAAATTTGCCATAATCCCTATAAATAGAAGGAAAACATTTGAAGTTACCATAAATGACAAATCAATACCATACACAAATAAAGGAAAAGTCCTGGGGTTGAACATAACAACACATGGTATTTCATCACAAGCCTCCATTAGACAAGCAATAGCCTACAAAAATCTAGAAAAAATTTACCGTTTTACTCACCTCAGTACAGAAACCAAACTGAAACTATATATATGGCCTTTGTAAGATCAGCATTAATATACCCAGTCATACCTTTACACACAGCATCAGCAACAGCAATATCCAAATTACAAAGAGTTCAAAACAAAGCACTTAGATTTATTACCGGCACAAGTTCGATAGAAGCAGTACCATCCAAACACCTGCACAATCATCTAAATGTCCCTCCCATAAACATACTGCTGCACGAGCATGCTAACAGGATCTGGCACAACATGCAGCGATTCGATCCAGACCTGTATACAAAATTAAGTTTTCCTCCGGAGCTTATCCCCAATCAACATTCCAGATTTAAAAGCTCTAGACTACTTGCAATGGCCCCCCCTCCACCTCCAAAATATACATGAACCAACAACCTTGCCAGGAAGACCTACTAAGACAATTTCTAGTCCTTTTAGGAGGACGTGGGGGAAGACCAAACAAATTTCATTAGTATTTTTTATTTTTTGTTTTCTGGGGTTTTGGCGAGCGGTAGGACGGTCTTCCCCCCCATGGGTGGGAAGCCAAAACCCCAGACTTTTAACTTCATTTCAGTTGCACTGACATACACAAAGACTTTTTCATTAATTATTTTTCATTACTTTAAAAGTTCTTAAATTCCTGTTTGCTTGCACCTCTAATTACCCAATAGCCTATTGGTTTAAATGTATACAGTGTAAAGTGCATGTCTGCAAAACTGTATCTAGGTGTATATAATGCAAGATGGGCACAGGCGCTATTATTGTTAATAAGTAGAGAAAACAAGTTACTTGAAATGTATATATGTATGTAGATATATATGGTAGGTCGTAGTAGCGTAACACATGTGCGCGTGTATTTAAGAGATGGACAACACTCGTAAATAAGGTAGTGAATGAGTTAAAACTTATTCTTTAATTATAGGCGCTAGATGATGTACATGTGTAGATATTAGATTGTATATACTCGTAGTTCATAACTAGATAGGCCTGTCATAGTTCAGTAACAAAGAATGGAGTTTTAGGTATTGCTTACTGTGTAGGTAAGACAAGTATAATTGTTTAGATAGCTAGGATGTAATGTAGGTAATGTGAAAAAAAAAATAAAAAAAAAATAAAAAAAAATAAAAAATATAAAAAAAAATAAAAAAAATTAAATAAAAATAAACAAATAATTGAAAAAAAAGAAAGAAAAAAAAATTGAAAACAAAAAAAAAATAAAAAAATTAAAATGAATAAATAAATAAATAAACTAAAAAAAAAATTATAGAAAAAAAACTAGAAAAAAAACAAAGAAAAAAATAAAAAAAATAACAAATAAAAAAAAACAAAAAAAAACAAAAAAAAAACAATAATAAAAAAAAATCGTGTACATATGCATATAGGTGTGCATGCGTATAGTGTGCGTGTGTGTGTAGGTTAGTGGGTGTAAGAGTATGGGAACGTTTATAACCCTTGTGTGCTCATGTGTCGTGTGTGTGGGTGGTGTTGTGTATATATGTATGATAAAACCAAGCTTTATATACTGATATGTATGCGTGTATTGTGTGTGTGCGTAATTGAAAAAAAAAAACAAGTATGTGTGCACGTGTCGGGTATGTGTGTGTATATGAATGTAAAATTTGTATATATGCATATGTATGAAAAAAAAAAAATGATGGAAAAAAATAAAAAAAAAAAAAATTCGGTATATACAAATGTATAGGTTGGTATGCAGTATATGTATATATAGTTTATGTATATAGGGACTTGTAGACGAGCACAAATTCTCCTAAGCTTAAATTAAAATTCACTCGGTGTACGGATTTCTCATGTCGCCCTCAACCGGATATAATAAGACAATAGAGCACAGTAGACGCGGCATAATACAAAACATGAAATCACTTTTAGCATAAAAAGCCCTGACAGGTACTTTTCCCTTATTATATTAACTAACTAGCAGTATAAATTATACAAGATGCACATGATCACCTAATTATGCGTTAAGCGCCTTTTCTTCTTCCACTATCCTTTTCCTTTTCTCTCCTCCTTTTTCCCTTCTGGCACACACTGTGCCAAACTCTAATTCTCTTCTCTTCTTTCCTATTGTCACCGCCCCCCCCCCGCCCCCAGCGCCAGACTTTAGCTCTGATTATTGGTCGTTTAGTACTGGAGCTTGGAGGCTATGAGGTGGCGCTTCTAAGCTTGTGTGATGGTGTGTGTTCATACCACCACAACGTTATGTTTTTCTTGCTCAATTTCATCTTAGCACGGCCAATCATTGGGTAAATAATGTTGAGCTCTTGCTCTGGAGCTCCATTGGCATTGCAAGCGCAAAATTCAGTACAGCCACATTGAAGGCTAAGAAGCAAGGCCAGAAACTTGAAGTTTGTATAAATATGCTAGCTGTGGTCATCATACTGCATGGTTGTTAGAATGACTTTCAGATTTTTACATGATTCTTTCATGGTCACGCAATAAGCTGTTGGAACAGATGGCAAAGTGTTACCGTTATAGAGCAGAACAGCTTTGATGCTATCTTTGGTTGCATTCATAAAAAGTCGCCAGTTGGTCTTATCATACAGTATTTCCACATACACATATACCAGACTTTTTCCTTCTACGGGAGGGTAGCCGACAGCAAGCCACAACCATTCACTTAGTCACTAGGACGCGAGAGAGGCAGCACAAGCCGCATCAGAAGTGCCCAGATCAACAGCAGCCCAGCACAACCCCCTTACACAGTCAGGCCCGGCCGCCATAGCTGGCTTACCACGACCGCTTCATTTGTGTGCAGCCTCTCCTTGCACATGACATAATTACGCCCTTATTCACTTCTTCCACTCACTTCTGTCCGCAGTCATCCGTTTCGCCACGTCCACAGTCACACTCCTCTCATACAATGCACGTTTCACATTGGGCTCAACATATCCTCACCAGAATGTTCATTTTTCAAAATTCACTGTTCACTTTTTTATTTCACCTAGAGTAACGAAAATGCATACAGTTGCGTAGAATTAAATTCTAAACATATTTGCCTCAACAAAAATTTTCGATTTCCGCAGTAGAAAAAAGTTATTGGCCGAACATACAAACTATTTATATTAGCTCAAAACCCTACTCCTACAATTTTCAACTTAGAAGCTTGATTTTGGTCTCATTCGACGCGAAAGGACTCCGGCACTTCGAAAATGAAGCGTTTTTTCAAGTTTCGAAATACAAATGGTTTTATTAAATTTTTAGTGGAAACAAATTTTCTCATAAAAATGCCAGATTTTTCATCATAAAATCTTATTTGGAATTCAAATGTAATTCTTCTACTCTACGTTGTTCCCGCTGTCTTTCCGCGTCGAATGGGACCAAAATCAAGCTTCTAAGTTGAAATTTGTAGAAGGGGTAGCATTTTGAGGGAATTTATATAATTTTGTATGTTTGCACGATAACTTTTTTCTATTGCAAAAATTGAAAAATTTTATGGAAACATGTGTTCAGAATTCCATTTTATATATCGTTATGCATTTTCGTTTATCTAGTTGCGATAGAAATCCATAAGCCTAAAAATGTGGAAAATTAGGCATATTAAAAAAATCAATAGAAAAAACACTAATTTTGTATATTCGAAATTCAAAAAATGCTACATTTTTGAGATGCTGGAGTCTTTCCGCGTCGTATAAGACCAAAATCAAGCTTCTACGTTGGAAATTGTAGGAGTAGCGTTATGTGCTAATGTGTGTAAAATGTCATGTATTCAGTGAATAACTTTTTTTCATTGCAAAATTCGAAATTTTATAGCAGCAAATGTGTTCGGAATTGTATTTTACAAATCTGTATGCATTTTTGATCCCTAGGTGCAATTGAAAAGTGTACAGTGAGATTTGATATATTAGGTTGAATCAAGGGTAGTAAATCCTCTTAATCTGAACGTTTGGGCACAGGTAAAACTTTTAAGTGCTCTTTTGAGCTCGTTTCTTATTGTAAATTTAGGAAAGCGGTGTGTTTTTGCTTTCCTGTAGTACAGCCTGTACAGTCTTGGTGACAGTAGTACTGTCATTAGAGTGATCTTTCTGCTTACGCCGAACCATTAGCGCACCAAACTTCTTGTGGTCATATATTCCTGCATACGAAGCGCTCAATATCTTTCCACACGTAAAGGCCCGTTTACACTAGGGGCGTCACACGGGTGTCAAGCGCCTCACCGCCCTTCTGTGCAGCAGCTATGTACGCTTCAGGCGGGCATCCGAGTGATTGACCAGCTAGCCCTGCCCTGCCGCCCTGCCTCTTGCAACCCAGTCGCGGCCACAGATCATATACTAGAAGATCCTCAACTTATCACTAAGTGAGTTTCAGCCTTGTCGACAATTACGTAGAGGGCAATTGGCCAATGACGGAGCCGGTAAATTGTTACGTGTCTCTAGTTTGAATCTGAAGTCGTTAGTCGGCTGTGAGCCTTTGACAGAGGTGTAACGAAGATTGCAGCAGAAATGGCTTCTTACGTGCGCTTAAAAAATGCGTAGTGGAAAAGTGTGCTACCTATTTTTAGCATTTTTTTTTATCACTCAAACATCTAAATTTCTTCGTTATCGTATTGTTTCGACTAATATAAGAATCTGGTATTTAATGGTTTAAAATGTTGATGAACTCTTTCCGAAAAACTGAATATACGGCACCAACGTTTTATCACTTTTAGAACCTGAGGCTAATTTAAAAGCGCCTTAGTTTATAAATATAAATTGTAAATATGTTCATGAATGCACATTCACGTTTATGTATAGTAAAGGACAATATAAAAAAGTGTTATCAATATAATCGAAATGTACTACTTTGGCTTTCACTATCCTTATTACGCCAAGAAACGCTTCTTAACTTTTGAATAAAAACTTGAGTTCCAATCCTAACGAGTATCATAGTAAAGCCTGGATACGCAGCCAATTGAAAGCCTTGTCAACAATGACGTCAGCCACGAGTCATGGCTGCTAGAAGCTGATTGGTTGGCGTGCATGAGTACGTTTGTCTAGAGCGGACTTGCGGTCCACCGTAGTTTTGCAGTTCTTCTTATGTAAGTGTTCTGTGGTCGCGGCACTCAGTCGGCTTCTGCCCGAGGTTAAGGGAGGTAGTCTATGCGTTAACGCTTCAGCTAGAACTATGGAGAGCAACACCACATATGTACGGTCTCATTTTTCAGTAGAAACCTCAATTGAAGTATACAGAGCTCTTGCCATTTATGTATTTAAAATAATCTTTTCACCTTAGCTTATGTGTTTTAGGTACATTTTGAAATACAACTGAGATGGGTACGTGTCTTGGAAATCTAAGTTTCATTAGAAATAAAACCACAAGCAACGGAATAAAATTCATTTTTCTAAAAAGGGGCATTCAGACTAGCGCTAGTTTCTACTCTTCATTATCAGTGAATGCTCTGAAAATAAGATCAACAATATTTAAAATTGATATTTCAATAATTGCTAAATATAAATACAGCCTATATAATATACAATTGGCAGGCACTTTGATCGCAGTTAAGAACGGGTTTCTGCTCAAAAATGTACATTGATTCTAAAATCCGGAGAGCGCTATTACACGTAGAATCTAAAATTAAAAAATCATCCAAAGAGAAAATATGGTTGGTGTTTTCACAGTGAAGTCTAGGCGAAGACTGAGATGGTGTTACTAGCGGCCTATTAGTTCTAAATGATTTGCCTAGATGTTGGTAAAATCTTTTCTTCGACTGTTTCAGAGTGCTCCCAATGTAGGAACTCTGGCAAGTTCAACACTGATATTTATACACAATACTAGGGAACAACTCTTTCGGCAGTCTACCTTTACACTGGAAAAATGATTTTATTTGTAAACTGTTGCGGAAAACGAAATTGAAATCGAGTTAGGGATAAAATTTTCTCAAATTCCTAGTTAAACATGATTTTTCAATTTTAGATTCTACGTGTAATAGCGATCTCCGAATTTCAGAATCAATGTACATTTTTACGCAGAAACCAGTTTTTAACCACGATCAAAGTGCCTGCCAATTGTATATTATATAGGCTGTAGATATATTTAGCAATTATTGAAATATCAATTTTTAAATATTGTTGATCTTATTTTCAGAGCATTCATTGATAATGAAAAGTCGAAACTAGCGCTAGTCTAAATGCCCCTTTCTAGAAAAATGAATTTTATTCCGTTGTTTTTGCAATACAAATGCTGGGAATAACGTCTACCTTATTTTTTTTCATGGAAATTTTGTGTCAAAAATTTCTACCATACTACACTTATTCATTATATAAGTTTTTCGCTATATTGAAATGAACTGGAAATGTGAATTATTTTTGCAACTAAATAATGATCTAACAATGGAATTATTTTGAAAGGATTCAATAAACAAAATGGAAAAATAATTGTTTCACCAAACTTCAAGTAGTCATCCTTCAATACAACTTCACACGTTTCAATAACAATTGAACTCAATGCAGATTTTGAGTGCAGTCTTGTTTAGTTTCGAAAATCCAATTATTTTTACCCGAAAGTTCTCTGAAGATTTGAATGTTTGAACCCCTCTCGTCTCTTCTCTGCAACCATTTTTTAACCCAAATGCTGCGATGCCTACATTTTTTCTCTTCACAACAGCACACCCTAAAATAATTGCCCACAGCTCTTCTTCACTCACATCCATCGTCACAGGTGTCTAGATGCCGACTGAATTGTGTGACAGGCGCGTGTATCAAAAAATGAGTGTGAACAGTTGTAGGCGTCAGCAAGCGCTGCAGAGGCGCGCGCCAAGCGCTTGCCCAACCCTGTCGTTGCTCCGGTGTAAACGGGCCTTAAGGCAACACACATGAGGAACCCTAGGCTTGTCCTGGTCTCCTATGTCACAGTCAAAGTGGGCTTTGTTTAATTTTTTGGTACGGCGAGTGATGCTGAACTTTTCTTTAGTTAATGTTCATTCCCCGCACGCATAGCAGGATCTATTTTGATCATTTTTGCACTGTTTTGCACCATTGTTGAAACATATGAGATCTGAAAAAATATACTCAAGATTTAAAAAATAAAGTATTGGGTAAAAAATTAAATTAAATACAAGCACGAAATAGTAAATGTGGGCCACACTCAAAATTTACAAGATATCCTGGCCCATTTTTACATGCAAAAACATGAGATATCCATTTCTGCTTGCTTTCTGCTAAAATTCTGTGCAGTGACAATTTTTCGAGAAGCAAACCTAATTACACAAGAAGGCCAAAAATGGATTTGCCTTGTTAATGGCCGCAAATTTCTTGTATTTTTGCGTGTTTCATAGTGTTGTCAACTCAGAGTCGTAGCAACAATAAGGTTCCAAACGAACTTGTTTTATATAACTGATCGGATATCTTCCAAAAGTTGTTAATATTTAATAACAGTCATTACTTTCAAAGGAATCGCGAACTTTTAAACATTTCCCACAGCTATTTCATGGGTGAAGGACATATGCTATGCAAAGCATATAATTTTTTACAATTACCACTGGTAAAAGTTTCATTTATCAGTTTGAAGTGAAGGTAAAATCTGATATAAAGACGATAATGAATTTTAAGACACGCACATTATCGAAACGTCCATTATACCTAACACAAAATTTTCATGGTTTTCAAAAACATCAGTCGATCTGTAAGCCCGTTTGAAAATCAAGGACGTGTCGCCAGTGAATTAGAGACGAGACAGTCGATCAGGTATGAAATTAAGGCGAATCGGCCGGCTCGGCCTTATAACTCTCTCTCCGCGCTCTCAACTACGTACGGTTAAAATTGAACGTGATATTTTAAGCCGGCCAGTTTGAATTGAGGGTGCAAAATTTTCAGTTGGTTATCGGCCGTAATATTTGAGGACGGCCATTAGTTGTTTTAAGGAATGCAAATGTCGTTGAATTATTTTCGTATAAAGGACGGACTTAGCTATGAAACGTGTGTTTTAAAATTGTAGTGTGCGCTGCATCAAGCTTGACACTATACGAATATTTAATTTGATATTCATCTTTCTCCAAAAATGTTCACAAGAAAGTAAAGGAACAGTTTACTGTGAAATACAGTAAAAAGCATTGGTGCGTTTACTTGAGTTCATTTATGTACTCGTACAGTACCATTGTTATGGGTATGTTTTTACTTCGTTCTTCATTACCAGACAAGTCAAACATATTACTGCGGTCCCTACAATCTCTCTCTTAGAAGAAAAGTGATACCTAATGAGAGGTCATGAATATTGATTATCATCAACGCAATATTCTAAGTTGAGAAATGACATTCTAGAATGAAACCAATTTGATCGTTTTAAAGTTCTAAATTCATTCTGACGAATTTAATTATAATTCGGAAAATCTTAAAATGAAAAGCAACGAAAAAGAAAATGAATATATTGCAAATCATAGTGATTCGAATGATACCTAAGATCATTCATTCAAGAAGAACATGATTTCAAACAGTGCTAAGCGAAAACGTATTTTATAATGATAGTTTCTAATAGCAATTTTTCTGATGATAACCGCTATTGTTTCCCAGAAAAAATATCGCATAAGTAGGGTTTGCATCCCGGGAACCCGAATGATTTGGGGCCGAAATTTTCTGGTCCGGGAATTCGTTTTTTCCTGTGAATTAATATTGCTACAGTTAATATTATTATTTCGATTACACCACTACACGATGTAGTCTACACTATCTCAACACTATTGTATCAGAATATAAATTTCTACTTAGCATCACTCAATAACTCAAACACCGCAATCATTGCATCAGCATTTGCCTGTCGCACGTGGACGTGGTGTGTGATTATGGTTTTTCCTATGTAAAGTTTACGAGTCCGTACGTGTTTTCAGTGACTTCAATTACTTTGTAAATGAAGAATACGCTATTAATAATATTAATGTACACATTTTAATGCACTAATATTATGTTTATATTTTGATGGTGCCAACTGCTATGTTACATTTTGTGTTTTGGTTTTGCAAGTAGTAAAGAATATATTGTAATAGATACGATGGCAACGCCAGATGTTGTAGAAACTAGAGCCTCTGTGTGGCGATGCAGATCATCTGATCTGTATCGCCACGATGATATCTAAGGCTTAGTTATCGCAGCATCAATGTTCATAGATCGTAAGTTGCTTTCTGAACCTGTTAGGCTGATATATATTAAACACTGTAAATTGTTCATGTAATTTAAAATGTAAGTAGTCATTACTGACCGTTAATTTTAAAAAATTATAATAGTGTAAATGTACAAATATGAAGAAATTCCGGGATTGCTGGGTTTTCATTTCGTCCCGGGATTGCAAACTCTACTATGAAGGTATCTGACTATTTGTCACACATCAGCTGGAATAGTTCAATAAATCACGCGGGAGGTAAATATGCATGTGTACTTGATTTCACGTTCAATTTTATTGTTCGGTCTTTCCAAGTTTTCATGAAAGGTTGTTAGTTAATGTTTTTAAGTAATTGAATTTTAAGAATAAGTAAATTTTAGCAATGTGACCAAATTTTAAACTCGAACAATAAAAAAAACGAATTTAGTCGTTGAGTGCGTTTTAAACATACGTCACTTACCACAACACTTAAATCGAAAGCTAAAGATCGATAATTATTTTTACTCAATTTAAAACAAAGACTTCATCATCAACGAAATGTATTGAAAATACCGAAGATGTATTAAACGAAAAACATGTGTGTGGAAAATAAATTTGCTCGTAATTTTTCAAGGTTTCGGTGAAAACGAGGTCGATGCATGAATAATCGAAGACAAATCGAGGATCAATATAAAAATTACCCTAGCCTTGCCAGTTTGAAGTAGAATTTAATAAAAAAAAAGTACAATGAAATGCACCCTTACATCCATGCATGCGCACGTGAAATATGATTTGTTTTGTATATATTTTTGTCTAATATGTTTTCTTCTACAAAAATGTTCGTCTAGTGTTATGTATTCTTTCATGAATATATTTCGAGCATTCAAACGTTATTTCTTGTTAATAAATTAACCCTAAAAATTTGCTATATGAGCTCGTGAGTCGGCCAGTGAGTCCGAGACACCGGGCGGCGCTGCGCCGCGCTGGCTGACTGGCCGTTAATGACTTAGTAATGTTGCGTCACGTAATGTGACTGTGTTCTTCACAAGGATTGCGTAAAATATATTGTGACGAAATATTGCATGTTAAACATTCCGAGATGTTAGAACATTATTTTTTGCATAATTAGAATTTGTATATACATACATATACCGGGCTTATCCTCCCTATGGGAGGGTAGCCGACAGCAGGCCACAATCACCACACTTAGTCCCTAGTGGACGAGAGAGGCAGCACTGGCCGCACTTGAACTGCCAGGATCAGCAACAGCCCAGCACAACCACCTTCCACAGTCAGGCCCGACAGCCATAGCTGGTTTACCCCGACCGCTTCATTGAGTGCAGCCCCTCCCCCCGCACAGGACAGGTCAACCCCATCACACGCGGGCAACTTCCAGTATCGCGTTAAAAATAAAATTACCTTCTTGTCAGGCCGCACAGGGGTTGTCGAACCTTTTGTGTTAGTTACCCATAATCTTAAGTATTTTCTTTATGTGTCCAGCTCCCTGAACCCCGACTTGTCTGTTTCTCTGCGCTGATGTTGCGTCTGTGCATTTACTTTAGTTAGCCCTTAAATATCATTTGTCTCATATGTCGATATTCCAATGTTTTTTTGTGTTACCTAGCTAAATACGACTAATGTTTTAAATGCAATTTTGAGTGTTGTACCCTGTTATGCAATAGCTCATGTCTGTACTCACTATTTTTGCAATAGAAAATAAATCACTGTCTTTGTTAAAATATATCAGTGTATGTAATAGGGACTTCAAAGAGATTCAGCATTAAACAAGTCACACCCTGAGGTCAAAAGAGTTTCCTATCTCCTTGTTGACGCAGGCTTTAGTCTTATACGACAACTCGCCTAACAAGGGGTTTAAGGAGCCACCTCGGAAGGACGAACTATGTCGCATAGTTTGTCGTAAGGAAGACGCTGTCGCAGTTCGGCACTAACAGAATTCACTTCTGTTGCCCTAGCGGTCTCATACGGCGCAGACAGTTGCTCGTCTTCCTAACGGTGCCACCGTAGTTCGGCACTAACAGAATTTACTTCTGTTGCCCTAGCGGACTTATTACGGCGTAGGTGGTACCCGCACAAACCTCACTCTAACGGTACCACCGTAGTTCGGCACTAACAGAATTTACTTCTGTTGCCCTAGCGGACTTATTACGGCGTAGGTGGTACCCACACAAACCTCCCTCCACACACATAACGGTACCACCGTAGTTCGGCACTAACAGAATTTACTTCTGTTGCCCTAGCGGACTTGTTACGGCGTAGGCGGTACCCACACGAACCTCAGGAAGGGAAGCTGCGAAGAAAAGCTAGCCCCCCGGAAAAAGGTAGCTGTACCGAAGACAGCCCCCTTTTTCCACGAACCCTCACGTCGACCGCACGACGGTATCGACATATTCTGGAGCCCGAACAGGGACCCAGAAGCTTTGCGCGACTACCAACGTTGCCTGGGATTTCTGGGTTCTACACAACTACGCGGACACCGCACCATTAAAACAAGATGAACCTCGTCGCTCAAGCTCGAGAATACGTCGAAGCCCTTGGCCTCACTCCCACCGATGCGGAGTACAGGGAAGAATTTACCAGCCGCCTGAGGCATCTGGAAGAAGCGGAACGAGAAGCCGCAGAACGAGCAGCGGAACGAGAAGCTGCGGAGCGAGAAGCCGCAGAACGAGCAGCAGAACGAGAAGCTGCAGAACGAGCAGCGGAACGGGAAGCTGAACGAGAAGCAGCACAACGAGACCACGAGCTCAGACTCAGACAACTCGATGCTCAAATCGCTCCTCAAAATGCTAGAGTCAAGATTCCTCCACCGGCTCCATTCGATCCCACGAAAGAAAGGATGGACGAATTTTTGCAACGATTCTGCACTCACACCACAGCGATGGGATTTACTGAAGTCGATGCTGTTGTCATGCTCCATAATTTGATCACACCGAAGGAACGTCGACTCATCGATACCCTGCCCGCAGCAGATCGCTTCAAGCTTCCTGAAATTTAATTGCTCCTACTAGATGCTCATAAAGTTACTCCGGCAAAACTACGTGCCAACTACTACGAATTGAAGCCAGAAGAAGGCGACAATATGTCACGTTACCTACGGCGACTCGAACAATCCTTTGACGCTTGGTTAAAAGGATGCAACATCGAAGCCAACTACGAGACTCTTCGTGGCTTCCTTATTGTTGACCGAGCTTATTCAAGTTTGCCGCCCTTCCTCGCTACTCAATTGCGTGACAGGGGTGGTAACAGTCGCAAGCCTAGGAGAGCAAGGTGATAGCTTCTTGCAAGCAAGACCTCATACATCGCTCCATCAGCTTTGTAAGGGTCGCACACTGACATCGACGACGGATGCGGGCCGTCCAGCACTCAAAGCATCATCAGCACCAGAGCGCCGCTCGACATTTCCTGTCCGAGCCCCTAGCACCCCAGCAAGATCAACCAACTCCAGTAACAACTCTCGAGGAACGCCACCAAGAACTTCTAACCTTCGTGATGTTCCCACCAGCTCAAGATCGATCAACACTCCGCAGCGTGAGGAACAACGAGGACCTTACACTGGATATTACTGCACTTTCCATGGCCCCAACCGATCACATTCCAGTGATGAGTGCTGCCAGTTACAGAGGAGGCAAGGTGATAGCCACAGTAGTGGAGCAGCAGCCCATGCAAGCTCACCTATCTCCAGTACTACAGGTCGAGTAAACAATCTAACAACGCATGAAGAAGCAGATGAATACGACGATATTCCCCCAGTCGCATGCAATCACATTGCCTCAAACAAACTGATCGAATTGGGACAACTGAAAACATGCTCCGGCACTGTGAACCAACAACCCGTCCAAGTACTACTCGATGGAGGAGCAACAGCGGTCTTCGTCAAGAAGGCTCTCGTCCCAGCTGACGCCATTTTGAAGAAAGAAATTACCGTTCGGCTGGCCAACAATCATTCCTTCGAAGCGCCTCTTGCCCGGGTCACTCTCGTTTGCCCCTACTACCATGAAGAGGTGACAGCCGTAGCCATGGAAGAACTCTCCCATGATGTCATCCTCGGCCGAGTTCCCGGAACCACCTCCTTCGAAGAACAGATGATCGACCATGAAGAGCAACCAGTTGCTGCAGAAGTCTCTCATGTTGTCACAAAGGCAGCAGCAAAATCGAGCGAAAATCCCCCTGCCGCACCAAGCACTGTCGATATGTTGCAGCACAACAAAGAAGATTTCAAGAAATTACAACGGGAGTGCAAAACATTGCAGTTTTTATTCAAGAAAGTTGACACTGGTAAAGAAGAAACGCACAAGGATGGCAGAGTCATTACCTATGAACTCCACGACGGCATTCTGCACCGGAAAACGTTACGAGACGGTCAGGAAACTCATCAACTTGTAGCACCTGCAAGCGTGCGCCCACAAATCTTGAAAATGGCTCACGACAATCCACTTGCTGGCCATTACTCCCAAAAGAAGACTCAGGCTCGACTAGAACGAGATTTCTACTGGCCGTCCCTGGCAAAGGATGTGGTCCAATACTGTCACTCTTGTCACGCCTGCCAGACGCACGCTCCATCTCGACCAAGGAAGGCACCAATCTCAACCCCACCGATCACCACTCCATTCTCCGCGCTCATTGTTGATTTGGTAGGCCCATTGCAACCAGCTTCGGCACGTGGCCACCGATACATTCTCACCGTGGTGGACCAAGCAACTCGGTACGCAGACGCAGCCCCGCTCAGACAAATAGATGCCGAAACGGTCGCCCAGGAGCTACTCGAAATCTGCAGCAGAGTTGGTTTCCCTCATACGCTAACGAGCGACAACGGCACTCAGTTCACAGCCGCAACCTTCGAAGCTTTCCTGAAACTCGCCGGTATCCAGCACCGATTGACGCCATTATACCATGCCCAATCGAACGGCATAGTCGAACGCTTCAATGGTACGCTCAAAGTCATGTTGCGGAAATTAGCCGTAGAACAACCGCGAGACTGGGACCTGTATCTGCCTTCCCTTCTTTTTGCATATCGAGACGCTCTTCAGGCCTCAACCGGGTATTCTCCTTTCGAACTCATCTACGGCCATCGCGTCCGTGGACCTTTAACCGTGCTCAAGGAATGCTGGACAGATGGAAGCTTGCAAGACGACACGAGCACTGCTCAGTATCTAATGGAAATGAAGCACCGATTGAAAGAAACTTGCAAAATCGCTCGCGAGAATCTAAACAGGAGCCAAAAGAAAAGCGCCAAGTTCTTCAACAGACGTACCAAAATGCGAACTCTAAAACAAAATGCGAACTCTTTTCTATTGCATGAAGTCCTCGTATTTCTGCCCGATTCTCGAAAGAAGCTACTTATGACTTGGAAAGGTCCCTATGCAGTAAAGTCACGCCTGGGAACCTATACCTATACATTGGACGTGGATGGAAACAACAAAGTTTATCACATCAACCTCCTTCGCCAGTACCACGACCGGGAGCGGCAAAGTTCCGCCTCACCAAGCGAGAAAGATCGCGAGGAGGACGACGAGTGAGTAGAGGAAGCATTTGCAGCGGTTAGCCTCGCCCTAGAACCTACCTGCGAAGAAGAAGAACTCGACCGGAAAGAACCAGAGATACCGTCACCCGTCGGAGAAACCATTGAAGACTGTCCCATCTCCTCTAGGTTGACTACAACACAACGCTCAGAACTCCAGGAACTACTTGGAGAATATCGCGATCTTTTCACAGATACTCACGGAAGAACCAGCACGGCAGTTCATGAAATGAAATTAAAGGATCCTTCCAGTTTTCGACTTCAACATTCGTATCCACTTCCCTTAGCGCTGGAGCCTGAACTGCACTCAAGTTTAGAGAAGTGGATGAAGATGGGAATCGTGACGCCATCCACATCACCTTACTATTCACCGCTCCTTGCCGTCCGGAAGAAAGACGGAACCCACCGATTTTGTCTGGACTGCAGGCACCTCAACAGCTAGACAGTATGCGATGCCGAGCCGATAGCAGACACCACTGCTATTTTCACCAATTTAGCTGGCAAAACAATCTTCAGCAAAATGGATCTGACCAGTGGATATTGGCAGGTACCTCTACACCCTGAGTCCCGCCAATACACCGCCTTCAAAACTAGGTCTGGCCTCTATGAATTCAACGTCATGCCTTTCGGCCTAGCAAATGCTCCAGCCACTTTTTCCCGCCTTATACGTCAAGTCGCTGCAGGACTGCAAGATACCGAGGTCTACATGGACGACATCTTAATCGCCTCGACTACCTGGGAAGAACATTGCGCAGCATTAGCTAAACTGTTTGAAGCCCTTTTCTCGACATGGCCTTAAAGCGAAGCCATCCAAATGCGAATTCGGATTTGACAGCCTCCAGTATTTGGGTCATCAACTGAGCAGTAATCAGATCCAGCCTCTGGAGAACCGAGTCGAAGCCTTGAAATCGGCTCCACTCCCAAAAACCAAACGGGAGCTCCGAAGTTTTCTCGGTACAGTTGGGTACTACCAACAGTACATTCCTAACTACTCTCAACTGACTTCTAAGCTCCATGATTTCCTAAAGAAGAATTCTCCGGAACAAATACCTTGGACCGATACAACAGTAGACCTGTTTGAAAGTTTGAAGACAGCGTTAGTCAAGAGACCGGTCTTACAGTTACCAGACCCCAGATGTCCTTTCATTCTGAGAACAGATGCCTCCCAAACTGGACTTGGAGCAGCTCTCCTCCAGCTTAGCAAACGAGACTTCCGTCACTACGCACCCGTAGCATATGCTTCACGTCGACTGAGAGGAGCAGAAATAAACTATTCTACCATTGAAAAAGAAGCGTTAAGCATCTACTGGGCTCTACAGTAGTTTGAGGTCTACCTTTATGGACGAGAATTTGTGTTACAAACCGACCATCGACCGCTCCTTTATTTGCAACAAGCAGACAAGTTGAACCCCCGATTGAAACGCTGGGCTTTGTATTTCAGGCTTTTCAGGTTCCGAGCAGAACACCTTCCGGGAGTCGACAACCACCTTGCAGATTTCCTGTCCCGGCTATCGTAGCACAGACACCCTCCCCCGGGCGTGTCAGGCCGCACAGGGGTTGTCGAACCTTTTGTGTTAGTTACCCATAATCTTAAGTATTTTCTTTATGTGTCCAGCTCCCTGAACCCCGACTTGTCTGTTTCTCTGCGCTGATGTTGCGTCTGTGCATTAACTTCAGTTAGCCCTTAAATATCATTTGTCTCATATGTCGATATTCCAATGTTTTTTTGTATTACCTAGCTAAATACGACTAATATTTTAAATGCAATTTTGAGTGTTGTACCCTGTTATGCAATAGCTCATGTCTGTACGCACTATTTTTGCAATAGAGAATAAATCACTGTCTGTTAAAATATATCAGTGTATGTAATAGGGACTTCAAAGAGATTCAGCATTAAACAAGTCACACCCTGAGGTCAAAAGAGTTTCCTTTCTCCTTGTTGACGTAGGCTCTAGTCTTATACGACAACTCGCCTAATAAGGGGTTTAAGGAGCCACCTCGGAAGGACGAACTATGTCGCATAGTTTGTCGTAAGGAAGACGCTGTCGCAGTTCGGCACTAACAGAATTCACTTCTGTTGCCCTAGCGGTCTCATACGGCGCAGACAGTTGCTCGTCTTCCTAACGGTGCCACCGTAGTTCGGCACTAACAGAATTTACTTCGGTTGCCCTAGCGGACTTATTACGGCGTACGTGGTACCCACACAAACCTTACTCTAACGGTACCACCGTAGTTCGGCACTAACAGAATTTACTTCGGTTGCCCTAGCGGACTTATTACGGCGTACGTGGTACCCACACAAACCTTACTCTAACGGTACCACCGTAGTTCGGCACTAACAGAATTTACTTCTGTTGCCCTAGCGGACTTGTTACGGCGTAGGCGGTACCCACTCGAACCTCAGGAAGGGAAGCTGCGAAGAAAAGCTAGCCCCCCGGAAAAAGGTAGCTGCACCGAAGACAGCCCCCTTTTTCCACGAACCCTCACGTCGACCGCACGACGGTATCGACACTTCTTATGCGCTGCCCCTACTTACTTCTGTCCGCAGCCATCCCTCTCGCCACATCCACAGTCAGACCCCTCTCGTACGAAGCCCGTTTCACCCCATCCATCCAACTCATCCGTGGTCTACCTCGCGCTCGAAGACCACTCATTTCCGATATATATATATCTTTTTCCCCAGCCGCTCAACATTCATTCTTTCAACATGCCCAAACCATCCAAGCACTCTTTCATCCACTCGCCTGCTCTACTTTTTGATAACACCCGTGTGCCCCCTAACCAACTCATTCCTGATCCTATCTCTTCTTGTTACTCCATACATGCTCCTCAAACACTTCATCTCAAACACATCCAACTTCCTCCTCTCAGCTGCTCTCAACCCCAGGACTCTGCACCATACAACAAAACTGGCACAATCAAGCTTTCATACAGTCCCCTATTAGCATTCATACTCAAACTCCTGCAATCAAAAACGTTATGGAAATTTCTTCCACACAATCGTTCGATAAGGAAACAAGTCAACTGTAAGCTTATTATTTAATCGAAGGGAACTTTTCAACAAGATGGTTGTCAGCACAACTGAGCTTCCAACCAACCAAACAACTCTTTCAACTTTCAATATTTTAAGGTATTTAATTTATTAAACTTTCATTAAACTTCAGAAGAAGTTGACTAAAAACGTTAAAATGGGAAACACGGGCGTACGGCTCGACAAGGTCCGAAAGACCCGGACAGAACAGCGAGCGGGCTCCGCTGATATAGCAGTGCCTCCAGTCCCCCAGAGTCGCAAGACGCCCGAAAAGTAAGTCTCAGTTGGAGAACAGGCAAGACTGCATAAACAGGCGAGTCGCCCCAAGGTGAACCGAGCTTGCCCCGGACTCCGGCGGGCGCTGGCCAACACCACTTCGCGAGCTGTGGGCAGAGCGGCGTTAATCGAGGTGGCAAGGCAACAAGACCGACGAGGAAAACCAAAGAAATCAAACTTGACGGTTAAGTTAGGAAAAACTCAATATAATCATAAACCGCCGCGAATGGCGCTATCGTCACTAAAATTACCGATTTTTGGATTCAAGTCGTATTACATGAAGGAGCAGCAACAAGCATTGCAATCTATGCGGCTAACCTGGCTTTCCAGACCAAATTGAAAACACTAACCGCAGCAGGCTGCGTACCTAACTGTTCGGAGCTAATTTTCAAGCTAGAGTCGAGCGTAGAAGACGAGACAGGAAGGCCGGCTCGTGACCTCAGCCGCGGCTCCACGATACTAATAGACAAAAAAAAAATGTACAACCATTAGACCGAATCAAAGTTCAAGCACCTACTAACAACCAACGTAATTCATCAATATGAAGCATTTACCAATTATCCCACCTTACCCTAATAATTTACAAACCTGAGTTTACACCCAGTGTGAAACACGTTTAGGCAGAAGGAAATAATTTCAGAAATCAAGCGGAAATCAGGAAAAGGCAAATACTCCACGCGGAAAGACAGGAAGGAAAGTCAAAGGTTCAAATGCTCAGAAAGCAAGGAAAAGTAATCGGGAGCAGCCCTCATCCAGGTCAAGTGAAACCCGTCAATAAGTGAGCCACACCCTATCAACAATAACATCAATTTTGCTTCATAACCAAATCAGGTAATGTAATTCAATTTGCATGGAGTACTTAGAGGTTAATCGTAAGCTCCCTAGTGGAGCCAACTAAACACGTAA
Organism: Morinoia aosen; assembly: GCA_030386875.1. Lineage (NCBI taxonomy): Eukaryota > Metazoa > Arthropoda > Malacostraca > Amphipoda > Talitridae > Morinoia > Morinoia aosen. The sequence continues at coordinate 38,117,794 of CM059559.1, read as the reverse complement.
AGAAAAAAAAGAACCACATTCACTCAAACGTAACGATAGGAGAAAAAGCAGTTAAGGTAGAAATTAGAAAAACTTTGCCACGTCACTGAAGCACTGCAGGCCCGATAGCTCGCTCGAACAGCAGCACAACCCTCCTCGTCCAGAGTCACCATTCAGCCCAAGGGACCGACGCCACGTTTCCCAGCATGTTCAAGAACCGGTATGCCCAATTAACATGTTCATCACTCGGACAATAAGAGTAATGTTTTAAGGGTATAAGCTCAAAATTAATTCTCATTCCATGGAAAACAGCCCCCACCCACTTCACTTACAATCTCCAAAGAAACAACAGAAGATCTTCAAGCGACATTCAAACTGACAGGTCGACAGAAAAATGTTACCACAGAAATACTTTTGGGGGATTTTTCCCACACACTCCCGGGGGGCGGGGATAGCGAATTTATTCGCGCAACCTTTGAAGGCAACGAGTGGCTGCAGCTCGTCTGGGACGGCGCTCTGCATCAACGGAGGGCCCACCATCCCGCAAGTTCTGCTCAAGAGGATCACCAGGGGGAACGCAACTACGTACTTCATCACAATGCAATTCCAAAGGATAAAGAAGCGAAATCGCATATTCCGCCAAAGTGCGATCAGATCTGAGCAGCCGCGCCGAGCGCGCACGCCCGTCATCGCCCCTGAACAATTTAACAACCCTGCCCATTGACCATAAGGGTCTGGGCTTGGTGGGTGAAGCAATCAAGACAAGGTCATCAATTTTAATTCTATCGTTCCAGTTAGGCTGGAACGAATCAATGTGTCTTTCACGCAAAGAAAGCAAGTATTCACTATAAAACAAATCCTTGAATCTATCAAAAGTTTCCTCTCTAATTTCTAAAGTTTTAATCAAAGAATTTCTCGTAGGCTTCTCTATCTCCCCACCAATGTTCCCACCGAACACCAAATGAGAACCCTGGGCATGTTTAAGAAAAGCATTGGGTGTAACTATTTCACAAGAATCATCTGATGAATATCTGTAAGTTAAGGGTCTCGAATTCACAGCCTCTTGAATGTCTGTGAGTAAAGTTAACATTTGGAAATATTCGATTCTACTCCTTCCAATAAACTTGTATAAACATTTCTTCACAACACCAATCATCCTCTCCCATATCGCTCCGTACCAAGCGCTATAGAGGGGGATGCGTACATGCTTCACATTATTCCTAGCTAAGTGTTCAGAGACATCGCCATCTGAAAGAGAATCGTTAAGCAATTTAGACGCCTGAGAAAAGGTCTGCGCGTTGTCACTGTAGATCCCGTCGGGAAGCCCGTACCTGTTGGAAAACCTTATAAAGGCACCAAGAAAAGCAGAAGTAGTCATGTTCGGAAAAAGTTCCAAGTGCACTGACCGCACACACAAACATGTGAAAATCAATATATACATTTTCACACAATTTTCTCCAAACTTTACATTAAAGTGGCCAGTGAAATCTATTCCCACATTTAGGAATGGCCGCACCAAGTTCACTCTATCTTGCGGCAAATCCGTAGTTTTCGGATATTTGAAAGGTACTGCATTAAATTTTCGACACATTAAACATTCTTTCAAAATTTCACGAATCAGTGGTCTGCCTTTCGGCAACCAGAATCCCTGGTTGCGCAGGGCGTTCAGGGTCGAATTTAATCCTAAATGCTTACAACGTTCATGACAGTCTATTATTATTAACTTTGTCAAAAAACTGCACTTTGATAGTAACATGGGATTCGCTATCCCGTAAGGAATGTGAGGGCACTTGTTAAGTCGACCATGAGATCGAATGATTCCGTCTTCGTCCAGAAACAAATTTAAGTCTTTTACTAATTGTGGAATGGCATTGGCTACACCATTAACGTACAAATGAGCATGTTCCTCTGGGAAATTCACTCTTTGTTCAATTTTAACCCAATAATGCTTGGCTTTATTCAAACAATTTAAACGGGAAGAATTCACCCCTTTCTTGGCAAAGAACTTGAACAAATTAGCAGTTACTCCCATCAACATATTTAATTTCGAAAATTTATCTGGAGAAAAAACTGGCATTACACCATTTGCTTGACCCAGCCTTGTTGCGCACGTAATCAAAGGTTTATTAGCTTTGGAGACACAACCTAACGCATTCTCTGGCCACTGTATTGGCCAGTTCAAAAAACTTGGCCCGTGCAGCCAGAAGTCAAGTTTTTTCTGAAACGCACGGAATGACAGACCACGAGTAACCAAATCTGCAGGGTTTTCCTGCGACGTCACGTACCTGAAAATGCATTCAATGTTAAAGTCTGCTTTCAAAGAGTTCATATACTGACAGATGTCTTTGATTCGATTTTTGGCAAATGCATTTTTAGTTTTCACGGTTTTATTCAATATCCACGAGAGAACAATTTGCGAATCTATAGCAATTGTCCAATTTTTTGCGTCAACTCTATCAAGTGATTTAAGCAAATTCAAAGTGGATTTCAAAGCAATATGAACTGCAAGTAACTCCAATGTCGGAAGACTTTTAGTCTTCAACGGCGCAACCTTCGTCCTACTAAACAACAATGTAGGTTGCTTCACATTTTCAGAAACTGTATAAAGACAAAACCCGTAATTTGCTGTAGATGCATCTGTGAAAATAACAAAATCTACCTCCCCGGCGTCACAAGCCTTGCGCGGAAAGTTAAGAGTGTTCAACTTATTAAGATCCCCCTGCAAGGCACACCAATCTTTGCTAAGGTTCTCCGGCAGTGGATCGTCCCACTCCAGCCGAGCTCTCCACATCTCCCTCATCAAAGTCTTGCCCCTGACTGTGACCGTTGACACCAACCCCAGCGGATCGAAACATCCTGCCATGCGAGACAGCAACTTACGCTTTGTTACGCATTCCAACACGGGTTGAATTTCCAAATTCAGTGCGAAACAATCGGCATTTTTGTCGTACCTATAACCCAACACCATTTCATAAGGTTCCTCATGACTCACACCTGTCTCTTCTCTTTCGAAAACTTGTTGCAACTGTTTACTGTTGGACGACCATGATCGCAACTCTAAACCAGCAGTTTTCAGCCGTTGGCACGCAGTGTAATAAAGTTCATGCAACTGTGCCGGATCGGAACCTGTCATGTAAAGATTATCCACGTACATCCTGTTCACGAGAAAATAGCTGCACAAATGATTTTCATACTGCTGAACATGTTTCCTTGTTACATAATTTAGAATGAACGGGCTCGTCACGAATCCAAAAACTATAGTCGTATTCCTATATGCAACCATCTTTCCATTCTTCTGCCATAAAATGCAAAATCTATTTCTATCGCTTTCATCAGCCAACTTTATTTGCAAATAAGCTTTTCGAATATCCCCGAGAACCAAATAATCATCCTGTCTGACACCAATGAGCAAAGTAAATAGATTTCTCATCAAATCGACTCCAGAGAAAGCGGCCTCATTTAATGATGGTCGATTCCCTAATTTCACACTGCAATTCAATACCGGCCTCACCTTAGTGGTACAAGTAGGGTCGGTCTTTACCACTTCTCTATGGGGTATAAATATTCTCTTTTGTGCACAGTCTAACGTTATTTCTTCAATCACACCCTCTCGCAACTGCTGTTGGAACACATCGTCGTACAAATCATACAAGTTTTTCTTTCTTAGCCTATCAACAACTCTGGTCAACACTGCTCGGGCAACCTTAAAATTGTCCGGGACATTTTTTATGTTATCGTGCCAGACAAGTCTGACATGGTACTTACCATCTCGGTGCTCAATACCTGCATCAAATTCAGCTATTTTCTGTTCATCTTCGTTACTGAGCACCTCGTCCGTCAGGCCAATAGAATCTAACTTGAACATCCTGTCCAAATTTCCTTCCACCTGGCTCGACTCTATCACACTACCGACTGGATCAATTGTGCAAGGTCAAGGGTCTAGGACATAATTTATGGCAGATTCTTGAATGGCGCTTTCAGAATGCAACTTACGGTACATCTCAAGTGACTCCCTCCTGCTCAAAACATGGTCAACATTGCCCATAGGGATTATTTTTTGATTGAACAGAAATGCAGAGCCCTTCATACAGGGCACCACATAGAATTCAGCACAACATTGTATTAAATCGATGCCCAGTATGCCATCTAGACTCACCATATCCGTCTCTAAGTTTGCCTCAAAAGAGGTGTCAGCCAACGGGAAACTTTTGGCCACGTTGGAAAGTGCTTTATGCAAGGAATTAATTTGGAACGTCATTTCGAACTTCTCGTCTACTAAAATGGGAGCCTGAAGAGGCTTTTTTCCATCTAACATGTCTACACACAGACTTACTTCTGCGAATTCCCGTAACCCTTTCTCCAAAAAGGAATTCACCGTAAACATGGAAGTCTTAAAGTCTTTAGGAAAAGAAATTCTGTGGAGAACATCATGAGACACATACGACCTCTGTGACCCAGTGTCAAGAAGAAAGCGAACCCTTGTTACTCTGCCACCTTTACTCACTGGCAATGTCACTGTAGGCAAAATGTATCCAGATCTTACATCAGATGCAGAATTCAAACAATAATTTGCCTGTACACCCTGCACGGCACCTCTGCACATTGCAGAAACATGATCTTTTTGCTTGCAAAATTTGCATTCAAAATCCAACCTAGCCACACAATTATCAGTGGCATGCTTAGCACTGGTGCAGTGTTGGCATATCTTTAGCTCTGTGCATCGGTCCATCCTACTCTGATAAGAGGGGTATGCAGAACACTGCAGCATACTGTGACTGCGACTAAAACAGAACTTGCACGCTTTGCGTTCGGGAAACGTTACTGTAGGGTTTGCAAACACTTGAGCTGGGCGTGAAGGTGCCGTCTTTTCCGATCTACCAAATTCACTATGGCCACTCAAATCTCTCTCTGATGCTCCACGCAAATTCAATGTGGCAATCACCTCTAGGTAATTATCAAAAGTTTGCTCAAGAGACGGAAAGTTCGTGTTGAGCTTTCTAGCTAACTCTTGCTTGAAAAGCATGGGCAACCTCGAAAAGACCAAATGACCTACAATGGTTTTACCTGCATTTTCTGCCGAAATGTCACATCCAAACGTCTTCAAATCAGAAATCAACCCCCTAACTTCACCAAGAAATACCTTTACCTCAACGAAAGACCTATCGTACTTGCATTTCAGATTCAACAATTTTAAACACAACCCATTCACCAAGGCACCCCTATCCAAAAACTCCCGTTCGAGCAATGCAAGAGCCACGTCATAATTTTCATCGTTTATGGTTAAATGATCAACTAATTTAGCGGCATAACCTGCTAAGAAACTTCGCAAGTATGTGAGTTTTGCGGATGGTGACAACGTCCTACGATAACCAATGGCATTATTGAACTGCACCATGAATGCATGGTACTTCAAATGATCTCCATCATCGCCTCTAAAGGCTTCTATCTTCAGTTGAGGCAATTTAACATCCTTGTGCAATGTCACAGGCGCGTCAAAGCTCCTACTGGAATTCACCTTATCCTCACTCAACTGGTCAAGGGCCACATCGATTTCTACGCTATAAGCTAACTGTTCTTCCACTTCTTTATTCAACTCTTCATCAGTACACTTACCTTCAATCATGTTGTTAGCCACCTGTTCATCCCACTGCCTGACTTGCTCCAGGTTCCTCCTCACGAGTGCTCGATGCGCGTCCGCTTCTGAAGTGTTGCCCGCGTCGAGCGCTTCTCTCGCCTTCCTTAGTCCCAAGGTTATTTTCCGTTTGTACACCCCACGCTTTTGAGCCAAGGATTTATCCATCTTAGCTGTAAATGGGCAAGTTAGCACAACACAAAACAAACACGCAGGAGCACCGGCTGTAGAGGACTATGACCGAAGCTGGAAAAGAGTGATTAATACACAAATATTACTAATACCCCCCTAACCTATTCAGTGAGGAAACACCAATGAGAGATCCGAAAACTTGTGAAAAAATAATTGTAAACTCAGTATTACTTGTATGGAAATTTCTTCCACACAATCGTTCGATAAGGAAACAAGTCAACTGTAAGCTTATTATTTTTTCGAAGGAAACTTTTCAACAAGATGGTTGTCAGCACAACTGAGCTTCCAACCAACCAAACAACTCTTTCAACTTTCAATATTTTAAGGTATTTAATTTATTAAACTTTCATTAAACTTCAGAAGAAGTTGACTAAAAACGTTAAAATGGGAAACACGGGCGTACGGCTCGACAAGGTCCGAAAGACCCGGACAGAACAGCGAGCGGGCTCCGCTGATATAGCAGTGCCTCCAGTCCCCCAGAGTCGCAAGACGCCCGAAAAGTAAGTCTCAGTTGGAGAACAGGCAAGACTGCATAAACAGGCGAGTCGCCCCAAGGTGAACCGAGCTTGCCCCGGACTCCGGCGGGCGCTGGCCAACACAACTTCGCGAGCTGTGGGCAGAGCGGCGTTAATCGAGGTGGCAAGGCAACAAGACCGACGAGGAAAACCAAAGAAATCAAACTTGACGGTTAAGTTAGGAAAAACTCAATATAATCATAAACCGCCGCGAATGGCGCTATCGTCACTAAAATTACCGATTTTTGGATTCAAGTCGTATTACATGAAGGAGCAGCAACAAGCATTGCAATCTATGCGGCTAACCTGGCTTTCCAGACCAAATTGAAAACACTAACCGCAGCAGGCTGCGTACCTAACTGTTCGGAGCTAATTTTCAAGCTAGAGTCGAGCGTAGAAGACGAGACAGGAGACAGGAAGGCCGGCTCGTGACCTCAGCCGCGGCTCCACGATACTAATAGACAAAAAAAAATGTACAACCATTAGACCGAATCAAAGTTCAAGCACCTACTAACAACCAACGTAATTCATCAATATGAAGCATTTACCAATTATCCCACCTAACCCTAATAATTTACAAACCCGAGTTTACAGTGCACCCAGTGTAAAACACGTTTAGGCAGAAGGAAATAATTTCAGAAATCAAGCGGAAATCAGGAAAAGGCAAATACTCCACGCGGAAAGACAGGAAGGAAAGTCAAAGGTTCAAATGCTCAGAAAGCAAGGAAAAGTAATCGGGAGCAGCCCTCATCCAGGTCAAGTGAAACCCGTCAATAAGTGAGCCACACCCTATCAACAATAACATCAATTTTGCTTCATAACCAAAGTAGGTAATGTAATTCAATTTGCATGGAGTACTTAGAGGTTAATCGTAAGCTCCCTAGTGGAGCCAACTAAACACGTAAAGAAAAAAAAGAACCACATTCACTCAAACGTAACGATAGGAGAAAAAGCAGTTAAGGTAGAAATTAGAAAAACTTTGCCACGTCACTGAAGCAAGGGACCCAAGGGACCGACGCCACGTTTCCCAGCATGTTCAAGAACCGGTATGCCCAATTAACATGTTCATCACTCGGACAATAAGAGTAAGGTTTTAAGGGTATAAGCTCAAAATTAATTCTCATTCCATGGAAAACAGCCCCCACCCACTTCACTTACAATCTCCAAAGAAACAACAGAAGATCTTCAAGCGACATTCAAACTGACAGGTCGACAGAAAAATGTTACCACAGAAATACTTTTGGGGGATTTTTCCCACAACGTTCCTCATTGCACCCTATGTCTTACAGCCTTCACTCACTCGATGCCTCACTTCTACTTCCATACTATCCTTAACAGTCACATCCGACCCGAGGTACCTAAAATGCTCTACCTCCTCTAAAACTTCACCATTCAACCTCACATCCAAACTTCCAAACACTCCACCTTTTGAACATCTCATCACCTTACTTTTATTCACACTTACCCTCAATTTCCGCTTTTCGCTCACTCTACCAAACTCTGCAACCAGTCTCCTCAGTTTTTCCTCTGAATCAGCCACAAGCGCTGTATCATTTGCAAACAACAGCTGACACACTTCCCAATACATACCATTTCGTCCCACCAACAGCACACCTTTTCCCAACACTCTGGCATTCACTTCTCTCACCACTCCATCCATAAACAAATTAAACAACCACGGCGACATCACACAACCCTGTCTCACACCTGTCACAACTGGGAACCATTCACTCACCTCATTCCCTACTCTCACACATGTTCTGCTATCAATGTTGAAACTCTTGATCGCATTCAACAGTCTCCCACCCACTCCATACAAGCTTACCACTTGCCATAGAGCCTCACGATCCACTCTGTCATACGCCTTCTCTAGATCCATAAATGCTCAATATACATCTTTTCCCTTTAATAAGTATTTTTCATTCACCTGTACGGAATTAGAATCACTAAGAATTAGAATTAGAATCACTTGATTCTTTTTCAATTAGAATTTGTACGCAATCAAAATTCTGCAACAATTTAGTGTCGACCGACCGTTAGAACATCATTAGAATTTTCTCGTCGGTTGACGAGCTCAAGCTGAGTTCAATTTTTAACTCCAGTTGAGTATAAGGCTGCTCATCTAACAGTTTTGAAAGTAGAGTAGTGGTATTTATATCAAAGCACTCGGGATAGATTTATGAGCAAGTTAACTGAGAAGAATTTACAGAACAGTTCACAATCACTTGATTCATTTTCAATTTCTGTTCATGAACATTGGAGGCTAAAAAAGGTAGAATTATTTTCGGAACTCGATTTAAATAGTTCTAACGGAGAGTTTGGTCAATAACAATATAATCAGCAATATTTTTCGCTATGTTTAAGGGAAATTTGGTTAGTAGTCTTTCATCATGATTTGTTACATGTTCTTGAATGATCTAAATGATTTTTTTGGCTTAATTATTTTTGGCTTATTAACAATTGAATAAGCCCCATAGTTTTTAATATCTTTTTTGAGTTAGCAAAATTGGATCATGAAATTATTTTTCTCTGTAGTTTTTACCTGATTTGTTAAATAGATTCTAAACCATGTATACACTACTTGTGAGATTTCCTATCATGAGTCAATGTATGGAATGGGAGGCATTGTCTTATATTTAAAACATCTGAAGGAATACGGGATATTTGCTCTTTTTTGCATAATTGTAGGAGTGGTTATCAGACGACAATAGTTTGGAATCGATTTAATATTATTAGTGGTATACCGATATATCGGTATCAGCAGCATGGGTTATTTTTACTGGTATCGGTATCTGCTAAATCCGGCCGATACTTTACCGATACTTTCCAATAATACGTATTTTATCAAAAATATGAAGGTCATAAATCATGGAAATAAAAGTATAATAAAATGAATAGCCTATTCATACCTAATAAATTTGTTAGCTGTTGAATAACAGCGTTTAATCACGCCCGCTAACTGAATTTACTACTTAGAATTTACGATGAATCACCTACGGTCAGTAAGTGAAAGCTATGTAGCCTGAATAGTTAAACACAGTAGAGACATAAAATTACTATACTTTTACGACTAAAACCTAGGTAGCTTGGCCCAATTTCCATTTCTTAAAATATATGATAGCGTAACAGAAATCAAACCTATTAAGTTGAAGGTGCATTTTAAAGTTTTGGTAAATTTTAATATAGAAGTAGCTGAAAAGTATATTTTAATTTAGGCTTGTAAATCGTCAAATATTGCGAAGCTAATAATCTTATTTTAATTTAGCATGTATATCGCCGTGCATTACGAATTTTGCATTTTTCTTCTATTTTAAGATGTTTGGAAAATTCACGAACAATCTTACAGTTGGTTGCGTGTTTGCGGGTCTTTTCTGTTTCGGGGCCAATTGAATTTGAATGTTTTCTTTTTGCCAAAGTATGTATTTTGGTGTGAAAAACACGAAAATGATAACCATTTTGTGGAGAAATTTTTCAACTAACTATTTATGTTTGAAATAGATTTGATTGATTGTTTTGGTCCACTTTTGGAACCAGCTGCTATTATAGCTAGTCTACATTAAGTTGCAACCCGAGAATAGAAGCATTTATCTATCGAATGGATTTCATTTTTTTATTTTTTCTCAACAATATATGAACGTTGCAAGAGCAGTTTCATTATTCATAATCGAAAAATTTATTGTCATTATTGTTATATTATTAGATACTTTAGTGAATAATTTTATAATAACACTCATGTCGGGTTAATGATGGTTTTATATTAATATGATTGTAAAAGTATCGGTATCGGCTAAAAAATGGGTATCGCTTTGGCCAAAAAAATGGTATCGGTACATCTCTAAACATTATCATGCATGTATCAGATAGCGAACTGTTAAATTATATCACCATTATGAATAGCAAACCCTATAGTGAATAATCATCAAGACAGCAGAAAAGACGTAGGGATCTTGTATTGGCTTCAGCAGTGATTAACATACAGACAAGGGACACTAAAAAAGTCGCGAATTTTCGGGTGATAATTTAAATGAAGAAAACCTCGGTAGTGTTTGCACTACTTCCATTTATACAACGACGGCAACAAAAACGATGTCAACAGCAACAACAACAACAACGACGACAACAACAACAAGTTTCGAGGAACAAAGTAAGGATGCCGATGACGAAGACGTTTAGAAAAATTTGGTTGAAATGAATTAAGTTTTTTATCTACAGAGACAGCCCCCTTTTTCCACGAACCCTCACGTCGACCGCACGACGGTATCGACACTTCTTATGCGCTGCTATATTGAAGCAGCGCATATATAACATATTGAAGCTGCTATCCGAATCGGGAGCATTGATTGTCCCGATGTTCCCAACTTTGCCATCACAAATCCTTTGCATCACGTCAATAAGTTTTCCCAGGAGTGCATCTCACTGCTAAAACACTAAAGGATGAGAAGAAAAGTGTCACCATCCAAAATATGTATTGCGGTCGTTATGCGCATTTCCACAACTGGTAAGAAAGTGTGAAGAGACATTTGAAATTATTTAAATATAAAAAAACACTGTTCTGGTTAACATCAATGTTGATGGTAATCCCCTTTTCGATGATTCGAGAAAATACCATGCATATCCTATATTGCTCCAGTTGTGCGTTGATCCTGAAAAATTATCTGCTTCGGAGTATACCTTTCTGAGACTGGCGAGTCAAACAAAATGCCTCATGTCGACGAGTTTCTTGGAATATTTGTGCAAGAAATGTGTCAAGTGATGCGTGACGGATGCATCCTCATGCAAAGAAAAGTTAATGTGCAAATAAATGCATTTGTGTGTGATGCTCCTGTACGATCCGATCTAAAACGAATGGTCAATTACAACTCCTATAATTCATGCGAACGATGCCACCAGAGAGGAACATATGCAGGAGGCCATGTCATCCTCAGTGATACGTCTGCAAAAGCAAGAACAGATGAAGAATTCCTGCCGGAAACAGTTCTTTTGTCCTAGACTACAGACTACATGCACCTTGTGTGCGTAGGAATTATGAATCGAATCCTGAACCGTCTGACAAATTCGAAGAAGTCTGAAGTCAAATGCAACCTTAATGTTAATGACCAAAAGTTACTAAATGATAGAATTAAAACATTTTCTAAGCATGTGCCTTCAGACTTCAATCGTAAATTATTTAGGGGTGTATCTTCATTGTCATTTTGGAAAGCCAGCGAGTTCAGATTGTTCCTCAAACATTCTACAGAAATTTCCTCAATTTGAGTCAAGCAATGAGAATATTGTTGAGTGAAAATCAAACGTGCAATACTGAGAGCGCTAGGACAATGCTGAAAATTTTTATTCAGTCAGCTTCCAAGTTGTACGGAATAAGTTTTCTGTCGTATAATGTACATTCAGTTGTTCATTTAGTCGATGATTATATAAAATGGGGTCCATTAGACAAAGTTTCGAGTTTTGCATTTGAAAATTATTGAGAATTTTGTATCAAGGGTGGAATTTCAAGACGAAACAAGCAACTGGAGCAGATACGTAGGCACGTATCTGCTGAAAACAGCAGACCTCCTCAAAATCAACTACGTGAGGATGTATATTTACAAAATATAATTATATGTAAAGGCGGGACACAACTAAAATCGGGTGAATTCAGTACTAGAGACAGTTGTGTCATGTTAAAAACTGGTAAAATTGGGATTATTCGAGCAATCGATGAAAAAAAACTTACTGCTTATCTCATGGACTCGATTCCTGTTTTTTGAAGAACCTATAAATTCACAGGTTTTAGGAATTCATTGCGTAATGAACACTGGTGAAGGTCAAATTGTCTCTGTGGAGCAAATCAACAGTAAAATGATGCTTTTCCCTCACCGGAACAAGTTTGTTGCCATCAAGTTGTTGCATAGAATTTATTGTTGTTTATTAATGCGGACTTCGCTAGATCACGTTGTATGCTGTAGTAGTTGTCGAGGTCATCTTCTAATGAAAGAATGTATACTCGTATGCCTACTTTGACTTAGTGGTGTTCTGAAAGTTTTTCCACTTGAGCAGCAAGTGTTGGCGATGTTGTGATTTTACGGAGTGCTAACCACGTAACACATGCTCGGTATCACTTTTTAGAGCCCGCTGTTAGCTCATTATTAATTTCTATAATTCAGCTCGTTTCCGGATTCATCGTGATGGCCCCCGGCACGAAACATCGCTTACGCTCGACTCAAAGCGGAAAAATACATTCGCTTTTTATTCTTATGTATAGCCAATTGAGTCTTCAACAAACTGTTTATTCATAAGGGAAGTGAACGCCTGTACCCTATTGAAAATCGAGGACGGTGCACCGGTGGAATATGGTTGACAGGGCTTATTATCCGCGATTTATTGGTCATTCGGCCATCCGACCGATAAAACAACGGCAACGGCCAATTTACGAGCATGTCATGATTGGCACTGCCATCCGTGGCCTCCCGTCCATACACCGTCTTTAATTCGCGGCATCTAGTAGCGATTCGAGGTTGACTTGGCCAAGGACGGCCATCTGGCTGAGAATCGCTGATACCGTGTTTTTCTGACACTTGTTTCTCATGCCCTCTCCCATTCAATGATTACTGCTCAGCATTTGTGGTCAATTCTCAATTGCATAAATTAATCCTTATCGCAGATCGTCAGTAGCTGCAGCAACTGGTTCTAAATGTGCACCCAAACCGAATACGGTAAATATGACTCATGCTAATAGTTTACTTCCCGTTTTAAAATATGATCAACTCTATGGTCGAGTGAAACTGCATCAAATTGCCGAGGTGTATTGTGGAACGTTTCAATTATATTTAACTTGTTGGGCTATAAATGCACAGGCGTAGCCAAATACATTTCAACAATATCATAAAATTATTATTTATGTAACGGAGGTGAATACTGTATTTCATGCTGTGATTATACATGATGGGGTTCAACAATACATGGAGAAATATTAATTCTAAACACTTCAACTGTTTGTCGTTTCATTTAAAATGATAAACATAACGCAATAGAGAACTAATTCTATGATCCTACCCAGTTAAAAATTCATGCCGTTTTTAGGTCGCCAGGTAGCAGAACACAGTAAAAGATGGCCGCTGAAGGTCAGAACGTTCCTCTGTCGGCCGCTCTCAACCAAAATTTGCCGTTCGACGGCTATCCGCTAGTCTCATTTAGACGGAAACAAGCCGGAAAAATCGAGCCCTTGCCCATGGCCGGATTCAAGAAGAGAATGTCGGCTTTCGTTCGACTTATTTGATTAATTAACAGTCGCGCAACATACCTGCCGTCTCATTTCTCTCAAGTGTTTATTCATAAATATCATCGGCGCTGAGCAAATCTACTACGCTGACATGTTCAAGTAATCATATGGAATTAACATATTATAAGCAATTTTCATACTAGGCAACTAAAATTAAACTATGTTAAATAACCCCTAAATTTTGAAATGAAATGAACAAAATAATAATGAAATAAATATAAAAAGCTATTCTGAAAGTTTACATTTTTGCTTTACTAATTATTAAACCTTTCACACTGAGATAAAAATTAAAATATTCAGGCCTCTATGAATAGGATGTTTTATTCCAGATTAGATTATAAGTTTGTTAAAGCCTCCCTAACCGCTACAAAAATAGAGCGTATCGAAGAAAGGAAGGAGGAAGGCACCATTCAGTATGGAGATAAGAGAATGAGGATCTAAGCAGAATATGAGAGTAAAATGAGAAAGAAGTTCATGAAATAACATAAAAGTTGAGGAAAAATGTCAGAGGTGCTGAAAAACCGTGCAGTAGTGAATCGAAAAAAGGTGGTCCTTTAACCAACAAAAAATATTTCAACAAAAAGAAGCCCTACCTAACTCTCAGCTCGGGCCCTCACATTTTTCCCCTGGGAGCGCTAATTCCCACATATACAATAGTTGTATTCCCCTGAGGGGATGTTTCATTCCAATCAAGCCTAATAAAATATGTGTAATTGGCAGAACAATTATATGTGCAAATCTCATACGAGAAAAAACAGTCCGTAAAGCAGGCGATAGAGAAGATCTATTTTAAAAACAAATTCATTTGAACGTTTCAAGCTCTTGGCTCATTTTAAAAAAGGCTTGCAGATAAATCGAAAATTCATTCAATGCTCGCACAATTTGGACAGATCCATAATAGACAAAAATCTTAAAGAATACGTGGATTAAAAACTACATTTAATAGCCTACAAACAGAAGTAAATTGTGACAATGATAATAATATTAAAAGAAATGCAATAGTTTAATAAGAGAATAACTGTTCATCGGTTTATTATTTAGATACCGTCTCGAAATAGTGAGAGATACCTACGATAAAAATCAAAATACGATGAATACATTGAATAAGCCGATGACTATAAATTTGAAAGACACTAATAGCTTAAAAATTTGAACTTTTCATAGCACATAATAACTTCAGCATCAGGTCTGCAGGCTGCAGCGGAGACGGTATGGAAACGGTCTTCAGGAAACTACAGAAATTTCTTTAGAATTTCTTGAGTGCACCTTTAGATTTCAGTCTACCACTCGTAACTTTTGAAATGATTCACCTATCGAGTTCAAATTACTCTCGAATGAAAGATAAAAAACATTCTTATGGAAAATCGTACATGCCAACATTCTTGAGCACTCTCAGTCAGCAAAATTCATTTGCCATGGAAATTACAGTTGGTAGCTGCCGAGGAATACTTGCTAGTCAAAGCTGTCAACTAAAAATTGTTAAATTTACCTAAAACTTTAACTTGCGGATAGTTATAATGTAATAAGGTATTTAAATGTCAATTTAATCATTTATTACAGTTTTCATTAAATAATACTATCCTGTTATTCATCTAAGCCAAAACATTTAGCTGCACTTGAGTTAGAGATGGCAACACTGCTCGCGCAGGTCGACAAGATGTCAAGCTCTTTCGAAGTTTCACGGCGGCGGCAGTTCATGGAGACTCCCTCCACGCGGCAGTTATTTGAATGGTGTTGTGCGTCTCAGATGTAGTGCTGGTTTCTGACTCATTATAATTGTTATAAGTTTCAAGCAATGTCAAAATGTATTTCAGTGCAAGTGTGTAGTACGTTAGAGTGTATCTTATTTTTGAAAAAAATTTTGCTCTGAAAAGGTATAAGGTGTTCGCTCTCAAGTGAGTTTCTTATTCCATTGAAGACGTTATGCCGGTATGGCATGTTGTCAAGCGCCTGATGAAGGTGACGATAGAGACGACAAGTGCCTTGCAGGGCTGCCATTCAGATTGTACGATTTTCCCAAGGGTGACCAAGTAATTTTCCCAAAATTTCCCCAGATGTCAAAATTGTTAAAAATAACATAATATTTAAAGCCGCTTACCTTTTTAATAATAATTTTCTTCCTCGTCTACAATATGAAGACTTATTATATTCTTTCCTTTCTGTTTTTGAGTCTGGTTGTATAACGGCTGATGAATAGTTACGTCTTCAACCTTCTCAACCTTCTTTATTAATGATTTCTCCGGCTCCTAGTTTAGACAGTTTGAAGAACTTCTTCTCATGTACTGTTTTGCTAACAATCGATCTCTTGTTGTTTCTGATTTTAATGCCTTCGTTGTTTTCGTTCTTATGAAATTTATCTGAGAAGATCCTCTACAAATTTCATCTAGCGCCAATTTTCCATATAAAGCAACAATTTTCATCTAGCGCCAATTTTCCATATAAAGCAACGCCATCTTGTATAACATATGAAACTTTAGAGTTTTTCTTTACTAGTTTCTTAGCGATTTGGCTATCGGGAAACACTCTTTTTCAATAAGTCCGTGAAGTGATCTGCATGAACATGCAAAGGCCTGTTGACACGTGCAGTGGGCAAGCGCTTCACCGGGAAAGAGAGGCTTAAACCACGCCCATTTTCTCTCGTTTCAGACTGAATGGAGCAGTAGACAACAGTGTGTCTGGGTTTGGTCTTCGTCGAGCGAGCCAATGCTTGCCAGTGCTATTTTAGATGCTGAACGTGTAGGGTGTGACGTCTCTGCTCCCTGCCTACACGTTCTCTTGGAAAAGTGGAGTTTAGCTGCCAAAAAATGACTTTTTCAAGCCAACGCTTCGCCCACATTTTCCTCATTCGTTTTTGTTTCTTTTTTATAGCCGCGACAACTGATAGAGATTGAAAGCGCCATTTCCTGTCGCAGAGCCACCTTCGTACGTTCTCTCTCTACCGCTGCTCCTGCTAGGAGCAGACTGAGGATTTTATTTGTAGCAGTCTGCACCTCTGCCATGGTCCGTGTGGACACGCTGACCCGTACAAGTACTATATACTGGGCTCGTGATGAAGCGCTCGCCCACTGGCCGTGTCAACAGGCCTTAATAAGGCCTGATGGTGTAGTTGCTGCTGCAGCCATTGAGTTCCGTCTGAGGCGTGAGAAGCAGCGGCTGTACAGGAAAAATCCTGCGATGAGTAATTCACTCCTTGCTAATTCTTCTGTTTCTGTTGGTTGATTTTGTAATAAATTGAGTAAGAAGATTTTGTAATTTCAAATTTAGCTTTATGTCTTCCAGAAGCTTGTTCATTGCTGATATGTTTATATTTTTCATGGTACAGTTACAATGTTTGCACCAGCTCGAAGTTTCGTAGTGTTTATCTTGTTAAAGCCCAGACTTTGATGTCTGGGTTATTCATCCATTCCTTATTGAATGACTAGTCATACCATTTTGTTTTCTTCTTCTGAGGCTCCATGTTTAAGGCTATAGAAGATTAAACTCGACAGTGTCCACTGTGGCACAGATACAGGGCGGGCGCACACATCAAAATCGCTCTAGGTGGTTGCTGTACCTGGCACACGCTTTTCACAAACGTATGTTTAACGAGCTTTGAACAAGTACTTCACGAGATGAATTTTCATCTCAGATTAATTAACAAATATTCTCATTGGTGATGAAAATGTATTTGAATCATGCTGTTATTCAGTAAGCATGTAATTAATGAACAATGAGATCATTGCGTCAAATTCCCAAGAATTCGATAGTATTTACTCAGATTTCCCAATATCCCTTGGATGAAAGTGATTTCCCAAGATCTTGGGAAATTTCCCAATGGATGGCAGCCCTGGTGCCTTGTCGTCTGAATAATTTTTTAGTGTGAATGAATAGTAATGAAGCGTACTGATATGTTTATTCACTATTAATTCCATTCTTATTTAACAGTAAGTGTTAACACAACTTAGCTTCAAACTTCTAAGTTGCAGTATAATTCCACTTGAGTTACTTTTGACGAGAAACAATATGCAATATTTTCAATTCAGATGTACCGATAGTTTCGGTATCGGCCTTTTTCTATTATCTGTACATCACTAGTTTTCAATTCATTAGTAAGAAAATTAAACTTCATAAATATCTGACGAGCTGCGTTATGAAATTACGGAATAACGATGTTTAAAGAAGAAAACATCAATATTTACTTAAATTCGTTCGCGGAAATTAAGAATTCTCTTTCAAAGAATCTCCAAAGGAACACTTTTAAGAACGTTTTAAATGAATGATATTTTGCTCGCTGATGCATAATTTTTAAGTTATTAACCTGTGAATTTATACGAACTTTGTATATTAAAGCGGAGAAACGGACACGTAAATACGATGTAATACAGCATGACGTGATGCTAGGTTAAATTAGGTTAGGTAACATTAGATTAGCTGAATAAACTAACCTAAAATAACTTAACTTAGCCATACTGACACTGACGGTTACCGCCGAAATACTGGGCGTATTTCAAGAATGCTGGTACGATGCAGCCGAATATATAATGCTACTTTAACCGGAACGTAATTCATATTATAGCTTGAAAATTACGTATCAGCGAGCAAAATGTCATTCGTGTAAAGCGTTCTTATATGAGCGCTTTTAGTGATTCTTTAAAACAGAGGTCGTGATTTCCGTGAACGCATTAAAGTAAATACTGACCGAATAAAACTCCTTGATCACCTGATGAACATTAGCATTATTGATGAGTTAGAGTTGAATTATATTTTGAATTGAGGAGCTTCCTACTAGCAAACGTTGCGTGATCGTAGGCTAGTGATGTACAGATATATCGGTAGCGGCAAAATCTGGCCGATGTTTCATCGATACTTTCCAATAATACGTACTTTATCGTGAAAATGAGGTCATAATTCGTTAAAAGAAAATTATAATCAACTAAAGTGCCTATTCATACCAAGTAAATTAGCTAAATGTTGAATTACATCGTTTAATCAGGCCCGCTAAGTGAATTTACTACGTTGAATTCCCGATGTCACGGACGGTCTGTGTCAAAACTTTGTGGCATAAATAGTTATACACAGTGGGGACATAAAATTTGTATACTTTTACAACTAAAACATTTTTAGCTAACAAAAATTTAACCTATCATATATAGTTGAAAGTGCATTTTAAAGTTTTTATAAATTCAACATAAAAATAACTGAAAATTCTATTTTATTGAGCTGGTAGGTCGTAAAATATTACAAAGCTAATTATTTTATTTCAATTTAGCATGCAAATCGCCGTTCATCACAAATCTTGCATTTTTCTTCTATTTTAAGATGTTTGAAAAAAATCACGAACAATCTTATAGTTGGTTGCGTGTTAGCGCATCTCTCCGGTTTCGGATCCTATCGAATTTTAATGTTTTCTTGTCGTCAAAGTATGTATTTTGGTGTGAAAAACATGAAAATGATAACCATATTGCGGAGAAATTATTGTTTCGGTCTACTTTTGAAAAGATTTGCTATTACAACTAGTGTACATTACTTTGCAATACGGTTAGAAACATCTATTGCAAGGATTTCATTTTGTTGTTTTATTGTAACAATATAGTTAACAAAGCTAGAGCAGTTCTATTATTCATAATCGAAAACTTTATTGTTAGTATTGTTATATAGTTTGATACATTAGTTAATAATTTTATTACATTACTCATGTTGGGCTTATAATGATTATATTTTAATGAAATTGTAAAAGTATCGGTAACTTGACTTGGATTAATTTGAACTTGTCATGGATTAAATTGAACTTGACTTGGATTAGATTGAACTTGACTTGGATTAAATTGAACTTGACTTGGATCAATTTGATCTTGACTTGGATTAATTTGAACTTGGCTCGGATTAATTTGAACTTGACTTAGATTAATTTGAAGTGAAAAAGGTGTAGTTCCAAAAGTGGACCAAAACAATAATTTATCCACAAAATAGTTAGCATCTTTGTGTTTTCCACACCAAAATACATACTTCGGCGAAAAGAAAACATTAATATTCGATAGGCCCCGAAACCAAAAAGATCCAAACACGCGCAATTAATTCTATAAGATTGTTCGTGAATTTTTCAAACATCGTAAATTAAAGAAAAATGCAATATTCCTAGTGAACGGGGATTCATATGCTGAATTAAAATAAAATTATTCGCTTTGTAGTATTTGACGATTTACAATTTTTCAAACATCGTAAATTAAAGAAAAATGCAATATTCCTTGTGAACGGGGATTCATATGCTGAATTAAAATAAAATTATTCGCTTTGTAGTATTTGACGATTTACAAGATAAATGAAAATCGAATTTTCAGCTTTTTCTACACTAAATTTCAAAAACTTTAAAATACATTTTCAACTTTATTTACATAATTGGTTGGATTTTGGTTCGCCTGTTTTGTTGCTTAAGTATAATAATTATATGTCGCTTCTGTTTTCAACTATTCGTGTTACATAGCTTTCACTTACTGACCGTACGTGCCTCATCGGGAAGTCGAAGAAGTAAATTCAGTTAGCGGGCCTTATTAAACACTGTAATTCAACAGTTAGCTAACTAATTCACTAGGTATGAATAGGCTCTTTATTTGATCATACTTTTACTTTCATGATTTATGACCTTTATTTTTATGATAAAATATGCGTTATTGGAAAGTATCGGCCGGATTTTACCAACACCAGCAGAAATGACCGACACTAATACATCGCTTCATCAATAATTTTATGACAGGGTTTTATAAATATTTGTTAACGTTTCGATCCGAATTTCTAATAAAAAAGACAGCCATTTACATTTATGTGCAACGGCCAAAAAGAAAGACGGTTGGATGCTGCATTGGCTACTCTAACAGAAGCTTCATAAGAAAGGAACGCTGGAACGCACAAAGAGTCGTTTTCTTTTAAAATTTCGCTTGTATTTGAGTTTGGACCCGTGACTTCTGGTGAAGATGGCGATTCTTCTTGTCGACGAGAAACGAGAGATGGCCCAACTATTAGCTTCACCACCTCGGTCAATTGATATTTATGACGATTCATCGTTGTGGTGGGGCTGGTATTGAAGGCAACGTAAAAGCAACAAAATTTGGAAACCCAACCTGAATGTCCCTCGTCCGTCTTCAGCAACCTCTGAATTGAAGGACGTTCTTGAAGGTGATCAACAATGTGTTCAGGTACGTTTTTGTGTGTGTGTGGGTGGGTGTGTGGGAGGTGGGTATACCAAATATCTGATCGTAGCTACCAAATATCCACATGAATGTATTGGTTAAGGTTGCGCAATTGATTCATATATAACCATTTACCGGCCTAAGTTGGTTTTAGAGGTGATTTGAGGTTGATTTGAAGCTGTTCACCGACCAAAGTTGGTCGCAGTATGGACGTATTGAGGGCGCAGTATGGATCGCGGAGACTGGACATTTGACCCTCAAATAGACGGTAAACCAACCTCAAATCGTCCATGTTTCCACTCATATTCCACCGGTGCACCGTCCTCGATTTTCAATAGGGTAATGTATGAGTTTTATAAATTGGGCATAGAATTATTGCATAGCCATTCTCTATCCGGACAGGAGGAAATATTCCATACATCTAATCAAAAATACATTCCTTGAACCAATTTAAACGATTCAGAGATCCGTTTAAACTTGATTGAAAGTATCTTTTGGAAAGCGTGACCCAATGTGACCTTGCCTTTGAATGTGGTCGGCATTGTTAACGAAATTCAAGACGGAAAATGTTCATCGAAATTAATGGAATATTGTTCAGTTTATCCGGCTTTGGTAGGGGTCATTAAAAAACAGAATAAATGTTATAAATTCCCTTGGGTAAATGGTTTTAAATATTTGATATTTTCTACTGGCTTATAAATATGGATTCAAAAAAGTTGTTTAGGCCTTTTCTTTCAGGATAATAAGTGGCAAGTTGTTCCATCGATATGGATGTTTTGGGAAGGTCATGAAAACAAAGTATGGTGGCCAACTGAAGGAAATTTTACTGAAATTGCCCGAAAGAAAACTGCTGCAGGGGCAAGCTGGCGTCCTTTCACCTTCAAAAATATAGCAGTCACATCAAGTAAGTATTTTACGCGTGTGTGAATAATTTTTCTTAATGTTTTATTTATTTTGTAATATACAACACATATCGAATATTTCATTGTTTTCAATTATTTAGGTTTTAACTTTATTCTGCGCATATTGCGTAGAGAGTTAGTGAGGTTATTGAACGCAGTTCAAGAATGGGTCGAGTATTCGAATTGGACTGCTAAAGAATCAATGGAAGGGGAATAGACTATGCTAAGGTATACGCTATAGAGTTAAAAATACGTCTAAATGTTCATAAAATTAAAAATAGGCTGATCTCAGGCAGTTTCATTGTTAATTGGAGCTCCAAAGTATAAGAGAGGGACTGTAGTAGTGTGCAGGCGAGGTAATTTTTTTTTGTCGGCGGCCAACTTGTTGTTCCCCCACCTCCCGTAATTGGGTAAATGGTGTACAAATTATGCTGTTCATATATGTTGCAAAAACTATACTGATATTCGAATTCAAAATCTTTGTGCTAGTTGAACTCTTTAATTTACTCAAACCACGAATGTTATCATTTCATGGCCACACTTTCCAATGTCTTTGGTAAATTATTTTAGTAGGCAGTCGTCATTCGGATGCCAGTTGATAGATATTTTGTAGGCGAATCCTTATTTGGATGCCAGTTGATAGATATTTTGGCGAGTCATTATTCGGACGCCAATAATATGGGTTGGTTCTGGTTCGGATGCCACCCTTTTTTGAAAAAGTCCCTGTCTTGGGGATTCCTGAGGGAAGTCAGTTGATTTCAAAGGCCGTATTTTCTGAGGCTTGTTATTCCGTTGGAATCTTTCTGGTATTTCAGGGATAGGAGAGAAATTAGATTTTGCTAACTTATTTTTATTAAGTTGGGATTCATCAACAGTTTGCAAGTGCTGCGAATATTTCCGGTATTCTTCCGAGTTTTCGATCTGATTACCAGTTTTGGAGATTTTGAGCTGTTTTCAAGCGTTGGAGATGTCGAGCTGATTTCAAGCGTCAAAATTGAGCTGACCTAATTCAAGCTCTGAAGTTTTCGAGCTGATAAAACAAGCTTCGAATTGGAGCTGAACTAAATTAAGCTGCAGAGTTTTCACGCTGATAAATTTTTGAGCTGTCAAAACAAACTTCAAATTTAAGCCGAACTAAATCAAGCTTTGAATTTATGAAGCTTTGTTTTTCTCTTTATTTTTTCTTCTTAAATTTGTCTTCTTAGTTTTTCATTTCAAGTTTTTATTCTTAGCTTTTCCTTTCAAGTTTTTCTTCTTAGCTTTTCCTTTCAATTTTTTCTTGTTAGTTTCCCTCTTTTCAGTTCTTCGTTTATAAAAAATTGAAGATCGCAACAGAAGTACGTTTTTAAAGTATCTGTGATACGCGAGCTCAGTTATTTGAGAGAAGAATTATTTTTCCTCCGTAGAACAGAGGCATCAGCCGACTTATCTTGGCGCTGGCCTAACACGCCCTTACTGAGACGACATTACTGCAAGTAATGTCACGAATATGCCATTAAGCCAGATGTCGACTGTGCTTTTTAGCATAGAAATTATATTATGACACATATAATCGTCTAGCTAAATTAAGAATGCTTAAGACTTTTTGTAACAAATAGAAACAACTTATTCTAATACAGCACAGGAACACTCTTGTCCTTCTTTTTCATTTGATGGGGCCGAATCCGGTTATGGTTGGTTATGAGTATGGGATAAGAATTTGGCGAGATGGTTCTCCGCTCCAGGAATATGCTCCGATTTAAATTGGAAGAGGCTGAAGTATAAAGCCCATTGTTTAAGTCGTGGGTTTAGTTTATCAGCTTGTTACAGATATAGAAGAGGTCGATGGTCGCCATTGTTGATGGCTGAAATGGTCGCCAATGTTGATCGCTGATCTGGTCGTCATTGTTGATCGCTCATTGATCATGTCGCCATGTTTGATTGCACACTTGATCTGGTCACCGTTGTTGATCGCTCGTTGATCTGGTCGCCATTGTTGATCGCTCATTGATCATGTCGCCATGTTGGATTGCACACTTGATCTGGTCGCCGTTGTTGATCGCTCGTTGATCTGGTCGCCATTGTTGATCACTGATCTGGTCGCCATTGTTGATCGCTCACTGATCTGGTCGTCATTTCTTCATCGCTCGCTGATATTTTATTTATCTTTCTTTATTTTTGGTATATTTTTCTTTTAGTTGGTTTCTCAGGAAGTCGTGTCCTTTTTTTGTTTTATTTTCTTTTGCTTCAGGAAGTCAAGTTCTTCGTTTACGATTATTTTCCTTTTGCTTCAGGAAGTCGTGTCCCCTATTTTTTGTTTTATTTTTCTTTTGCTTCATTAAGTCGAGGTCCCTTTTTATTTTTATTTTACTTCAGGAAGTCGAGTCCTTAGTTTATTAATATTTTTCTTTTGCTTCAGGAAGTTGAGTCCTTCTGTTCGGGCACCAATTGCCAAATTTTTTTAGTAGGCGAGTCCTTATTCGGATGCCAGTTGATAGATATTTTGGCGAGTCCTTATTCGGACCCCAATTGATGAATAATGTGGGTTGGTCCTGGTTCGGATGCCACCCTTTTTTGATAAGGTCCCTGTCTTAGTTGATGAGGGTAGTCAGTTAATTTCAAAAACCGTATTTTCCTGACACCTGAGGGTAGTCAGTTGATTTCAAAAACCGTATTTTCTGAGGCTAGTTGTTCCGTTGGAATCTTCATGATATTTCAGGGTTAGGAGAGAAATCATATTTTGCTGACTTATTTTTATTAGGTTGGGGTTCGTCAACAGTTTGCAAGTGTTGCGCGAATATTTCCGGTATTCTTCCGAGTTTTCGATCTGATTACAAGTTTTGAAGATTTCGAGCTGATTTCAAGCGTTGGAGATGTCGAGCTGATTTCAAGCATCGCAATTGAGCTAAAATAAAGCAAGTTTTGAAGTTTTCGATCTGATAAAACAAACTTGGAATTGGAGCTGAACTAAATCAAGCTTTGAATTTATGAAGCTTTGTTTTTCTCTTTAGTTTTTCTTCTTAAAGTTGTCTTCTTGGTTTTCCATTTCAAGTTTTTAGCTTTTCCTTTCAAGTTTTTCAGCTTAGTTTTTCCTTTCAAGCTTTCTAGCTTAGCTTTTCCTTTCAAGTTTTTCTTCTTAGTTTTTCCTCTTTTCAGTTCTTCGTTTTTAGAAATTTGGAGATCGTGACAGAAGTACGTTTTGAAAGTATCTGTGATACTCGAGCTCAGTTATTTGAGGGAAGAATTATTTTCCCTCCGTAGAACAGAGGTATCAATCGACTTATGTTGGCGCTGGCCTTACAGTCCTGTACGTTTTCTGCCGAGTGGATTGAAATAAATTATTTAATACTGGCCTTTCCTGACAGATAGCTATGATAGAGCTGAAAGGCTGAAGCTTGGTGAAGCATCTGCTGCGGAATCTGAAGGGGGTTTTAGGATTTAAAACTTGAGGGCAATAGTTCAAACGTTTATTATGGATTTTGGAACGAAACCACAACGAGTTTCTTCTCCAAAGGAGGAAATACAGAGTTGCAACAACAACGAGTAGCTTCTCCAAAAGAGGAAATATGGTAACCGCACTCAAGTTAGGGGCATCCTGAGGATTCCAGCGGATTCCGAAGTTCTTAGTTTCCTCTGTAGCAGTTTGATTTAAGGCTCCTTAAAACGGCCAGAAACGCGAAGCTCCTCAACGCGAGGTTTACGAAACGTGACTCTCCAGAGTTCAAGACGACAAATAGAAAGACGGCAGCTCGTCCAATAAGACCACCACTGGCCAGCAATACGGTACTCCAAGGGAAGCACAGAGTCGTTCTGAACAAGGAGACAGAAGGCTGGCTATATATCACTCATAGTAAAAGAATAATATTTCGCTGCTTTATAGTTTCAAAGTATCACGTACATATATCTCAGGAGGATTTCAAGAAAACATTAATTACCTTGAATATTAAATCCCTATTCAAGAGGCTGCAAGAGCCGGGTCGAGGAAGTTAATGGGCGGAACACCCGCTTATTTACTAAAGAGAAAATAGTTTAAGGAACCGGACCCCTTTTTAAAGGGCGACATGCTACCCAAGCAGTAAGTTAAGTTTAAGTTAGTTTAATGGGTACACGTAAAAGCGTCCCGTTTTAGGATTAATAAATTAATTAATGCGTTTTAATGTTGGAGTGGGTCCAGAAGAGGTTCGAACATGCTTAATTCTAGAGATACAAATTTGAACACAATAAAACGAAAAGAAAAGTTGCAGCTGCAAAACAAAAAACGAAGAACAGAAAAAACTAAATTCAAACGGCTTCAAATCTCCTCTGGCCACTAAGCCAGGCGATCGGAAGAAAACTTCTTCTTCCACAGGGCCAGGCCACGATCAGTAATGCGGAAGATTTTCAACACACTCCCAGCCAGCGAAAAATGCTAGTTTAACTAGCATTCTCTGCCAATTTCGCTCGACAACACAACGCAGCCGCGCGCTGAGGTCTAGAAGGCCACACATCTGGTTGATCTTCTTTGTCAGCCCCAACCGCGCCACCTTCGTCGCGCGTCTCCACTTCTGCAAGGGACAATTCAAGTGGGTACAAGTGCATAATAGAGTATATTCCTTCCGTACCATCAACACGTCTGACACAGGCTGATCGATAGTGCCCATCACTGCCCAAATTTAATTCTAATACCCTGCCGAGCTGCCAAAAGGGCCTCGGTACAGAGGGAGAAAATATTAGCACTACATCATTACGCTTAATTTTGTCTATCCAGTCCGACTGGTACAAATCTCGCTCCAACTCACGCAGAGACAAAAGATAATCTTCATACCAGAGTCTTTTGAATTCGTCAAATACAGCAACACGGGATTTGTAAGAGTTCACTACATCTCGACGAGATGGAGAAACCACGCCCTCAGAAGAAGGAAGAGCCACTGCGCTTTTAGCATTACTGATTTTCAAAAACGAATTCGGAGTCAAGAGCGAGAAATTAAGTGAAGACTCATCGTCAAGGTAAGTTTAAGGGCGCGAGTTCACAGTCAGCTGAATATCCGACAATAAAGTTATTAATTCAAAATATTCCATTTTTTTCTACCTACACTTTTGTACAAACACCCCTTTACTACTCGTATTAAACGTTCCCACAGGGACCCTACGAAAGGCGAATACACAGGAATTTTCACGTGTTTTATATTGTGGTGCAGCAAATATTTAGAAAAGCAATCGTCTAAAGGCAAATTTTCAAGAAGCGTGCCCGCCTGCAAAAAGGTACGGGCATTATCACTATAAATCGAGTCGGGTATATTTTGAACATTACAGAACCGTTTGAACGCAAGTAAGAATGAACTAGTTGTCATATCCGGAAGAAGTTCGAGATGTACTGCGCGCACATTAAGACAAGTAAAAATAAGGATGTACATTTTGCGACAGCTATCCCCTAGTTTAACGTTCAGTGAACCCGTGAAATCAACCCCAGTGAATTTGAAGGGTACTACAAAATTAACCCTATCTCTGTGAAAATCCGTAAATTTCGGATATATGAAAGCAGAGGAGTTTATTTTTCTACAGATTACACATTTATTCAATACGCTTTTGACCGCCGACCTACCTTGAGGGATCCACAAACCGCTATTCCTAATATTATTCAAAATGGATTTGACCCCCATGTGACAGCATCGCTGATGAGCATCCCAAATAAAGAGCTTTGTCAAGTGACTGCTTTTGGGCAACAAAACAGGATTGCGCACCTCTTCGTTCACAACCATGCACCTATTAATACGCCCTTTCGAACGTAGTAAGCCTCTCTCATCTATAAAGAGATTAAGATTCAAAACTAAATTAGTTACAGTTTTAGAAGAGTTCTTTAAAAAGGCCAATTCTTCGGCAAAATGTACCGACTGCTCGTACTTAATCCAATAAAGACGAGCTTTTTCAAAGCAGGCTAAAAAGCTCGCTATTTCCCGCTTGAGTTTCGCTATAAAAAGGAAAACAAACGCGGTGATCGACAACAGTGTCTTGAGCTTTGAGTAATTTTGAAGAGAAAGTAGAGGAGATTCAAGAGGAAGACTGATGCTAGACACGAGGGTTTTTGTTACCTCCGAAAAACACCTCAAGCTACTATCAGGCCAATCTATAACATTGGCATGAAGAAACTCGGGCCCATGCAGCCAAAATTTCATCTTCCCCAACCATTCTGCTGGTCTAGCACCCCTTGATACCAAGTCAGCGGGATCAAGGCTAGATGCCACGTACCTGAACTTGGGGACAATTCCCGTTTGTTTCGATACCTCACCCATGAAAGTTCTGACGTCTCTCACTCTGTTTCGAGCGAAAACATTTTTAGACTTTACATTACCTGTTAAAATCCATGAAATGACTACTTGAGAATCTACACAAAAGTAAATTTCTTCAATCTTCAGATTTTTTAAGGCATCCGGCAAAGAAAACAGGCATTTAAAAGACAAATATACTGCCAACAATTCTAAAGTGGGAATAGATTTACCTTTAATAGGAGCAGTTTTGCCCTTCGCGAAAAAAAGATTAGGCTCGCCGTCTGTTTTCAAATAGGTGCAAAACCCATACATATCCTTAGAAGCGTCCGTGAAATTAATCAGCGTAACAGCGTCACCATCTTTGGCAACCTGCCGGTCAACGTATACCGAGTTTAATTGTAGCACTTCAGGTGCAAGCTTTTGCCACCTGGACAAAATTTCCGCAGGCAAACTATCATCCCAACCAATTTTACTGATCCAAAGATCTCTAAGCAGTATCTTGCACCTTGCAATAACAGGAAAAAACAGACCTAACGGATCAAACACCCTAGCAAGAAAGGACAACACTTGTCTTTTACAAGGCTTACCTGTCGGAGCAGTAATTTCAACAAGACTAATTTGGTCAGAGTTAGTGAAATAACGGTAACCCAAGAGCTTCTCGTAGCTCGACGCGTGATCGGCGCCGATCCCATCTGTACGAAAACAGTTATTAAGGAACGAGTTGTTAGAAACCCATGAGCGCAGTTCAAACCCTCCCTGCCTCATTCGGTGACAAGATTCTTTGTACAAGTCATGCAGAGTCTGCAAATTGTTTCCAGTAATGAACAAATTGTCTACGTAAAAGTTTTCCGACAAAATTTTAGAACAAATGTCTTTAGGGTACTTGGCCACATGCCATTTGATAACAAAATTCAAAACAAAAGGCGACGATATGAATCCAAACACTAACGTTTTATATCTAAACGCAGCCAATTTCCCTTCATCGTCAAACCACAAAATTGTAAATTTGTTGCGATCGAAATTAGTTTTAAGTTTGATTTGCAAAAACGCTTGCTGAATATCCGAAATCATTAAGTAACTGTTGAACCTAATGCTTAGCAAGAGGAACAAAATGGTTTGGAACAAATTAATGCCAGGATAAGCGCTTTGGTTTAAAGAATAGGAATCTCCTGTTTTAATACTGCAGTTAAGAACTGGTCTAACTTTCGTCGTTACTTGCTCAGCTTCTTTTACCACAGGTCTATGAGGAATCCAAACGTGTTCCTCCCTTTTAATTTCATTTAAGTTCAAAGGTTCAAGGATTTGATCATTAATTTGTTGTTTAAAAACAGAATCATAAGCATCGTACAAGGAATCATGGTGGAGTTTTTCCACAACCCTATTAAGTACAGCAAGAGCTACATTGAACCCGCTTTCAACCTTCGCAAGTTTTTCTTGATACCAAGGAAGCTCTACTTGATATTTACCGTTGGCTAGTTCAATAGTCTCTAAAAACTTAGCTACTTGCTCCTCATCGAAGCTCGAAGACTCTTCCTTCAACCCGATAGATTCAATTTCAAACAAATTTTCTAAACGACCCTCCACGTCGCTATCATCAAGAACACCAGTTATAGGATCAAAATTTTGTCCCAAAGGTTCGAGCAAGAAATTAATTGAGCTATGCTCCACCTGCTCGGAGCTCGAGTCCACATGCGAGTTCAGCTCACACACTTGGCCTTTGTACAGGAAATTTTCCACCTGCCCAAAGGGTATTATGCCACCACTGTAACTAAAAGCAGCTCCCTTCATACAAGAAATCAAAGAAAAATCCCTGAAAAACTGGATAGCATCAACGCCAAGCAATCCCTCAAGCTCGCAAGTATCAGGCTCCGAGCAACCCTTGAAAGCCTCATCAGCTAACCTAAATTTTTGAGAAAGATTTAACAATGCTTCTTTCAAGCCACGAACTTCAAATTTTAGTGAAAAGTTTTTATCGATCAGAAATATAAGATTGAAGAAACCTAACTGATCGCAAAAACCAACAGACAAACTGGCTTCAGAAAATTTCCTGATGCCGGAATTGAGAAAAGAGTTTACAAGGTAAGGCTTCTCAGTACCCTTGTTGTGGGAATTCAACCTATCTAACACCTTAGCAGCAAGGTAGGATCTCTGGCTCCCCGTATCAATCAAGCATCTCACACTGGTTACCTTACCGCCACGTGCTACTTTAATCGAGAGAGTTTGAAGTAAATGTCCACCGCCCAAGGGTGAATTATTCAGGCAAAAGCTATTCGAAGTTTTACCGCACATGAACCTAGAACACAAAGCTGAAATGTGCTTTTTAGAGGAACAAATAGTACACGGGTAATCTAAGACAGATTGACATCTCTCCGACGCATGCTTCGAGCTAGAACACTGTTTACAAAGTCCAAGCTCGTTGCAGCGAGAAACTCTAGATTTGAAGGAAGAATAATTATTGCAGTTAAACATGGAATGATCTTTCGAAGCACAAAATTTACAAGACCTTCTAGCAGTAGAGTTAGAATTGAGGAAGACAGGTTTAGGATCGACTTTTCCTACCGACCAAGATGCATCTCTTTGCTTGACAGGCATGAGATCGAAGACTTTGTCCGGCTGATCTTTGCTAGCATTTCGCATAGTCAAAGTTTTAATTACCTCTACGTAGTGCTCGAAAATAAGAACGATACTAGGATAATTGTCGTTCAATTTACGAACGAACTCTTGTCGCACAACCAGAGGCAGCTTATTAAAAGTTATATGAGATACAAAATCTTTACTAGTTTCCCTCTCGAGCAAATCCCTATCGTAAGTTTTCAAGTCAGCCAGCAGACACCGAACTTCATTAATGAACAATTTTGTCTGCATGAATGAGGAATCTAACTTAACCTTACTTTCTAGTAACTTTTTGTACAAGTCACTTATCAGAGACCTCTTGTTCAGGAACTCTGTCTCTAACAAATTTATGGCAACACAATAATTGTCATCGGTGACCTGTAAATGTTGCACCAGTTTCAAAGCATAACCGCTCAAAAATCTTTTAAGATAGGTAAACTTGACAGAGTTAGAGAGAGTAGTACGCAAACCAATAATGTTATTGTACTGTGTAATGAACTTATGATATAAATGTACGAGGAGTTCGTGGACTCGAACTCAGGACTAGAGATCACCGCGCCAACACGCTATCGACTGCGCTATCGATCACCCTAAAAGGTGACCGCAGCACAACGAAAGCAGTGTTTGGCACAGTGAAAGCAGGCGCACTGTCCTGACAGATATTTTTATTCCCATTTTTATATCTGCTTTTAGGGTGATCGATAGCGCAGTCGATAGCGTGTTGGCGCGGTGATCTCTGGTCCTGAGTTCGAGTCCACGAACTCCTCGTACATTTATTTCATTTGAAAAAAAACTTGTGGATTCAGTGTCTTCCCGTACCAGATTCTTCAATCGTTTGAAACTATAGAGCAGCGAAATATTATTCTTTTACTATGAGTGATATATAGCCAGACTTCTGTCTCCTTGTTCAGAACGACTCT
Organism: Morinoia aosen; assembly: GCA_030386875.1. Classification (NCBI taxonomy): domain Eukaryota; kingdom Metazoa; phylum Arthropoda; class Malacostraca; order Amphipoda; family Talitridae; genus Morinoia; species Morinoia aosen. Next base: position 38,086,396 of record CM059559.1, on the reverse strand, counting down.
GTGCTTCCCTTGGAGTACCGTATTGCTGGCCAGTGGTGGTCTTATTGGACGAGCTGCCGTCTTTCTATTTGTCGTCTTGAACTCTGGAGAGTCACGTTTCGTAAACCTCGCGTTGAGGAGCTTCGCGTTTCTGGCCGTTTTAAGGAGCCTTAAATCAAACTGCTACAGAGGAAACTAAGAACTTCGGAATCCGCTGGAATCCTCAGGATGCCCCTAACTTGAGTGCGGTTACCATATTTCCTCTTTTGGAGAAGCTACTCGTTGTTGTTGCAACTCTGTATTTCCTCCTTTGGAGAAGCAACTCGTTGTGGTTTCGTTCCAAAAACCATAATAAACGTTTGAACTATTGCCCTCAAGTTTTAAATCCTAAACTAAGTTCTTGAATATTAATTCCTTGAGGATTCCAGCATACCTCTGGTTGGGTTTTTTTCTTAAACTAAAACTTGCCCCGCCAATTTTCGTCATGCCTAATGACGACAAGGCTTACCGCGATCTTGTCCGTCAGCGCGCTGTTCTTAAGCGAAAGATAACTTTTACCCTTGCCAAGGAGGGTGCGGCTGGCGTTTCTTCAGAGAGCATCACGCAGACCGTAGCTGATCTTCTGAAGAGGGTGAGTAATCTGGATGAGCAGATTAACCTTAATTTAATCGGCGATTCCGACGATTTGTCAGAGCAGCATTTGGCTGAGCTTGACAATCAAACTTGTTATAATTTGGAAATTAAAGCTAAAATCGAAGCAATTACGGCAAAGCCGAAATTCGATGAAGTTCGTCATGATCTTAAGCTGCCCCATCTGTAGTGCGAATCCTTTTCTGGCGAAGGTTCTAGTAGCTTGGATTATCATAAGTTCTATCGAGAGCTCAAAGTCTAGTCACCCCCAGAAACAATTGAAGAATCTGGTACGGGAAGACACTGCTTCCACAAGGTTTTTTTTCAAATGAAATAAATGTACAAGGAGTTCGTGGACTCGAACTCAGGACTAGAGATCACCGCGCCAACACGCTATCGACTGCGCTATCGATCACCCTAAAAGGTGACCGCAGCACAACGAAAGCAGTGTTTGGCACAGTGAAAGCAGGCGCACTGTCCTGACAGATATTTTTATTCCCATTTTATATCGAGAAGTATCAAAGAGTATCGAGTTTCAAAGTATCACGTACATATATCTCAGGAAGATTTCAAGAAAACATTAATTACCTTGAATATTAAATCCCTATTCAAGAGGCTGCAAGAGCCGGGTCGAGGAAGTTAATGGGCGGAACACCCGCTTATTTACTAAAGAGAAAATAGTTTAAGGAACCGGACCCACTTTTTAAAGGGCGACATGCTGCCCAAGCAGTAAGTTAAGTTTAAGTTAGTTTAATGGGTACACGTAAAAGCGTCCCGTTTTAGGATTAATTAATTAATGCGTTTTAATGTTAGAGTGGGTCCAGAAGAGGTTCGAACATGCTTAATTCTAGAGATACAAATTTGAACACAATAAAACGAAAAGAAAAGTTGCAGCTGCAAAACAAAAAACGAAGAACAGAAAGAACTAAATTCAAACGGCTTCAAATCTCCTCTGGCCACTAAGCCAGGCGATCGGAAGAAAACTTCTTCTTCCACAGGGCCAGGCCACGATCAGTAATGCGGAAGATTTTCAACAGGGGACTTACTAGTCCCAATCTGCTATTGATGGAGCAGGAAAGGTGCTCGGATCCAGATTGAACGCCATGGCGAAATATCGCATTTCGAGAGAGTCCTGGTTTTTTCATAGCCAGCGGTACCCAGATCACCATTGGTGAATCAAATCAGGAGAAGTCCACGAATCAATCCTACAAAAAGTGAAGTGACGAGGCGAAACTTGGCAGCTGCATTTAACGCAACAGGTACAGAACCTTTAAGATATAGAAAATGTTTTTATTCACTCGTGTTGCTGCACTCTAAAATGCACTTTTTGTGGTATCTAATAACATGTGCGTAATATTGCTTTGTTTTAATTCATTAGAATCAGTCTCAGATGATTTTTCTCCTTAAATTTTGTTGTTTCTCAGTATTGTTGGAATTGGAATCATATTTTTACGATACTTTAATCAACGACGAGAATAGAGCGTGTCGAGTTTTAAAGTACTGAGTCATCAATGACAGTAATACGTCATGGTTTAAATATAATTGAATATAAATAGAATATAACAACGACTTTCATTCGTGGTTACCAGTTCAATTTCTATTAAAACTCTTATTAGTTTTCTTGCAATTGATATTTTTGAATGAAATCCAACATTGCAAAACAGCAACCTACTCAATATTTACCATACCATAAAGTTTAAATTGACCGTTAACATTGATGAGTTTCCCTTTTATTCAATTGAACATAATATGACTTGTCATAACTCACCCTAACAGAGCTTAATTCATCCTTGCTGTGCATCTGCCCCGTTTTAATTAAACATAAAAACACACAAAAATGTCTAGCAGGAAAACCTCAATTTCCAACATTTTAATTCAGAGATTATGTTTTAAGCAGTCATCCACGCTATAGCACCTATAGAGGTGGAATTGTTAATCTTCTGCCGGAAAATTTGGTAAAACTATTTTTGTAAAGATGCTAAGGAGAAATAAATTAGTTTGGCTACCAGGAAAAATACGCTACACGTCCTTACCTTGACTTATCTGAAAATATCTCACGCATGCGTTTTTACTTTCAAAAGAATTGGATTCATCCGAGGACCAGGAGCAAGGTGCTCAACTTGTCCCAATTGTGACAACTGATGAATTCGTTCCCAACGTAACTCGGTGAGAATTACGTTCATATATCGTTGTTTCGCTTACATTGATACGTGAACTTCGTTTTTTTATTGATTTTCGTTTCGGGAAACGTAATCTACATAAAAAAACAGAATAATCAAGGAGGGTAAAAACATCATTCATGACGTCTTCTTTATAAAAATAGAGCTTTCGAGTAAAAACTATACTCATCTTGAGTATTTGGAACAAAAATAAACATTCACAAATTATAGCAGCAGGGTATATAAACACTGAAAAAGTGATACAAGATTCAATGGGAATCCTAAATTTAAAATATACAGAGGTGCAGACGAATCTGCTTCATTTAACGTAGGCCTAGTGTGGTGAATAAGTATACTTTCTAACAAACGAATATCTAGCTTATTGCTACGGCCTATAATTTCGAAATAATTTTCAGTGATTGGGTGGTCAGCTGCATGCGAGTGGTCTCTTATACTGCTGTGCAAAGTGTTGGTGGTAGCTCTCCCAGTACGTACTGACACCCCCCTATGCTCTGCTATGCGCGTCACCGAGTGGCGATATTATGCAACATGTTGTGGGGAGACGACTCGCCACTTGGTGACGCGCATAGCAGAACATAGGGGGGTGTCAGTACGTACTGGGAGAGATACCACCAACACTTTGCACAGCAGTATAAGAGACCACTCGCATGCAGCTGACCACCCATTCACTGAAAATTGTTTCGAAATTATAGGCCATAGCAATAAGCTAGATATTCGTTTGTTAGAAAGCATACTTATTCACCACACTAGGCCTACGTTAAATGAAGCAGGTTCGTCTGCACCTCTGTATATTTTAAATTAGGATTCCCATTTAATCTTGTATCATTTTTCAGTGTTTATATACCCTGCTGCTATAATTTGTGAATGTTTATTTTTGTTCCAGATACTGAAGATGAGTATAGTTTTTACTCGAAAGCTCTATTTTTAGAAAGAAGACTTCATGAATGATGTTTTTACCCTCCTTGATTATTCTCGTTTTATTTGTTTTGTTTATGAGTCCTAGCATCAAAAAGAAATCTATTACAGTGCAGGTTGAGTGCTAATTTATTTTATGTATTGCTAATTTTATTCGTGAGATTTTTGGTACGGAATGTATTGGGAAGATCTTCTATTGCTATAAACTTTTTTTTTCGACATATCTTGAAAGGAATTTGATGAATTAGTTTCATGTCGATGCATGCAATAAAACTATAAAATAATATAAGTAATGAATCTCTTATTATGCATTTTTTTGTTAGTTGTAAAGACTGTGTGTGCGAGTTTATACTCTACACCATCGCAAGTTTTTGTTTTACCATTGACTAAATCGGTAGAAGAGCTCTGCCATGGGAAGGGATTCTGTTTTCATCAATGGTATTCGATTTTCCGTCAAAAATTAAGTAAATCCTGTGCATAGTTGTATATCAATTAATAGAAATGCGATCTTCTCAGGGAACTCACCAAGGACATCTAGTTCTATGGCACTACCAGGGACAATGCGAATGTATTTTGAATTATTTCATAACTTAATTTGTCCGAATATGGTGCACATCTTCTCTCTTCATATTAAGCATTTAAAATTCCATGCTCGTTAATGGAGATATTTCTTTGAAATGACGCAATAACTGTACTTGTGTTTTTGATTTTGAGAACTATGATGTACATATGCACATCATTTCAGTTATCTTACATGACTGTCATATGACCTCTCAAATAATATTTATGAACATACTAGGTAAAGAATTCTATCCTTTTTTTGCCAGTTCTGTTGCTTCGCCAAAAAATCGGAAATAGTCAACTCGAGTCAACTCGTTCGCATGGAGTGCTAAGTTGAGATTTTAAACGATCAAGTTGCTGGGACCGCCTTGCTTCTGAAGGAGCATCTTCACTAAGAAAAACCTACCAACGCAACACCAGTTCGAGGATTCACGCCTGCGACTTCAATGGAAGAGCTGGACTGCATACTTCAGCGCGAAGATCTTGTAAGTTGTATTGTAACTAAGTAGTCGTTAATATATCCCTCCATTAATTTCAAATTTTCATTTAAATATTTGTGGATAATGGATTTGACGTTTTTCGTTATGATGGGAAGTAGGCACGAAATAAATGAGTAATGCGAAATTGCAACTTATGTTGAAAACCTCAAATTTTTAAATATGTCTTACAGTTTTCTGTTCTCAAATTTCCAAGTTCCATATCTGATGACCGCCAGGGAAGCGAACTTTAGTCGCACAGTGACAGCGATGATGAAGATCTTGCTCGCGAGAAACCTAGCGACAGAATTCTCCATGACAGGTTAAGGCGCGCACAGACAAAGGACCAAAATCAAGTTTGACAACTCCGCCGTTTGTGCAGTAATCGAAAGTGAGTAACCATGATGCCATGAGCCCAAAGGTATTGTTACCGAAAACATTAATATTTGCAAACCTTGTTCACAACAACTTGATTGTTTTTAACACTTTGTCACGATACAATGCTGCTCAAGCACCTAACGTAGGAGGACTTGCAACCTCCGCAAAATAAATTAAATGTACACCTTTCTGCTCGCCAGCTACCCACATAATTAGTCATGGAGAATAATGGGCCTCAAGATTAAACACATTTATTTTGAGTGAACACATGGAGCTGACACAGGGAAATTATGTTATCGCAACACTCATATTCGCACCCGAGCCCTCAGGCAAGATGCTAATGATTTGCGACATGGCACTTTAAAAATTTAGACACACGAAATGAATATTCTAGTTAATGCACACATGAATGAATGGTTACGTATAACATAGGTTAGAACCCACTTCACAAAATCGGACACATGAAATGAATCTTCTAGTTAGTGCACACATGAATGCATGGTTACGTCAAACATGGGTTAGACCCCTCGGCTATTAAACACCACGTGCTGCCTAATTCATATTACACACTGCGCGCCAAATGGATTTGCACTGTTCAGCGTGCTGCTGCGTATCTAAACTGGCACCACGGCCATCCTCTGGAGTTCACGCTGCAATATAGCACTCGCATTTTGTTAACGCTTCGTTGACATTAATGTGCTGTTGGTTCCTTTTGCCTTACTGAGGCTGAATACTCCTCGATCGTTGACCGGTTGAGACATGTAAGCACTGTACCCCGGGCACTCCTGTCAGCAGCGAGCACCAGGCGGCTGACCACTTCACGACTCTGATACTGCCCGGCTGCAGCTACTGCCCTCGGTCTCAGCTGACGCGTAGGCCAGCTTTCCCAACCCGCCTGTGCAAATAATAAGCGGGGGTTGAGTCATCTATTCCCCGAGACATGAATGTTATATCCCCCTTTAAGAATTTACTCGAAGCTTCCACTGACAATGTGGCTATTCCCGACATGATGAATTAATTTTCTCCCCTTTTTACAAGAACAAATCACAAGCGCCCTTTTTGAGAACAAAGTCGAATGAGTCAATGAAAATGCTATGAACTAGTGGGCATTCTAATCCCCGCTTGAGAAAAATCTACAAGTGCAAGCCTTGTGAGAAGTCATATCACGTGAACAATTCTAGAATGATTTGAAAATCAAACCCACAGAATTAATTTGTACCCGAATTTTAACTGTAACAAATGAAATCACCCCACCTAAGCCAATAAAGCTTACACGCCCCGGTTGTAATATGGTATTTGAAAAATACAAAGATGCTCCTAGCACAGAACACAGAATATCATCTCACCTCCCCTCTGGCCGTCAGGAAGCCTACATCCTTGCCACTGCACCGGTCAAATAGGCCGGTCCCCGCGCTTGCTCTGCTTAAATACCCCCGCCGCACAAAGGACGCTCATTGTAGATGGTGCGGGATGCCCGCTCAAATTGTTAGTGACGTGGCATCTCGCGATTGGTGCTTCTAACGCGTCACCTCTGACGTGTCCCCTTGCGTCACAAACTTGGTATTGCCACGCGCATTTCCCTCTAACATATTCTGCTCAGGTTCATATTTTCCACAGTTCCCTTTCTCGTTGGTAATTACTTTTAATGCGTTGTTTTCCTATGCTACCCAATCAAGTTGCCCTTGTGTAATACTATGTGTAATTTTCCGAGCTAGAATCTTACACAGTCGCTACCCCTTACGTACTCCTCCCATCTGCTGATGTGGTGCACCCCTCATCCCCTCACGATCCGCGCACTGCTGCAGAGCCGGTTGCTTGTTGCGTAGCGTTGGTTTCCACATATATATGCCTACCATCAATTGTATCCTAACATCCCCACGCGCTCCACAAAAATTTGAGCTAACGGGTCAAATTTTCTTATGACAATATCAAATTTCTATAAGGTCGTAGACTTCCATCCGTACTTTGCATATCCGCAGAAATGAACATAACTATTATGTTGTTGCCGCACGCTGACATTGATAAACATAGACGTATGACGTTAATCAAACACACATCGCGTCCAAAAATCACATCGAAAAGAAACATCCTAGGGCTCGGAGGAAAACACAGCTACATACACACATATGGGGCACATAGACACAAGAATATTGAAACACACTCATGACATTTAATATTGAAACACACATATGACATTTAATATTGAAGCACACATATGACATTAAATATTGAAACAAGCATATCAAATTTATCTTATTTTCCGGCTTGCCTTCGGCATATATACCAACGACATTAGAGATTGTTTAATAGGCGTGTTCATTACAAGGCAAACATTATCGCGCTTATAAGCCGCCTAACCACTTCTCTCTAAATTTGGGGCAATGTTTCAACGTTGAATATCTTCTTATTGATCCTCAGCTCGTTCTCCTTCCAAGCAGTGGTGCATCATTATTGTTATCATCCTCAAAATCCTTATCAGCATTATTATTACATTTTCTCGGCAAACGTTATCATCAAAGGGGGGCCCCCTGGTTTATCAGGATTTGTAACCTACTAATATTCCGTTGTCGATTCAATCAATGTTCTCCATCCTTGCGTCACGCTATCTGCGCGGAAAATATTCGTTGACATCATCCTTGCGTCACGCTATCTGCACGGAGAGCGTTCGTTGAAATTATCCTTGCGTCGCGTTACACGCGGAAAATTAGACATCGCGTTTCCGCGGAAAACTGTAAATTCCATCGTCGGAGCTCGTAAGCTGGGCTCGTCAGCCCTTCATTCGTTTCCCAGGGTAACAATCATATTTCAGAGATCAACTTCCACCTACGATTTACCATCTAACATTGTCACTTAGGTGATCGATAGACATCGTACAGTTTGGTTCCTCTTAATTAATTATTCACTTCTCGTGAATCTTTCCAAGCCTACCCTGACTGGGCAGAAGTGAGATCACAAGAGTTTCAAATAAATTAATAAGTGCAGGCATCCATAATGAACTACAGACAAAGTCAAGAATGCTTCGACGGTGTCACTGCTCATTTACTTTCACCTAACTTCCTAAACATGTACACAAATGAAATAACATATGCACAACGAGAGATTTACCAGGTTGGCCGATATCCCGTGTGCTTTTATTCAAAGAAAATAGAAATAGAGTGTTAACATTTCATCAGACTTACGCCACACTGCCGTGCACTGAAGTTTAGGCGATCCAATTACTCGTCCGCACCCACAAAATCATGAGAAAATTACAATCACATCCTAATCACCTGATTTACCAGCCCTTGAGACAGTTTAGCCTTTATTCATATCATGTCATTCCACTCGAAGAGACGTCGTTGAACTTTCATGACCTTATTAACGTATTTACAAAACTCGGGAGCCTGCAGTATGTTTGCCGTGCAATGACGGAGACAGTGTTGTATCACCTTAACATAACTATTATACTAAGAAAATTAAATTAGCATATCCGTCGATGTTGGAGTACGAACAGTTTGAGTGCCTGGAACATCCCTATGCGAAGGAAACACCAAAACTTCCACACAAGAACGCTGCGGCAACTCACACCAAATTGTATCCAAAAGTCAGTAAGTCAATCAGGTAGTCTAAATCCGGTAAACATCGCAGTTACTCAACTCAGAAAATAGGATATGCTTTACTTCTAGTTGTGCCACTGCAAATGTAGGTCAAAATCGCAGTTCCTATTCTCGTTCCCTCACACACCGTTCACCAGGTGGAAAGAAGCAAAAGTTCCTGGCAACGCGCATGGGAGATTCAGAATTAAGGAACAGTTCTTATTCTATAACACTTAAAATAAAAATGTAACGTTCCCAGTACACCAAGATTCACGGGATTCCGCTTCAGTAAGAAACGCCAAAACACACCGAGCGAACATACCTTCATGAAACCTCGCTACCCAGGAATAAGTCACATTTCTTTTGTGCAACTTAACATGCTACAGTTTCGTGTCATGTGTTATCTATTTACAACGTCTGCAGTGAACCCTAAAGTATTAATCATCCTACGTACTCCTTGTCAAGCCTGCCTAGAGTCTGACCTTCCAGACAATCCTGACATAGGAAAACGATTTATTATTCGCTCTTGTACTTTCATTAGCTGATAAAGGAATGGCATATGAAATTTCCGCAAACATACAACTCGCAAAGACAGAGCACAGAAAACGAGCTATATTTTTCGAAGAAATTCCTGTCATTTGCAGTACTACGCATCCTTTAATTTTAAGTCGTCATATTTACAGACACATTTCTATCTATATCCTGTTGTCATGTCCTCCTTTTTCTCTCAAGTGGTACCACACTCGATCCATAAAAGATGAGCCTCGACGAACAAGAATTTTTATGGCCCTGGGATCAGGACAGTGATAAAACTTACACACGTCTCCTTTCCGCTTCGCATCCTCCATCTCTAGCACACACATTAGCACAAAATTCCCGTTTATTCATTACAGTACTCAACTATCATTCATTACTAAAAAATTTTCCAACAAAATCAAGGCTTCAATTCAATATAATGTATATTTTCATCGTAGAAAATAGCATATTCCAATGAGCCAAATTTTTCAATACACTTATGTGGACACATCCTCGATATAACATCGCAATTCGCTTGGAATTACGTACGTTACCGATATCGTTACCATCTTTTTTTTATAAAAAAAAAATAAATATGAAGATTCAAATAAAGTTTCCCACTGAACATGAATTCCCACATAGATCATGGCGGACGAAATGCATTTAATCATCAATTTGACATCTCAACTTGTGATTTCTATTACGGCCGGGTGAATAAACGCACCTAGGGGCGTAGATTCAGGCTCCAACAAAATCCTGTTTCACATCCAAAATTATATGAAAGCTTCATTCAACAACCCACTTGAAGACGTAGAAAAATAGAGCTTGAATTCAATGTACGGTTCAGTAGATAAATGAAAATTCCTTCCTCGCTTATCTTCACTTACTTAGTCAAAGAAATTGGCATTGACAACTCCACGTGTCCAGTCTAAAACTAAGTACACTTAAAATAATATTCCTTCCCAACTAGAAGAAGCTGAGATTGAATTACCTTTAAATTAATACGCCTAACGCGGTCGACATTTTCAAAATTATATTTTCTTGAATTTGAAGGAACTGGAGCATAACACAGCAAGGATTTGTGCCCAAAAAAATTTGAGAAAGCCCCATACAGAAACACCATTAATTAGAGCTTAGGTCCGTCGCTTCATCAATTATTCATCTCACACATCAACAATGTGGCACCATACAATGGATGAATTCAGCTATCAATTATTAACACAAATCCAAATGTTCAATTTTCAATTCTGGAGTTTAGCATCATACTGGTTTTTACGGAGAAATCATGACAAAGGCCGGGGTTTACTTCAACTGACACATGTGTAGGCGGCATTCATATATTTCTAAGTAAGTAACTAAACTATGTCAAGAATTAGCTGCGTAGCATCTCAGAGATACCACACACATTCTTAAAATCACCACACTAAATTATCGATAATCCTACTTCCGTCACTTAATTCAGTTTACTCCGACGATAGGGAAAGGTAATATTTACTCTGTCTATGATAGCAAGAAAAATTGAATTTAGAAACAATTCCATTACCTTTATCAGATGTTACATTTTTATAGTAAAAGTATTCAAATATTAGCGAATTAAATGTGAATCACGTTATTAAATTTTCTCGACAAAAGATTACATTACGTTAAACAGCAGCTATTATGAAACTGAATTCATACGACGTTTCAAAATTTGTCCTCAGATGTTTTGGCGAAGGCGATTTTTCACTAAAATTATGGCATTAATTTTCCTGCGCCACCTATTTCTATTTCTACACAAAAATTTAGCAAATGCAATTGGTGGATCAATCATAGCTACATTCAAATTCACCGCACAAAATTTCACCCAACACATCGTCGAGAAAGTTCTTGCTAAAATATTATTCTATCAAAATGCAGCAGAATTAATTCTCTCAAAGCACACAGATAGAGTTCAAACACAATCACATTCGACTGTGATTTTAATTAATATTCAATGATACTGGCTGCACCTCAGAACTCGACAGCATTATGATGGCTTTTACATGTTCCCAAAACAAACATACTCAGAGCTCCAGCATCGTCACTCAAGATATGGGCGAGATTTACTGCAAAAACGATCAAAGTTACTGATGGTACTCTTCTCTCATGACGTGTAGAAAATTTAATGGCAACATGTAATACTACCAAAAACCTGCACACTAATTCACGTTCATTTCAATGAGTCACCCAGAACGGTCTGGCCGCAGCAAGGAGAGCTTCAATTTTTATGACTCTAACAGCCGACTCGTACGGTCTTGCACATCGGCATGAGCCTTTATGCTGGAATTTTACTTTAAATATTAAACTGCCTTGAAAGGGCCCGGAAACCAGCACACATAGAGACATACATTGAACTACCCTGTATTACACAGCACGAAAATTTGATTTTAAGGAAAATTCTACCACCGTGGGTCAGAAAATATAAATTGTGGAATTTTAGGTCTCAAATGTCATTAACAAAGGTATGCATCACGTTGCTAAGGCTTGTCAGAAATTACTATGGAAACATATTCACACGACAGCGCACAAAATTTTCTACTAGTTATTTTATTTAATGCATACGGGATGGTAAATTTCAATTTTGATTAATTACCAGAAATTCCTACACACTGCAAAATACCAAATCGGTTTCAAAGCTTCAACTGAGACAATCAGGTTTTTATAAAATTTAAAACATAAAATCCGGAGCCATTGCTACAAACTCAATCCTTAGTACATACTATAATTCGATAAATCCAAGTGAAATGCAGCACACAGAAAGTTTTTATCCCACACATGAACAAGAGGTAATCAAAGTAAAAGAAAGTTTCGAGAGCCAGCCCCTGCACAACAAAAAGTTACTGCTTTCATCTTTCAACACACTCAGACAAAATTCTAACAACACTCAGCAAAACATGAGGGTTTCTCAATGCCCAAAAATATGCTCAGAAGACTCGACAGCCCGATCATTGAGCAACATATGTAACACTGTTGATATGAACTTATTAACTTCCCCTTGCATTTAGCAACTTAAAGTCAGCTAGTGGTGAGCTTTACAGTTCTCGGTCGAGCACATTCCAATCAGTCAGTGACTTCTAGCGGACATGAGTTGTGGTGTGGCCCCAACCTCGCTTTTATTACTTCAAAGCCTGAGATGCAATTATTTACTGGAAGCGCAGCTTCCCAAGTCAAGCCCAACGGCCAAGGACTCTTACAGCTGCCGCCCAATGGTCTGTTATTTAACTCTGTTACAGCTGCAAAGATTACGCGAAAATTCAATACAAGGCAAGTCTTTGCAAGTCACTGTGCAATTATTTGAAAAACTTTGTCGGAAGATCATTACACACAAAATTCCTAGCAACTGAGAATTATTACGGAAAGCATTCTGGTAAACTTCATTGTGAAAGAAATGTTTAACTATGTTTTAAAGGAGGCACTTCACATCAATGATAAATGAGCAACGAATGTGATGTTGGTAATATATATGCACTTCGAAACACCAACGGACTATGACTCCAATAGACAATGCTACTCTGACTCAGTGGGCTCACTTTAATTAGTTCCGCGAAAAAAAGGTCTAACCACAGCTTTAAGAAATTTTTCAGCCTGGCCCACAGAAAGCTCGGCCGGTCTCAAGCCGCGGCATATTTACCCAAAAGATTCGGCTGCACACAACGTGAATGTAAGGGAATGGCACATGTAAAATTGTGTATGACATTGAGCACTCACACGACCCAATTTGATAATTAATGCGTTACTCGAAGGGTCATTACAACACCTATAAAAATTTTGAGACAACTGAAAATGCTAAAAATTGCTGAAAAAAATTTCCATACAGAAATGCAGGTAGCACGCTAAATAACACGAGAAAAATGGTACAGGAAGAAATTGCTGCTTAATAGCGAGCACTTGTTATAATGAATTTAAGAGTTAATGATTTTCTCGAAGGGTATGTGACGTAAACAAAATATTAAAGCACTGTAAATTCCATGCCAATATGTAGGTATCAGGCTCACAAAGTGTACGTTCATTTCTCCTGTCACGATACAATGCTGCTCAAGCACGTAACGTAGGAGGACTTGCAACCTCCGCAAAATAAATAAAATGTACACCTTTCTGCTCGCCAGCTACCCACATAATTAGTCATGGAGAATAATGGGCCTCAAGATTAAACACATTTATTTTGAGTGAACACATGGAGCTGACACGGGGAAATTATGTTATCGCAACACTCATATTCGCACCCGAGCCCTCAGGCAAGATGCTAATGATTTGCGACATGGCACTTTAAAAATTTAGACACACGAAATGAATATTCTAGTTAATGCACACATGAATGAATGGTTACGTATAACATAGGTTAGAACCCACTTCACAAAATCGGACACATGAAATGAATCTTCTAGTTAGTGCACACATGAATGCATGGTTACGTCAAACATGGGTTAGACCCCTCGGCTATTAAACACCAATTGCTGCCTAATTCATATTACACACTGCGCGCCAAATGGATTTGCACTGTTCAGCGTGCTGCTGCGTATCTAAACTGGCACCACGGCCATCTTCTGGAGTTCACGCTGCAATATAGCACTCGCATTTTGTTAACGCTTCGTTGACATTAATGTGCTGTTGGTTCCTTTTGCCTTACTGAGGCTGAATACTCCTCGATCGTTGACCGGTTGAGACATGTAAGCACTGTACCCCGGGCACTCCTGTCAGCAGCGAGCACCAGGCGGCTGACCACTTCACGACTCTGATACTGCCCGGCTGCAGCTACTGCCCTCGGTCTCAGCTGACGCGTAGGCCAGCTTTCCCAACCCGCCTGTGCAAATAATAAGCGGGGGTTGAGTCATCTATTCCCCGAGACATGAATGTTATATCCCCCTTTAAGAATTTACTCGAAGCTTCCACTGACAATGTGGCTACTCCCGACATGATGAATTAATTTTCTCCCCTTTTTACAAGAACAAATCACAAGCGCCCTTTTTGAGAACAAGGTCGAATGAGTCAATGAAAATGCTATGAACTAGTGGGCATTCTAATCCCCGCTTGAGAAAAATCTACAAGTGCAAGCCTTGTGAGAAGTCATATCACGTGAACAATTCTAGAATGATTTGAAAATCAAACCCACAGAATTAATTTGTACCCGAATTTTAACTGTAACAAATGAAATCACCCCACCTAAGCCAATAAAGCTTACACGCCCCGGTTGTAATAAGGTATTTGAAAAATACAAAGATGCTCCTAGCACAGAACACAGAATATCATCTCACCTCCCCTCTGGCCGTCAGGAAGCCTACATCCTTGCCACTGCACCGGTCAAATAGGCCGGTCCCCGCGCTTGCTCTGCTTAAATACCCCCGCCGCACAAAGGACGCTCATTGTAGATGGTGCGGGATGCCCGCTCAAATTGTTAGTGACGTGGCATCTCGCGATTGGTGCTTCTAACGCGTCACCTCTGACGTGTCCCCTTGCGTCACAAACTTGGTATTGCCACGCGCATTTCCCTCTAACATATTCTGCTCAGGTTCATATTTTCCACAGTTCCCTTTCTCGTTGGTAATTACTTTTAATGCGTTGTTTTCCTATGCTACCCAATCAAGTTGCCCTTGTGTAATACTATGTGTAATTTTCCGAGCTAGCTTCTTACACAGTCGCTACCCCTTACGTACTCCTCCCATCTGCTGATGTGGTGCACCCCTCATCCCCTCACGATCCGCGCACTGCTGCAGAGCCGGTTGCTTGTTGCGTAGCGTTGGTTTCCACATATATATGCCTACCATCAATTGTATCCTAACAACTTCGACTGCGATGTTCGCCACCGGTGGTACACGAAGGTAATTTTCATTATGCTGATGACCGACCAGTTGTCGCAAACTCAATTTTCATCAATACTTAATCAAAGCTAAATGAAGGCATGATCCAGTTCATGTTTGATATTTTCAAAATAGTTTACTACAAATGACTTTAAATTTGAGTTAGGTGTTGAACTTAATATTTAGTTGCCGCTGTCAAAGTGTTAATTCAGGTACGTATAATAGAAGAGTAGGATACAGTCTGCTCTAGTTTGTTGCGTACGACATTCTTCAGATTTTTTCTTCATTGCTATGCAGGTACCCTTGCTCTAACTCCTGAGTACCGCAACGAGCCTAGGAGTAAAGTGAAAGCTGCCATTCAGAAAGCTCTCAAAGGTAAGCTCTCCTGAATAGCGTACCATGAAGTTTCATCAAGATAAGCTTTGCTATCTCATGGGGATAAGCTCTCCTGAATAGCGTACCATGAAGTTTCATCAAGATAAGCTTTACTATCTCATATATATATATATATATATATATATATATATATACAGTATATATAGATGATTCGCAGCTGGCATCATTGAATTAGACGGTTTAAAAAAACTCTCGGCCGAGCACAACCGAGATTATTGCCTCTGAACGATCCTCATATATACAGGGTGTCCGACACTTTTGTTGCCAAACTTCAACATAAGGTAGCGATAGTCGAAATGAACACTTTTAATTCTATTAAGGTATGGTCTAAAATGCTTAGTTAAAAAGTTACAAATACGTGAAGTTACTTTTCATCCGATATTCTGAGTGCTCCTCGACATCAACGACAAAGATTAGTTTGTTTACTGTTAGTACTTCTTCGGCTGCAAATGTATCACCGGCAATGGAGGGAGTATCCAATGCTGAATTAGCGGATATGCACCTAGTGTATGGTGCAGCATATGGAAATTCTAGGGAGGCTGTTCGAATTTACGCAGAAAGGCATCCTAACAGACATGTCCCATCGCGTCAAACATTCACAGCCATACACCGGAGATTACGTGAATACGGATCATATCACACACCACGACCTGAAGGAAGACGCCAAAGGAGAGTAACAGATCCAGACAAGGTGGAAGATGTCTTAAAATATTTTCGTAACAATCCTACTTCAAGCATTCGTTCTTGTGCACGCGCTTTACATTTCAGCAAAACTACTGTATGGCAAGTACTACATAACAGTGGTCAACATCCATTTCACTTTCAGCGTGTGCACGAATTGCACGGTGAAGATTTCGAACGTCGTGTTGAATTTGCGAGGGGGTTTCAACAGAAAACAGATCAACAACCTCGTTTCCCATCACAAGTCTTATTCACAGACGAAGCGTTATTTGCTAAAGAAGGAATACTTAATCTCCATAACCTGCACATGTGGTCTGGCAACAATCCACATGTTACAAGACAATGTCGAAATCGGGTTAGATTCGCCCTAAATGTTTGGGCAGGAATTCTTGGTGACCATCTGATTGAGCCATACATCTTACACTGTAAAAAATTTCAAAATTTCGGTAAAATGTCTGGCAACTTCGCTGCCAACAAAAAACCGTTAAAAAACGGTAAAACCTGGGGGCAAAAAACGGTACAAAACCGTGATTTCTAAGGAGTTTCCGTACTTTAAACGGTAATACCAGGAAATAAAAACCGATAAAAAACTGTAATTTATACGAAATTGCCGTGAAATAACAGCAAAACCTGGGCACTGAAAACGGTAGAAACCAGTAATTTCTTTTGATTTGCCGTAAAAAAACGGTGGTAAAATGAATGTATTTTTTATTATTGGTCGAATAACCGTATAAAATGCAAGTAATCGTGACAAAAAAGATGAAATTCTTTAATTGCTCAGTTGCCAAGAAAAAACAATCGCTCTTTGAAACTTTCAAATACGATATAGTACAAGCCATATATCGTAGAAAACTGTTGAAATTTGTGCAAAAGAATAGTTTACCTAATGCAATAGAATGCTATTACGGCTTCCATTGGTCAACCCTAGTACTTCAACTAACATCTTACTTCATGAAACTTTAAAATGGAACTTGCGTCACTTGCAGACGTAAGTTGTTTCCGCTGATCATGCTCAGCAGCTTACATTGGCTTGAAGTCAACTATTTGTAAATACGTTCAATTGGCGTTACTTATATAAATACTCGAAAACCTCGTAACGAAAGGTCAATGACTGGAACAATGACGATTTATTATTGCAACGTTTATTATTGGCTTCCTAAAGAAAACCATATCCGCTACGAAAAAAGAATGGTAACTACGAACGAATGGTAACTATTTAAAATGGATTCACTGTTTATTACAATACAAGAAGTCATGCCATTCTATTCTCAAAGTAACGACAAGTTCATTAATCGAATTTTAAACTAGTCATAACAAAATAAATCACAAACTTCCCGTGTTCCTCTTTCCTTCAATTGACACTTCAAAATGTCTTCCTTGGTAAAAATACACTCTTAAATAAATCAAAACATAACTCGAGCGTTTACATCAATGGATCTCGAATCAGCATCATCGTAACTCTTACAGTTATGTCTGTTTATTTGTCATAAAAGTACAATAAAATTAGTAGGATTGATCTGAACTAATATCAAGAACAAAGTGGAAGTTCGTCTGCATCACACAAGGCTACAGAAATTAAATAATTCCAAGTTGAATATTTCTCAGGTTTAGATATATTTCTTCAACTAAACTAATTAGCTTAATTCAATACGTATTATTGCCCCTAAAATAATCAAATTCTCAAATGCTTCACTAGATATCATAATCAGATCAGGAGACCGAGCATGAATTACGAGCGGAAAGCTTTCACACTATCTCCTTCGCTGAAGTTCACAGTCCTCCAAGATCCTCCCCATAAAAACCGAGTGGAAGTTCCAGCTTGCAAAGTACATTTCACAGAACAATAAGGCTTAAAATAGATTACACATTTAAAGTCGAATTTTAAGATTCTAAAATACACTTTATCAATAAGAAATCATACCAACTTCAAAAAACATTATTGGGAATAACAATCTAATTTTTTATTCAATATTTTGTTCCTTGCACATAATTTTATGAAATTACCTACTAATAATCATTCCCCTATTTTTTCAGAACATTTTTCATTTTATATAATATACATGCAATATATGAGGTACGTATGTTCAGAATACGTTTCCGAATAGGTTATGGCAAAACACGAATATAAATCATAAAGTAATCAGGTGTTATGTCTAACCGTTAAGGGTTCTGTTATGTCTATTAGAATAGAAATAATAAAAATATATAAATTGAGGCACCAACAAAAGAAAGTTTCTACAACCATAATAATTACTTCAAGGCTTCCACATCACGCATTTCGTGACGAACATTGAAAATCTTAAATCCCTGCCTTGAGAGGGCTAATATAGCTCGAGATGTTTAATGAAGAAAAACGATCTCATTACCTAATTCAACAGGCCAATCAGTGTAACCATCTAATCCACTATAAATAAGCGGCAATTACAATAAACACGATTCGTCGAACTGCAAAGAAATAAAGATACGCAGTGAATAGTCAATTTGCGAAGCGAGTGTTGCAAGAGGAGAAATACAAGAGTTTTCAACAAAGACTGCATATCAATGGAAATATATTTATGTTACAGATGTTGGCCATAAACGCGAGAAACTGCTGTAAATGTTACTAAACAAAAATATGAGAGAATCTAAACAGTAAATGTTGGTAGGTGAAAAAATTTGAAGATCTTACAGGGTTCTTGCAAAGAACTCTACTCGACTACCATGAGAGTCGATTGGGAGGGCATCAGATGCTTACTTACAACGTTCACATCTCAGTCCATTCAAAATCTGCGAGGCCATTGATGAACGAGAGCACCTTCGGGTTCATTGCATACCTTTTTCTATTTTTCTCCACGGCCATCTTGGTACCTCTTTCAGGATTTATCCGCACAAAGCATCTGTAATGAAAAATGATAAATACTTTTTTCTAAGATTCATTCCTTTATTTCTCCCTCTGAGCAAGCACATTAGATTAGATGAAAGTTTAAGCCTCCCTAACCGAAAAAAACGTTCTAATGAGAGGAAGGAAGTATTTAGTATGGAGATAAGAGAATGCAGAATCTATACAGATAGGGCATAGAAGCAGTAAGTTGCGAAAGAAGTTTAAGAAATAAGATAAGAGTTGAAGAAGAAAATATTAGATGCTGAAAGACAGGACAGCAGTGAACCGAAAAAGAGTGGTCCTTGACATAACAAAAAACGTTTTATTTCAACCAAAAATACCTACCTAACTCTCAGCTCGAACCCCCAGACATTTTCCCTGGGAGTGCTGATTCCTATTGATACAATAATTAGAACTAGTGAAATAAGTGTTAGATACAAAGATTTATAAATTTATAGGTAGACCTAACGTTTTCAGCGCTGAGTTTTATTTTTCCTCACTAAAATTCGTTTTAAAATTCGCAAGGCATACGATCTCGGAGACATGAACATGGATCATTCATATTCTGGACAAAAGGGGGTAATAAATTTTTTTCCCATCGAACCGCAATGAGAAAAATTGTGTGATAGTGATTTCACAACAAATAATTGCCTTCCTGCATCTTGAATACAAATAATTCTTACGCATGTCGATCATATCGTCGTTTGCGCGCTGAAAACGATTTTTACCCTTATGATCGCAGGAGTGTATTGAGTGTTATTGATCAAGTATATCGAGTGTCTCATTGCAGTAGCGTAAGGTTTTAACCCAAGAGCACACAGTAAATCCAGTTTCATTTCTAGAACTCACTTCATCTACATAAAAATTACCATTTAACAGGACGTTGTATCAAAGAATACAAAATTCAAAAATATTCTAAACCCAGAACCTATTCAGGATATCGCGTGTGGATCGATGTGTGCTATGAGCCAAGTTAGAAAATACGTTTAATAAGTATTTGCATCACGTAAATAAATTCCAGGAATGCACAGTGATATTTACCAAAGAATTACAAGCAACCGATGCTAAGTCAGAACCAAGGCATTTTACTGTAACACGGTATCAGTATATATATAAGTATTTATTTGAACAGTTTGCGGCATTCAAGTTCTTAACATCAACACTACATTAAAATAAAATTTGTATCATACCGGAGAGGTGGCCTTAAAATTTCCACAGTAATTGCTCGTTGGTCATCAAAAAGAGGAAAAATCTTCGAGCAGCGAAGAAGTTAATGAATTTATTGACTAAGTTTAACATGACTGGATTGAAATTAAAAGCTTTACTAAGAATTCTTTGAACTATTCGCAAAATTCAGACCATTTGCAAATACCTCTGATTGAATTCCAGCGTCGCAGCTGCTTCGGGAGGGTACTTGTAGTTGAAGCAGTAATATGTTGCAAACAGTGCAGAGAGCCCAGATGTGAATGTCATCTAGTTTTCCATCACGACAGTCCCATCCAATGCAAGCATAAACGAACTGGCGGTCAGAGTAGACTCTGCACCTGCAACACAAACGCTCATCAACAAACCTGATGTGGTCCTAAGTTGGTGCGAAAAAACTGTGTTTCACTCCTACTCCTACTAAAGATAAAGAAAATCTCTTACAAAAAATTTCGATTACAATACATTCTTATATTCGTGAATAAAACTCATACAAAGCTTGCATTTTGGATCTTGAATCCATTCTTATTCTCAAAATCATTAATTAATTTAAGCTAGCCATGGAAGAAAATGTAATTTTTCCTGCTGGTTGGTTCAAAATGCTTGGCCACATATCATGAAATATCAGCTCTTGATACTTTTTTGCCTTCTATGAAGACTCTTGACTCGGAAATATGTGCGTTGTATTTCCATTCTATGGCGTATATATTGCAATGACAATTTCGTCAAGTTGATCATTCTGTTGAAGGTTTTCGGAAAAGTTTCCAAGATTTATAAAAATTGTTATAATATATTTCCATAAAATGACACCAGACGAAAAATATCAATCAAAGCGTGGCATGGAATTCATTCACGATTGGCTGTATTGATAAGACACCGTCCAGGTCGGCCTCAAATTATTTTTTTAAATACTTCATACCAGCTTTTGGAGGTTTTCTGATGAAATGGTGGAATTAACTAAGTATCAAGATACCACACGGGGTTAAATTTAGTGGCAAAGGTTAAAATGTACTCTCTGACATTGAGGCAGGTATGTTGTGTTACTTACCATTTATTACAATGTGAGGGTGCAGATGGAGTCTAGAATCCTCGATCTCCTGCACGGACTTCTCATCCTGCAATAAAATATAATGATTTGCACATTTTTCTCAGTGGCGTATGTGATTTAGTAGAAAGTCTCCGCAAGGGTTGTTTTAATATTGTTAAGCTTATAACTAAGAGTAGAAGAAACTTAACTTGAAGGAATCACGCCTTGAAATGAACGCAAAATTTTCCATCATAGCCAGCACATCAAATTTCATAACACTCCAGGATAATTTTAAGCAGACACAGCACTACTATGTTGAATTTTGGCACTTATGTTTATGGAAAAAAATAGAAAATAATGAAAGCACTGGAAATAATGCAAGAAATATATGCATGAAAGGATATAGGAGAGTTGATGATATTATAAGCTTCTATGGATTTGAATGAAGATTGAATGGTTAGATTAGATTAGCTATACTCTTATGTTAGTTCAAGCCTCCCTAACCGCTACAAAAAAACGTATCACAGAGAGAAAGGCATCATTTAGCATGGAGATAAGAGAATACAGAATCTATGCAAATGGGGTATAGAAACAGTAAGTTGAGTAAGAAGTTCATGAAACAAGATAAAAGTTGAAGAAAGTAGTAGGTGCTGAAAAACAGGACAGCAGTGAACCAAAAAAGGTCGTCCTTAACAAAGCAAAAGCATTTTATTTCAACAAAAAAGGCCTACCTAACTCTCAGCTTGGCCCCTCACATTTTCCCCCGGGAGTGGTAATTCCCATAGATACAATAGTTCATCTCCCTGAGGGGAATTTGAATGGATAAAATTTATAAAAATGAACATTTGAACATCCGCAGTACTCAGCTTGAACACTTTGAATATAACATCTTGTTTTCCTTGAAACAGGCCATGGCACTCAAAATAGCTCCTGGCAATTCAGAAAGCGTCTTGCCCGAGTTCAGTTTTGCATTTTTATAATCCATATTGATTTGGATTACGTCACGAGATTTCACTTACCTAACCATCCACAATAAAATTCTTCGTGCTCTGCTGTGGTGCGTCGCCTGCACTTGATCTCTTATGTTAACTCCTGTTAATTCTTCAAAATGGATGAACAAACATTGAACCAATCCCACTTGCAGGCAGTTCAGCTACAGTGTTGAGGTCTGATGCACTTGCAGCAGGTTGTACATCTGTGAAAAAAACAATACATAGTAAAATGAAATTAACACTGTCTCGGTATGATTAGGTCCCTAAAATTAAACAAAAATACAAATACAATAAACGTCAAAAATTTGAAATTAAATACTGCAACTGCCCCTAATATTTTTGTTTTCAAAACTGCATGAGGAACTCATTCATTCACTAGCTCTCTAAAAAGAGAAATGTTCTATTAGCTACAATGAAAAAGGGAAATGTAGGGAGTTTTTGGTGGTTCACTTTGGAACTCCTCACTTCAATTCTAATGCAATTTAATATTTCTAAAAATACTTTAATTTCCTAATATTGATTTTCAATATTTACATAACAATTTCTTTTATCAATTGGTTAGTGAATTTTTGGAGAAATAGGAGATCTGTTTATTTTTTGAGCAACAAAATTTTTTTAAAATTATATTGCAAATAAGAAAATCAACTTCTGAAGTAACTCAAAGTATAATTCTAGTCAATTCTGACTCTCCCTAATCACACAACAAGGGTGTTTCAAAGAGAGGGAGGCATCATATAATATGGTATCAGGGGACATGAAAATCTATGCACAAGATATGCCCCCACATCTAGCACATAGAAATAAATTTGGAAGCAATTCACAAAACCAGATGAGAGGTGAAGAATAAATGGATGGAAGCAGAAAAAAGCAACAGTGAACCAAAAGTGAACTAAAAGTAAAAAAGTAACTAGCCAAAGAAAGAACTTATCATCCCCTGGAACACTGATATCAATAGAAATAATAAGATTAAGATTATAAGTTAGTTTGAGCCTCCCTAACCGCTACAAAAAAGAGCGTATCAAAGAGAGTAAGGAGGAAGGCACCATTTAGTATGGAGATTAGAGAATGAGGAATCTATGCAGAAGGGGCATAGAAACAGTAAGTTGAGAAAGAAGATTATGAAGCAAGAAAAAGTTGAAGAAGTAGTAGGTGCTGAAAAAACAGGACAGCAGTGAACCGAAAAAAGACGGTCCATAACAAAACAAAAACCTATTCTATTTTAACACAAAGAAAGCCTACCTAACTTTTAGCTCGGGCCCTCACAAAGTCCCCCTGGGAGTGCTAATTCCCATAGATACAATAGTTGTATCCCCCTGAGGGGCAATAGAAACAATAGAACATTAAGTACCACATACAATCATTTTTTTTCAAGTGTCATAAAATTATGCATAATTGTATGCCTTGAATATTTCAAACACAAACGGCACTCCTGGAGGTACACAAAAAATGTATAAACCTTTTAGTAACTATATTTGATGTTGTCAGTTCTTTTTCTTTGACCTCCACCATTCTTCCGGAGTCATGCTAGATGAGTTCCTGAACTTATGAGAAATATCTGTAAACAATCTCTATTTGCCACTTTACCCACAAATTGAATTAGCTGAAGGCAACTTGGGCTACTGCAACCTGGCAAGTCAACAATATTCCGGACAGTTTTGTTCACTATGATGCATTACTTCCCCTCCTTTGCTTGCACTCAAAAATTTGAACTGAACACAAGTAAGAAATTTTTAGATCATGTAGTTCAAAACACTGAGTAAAAGTGAGGTTTGATTATTAATTTTTTTCAAATAATGACATATGCACTCAGCTGAAACTGAACTTCTCCTCTGGAGTGAATTGGTACTAAAGAACTCACTCTTTCTATTGGCACTACAAAAGTAAAAGAAAAAAGGGGAAATCTTCAATAACCAATGAAACTGTGATAAAAAAGACCAGATGTAAATTGATCAGCAGTGGTAAAACAGCATTGAAAAAATACCCACTTGAACTAGACTGAGTTTAAAATTTTTCTTAAAATTTTTCTCACAACTTCACTAAGCAACTAGCCCTTACTACATAGTGATGCAGAATAATCATTCTCACACTAACTTCAATACATTACATTGTTTAAATGTTATATAAACTAGCAGATAACAGAAGACAATTTTTCTTGCTTATGTTTAGTAATTCACATAAAATTTCACACTTATAGAAAAATGTAAGTGATTCCAACACAAGTAAAAGATTACATCCCATGTTGCACAAATTAAGCAGTAACATATTTTTTCATTGTATTTAGCCGATAAGTCAAGCGTTGAATGAATCTCATAATTCAAACATCAAGCATTAAAAGACTGACTTATATTCATCCCAACACACTACTAAAAATTAATGAATTCAATTAACTCCTAAAAAATCAAATGTTAAGAAGTTTCTACCTACAGTATTGCTTTTTTTAAATTCATCAATGGCTAGTTCATTTCACATTGATTTCAAGAAAACCTGTGTACATTGTTGACTTAATAGGACAAGGCTTCAGAAAAGTTTACAGGTATGTGACAAAAGTAATTACTTGAATTTTTTACAATTTGTCAAACCAAAAATAAAACAATACTAAGCACTCTGTAATTAGCTAGTTCACACACATGCAACTTTATTTCTGATGAAATTTAATAGCTAAAGAAATGAAAACAATTTTACTTTTATTTACTTTTATTTTAACATTTTTATTGGTTGAAAACACAAAAATTAAGTTAGGAAAACAACAATCCAAAAACTCTTTTTTTACCTTAGCATTCTGCTTTTAGGAAGAATTTCTTAGGAAATGCAATTAATTATCTGATAATATATCCATAAATAATCACCTATACACAGTTGATGTCCCCACACAACTAAATTTACTTACCCAAAGCATATCTTCAGAAATTTCTTAGCTTGCGAATTTGGATCAGCCTCAGGATTGGGCGAAGGTCATCCTCTTCAAGACTCAGGTCATCCCTAGTTTCCACACCAGCTTCAGTGAGCACCTGAAGTATGCCATCAACGGTACCACTTGCCAGGTTTGGCAACTCTTGAAATATGCTTTCTTTTATTGAGATTGACATTATCACTTCAAAAAACTCTTGTGCTTGAGAGGAATCAATAATGATCCAAAGCTCTTCTCATACCCTTGAAGAGGGTAATAATCATGAAGGTCTGAATAACTCACACAATCATAAGATTTTGGAACCTGACCATGGGAAGTAAAAATTTGATAAACATGAAGGCTGAAATCAAAAAATGACAGATGCTTCCTCACAAGAAAATAAACCAAGACACCTTCAGGGACCTTAATTAAATGATTCTTTGAAAGTTATTTTATATTTGAAGTTAGTTCTGAAACTTTTTGATGTACATTGAAACAGATCTGCATTGGTGAATAATTTTTCAATTTCTTTTAACTTGTCATCAGGAATGTCAGTTTAATGTTTTAATTTTGTGATTACTTTAGAGTACAAAAATGTCTGTCCTTGTTGGTGAATTTCATGAAATTCTTTAATGATATGCTGGATGGTAGATGATGGAAGTAATAACTATGCCTGCAATTTGAGAAAAAACAATGCAAGATTTTTCAAATAAAATGCTTCTACATCATTGTTACCTAAATTTTCATCACTATTTTCCATTCTCTCATCTGTCTCTCTAGTATCAGGTTTGTCACTAGCATCAGATACTCCAGAGCAAACTTCATGAGCTGAAAGTGCTACTGAATGAATATCACCACTGCCTTCATGTACTCTGGTGATATTATATGTTTCAAGGCAACCAAATTATGAGAACATCCATGATGATTTATAATAAGATGACTTATTAAACTAGAAATTTTTGAAAATAATTTTTTATCACAATTTTTAATATGACACCTAATGATTTCACCATCTTTGATGATTATTTAGATGTTGGAGCAAAGCATTTAAATGGGGACAAATTTAATGGCAATGTTGTAGATTACACTGCAGACGAGTATCTGGAAATCTTTGATGCTCATTTTGGATGCTATTTGACAACTTCTTCCCATGTTCCCGCAAAATATGCGCTCGGAATCCAGCATATGATTTAAATTTTCTAGGACATTTTTCAAATGAACATGGAAATGCAACATTACATAAGCTTTTATGGAATGCAAAATGGCTAACATACCCTGCCAATGATTTAGATACTTTACCACAGAATGGACAATTATAATGGGGCCTCAGACTACCCTCTCCCAACACATTAGGGTTGTGCATTTTTGAGATATATTTTAATAATAATTTGAGAACGCTATAATGAACTCGTAATTTATACACTCAATAAAATCTATATGTTAACAATAAATGGCATTGGCAGTATGTCTACTTCTCTTTGCCGATTTGAGTTGACAATCTACATTTGAACTAAAAAATGTAAATGTAAATTCGAACCCCAGGATAAAAAAAGAATGGTTAACCCGCGAACTGTAACTGGTCGCCTCATTTACCAGGCTCACTGGTTGCCAGACGTAAGGCATAACCCCAAGTTGTTATACACCAAAATGATCGTCTCAGCGAGTGCTACACAGCTGGAGCCAGAAACCCCCACATTGTGGGGGTTAAGGCAGAGCTCCAACCACTTGGAAGTTGGGAGGGGTAAGCACAGTCAGTGTGGTAAATGAGGTGACCGTGAGAGGGTGTGCGTGCGAACAGTCAGTGGCAGCCTCAGTTACCAGCGAAACTACCCAGGGCCTTATTTCGCCTTATTTCGCAAAAATGGCAAATAAGACAAATCTGAAGTCAGTAGCGTGTAGAGCAGTATTTTATTCATATTGTGTGAAAATTACAAGTTTCGAAACACTATACTTACAGTAATATAACCAGACATGCAAACATGCATTTATGTAGGAACTAAAACGAAGAATGGATAACACCTAGTAGACATAAATGGTCATAACTTTTTTTCTAATTGTTGTAGAGGAAAAATAAAAACATCAGCAGGTTTGGAAGGATTTTCTGCATAAAATAGCAGTGAAAAACATTACATTGTTCCCAAAACACAAAAATGGCCATTGATCTCTTTGAAGCAATGTTGTGCAAAAATCTACGGAGTTTGACTCCATATTACAAAGAAACGGTTCAAGTTATCAAAAATCTGACAACATCAAAGTGTAAAGCAACATTTTTTACTCAATACTTCATATTTTTACATCTCTGCCTATTACGGTAAGTGAACAGGGAACGGCAGAGTAACGCGGGTAAATTGACTACTTTTCTGAGGGATGCGCGACCGTGCGCGGGTTAAAGTACACGACCACAAGTCTTTTTTACAACTAAATTGGTCCAAATTGGAAACTCACAAAATAAGTGGGGAGAATTAAGGGACGATAAAATCACTCAACAGCATTCTAACAAGACTTAATTCCGATAGTTATACTAGCCTATATGTGTGAGTAGATTAACACGATCACTGCCTGTACTTTACGATAATCAATAGTAAACGTACGCTTAAATTAAAACCCCCACTCATGAACTCTATATGATAGCTATCAATGTGAGAGAAGCACTGTCAAATTATTATACTCTGGTGGTGAGAACAAAACACATTTACTGGAAAGCAATAACTGAGACTTTAACATCTCTCGCACAATTCCAACGGCTTTCTACTTCCCGCGCAATCGCAAACACAATTCCCTTGGGGATAGTAGTTCCAATACTATTGACACGGTGTTAGCTTTTCAGTTATTAATTTACCAATACATTTATTGTAACAAAACATTTGAAGAAAATTCATATTTCTTGCCTTATGATATTTATTAAAGCTTCATAAATTGAGAAACAGCGCAGTGGTAAAATATAACAGGAAACCAATATTTTCGACAGGATAGTTCAATCTTCAACCTTTTGAAGCCTAAAATACCACATATAAAACTGATGTAAGAGGAAAATACAATAAATTTAATCAATCGATAATTAGAATGATCATACGCATTTCCGTTATGGGAAGGAAAGTTTCTAGATATTGATTATTTTTTCATTTCTCATATGATTTTCATTGCATGAACAATACATACCTAATAAAGTTTATAGTAACTAGGCAACATTCGTTCAAGTCATTTTATGCTCAAATTGAACAAAATTACTTTGATTTATTTCATTGATTTGAAATCCACTTGTAATAGCCAATAACGGTGTTCTACCGTTATTGGATTGAGACCCAGTGTTTTACTGTAAAATATGCCTCACAGTTAAAAAACGTGATTTATACGGTGTTTACCCGTGAATTTCACGGGCATTTTTTACAGTGTACTAGAGAGACTAAATGGACGTACCTATTACATTTTTCTTAGTGACGTATTGCCAGAACTACTGGAAAATTTACCTTTAGCTGACATCAGAGGAATGTATTTTCAACATGATGGTACTCCTGCACACTTTGCGGTTGCTGTAAGGCAATTATTGGATGCCCGATATCCCAATCGTTGGATAGGCCGTGTCGGTCCCTTCGCGTGGCCACCAAGATCTCCTGATATTACGCCCCTAGATTACTTTTTCTGGGGGCATATGAAACGTTTAGTGTATGAAACACCGATTCAATCCGAAGAGGACCTGATGGGTAGGATTGTTGAAGCCTCGGAAAGGATTCGTGAAACTCCTGGTATCTTTGCTCGCGTTCGCCAATCATTGGAGAGGCGTTTGAACGCCTGCATCGAAACAAATGGGCGGCATTTTGAACATTTTTTGTAAACATGTAACCCAGTTTACGGTTTCGTTTGTTGTGCTCATAATAATTACTCTCAAAAATGCTTTTTCCTTATCACAACATCAAAAAGTTAATGTTAATAAATAATAATAAATGTTTCATATCCTTGCCTAACTTCTCATTTCGTATCCTTTTTATCGATGTGCCGCAGTTTACCGCCTTGGATTCGTCTCCGCAAGAGAGTGTATGAATTATTTTTAATAACTGTCCAACTTCAAGTCCTTGTAACTATTTAACTAAGCATTTTAGACCATACCTTAATAGAATAAAAAGTGTTCATTTCGACGATCGCTACCTTATGTTAAAGTTTGGCAACAAAAGTGTCGGACACCCTGTATATTTATATCTATGTATATATATTTTTGTTTGGATATATATATTTATATAGATTTATATGTGTATATATATTTGTGTAAATATATACATATATATACATACATATATATGTATATATTACTTTGGGGGTCGTTCAGAGGCGATGAATCTCGGCCGTGCTCGGCCGAGAGTTTTTTTTAACGGCAAATTCGAGGATGGCCAGCAGCAAATTATGTACGGATTGCCGGCGGAATCAGACGCGTAGGGACGGGATGCGCAATCATCGTGGTTGGCCGCCGACGTATTTGGGCCAAAAAGTTCGTCCTTACGTGGACATTTCGCCTATGATACGGAGGCGATATTTACCGATGATACGTCCCGTTGGTTTTCCCTTGCCCGGCCATAACACATTGGTGATACGTCCTCGATTTTCAATTGGGAATTAGCTCGTAGCAAATACTTTACTTAGTATTTCTTTGGTTTAGCACCAAACACATGTTAACCCTGTTTTGTACGATTTTAGGGCTTCTTTGTGCACATCGAAATGTATTTCTGGTCTGCTAGACGAGTGATAGAAGAAATGAGACCAAAGAAATGCGTAGGTTATCTTAGATTTTTTCACTCCTGCTCACAGTGTCGTACACGTATTCTCGATAAATCAATAAATAATTATAATTAACCACGTGTTTCAATTTAGCTTCACTGCCTAAAATAAACTTTCCCTAACACAGTTTTACGTATTATAAATTTTTTTTATTTGTTTCATTCACGCAATAAACACCTACTCATGTGTGTCAAGTATAGTGGATAGACAAGGTCGATGTAGGTTTTATGCCCAGTATTGTGACACAAAGTGCGTTCTACCCATAGGGGGAATGTTAACTTGTTTTCGAACGTCAGATTTTCGAATTTCAATCAATTTTAGCTTGTTTTGATTTTCTGTCCCATAAGGCTCATGGTGAAACTCACCGTCATAATTTTTGAGCACGTACATTTTAGGAGTGATTGAAAAGGGAAAGAATATTTGTTCCACATAATAGAGTAATTTAGACAGTAAATTTTGCAAACATTTTTCTTTAGCAAAAGTTAATTCAATAGCTCGGAACTAACAGTTGATCCCTGTAATGGCGACGCCGCCGGCCTTCCGCTCTTAATATTATTCTTCCCGGTGAGGTCGTAAGACATCGATTAATCTTCTATTTAGCCTGCGATGTTTCACAGATTAGCACATTTTTCTGTGATCATGGATGGAGCCTTCTGTTATTTCGTTCCAGCGTGTGGTTATTACCTGTATCATATAGCACACATAGTTTAAGCCTGTTTCTAATATGTTTCTTTTTTTTTATTTTGAACTGTAGAAGGTTTTTTTTGTGAACTAGAACCCTTGTGAACTTAACTGTTGTAAAAACTTGATAGTGCCACCATTTCTGGCGAGTTAGTTGTCTACATCTGTCTTTTTTTGTGATGTGAGTGCTCGAACTGAGCGTTAGGTAGGCGTTCTTTGTTGAAATTAATTGTTTTGTGATATTATGTACCATCTCTATTTTCCGGTTCATTGCTTTTCCGTTTTCAGCAATTACTACTTTCTACGCCAACTTGATCTTATTTCATACTCTTCTTTCTCAGTTAAATGTGTCTATGCTCTTTCTATTTAGGTTTCGCGTAACCGGAACTCTATGATATGTGTGCCTTTTTCCTTCCTCTCTTTGGATCGCCTTTGTTGCGGATGGGTAGGCTTGGACTGGCTGGTAGTTCAAGTAAAATCTAATCCTTTTGTCTACTGCATTGTCCCTTGCTTATTGTATATTTACTGAAATTGCTGTTTCTATCTACTCCATTTACCGTTCCTGGCTACTGAGTTTTGTCACGGGTTTGAAGCCAGCTCCCGTTAGACCTGCTCATGAGACTTTCTCTTGCCGATAATTCGAGGTTGTCCCTAGCTAGCCATTAGCAGTGTTAATGTAGTGTGTTTGTCCTCAGGCTGGACTCACCCTGTGCCACGGGGAGCCACGCTCGAGTCGGTTCTTTACTCGTTTCTAGTCTCACTAGCTCACTCGCTAGCTTGTTGCCTGGTGCACCCGCATGCCTCATCCTGTTCACGGGTCCTGCGTGCCCCACCCTGTTCACGGGTCCTGCGTGCCCCATCCTGTTCACGTGTCCTGTGGCCGCTGCTGTACTCGCCCACCATCACGGTTCTCCCCCTGCACCCTACATTGCGTACGATAAGTTAAGATATATGTATTTTCTCTTTTTATACAGCTAATAAACCTTTTGATTGTTTTCGTGTTTCAATTCCAGAGGCGGTCGGAGTGCCGAGAGTGTTTTAACCGGACATTCCCACAACTAGAGTTTTACGGAATCCTACCGTCACTTGACCCTAACAATCCCATATTTCGATTCAGTTCGTACGTGAATTTTAATTTGATTCGTCCACTTTTCTGGGGAAACTTTCCGTTACTCACTTAGCCTAGCGAGGTCAGGTTCATCACACGTACGGAATTTATCGGTGAACATCAATTAAATCTGAAATATTTTTATCATGAAAATTTCGTGTGGTTTATGTGAGCTGTAGGAGCGTAGTCTGAGAACACCCTAAAAGTTCATCAAATTTTTAAAATTTTGAAAACCAAAAGTTGCCAGACTCCCAAAAAAATCTTTCCGTCATTAAACATTCGGATTTCACCAAAATAAATAAAAGCTCGAGCCTTAAATCCAACCAAACAAAAAATGAATATTCGACCACATAAACAGAAAAGGCACCTATGAATAACAACAATGTATGAGTGGCAACTGAAAGCAGTCGGACGTTTGCAGCTTTAAGCTGCAATTTTCTTCTTCGAAGCAGTAATGAACACATTTTTTAAGTATCATGATGAGTTGAAACGTAAATGTCAAATGAAGTTGAAGAATGATGAACACTCAGCTAACTCTTCATGATATTTCATGATCAAGCTATTTTCCACCGGTGAGAACGAAGACACTCCATCACAGCTGCTCCGTAGAAATTACGCGAGTAAACGAAAAATTCTGTCAGAAATAAATTATTTAAAGTTTGTACTTTGGATCCCTAACCTAACCTGATCCAACATGGACGGGAGAATATGGTAATTGAGACCTTGTTTCTTGATCAACCATTTTTCGGGTTTGGTAGTCATTCATGCAGTATGGGGTTGGCATTGTCACCCAATTGAAAATTAGCGCAGTTGCGCGGGAGAATTTTGGCAGTTTTTCGCAGTCATCGTAGTTTTAAGACGAATTACAGAAGTTCACGGCAGACAAAATGCATGGGAGTCAATTCGAATAGCGTTTTTTGACAGACCTCAGCAGTAATTGTCTACAGTCGAATTGAAGCAGATAGTTCTCTGTTGGCCTTCGTCTTTCGCAGCAGTAAATGCCTCGGTCGAAAACAGGCAGTAACAGATGTGTTTCCGCCTATGGCGCGTCATACATTTATTTCAGTTAGCCCTCAAGTTTTATTTGTATTATATTTCATCCTAACATTAGTCTGATAACCTAGCAAAATATCACAAATATTTTACACGTTGTTTTACGTGTTTTTGTTGTGTTATGCAATTGTTTATGTTTGTACGCTTTATTTTTGCAAAAAGAAATAAATTACGGTATTTGTTGAGTTGTATTTGTCTATTTGAGGTGGGCGGTAAAGGTATTTCGTGCGACGTACGCTAATGGCATAGTTAAATGTATCCCTGAACTCCTTATATTAGCGGTTGAGTTCGATGTGACTCCCTCGAATGAAGTTCTTGGGTGGACCTTAGTAGGGAAAACTTTTGTTACCAAGTTTTCTCTTTAAGAAAGATATGTCGTAGATCGGCGAATCAGGAATATTTCTGAGATTTAATTTGTTGATTGCAATTATCTATTGTTGACAGTCGATTTTTAAATGGTACAAGGATTTCAAAATTATGTAAGCAACATAAAAACGTAGAGTAGTTCTAAGCAGACGTTCTCGCGAGTGCCGCCGACAGCCTCGGCAGAGATAGTCTGCCCTAAAGAGGACGTAGCGACCGCTGCACTGCGCTGCGACGCCACTAACCTCTGCCAAAAACGTCAAGGAACTGCCAAAAAACTGCACTGATTTTCAACTGGGCATGGAGTAAAATTTTTACTTTCTGGTTCATCAATTAAAGTGAAAAGTTTTCTTTCGAAAACTGTTGCAAAATGTTTTAGCTGCTTGCAGAACACTATAAAAATTACGGCTTCACCGTCACCAAACCGCTCAGGATGGATAATTCCATTCATGTCTATATAAAACTCATCAAAACGTCCAACGGGCGCTAGCCTTTTCCAAGTTCTGATACATGATTTGCTTTGAAATGTAGCCGCTGCATTTTATGTTAAATATTAGCGTGAATAATCCGCTTTTCATCCCATGTAATGATCCTGTCTACAAAAAGTGTTTGAAGCAGACGAGAAAACACTGATGCACAACAAGCCACACGTTGGTTCAAACTGTTTCTCAACTAATCATGCACAACCGATTTTCCAGCCTTCGAAAAGTTACCGAGTCTTTTTTCATTTCACTACATATAACATTATTATATTTTGAATTTTCTTCTAAGTCGTACAGAGTTATTGATACAGAGAAATTAATCAGAATTTACGACAATTTTCTTTCAAAATCCATGGATTTGGACTCATGCTCTTTAATTGGACATGATATTTAGTTCTAAAAGGCATAAATGCCTTTTAGTTCTAAAAGGCATTTTAAATGTTTGTGATGAATATAAGCAAGCAACGTTATTCCAAGCAAATTTTCTCAAAAATTTTTTGAAGTTGTTGAATGAAAAATGGTGAGAACTTCTTTGCAACGTAGACGAATTCCTCGGATCAAATTGTTTCGCAATATTTCTATCACCTGTCAATCCCACTAAGAGTGGTGTGACAAAAAGCTTTGTTCTAAGAGTATTTGGGAAGTCAGTATCATTCTATAAATTACAATACAGAGAAATAAGGCTTCAGAGAAAATCAGAGAAAATGAGCATTTTGGCTAGTTTCAACTTATTCGACGAAAGTTGAAAATTATCTTAAAAATAATTTAGTAAGCAGAATCAAAACCGTCTTAGCTTCATTTGGCCAAGACTTATGTTTGCAGTGGAGTGAAACAAGTAATTGGACTTGAAAATAATATTTAGTTAAATTTTCAGAAAAAGTAACGAGCGAAAGTTATAAAACGTCGAAAATTATAAATCGACAACATCAGTGAGCATAGGAAACATACTTTCTGACCAACACAAGTACCAAATAATTCATTGAATGCACAATGGAAAAGTACGATATTTAGAAAACCTTCAGCTTCAAGATTTATGGATGAGATTTTTTAAAGTTTTGACTGGTAGGTATTTTAAGTACTTCTTGAACAGCCTAAATGCCACGTGATGAAAGATTTTCGAGCAGCTCTATGATTGGTTTAACGTTAGAAGCATGTCTAAAAGCACTACGAGGTCTCAAAGCAGATAGGGTAATTCATCAAATATCGAACTGAACTGATTATCGAACAACTTTGGAAATATGCGCGTAATAAATTTAGTAAGCATCCAAACTTGCTCAGTGCCAGTGATCTTACATCTAAAACTCCTATTTTAGTGATAAAAACTCATTTCTTTGAGCTGCAAACTGCTACCAGCGGTTGCGAACGCATTTTCTGTACGACCCTTACAAATTGGTCGAATTTTTTCACTCGAAAAATCTTACGCACCTCGGGAAAATTGCGACGGTTTAATTGTTGTTGGGTCACCGTCAACCTCCCTTCATAACTAGAGAGTAGTGTTGTCATATGATGTTCTGCTGCTGTATTTTTTTCTTTTCCTCCAAAAACTTGATAATTATTCCATGTTCGACATTCAGTTCCTTTTTCATGTCAGTATTAAATACTGAACAAAGGTGTTCGAATCAAAATTCCTTAAAAATCATGAATTTATGCCTCGAACAAGGCTTTTCGATTCTTAATTCTTTTAAATAACTGAATCGATCTATTGAACGCCTGTTTTATTTCATTTAAATATTGTATTAACGCTTGATAATAACATTGAATAGTTGAAGATGGGAATTCTGGTGAGGGGCTACCAATCAGCTGCTGGTGTTCCAAGGCCCTCAAGATCATCAATGATTCGTCTGGCTACATTTACTGATGATCAATCCCTTGCCAAGAAAATTGATGCAAGCATCAATAATAATTCATTGACGAGTGCTTTACACTCTACTCCAAAAAAGGTCACACAGGTTGATGATCACAATGATGGTTAACAAACACTGCTAATGAAACATCGACATCATATTCAAATTTTGATAACTCTCCATTCAAATGCATCTTGAAAATAAGTAATGAGACAGTTATTTCAAACAAACAAACAAAACAAACATCGGCATCTTTGGGATGCTTTATTTCCAATCAAGCCTGATACAAATGATCTTAAGCATTGGTTTTTCAAATGTCTTATAACTAACACTATATATAGGACACCATGACGGTTCCCCCGTAAAGCCGGTACCCATTTCCGACACCTGGGTCGAATGGGGTATTGTGCTTGAGCTTTCCCTTATACCCAACGGGGAAAATCGCAGCGCCAGCGCCGGGATACGAACCCGCGACTCCAACATACAAGTCCGATCCCTTGACCGCTGTGCGAGCGCGAGCATTTCCAAGAAAATCCAGTGCACCAAAGAAAAAAAAGAATGAAAGAAAAACGTTTATTTTCCAAGTGGCCACATGAGATACATGTCAACATATTGGGTTTTAAAAAGTTTCTTAATATAGGACGTCCTAAAACAAAAGTTCCATACGAGGAGTACTAATTGACAAACCATCAGAGGTGTACAAATAAAAAAGCCATATGAGGCATAATAATTGACAAACTATACGAGGTGTACTAATAGACAAACTATCAGAGGTGTACAAATAGATAGACCATACGAGGCATATTAATGGACAAAATATACGAGGCGTACTAATAGACAAACCATACGTGGCGTGCTAATAGTCTAACAAATGTTCCATACGAGGAGAACTAATTGACAAACCATCCTGTTCGAATCAAAATTCTTGTTCGATTCATGTTCGATATTGATGAAATTATGTTATTAAAGAATTCGATTTTTAGAACAATAAATAAATTCCAACAATCTACGTTGTCTTTAAAGCGACATCACAGAACAAGAAAGCAACTGTTCAAGAATAATCTTGAGGCCCGCAACAGTTATTCAGAGCAAAAGTTACCGATTTATGAAGGTTGTTTCTAGACACACGTGGTTTCTGTTCGATATTTGATGAATTACCCTAGAGTTGTAAAACGAGGAGAAAATATGAGTAGCATTTCTGCTCATAACGCATAAATAAGCTTACAAAATGTTTCAAATAACAACCATGTTGAAGGAAATTTCTTTCGCTCCTATAATTTGTGAGCTCCGATTATTTAGTACCTAATAGTAAAATAAGTAAAACAGGACATTTCAACGTTTCCACCTCTGGAATA
Organism: Morinoia aosen; assembly: GCA_030386875.1. Classification (NCBI taxonomy): domain Eukaryota; kingdom Metazoa; phylum Arthropoda; class Malacostraca; order Amphipoda; family Talitridae; genus Morinoia; species Morinoia aosen. Next base: position 38,049,674 of record CM059559.1, on the reverse strand, counting down.
CGGCAAAAAAGAGATCAAAATCAGAGTAAATAGAAAAGGAATTTTTTTTCTTCTGCTATCCTCAAGAAAATTGAACTTTATAGAAGTTTTCAGGCGTAACGGTTGTCCGTTAAGACAGAGATTCTTGGATTAAGAATATATAAACAATAATTCTATACCCAATAATCATTACGATATTTTTTGCATTTTTGCATTTTAGCGAAAAATCAGAGAAATTTTGAGAAGAACTGATTCATTATTTTGCAATAACATTACTCATAAAATGGTATTAATGAATGCGCACAGCATAAAATCACGTTTCAGTTACAAAGATAAAATTATCAAAAGTACTCACATCAGTCATTTACAAATCTAGTTGTGCTCAGTAAGCTTCTAAATACTTGGTCTCGACTACTCGAGCCCTCGATATTCGTGTTGCTGAGCTTGTCGGCTGGAGTTCTAGGACTTATTATCCCATTGCTAAATATTTGCATAACTCTGTCCGCTCTCATACAGAGGTGTAACATCCCTTTTCGGTTAGACGATTTTAAAGTAGTTTCCTCAATATCTGATCCAATAAATCTCCGCATATGAGAATCGCTGTTCTTTTTGAAAAGTAAACATGTTTTAAACGACACTGAATCATCATTTCCCATGCAATCTATACCATGTGATAAGTGTGTGATGAGCGTATCTGTGATACAAGCTTCATTAATTCCACAATTTCCAGTGCATTAATCTATCAGATTCGAGTAGGAATGAATACCATGGTGAATTCTTAGGAAATAGGAACGTGTGTCATGTGATTTGTCGAATATTATTACACAATAGCAGGACCCGTTAAAATTTCACGGACAATGTCATAGTTAAGCTAGGTGGACACTGGCTTACCAATTCCAACATAACCTTTTCCAACCTAACCAATCCCAACATATTCTAACTTATCTTATCCTATTCTAACCGAACCGTTCCTTATTATATGTCAAAAAATAAAAAAACAGTGGACCCATGATATAATTCCGACAATATTACCTAACCTTCAGAAAATCTACTCCGCCTCATATGAGGCCCAAACCATCGCCAGCGAGCATGCCCGCGACTTGAAACACAATCGCCCTTCCGTCAGACCAAAGCTGACACACCATGGCTTTTAAACGGGGTTGGGATGATCCTCACCCCCTAAATATTCCCATCATAAGACCTACATGTAGCAACGTTACCAAATTACGCTGTGATGTCGTCATAGTAACGAAAACGGCAGGAAAACCCAAAAATTATAATAATAATAACTTAACCTATCATAACTTAACGTATCTTAACCTATCCTAACCTAACTTAACCAATGCCATTGCTAAGCTATGTGGACTCGTGAAAAAAAATCGGTCAAAATTACCCAACAAATTTTAACATAACATATTCTGGTTATCTAACCTAACTTATACTAACCTAACATATACTAACTTATCGAATCCTAACCGAAGCTATCCTGATAATATGTCAAACATAAAAAAACGTGAATCCGTGAAAAAATTTCATCAACATTATTTAACCTATTGTAACCTAACCCTTTGCTGCTATTCGTTCACATTTTGCCTTCTTTGCTGAAATAAATTTATCTGCTGCTCAAGGTACCGAGATTGCTGCTCTTCGTGCATATTTCCACGCATGATTTGCCGTCTTTGACTATCTCACTGAGAGTACTCTTCATGTTGCACATCATTCATTGCAGCGCGCCTCACTTGCTAACGTTGCCTGTCTCTTTCAAGGATTTCCTGCCGTTTTCATTCCATATTCTCTGCCAGCAGAGTCTCATTCTATTGCGAGTAGCATCCAATTTTCGCTGCATTGCGTGGTTCTAAGACGCAATTATCACTTAACATGAAGAAAAAAAGCTGATCCTACCGAGACTTATGACAGATTTGTATGTAAAATACGGTCATATGATGGAATATATTTCTTAATAATTAAGTGATATTGATATTACTTATGAAAAAACAATGCATCTAAAGGCAATCTTTTAATGCAACACTCAGGAATTCGGTATCCATAACACCGCAAACTCGGACAAAAGCGTAACGGACGGACTAAGTAACTAACTAAGGAAAGAACAAGCAGAATGTTATATAGGTTTTTGACGGGCCGTGTGCACTCGGCCTCATGAACTCTCGAGAGATTGAATTTTTATTAATTTCTTACGGTCTTTCTTTTATTTCGCCTTCTTTCTTATTTCAAATAAAGGGGGGTGGACTAATTAGTGTAGCATTAAAATTTTTAATTTGCTTTCCTGCGATTCATTTTGATATGGATCTAACATATCTTTTTCAATTTGTTCCAGTATTGAGAATGAACTGAGAGGTAGAAAGGTCTTGTTTACTCATTGACTTTCTTTTATATGATAATACTGCGTAATCACTTTAAAATCGTGTTTCAGTACACTTCTATTCATTTTCCAAAAATGCCAAAAGCAAAGCATTTGAATTTATCCTCAATATAATCCCATATGCAACTCTTCTTCAAAAGTAACATAGCCGGAAAATTGGTGAGTGGTGAGACTATCATATTTGTGAAATAGTAGTCACCTCCTTAGGCTTAGAAAATTCCTTCTGAATCCAATTTGAATTTGAACTTGAGCTGAAAGTGAGGGGTGACGGCAGTCGGAACCTTTATTATGGCCTACAGTTTCTCTTAACACAGCACGTACACACACACTCACGCACAAAGCAAGATGGTTCCTCCGAGTTTGTTACCTGTAACCTTGACTTGTTTGAAGGAGTTACTCAGGGGCATTCTCAGTGAGTGCGTGCAACAGCAACCCTAAAGGTTGCTGGGAGTGCCAGGTTACCAAAGATAAGCCCTCACGCTTTGTAGATAATAATCAGATGTTGTTTAGGTAACTAACCGTTTGAAGTCATAGTCTTTTTTTTCGTCACATTCGACTGACAATTTTTCACATCATCAATAACAGTGAAGTTGATTTTCCATCTAACCCGGCATGAAAGCTCAAACAAGAATCACATTCAGCATAACTGCCATACCACTCGTTCTGTCCATACTGTTCAAACACTGTATTCATACTCACAGTTACTAAATATCTATGCCTGATGTTATTCTCTCCTACTACACTGAGTACATAAACAATGATTTCATTTTCTCGGTGTTCGCACACTTGCAGCCTTCCTCCTCACTGCAATCGTTAGTTGACTTCCAGAACCTCTGCCATAAAATATATCTAATTTTGGGACGTTCTATTTAGCAAATTTTGTTATGATACATTTTCCCTCATGCTGTGTTTCATTTATTCAATCCATATTTTCTTGTATCTCTTTCAATATTTTCCACTTCTTACACTCACACTCAGGTCCTTCACTTACATTGCATCACTAAAACCAGCCTTTAAAAATCCGTCAGTTATAGCGCGAAAATCTTTTTTATATTCAGCTCTCTCCTATGCCTCCAGCAGATATTCTCCCATAGGCTTTCCCTTAGATTACAGTAAGAAATGTTTTCCCCCATAATTCTGCATATTAGCACAATTGCTGAGTACATTGAACGTACAATAAGCAATATCGTAAGCAATAAAAATTTGACTGAAGTTAAGGATCATCTTTCATAGTAACTTGACAATAGAGAAGTAGCACTAAGGAAGAGTATAATGAGACTGCGCTCAAACAGCTGTAGCTCCCTGAAAACTCTAGGCAACAGGCTCCACCTTCTACTGAGCGACACAAAAATTACAATATGGCGCGTAGCGGGTCTACGTTTCAGAAATAGTTAAAATGTGTACAAAGGCCCCTATGTTACAATAGTGTTGCTGATAAGCTCTGGGAAATGTCAATGAGGACACCAATCTACCAATGAATGGCATAATTCCACCCGCTTCTTTTTCTGACACAAATCAAGAAAAAATCTACTGTTTAAAAGCGAATCCCAAACACGAGTGGGCTACGGGTGAGGAGCTGCGCAACGAGTGTGCGAGAGAAATATTCTTCTCACGCACTGCAGAGTTGAACAGGTCTTTGCCTCTTCCTCTGAATACCAATGTCATATGAGGAATAATGAATCGACGAATTTCGGCCTCTTAGTATAATAATATAGAAAAAATGAAAGGTAATTCTTTCACCTCTGTTTTGTTGCCTTGCGTGTCCTGAAACGAAAATTCACTTTCAAATAAAATGTACTTAGGAACAACAAAGCAATGAATGCTGATTGTTCAAAAAATTGATGTAAATATTTCTAAAAACGAATACTTGAGTACGTAATAGGCGAAAAAAGGTGATATCGAGTTCAGTTAGTTCATACAGAATTTCCAGGAAATGGTTACGACTCGCAGTATTCACACAATTGCGATCGTTCACACTATGTGACAAACCCGTATCATTATGAACTCGATTGTAATACGCTTAATTACCTTGATGAGCTTTATAGTACTGGCATTGAATTACTTCAAAATAAGACAGGCGAAAAAATCGAAGATACGGAAATTAATTGGTTTCATGAGATTTCCCCCGTCACTTGAGAAGATGAGGCCAGGAAAGTAGGGAACTGAAAATTGATTAATCATATTACTTGAGTAAAAAATGATTTTTATGATTAAATCAGATAAATCTCAAAATTCTGGAGTCCCATTGAATTATTATTAACTCGTGGGAACTACGCAGAACGAAATCAAATTGTTATTGAACATGTAGAAACCATTTCAAATTTACCTGTTCCCATCATTTGACTGTATTTTTTTGATGTGGGGAATTGGTGTCGCGAGGGTCCATACCAGCATTTCCCAATCTTTTTGTTCTGTGAACAAAGTCCGCGTTTTAGTGTACGATAGGGGTATGCGGCATAGCATAGATATGATAGTTTGCCATAAACTTCGTTTAATGTCTAAAATCAGCAGCTGTACACAGTAGTAATTTTCATAGGTAAATTTTAGGTTGGATTAATGCAGAATAGGAAATATTTTGCATTTGATAGAAGATGAAACATTTCAAGCTTAAGGTATAACTTCATCATCGAAAGCTTAAGCCAGCGGTATCCATTGCGCGGCTCGCGATGACTCAATTCACCGCTCTCGAAAAATAATTAAATTGAATAACTAATATACAATTTATATAAAATACGCCAACTTGCAGTAGCTGCGGCTCTCTTAATCAATGCATTTAACCGAAGCGGCTCTATTGCCAAAACTAGTGGATAAAACTGGTTTAAACCATTCTAGATATTTAGAATAATTCCAAATTTTCACAGATGGAGCATACATATATAGAAACACAACCGAAAACAAGGCACCTGTTCTTTTAAAACTCAGAGAGTTGTATGAAAAATACACTAGTTTACGGAACACAATGACAGGCTGTCGTTATAGGAAATGCTTTAAACTGCACCACTAGTGAATATTCTTGTTTCTAGCAACAACATAACGTTGTTTAGGCACCAAACTTATTAAAATTGCAAGGCAGATGCCTACACCTATTTAAGACTGTAGCTACAGAAAGAATGATGCAATATCTCTAACGTAAACTGAGGTTGAGGTTAAAATATCAGTAACTTGTAACTATCGGCTACTGCGTTATTTTCCTAGTTTGTATGGCGCATGAAACAGAAAAAATTCACACGGAGGAACATCTAATTCATTATACCATTCTGAACATGAATTATCACAACATCCATTCTGTGCGCCATGCGCCACACACGCCCCCAACCCCGTGCGCTCAGAGGCCTTATAAGCTGAGAGCTCACTGGGGCCTGCGCTCAATCGATCACATATCTCGTCTGTACCTCACCTGCTACGGACTACCCATAAAGTACCACCAAGAAGTCCTTGGTCGCTTCTCTGCCCGTATAATTCAACAGTAGTAATAGTTTCAATACTTTCTCTGAAACATTTGCTTTACTTTTTTTTACTCAAGGGCATAAATTTTGCTCAAGAGCATAAATTTTCCTCAAGGCATAAATGAATTTTGTAAAAGTTTTATATCGGTATGCTGCATAGAAAATAAACAGGGGGTGCACGACGTACTGTGTTTACTGTTTGGGAGACGCTGGTCTACATGGCTGCCTCCATTCATTACGTCAACATGGGGCCTTTGTTAATATTTCATTTATTCATACAAACATTAACCCACAGACTCTAATTGATGAATTCCACTGATGGATGAGTCATCGAAGGTGGTGTGTAACATTTCGCTGCAAATAAAAAATGCAAAAAAAAATTAGTCATGGAAAAAATAAAACTTTGTACACTTGATAGCCGACTCAGTAACTCGACCAGTAACAACTCAGTAACTCAGCTCTGCAATTTCGAGTTTTTGAAATTACATACTGCATGTTTGATAGGGCTGGTCCAACTATACCTGATTGTCACGGAACGGGTATGAGGCGCGCGGCTGTCGCCTCCCGTTACGATTGAGGAATTTCAACCTCGATAGTAGAAGAAGGGAAAGGAAAGGGATAGAAAATACACAGAAGGAGAAGGGACAGAAAAGGGAGAAAATAGAAATAGCAGTATTAGCATAGTGCGCACTACGAGATTACCTCAGTTTGATCAGCATTGGACAATGACAAACAAATTTGAAAGATTTAATTAGGTTTTATATAATGAAAACGGGAGTTAAAATATGAGGATTGTCGACAGACACATTCTGACACAAAATGGCACACAAAAATGAGAGAGATGTGCGCTTTGAATCGTAATGAGTGCTAGCAACCGATTGCGTGATTTAAAATTTCACAAAATTCTATGGCAACTATCAAAAGAAAATTTACGCGCAATGAATCGAAATTAGAAAAACACAATAAATGAATAGGCGAGCGTAAGCACGAAATAATGGGGAAAATACCTAACAGCAAAATCTTGACTCACCACGAGGTATCAAAAAATATAGAACGCTTCGCACTATGCACAACGTGTAACTCTAGCTTTAAAACCCAACCACACCTTTCGCTAAGTACACAACATTACAATATTACACGAAATCAACTTTACAAATAGCGCGCCATTTCAGAGCACTGTTAAATGTGCCACTTGATTTGCAGCTTTCCACTTGTGATCACAACTTCTGAAACCTCAATCAGTAATTATGTATTCACACTCTTCTGTAGCATGTGGATGGCATCGACCTAATACCGCTTCCAATACTGCTTCCAACACCGCCTCCACTCTCGCGCGTGTTAGCCGGGGATGCTGTCCGAAGCCACGCCAGGCCATCTTCGACGGTTGCAGATTTTGGTTGTGATGCCCTCATTCAGAGCTCTAATTTGAGCTTCGTTCGTTTGAGAGCCGAAGCAACTTAGATATCTCGCAGTAGATTCGGATATCTCGCAGTAGATTTGCATATCTCGCGAATCTACTCGCATATCTCGCAGTAGATTCGGATTGTGGCAAACTTCGTGATTGTGTGGTTTCAATTTGCATGCTGGAGTTTCTTGCGAGCTTGGAGTTGACGTAGAAACATTTTGAGTGGTTTCAGTAGAGACGTTGATACGTTTGCACTTGACGATCATCGCCGCGAAGCTGATGTGCTTCGAGTGGGCTTCTGTTGCAGGTTAGCACTTCGACGACTGCTGGTCACTTCACTCAGATGTCAAAATTTTTGCTTATGTGCAACGCACACCGGCGGAGGGCCGGCATGCTACGTTTGCGCGCCCTCCGTTTCCGTGCTTCTCTCTATGCGTAACTCAAAGAAAAAGCCTCCCTCGATTCTTCCTGTGAACTGCTTTTATGCCTTCCACTTGGTTCCTTCCAGAAGGTTCTTGAATATTCGTAGTTAAAATGACAGCATTCTCAACCTGATTGGTGGAATTCCTGCTAGTACTAACGCCTCGAATTTTAATTGGCTAAGTCCTCGTGCTAGTTCGCAATCCGCTAACTCATTGGGGCCTTTCGCGCGGAGCCCTCGCTGCCCACGTTATTCCAGCGCCATGAATGGCTGTAAGTCGGAACCCTCACTGTGGGCCACTCCCCTCATCCTGCAACACTCGGCCGTAGCTGGTTCTCACGCCTACGTCTTTCTTCTTGCGTGTGTGCACACGCGTTTGTGTTGTAGGACCTTGTGGTTGTGTTCGAGTTGTGTGCTGATATGTGTGCGTGTGTTTGTGTTTGTGTGCCAGCATTTGTGGATACGCCTGAGCCAGCAGTCTGGTGCAAGTGTTGACCGCACGGGTGACAGAGATGAATGGCAACTCTTGAGTTCGCGAACGAACGCCGCCAGGTAACAAATTTTCCCTTCTCTGGCGTCCAACGGTTACGATACCCGATCCAACAAACATTCATAAGTCCCTTCGCAACACCGTGTCTTCGTTGCAGCTTTACTTGATCTAGCCTAACAAAATATTAATCTTTAAGTTATTTCACTACATGATTGAAATAGTCCGGGTGTTAATGGAGTGAGATCGGTGATATATCACTCGACGGTATGATAAATGAATATTGGTAATTTTCGAATCTAAATTAAGTAGCACGAAAATTGAAGATCTTTACCTAGAAAATGAATACTGCAAATCATCGCACTATGAAGAACGGTGAGCTATTAATGTGCTTTGCCTGGTTTGTTCTATTTATGAAAATTTACCAGCTTTTTTCCCGTTAACACCTACAATTGAAAGCCTTACGGAAAGGGTGTAATCTCACTTTTAATTCTACAAAGCGTTCAGTGTTGTAGCTATTAACATCCACAGGTAAGTAATTAACAAAACACATTTTTTGTTATTAAGGTAATTTGAATTTTAAGGGGAGAATACTCCCCCAAAAATTAAAACTGTTCGGAATTCGTTTTTATTCATTGAAATGTATGTATATATTTAGCGGACACATTGGTGAAGATTTACACTCAGAGGGGGGCGGGAAGTGGGTCAAAAGGGGGGAGGGGCGAGAGCGGTGGGGTGCGGGGCACGGAGGTTGCCATACACCATTTAAGCTTTTTTCTCTATGAAATCTTTTTATCTGGAGAAGTTTGGCAATCTGTCCATGAGTGTGTGCTTGAGTTTATAGTCGAGGACAGGGCTGCCACTGATGGGGGATTTCCCCTAGATCTGGGGGAAACACTCGTAGTCTAGGGGAATGGGGGAAACTTTCGCAAAAACCATGAAATTTGGGGGAATTCGGCCAGCAATTTATTTCCTATGTAAAAAATGTATACCATCGATAATTTTGAATTACAAGTGGACGTATGCTCATTCGGATGAAGAAATTATGATGCAGAACAGGAAATACCCCCTATTAACTATGAATAAAAGGCGATAAAACGAAATTTGAACGAGGATCGAACTCATTAGACTAGCAACGAGATTCACATCAGAACAATGAACAGTAACATTACTCTCATTCTCACAGCTCACAGAGCTAAGTATCGAGAGTTCGCTCTATAAAAGGAATAAAAAGGCAAACAGTGACCGTGACGGTTGCTATCTTCCTTCCTCTGAGCGAATACTTTTTGATCGACATTCTTTCCATTAACTTAAATTATGTGGTAATTATTCCTATATGTTAATTTGGGAATTCAGACATTTTTATTGTATTTTCTTCGGCAAAAGAGGCGTAAGCAGGAGTTCTTGCAGATTGAATACTTGTGTGGTTCGAAATTGAGAGATGTTGAAAATGTGCGGCACGCCTAGGTTTCAATCAGTAACTTTCAATATTAACGTTTTATTTTTATGTCTTTTCATAACTTTTATGCGTTGCAGAGACTAACTATGTTACATGCTTTTCAGCAATTAGTTCTTCAACTTTGAATATTAACTTAATGTTTTAACGAGCAAAATTTACAAAGATGACAAATAGGTTCATTTTAGTGATTAATGCTATTTATATAATGATTTCATTATTTTATAATTATCATTCTTGCTTTAGAATGCTGATTGTTTTTTCCAATGGCTTACCGAACCGAATCATGTTCTACGAAACGAAAGTTCTGTACGCAGTCATTTAGAAATGATTGGCTCTGTGCCACCGAAATAAACTCGTCTGAAATGAAATCGTAATCCCATGCAACTGTAGGTAATGTAAGTGCTGCAATATTTCTTTAAAAAATTAAAACAAAACAATGTTCAGTGCAACATAAGAGAAACATAAATGTTGCAAGTACCAACGCGGATATCGTATGAGAGCTATCCAAGAAATCCAGTGGAATTACCATAAGTGAGCTTACTCATGTAGAAAACTTTTACCAACACGACCTTTCCTCAAGTGTGTATAATTTCTTACCTGTGGGTAGAACAATTTACCCCTACAGCAAAATAGCTCACAAGCTGTCAATGAAAGGACGAAATTACATTTGGATTTAATATACATTAAGTAATGTCAGTTTTTATTTAATATATACCATAATACGTTTTTTCCTTAATTTGGGGGATTTTTGACGAAAATGGGGGAATTTCTACCGCAAATCTGGGGGAAAAGGAAAAACCTCAGTGGCAGCCCTGGTCGAGGAATATGGTCAGTCGCCTGCCTGAATTGCTGGGAGTAAGTTTGTCATGCCGAAGAGCGCACCCCGTTCAGCACTTGAGCGTTCTTCAGCACGTGCGCCTGAACAATTGCATTTTACGATTTCTACACCTAAGGTGGTTTTGAGTTTTTGAGCTACAGTTATCATTTTGGTATCAAAAGAACCGGAATTTAATCCTCTACAAGACTATGTCGACTTGCATTCATTTTAGAAATAGAAAATTAGCTACATTTTTTTGTGGGGAAAAGTGTGAAAATGGGTTCAATTTTTGTATTTTTCATTTTTTTCAAAACTTATTTCGAAAATTCTGAAAGAACTCTCCATTGTTTTTTAGAGAATACAATTCTGCTTTTTTCAATACCAATATTATCTCTGTCTCTCAAAATCTGATTGAGTCCATGGATTTTCCCCAGACCCCCCATTTTTCCGTTTTCTTTGCATAACTCGTTTTCTATGGGGAAAATGGGAAAAACACTCAAGTCTAATATTAATCCTTGTTCAATTTTACATACCTATGCAGAGTTTCACGAAGATCGGTCGAATAGTATAAGACTTTTAAAAATGGGAGTATTCTCCCCTTAAAGGCCTTGCAGTGGCCGAGTGTCCAGAGTGCTTCTCTTCTGTGTTTCCTGCGCGGGTCTGAGCCCTGTGTGCAGCAGTCGGCATGAAAAACGCTGACGCAGCAAGTCAGAGTCGTTGCCTGCTGTGGGGTCAACATGTCTTCAAGGAATGTTACCTGGGCACTAAACAAGAGGGAAACAAGGCTTTAAGATCGGGCGTGCCTAGGGTCTGAGAACACTTCTCACGTACATTTCCTGTAAAAGTATCATGTCATGATACTCAGCCACTCTCTCCAGGAGGGAAAAAGGCTTAGTAAATAATAAAATAGAGCTATACGCAAGATAAAGTAGTGAGAAACAAATTATGAAAGGAAATACACTGGTAAATAGTTTTTTAAATGCATTTTTCAAGCTAGAATTTGAAATGTGAAACAAACATTTGGTTTCAAGGAAGTAAACAGAGATATGATGTATTTCGCTCGGAATGGAGAGAAGTTCAACAAAAAGTTTCGACCATAGTCGCATACAAATTTTAACGAGCATAGCATTGTTATTAAGAATAGCGTCGTTAATTCAATCTGTGAATGATTAGTTTTATCTTTCACACATGATATAATGTTGCTGTTAATTGAGCTTATGTTTTAAATCAAAAATCGAGATATACAAGTTCGTTTTCAGAAGATTGGAACCACCTTCGAAATTATAAGTCTGATCAATTATCTGTGCCTTTCTAATAAGTTTTTGAAGCGTTTTATTCAGAAATGTGCGAGTCAAACGCACGTCAGGTATATTTCATATTATTTAAATGAGTGTAACTGATTTAAGTTTAATTCTTTGTGGCTACTCATCTGTAAGGCCTATGGCGATGCTGATTTGTGAAGTCAGAGCTTGGCGGTGCGAGTTTGAAAAGTACCGGGCGCTACCGCTACTACCATGGAGCTAGTATACAGGGGAGGGAGCATAGCCGAGTCCGATCGGGTTCAAATTAGCTGCAAAAGTTGAGAAACTGGGGCATACCCACGGCCCCACACATGACTACTCACAACCAATCACAGACGCTTGGGTCCTAACCTCCTCTACGACTCCACCTCCGATTTTTCCAAAGCAACATTAGTGTTGCAAGAGAAAGCTTGGCGTGATGTGTGCGTGAAAGTCGCTCTGTGATATTTTTTTTTTCTTTGGGGCCTGTAATATTTGTAGTTTTAAACTGTTTATGTATCGTTGCTAGGAATTCTATTATTAAGTCTCCCCCAGTGAGGAAAGTCAATTTATTATCTTTCGAAATCTAAGAATCCCAAATCAATAAGTTACGTTCAACTTTTTTAGCATAATATTGACTTTCTTTCTGTATAAGTTAGAAACTAATTTTTCGGCATGGCGGATGCCATAGTCCGTTTCCAATTACTGTTTTTCATTGAACACCTTTTCCATTTATTTCCTAACCTTGTTTTTGTACAAGGTTGGGCAAAATCATATCACACATTTGTTGGTAAACCTAGACAACTATCGTGAACGCCTTTGACTGTGTGTTGAAAATAATGGATCCCATTTGATTGATTTAATTTTTAAAATATATGGAAACAAAATTGCATTATATGTACTTTTTGAAACTGAAAAACCTTTTTTATTGCTTTACTTCATTTGCATTTTATTAGACCTAGATACGGGTCAGATAATTTTGCCTGACATGGTATGTACGAGGAATCATGAGTGATGACAGAGTTCGTGCGTATATTTCCAGTCCCATTGTTGTTCTTCCCATTTCATAACTAGAGTGACGTAAAAATAATGAGAGTTGAACTTTTATATGTCGCTTCATAGGGATTCAATTACTTGCGCTTTGTCCCCCTTTTGTTGCATTCATTACTTGTTCAGGCTTGAAGGTGTTCAACTTTTAAAGCCGTCAGCTAACCTTGATAAAGACGATAAAATCAGGTTAAATGGTGACTGTGGAGCTGATTGTCCTAATTTAACGAATGCGCATGATGAATCGAAATGAGATAATAAATAAATGCATTTAGTAGTATGAACGCTGACCGCTCTCACGGGATTTTGTTGACCCTAGCTATGGTAAGGTCGGACTTCTTGTTAGTCTAATATACTAGGTTTTTGTTTCATTATTAATTTTTACGGTTCACTAACCAATTTTATTGTTAGGTATTATCTTCTTCATCATCTGTATTTAATTTATAAAACCCTATTGGGATTTGACTTAATTTTCCTACTAAATCATTTGTCATGTATTCATTACTACTCTCTGATGAGATTAAATGATGTAGGTGCACTAATGCTTGAATATTTTGAAATACTCTCGAAAATTTGCATTCATTTTGAATAATACACTCCCCTAGGTTTGGATCAACTTGATAACACAGGAGAGTAGTTCGTAGCGTGGGAGAAGGGGGGAGAGGGGGGGTGAGGCCTGAGCGAATTTCAGGGGGGTTCGAGTATTCGCAACAAGCTTGATTTCTCCTAGTAATTTATCCGATAGAAGTGAACTTTCCCAGTTTAATGAGTTAGAGTGCCTATTTATGATAATCTTTGTTGGGAGGTCTTATTTACCAGTGCATCTGTATGCAATTTCCCCTGATATTGACTCTACCTAACCCCTTTACATGTAACACTGCGTGTTGTGAACGCGGTGCCAACATTCTGAACTGACTTCTATGTAGTAGCCTTTGATAGGTCAAAGTTGGATAAGAAAACGTCAACATCAGTATCCACCATGATACCATGGCAGACAGTGACTGCTTCGTATGAGTTAGGGATATAGTTGGGAATAATTTAAAGCTCTAAATCAAGATCCAGCGTATGCATTTCGTCTCTTAACTAGCTATAACAAAGAAACGATGTTTATTATTATAACATATGATAATATCGACAAAATGAAAACAGCCCATTTCGTTAAATAAATAAAAAATACAATAAAATATTACAAGTCAACACTCAATATCTAAACTGTTATATTTTATACATAGAATAACAAATTGAAAGCTCGTGCATGCTGATATCATTTATATTATGCAAATGTTTCGCAGACAGCAGGTTACCGAATAAATTTGTGACAATTTTTGGAGACATATAACTGTTCAGCAAGACATTGCTCACGTTACTAAACTTGCATACCCCAAGTGTACGAGTGAAGGTTTGTCGTAATGGTTCGCAGTCGCTATTGCTGCATTTGTAGGCTTGCAGCAGAGAAGAATCCTAGACTCGTGTTCTTCAAGTAAGTTTCGTCGACGTACGTTATGAATGTGTGGTTTGAATATAAACTTGGAAATTATAAAAAATCTGCTTAGGCTTAATAACTGTTCACCTTAAACTCCTTTGGTAAAACGGGATTATAATAAAAATATACTTGAATTTAAATTCTAGATCTTTTCGGAAAATAAAGGTAAGGGAAAAAATAATTCTTATTGCATATACTATAAAGAGCCGGTATAAAGTGAGATCAGTGAATAGATTTCATATATTAGAGGGAAACTTTATTGGCATTTAAGTAAGTGGACCAATCGAGAAACCCTGGATCATTGCTCTCAAAATTTTCATGAAGCATTTTTGGAGATTTTTCCAAAACAGGTCGAGTAATCTTAGAAAAAGGTCTGGTTAAAACAAGAGATATGTTCGAAGAAGTACTTCGGTTGCCCTCGTCAATAAATAATACATTTGCTCTGATGATGGCAGAAGCTTCTCATAATGAAAGCTCTGTAATGAAACTCTGTTGAACAGGTACATAAAGTCTAAGATTGTAGCTCCATATCACTACTGGCGGATCTCATAACACGGAACAAAAATTGACCGACGTGTTACGAGGCAAATACGTGTTTCGAGGTCTGTTTTAATGAAAATTAGCACTTGAAAGATAAGTACGTGAATTTTAAGTGCAATTACATATTCTCAGAAATACAAGAAAACAGGTGTTCTCATCACATATATGATTTAATCCTTTTATCCAATAAATTTCAAATTTCTCCTCTTCTTTAACAAATGGAGCAGTCCATAACTTGCCTGAAAATCTTATCAAACGCATTTTTCAGTTTTCAGTAATTAGTGGGTGGACTACGATTTTCCATGATGCATGCATAATATGAACACTTTTATTTATTTGGTCATTCATCCATGCGTACAGGAGTGCTTTAGTTGTTTTGATTGTTTAATGGTAACCTTCAAATAACTTTGCGAGGAAACGAAAGAAATAAAGCATGTCATCAAAGTTGGAACTTCTTAAAACGATGTCTGGGAAAATTTCGTTCATTAAGTGAAGGTGTGTGAGCGGATTCTAAGTCCGAGACTCAGCAGTAAGCCTGATTTTTCCCCAGTAATTTATCAGTGATGTTGGAACCATTATTGATTCGAGCGATAATTTTGGAACTATTTTTGTTTTGAATTGATTTGAGAGATTGTTTGGGTACACTTTTATAACCAGTTGCTATTATAGCTAATGTACATTGCGTTGCAATACGATTAGAAACACTTATCCATCGAATGGATTTCTTTTTGTAATTTTTTCTCAATAATATAGTTAATATAGCAATATCAGTGTTATTTTTTAATCGAAAACTTCATTGTAAGTATTGCTACATTATTAGACATATTAGTAAACAATTTCATTATTACACCCGTGCACGGCTTATAATGATTTTATTTTAATATAATTGTAAAAGTATCGGTATTGGTTGTAGTATCGGTCAAAGTATCGGTATTTACAGGTATCAGAGTATCGGTATCGGCCAAAAAAGTGGGTATCTGTATCGGCCAAAAAAATAGTATCGGTACATCACTAAATACTATCAGCTGTGCCTTTGGGGTTGGCAGGTCTAAAGATGATAAAGGTGAATGAGAATTAAAAGGAACAGATAACATTTATAACAGTAGTAATTTTATACACGGCTGGTATGGTAGCCTATACAATACCTGTTACTTATACAAACAAGTTTGTACAATTTCACTTATTTCGTGCTTCTGCAAAATTCTGCTAAATAATGCATTTTATTCAATAAAATGTTCATGAACAACTACCCATCTTTCTGTGGGTCAACTGTGAAAACTTATAACAAAAGTGTTCATATAGAATAGCAAGACTAGCGGTGAAATTGCTTACAAAATCAGTCAAAGAACATAGCATGATGTACCCTAAACTAAAGGCCGTGTAATGAGGGAGCAGTTCCAGTTTTGAGGTGGTTCATTTCAGTTATCAGGGAACGGGGTTTGAGAGAGTCAAGTTGTGAAGCACACCTGAACTCTTATATCTCATAATAAAACTTATAGATTCCAAAAATCCTTGAAGAGTTTTACTTGGAAATTCCATGCACTACTCTCAAGGGGATACAACTATTGTGTCTGTGGGAATTAGCGCTCCCATGGGGGACTATGTGAGGGCCCGAGCTGAAGGTTCGGTAGGCTTTGCTTTTGTTAAAATAAAATAGTGTGCGCCATGCGCCACACACGCCCCTTACCCCGTTCACCTCAGAGGCCTTATAAGCAGAGAGCTCACTGGGGCCTGCGCTCAATCGATCACGTATCTCGTCTGTGCCTCCCTCACCTGCTACGGACCACCCAATAAAGTACCTCCAATAAGTCCTCAGTCGTTTCTCTGCCCGTATATATGGTGGCCAGTATGGGGACGGACCCACGAAGTTAACGGCAAATACGGAAGTTTAAAAAGTGCATCATCTCCGAAGATTTGCAGTGCAGCGATAGCAGAAGAAGTCAGAAGAAATAAAGAAGTTACATCGATGTCCCGCAGCAACAGCGACAATCGTATTAGCCAGATACATTCATCGGTTATTATCCTCGGGTTCAAGATTTCTTTTTCGGTGATGTTGGAAACCTACGTAAAATTGTCAGCTTGGATAGATACGAGCTCTCCCTTCCGCTCAAGAGTCATTCTCTCTGAAGCTGGCGACGACCTGGGAGTGGTGTTGGAATTAACCTTCGGTGAACCGGTTTCCACGACAAGTGATCTGCGTTAGTTCGGCGCACGACAGTGATAATTACCACATAAGCCCGGGATCTACGTCTGCACGTCTGCTGCACGGTACAGCGACGTCGAGCGCCTTCACGCCCTTCAATTTGACGTTTTAAGTTAAGTAAGAACTAAGAGTAGATTTCATTCGTGCTTTGCTAGAAGTGCAGTTGCATTGCAGTGCGTGCAGAGCGAGTGAGTAGTTCTTTTTGCAGCTTATTATTTACATCGACCCAGGGCCGCGAGTCAGCAAGCGCGAGTTAAGCTCTGCATTGCACAGAGGCGTCAGTCAGAATCTGCTGCCGTGGAAGATAGCAGATTTACATAACAGATTTATAAATGCAAGCTGGCTGGAATATTTTCAAGTGAGTGTAGCCTTATTGTTGTTATTATCATTGATGGTGAGCGTACCAAATTTTTATGTTCCTTGCGTTAATTAGAAGTGTGTTAAATTTAAGCTTCCTACCTAATGTGCATTTATGGTGATAAGATGTGTAAATTCGAGTGTAAATTTCATTTTTAGAAGGAAAACTGTATGTCTAAATCTTCCGATTCGGAAGAAAACATTAGGCCTAAATCGACTAAAACAAGTCGCGGCCGAGTGAGTGTTCCTAGGTTTAGAGATCAGAGTATTACAGCAATGACTGATTCAGCCGCAACTGGAGCGAGTGGCCCACAAAGCAGTACAAGCGCGACAGATAGGACACTGTTGGCGCGCGAGATCGCCGCTAACATGCATAGGACAGGAACCATCCTTTCCAAATCGGAAATCCCAATATTCAGGGGACGCAGAAGGAGAGAGGATCCGGATTTCCTTGAAAATAAGAGTTTGCAATCCCATGTGGATAACCTTAGGGTCTATATGACTCTTATACCAGACGTTACTTCAGATTTGACCAAGAAAGAACTCCTGGTTAGGTCAGCCAATAAACAAGTAGGTAATTTTAATTCTATTGTCACAAAATTGGTGAATTCCGACCTGCATTACTCTTTTGTGGAGGTAATCAAAATTTTGGACGATATTTATGTCAGTAAGGGCGAAAAGTCGATCCACGCGTTGGCGTGCGATTTAAGGGAACCATTTTGATAAACTGGTCAACTTTTGTTCTATCGGACGCACGTCTATGAAAATTTGCAGATTACTAGATCTCCACATTTGTAACAACTTATCTTAAACAACAATTTTTCATAAGGCCATAGAAAATTAATTATTAAAAAAAAATTTATATATATACATACATTATTCAGAATTACTTCGAAATTTACAAAGCTAGAGCAATGCGGTTTGTTGCATTTGAAAGTCAAACGTGTGCTCTATCTAAATTACGAGGGGATTTTTCGATATATTTCTTTCAGAATTTATATGAAATTTTTTTGTAAGGGTCAGGGCAAAAGTTATACTTTTGGGGTAAAAAAGTCTACGGAAAGCTTCACAGAAAAATTTCGATTTACGACTCGTAAATTAGATAGAGCACACATGTCACTTTCAAATGCAACAAACCGCATTGCTCTAGCTTTGTAAACGTCGGAGTAATAACGATAAACGTCTTGACAACTTACTTTTTTTATAAGACCTATTTATAGGAAAAAAATGCTTCTCCTCCTACAGTTTTTGAGCTACAGTGATAATTTTGGTATCATTGGATGCAGAAAAATAAGGGCTTTACAATGTATTGAGAAGTTTTTCAAAATTCATTCTTGTTTCAAAGTTATGACGTCATAAATTTGAATTTTCTTGAGAATATTTTGATTTTTTTTTATTTTTCAAATTTTTATATTGGAAATTTGAGGAAAAGCATTCAAGTTTTTGGAATGTCCACGTTATTCTGCATCCAATGATACCAAAATCATTATTGTAGCTCAAAAAATATCAGAGAAGAAGCATTTAGAAACACCCCCCCCCCCCAAATGTCGTTTTCTATGATTTCCCATTTTCTTTTCAAGAAAATCGCATTTTGTCATAAATGATAAATGATTCTAAATTGCATTTCCTATCAGTATACCAAATTTCATTGCTCTAAATTCAATAATAAAAAAATATTCGGAAGGGGGATGCTTACTTTGAGGAATGTGAATGATGAAATATATATATAAAAAAACAATAAAATTGAAAATTTGAGAATTTTTTTTTTGAATGTCCACGTTATTCTGCATTCAATGATACCAAAATCATTACTGTAGCTCAAAAACTGTAGGAGAAGAAGCATTTAAAAAACTCCCCAAAAATGTCGTTTTCTATGATTTCCCATTTTCTTTTCAAGAAAATCGCATTTTGTCATGAATGATAAATGATTCTAAATTGCATTTCCTATCAGTATACCAAATTTCATTGCTCTAGGTTCAAAAATGAAAAAAAAGGTCCGTAAGGGGGATGCTCTCCCCCCCCCCGGGGGGGGGGGGACGTTAGCTCTGGGATACGTTCCTGATATTTTTACAGACATTCGGGGACATATCTCAAACTCATTTAAAGCAATAAAAAAAATCGGGAGAATCGACTTTTGGACTGCAGCTAAGGGGATCTCGCCAAAATGGTTCCCTTAAATCCATTACATTTAGTGCGAAATGATGCGCTGGCAGCCCAGTTGGTAACTGCTTTCGCTAAAATACGAAAATTGTCGGGTCATTTTTTGAATTTAGCTTGAGTAGCGTGGCAGCGTCATCCATTTTTTCAGGCTAGTACAAATCAGCCGCAGTAAAAACGGTTTGTAGGAGACAGCATTGTGTTCAGCTAGGCTATTACGGTGCTAGCGAAAATCTTAGCGTCTCAGTACCCGATTCGGTACGATAAAGAAAGCTATGTAACAGATGAGGCTGATGATTCAGAGGAAAACGTTGATGTGCAGGAATCCCTTCAGGAGAGTGAAATTTTCTACGGAAATTACCGTAGGGGTCGTTTCCCGGGGCGCAAGTCGTGTCCCCGACCTTGGTTAAGAAATCCTTGTGGTAGAGTGAGAGAATTTAGTGGTTATGTTGGTGATAGGGGAATAGGTTTCCTTGAGTGTAACACTTTGAGGGCAGAATGCAGCTCGAATCAAGCTCCAGTGCATTTTGCAGCTAGAAAGAGAGGTTCTCCTTTCTGCAGTTCATGCAATGTTGTAGGTCATTTGAAGATCTCAATTGTAGGTCTCAAAAAGGTCAGGGTATATCGAGAGGATATGCCGGGCCATGTTTCGCCTGTGGAAAAATATGGCCTGTTTCGCATCAGATAATGAGGTGAAGAACTACAAAGCGCACTTACGCAAGTACAACGCAAATAGGGGTGGTAATAGTCAATCTCGTGGTGGGCATGATGTACACTACGCAGATTCTGAGACAGATTCTCGAGATTTTTTAGCGGATGTGCAGGAGGAGGTGCTAGTGAGAACGAGATTGAGCCTGAGAATCAGCGCAGGACTCTCGTTAATCCTAAAGCTGTTGTCGAAACAATTCCAGATACGACTGAGATGACTAATTTTGAATCATTCATTGACCCGTTGTTCAAATGTGGAAATAAATATGAATTATTGCATGATGAAGAGCTTGCGGATGAGAGTCAACAAAGTAGAGCAGTTGAGGCTTTTTTCCACTACAAATAAAATAGCAAGGATAGTCACTTTTAAAATAGACATTATTGCTTAGAGAGTTTAATAGGTCAGCACTAAAAACATAAATGAGAAAATGAACGTTTCGACCACAAGGGTCATCTTCAGCATCTGGGAAAATACAAGAGATTTTTTACAGACAAAAAATAAATTTACACACATATGAATAACATTTGTAATTGCTAACAGGAAATTTGCAAGGGGAAGGAAGATTGGGCATCATTTAAAACCGGTTTGTCTTTCATGATAAAAAGAGACTCTAAAATTCGAAGATCTGTTTGACTAGAAGATGTTGCAATTATCTGGAAATCATCTAAGCGAACAGGCAAGTCGCACTTTTCTGCATGTGCACGCACAGAGGATTGAGAGGGAGAAGCGAGAGGCCTATTTGTTCGAAAGCTTCGTCCAGCATGCTCTGCTACACGAGTACGCAAGGCCCTTTTTGTGGACCCCACGTACTCAGACGCACACAGTGCGCAGCGATACTTGTAGACGACTGAAGAGAGCAAAGCCTTCGGAAGCTTATCTTTGTAATTGAAAAAAGAATTGATTTTGTATGCGTTCACTAAAATTATCCGAAAATTAATATGCATTAAATGTTTTGATAAAAGCGTCAGCAAATCTTTTTTCAATTTTTCAGATTGGTAGCCAAAATATGGTATAACAAAATAAAAATCTTTTTTCCGTACGGTTGTCATAGGTGGGCGGTCACAAAATTTTGAATTTAAAAACTTTTTGATTGAGGAATGTATCAGCCAAGCGGGGAAACCATTATTACGGAAAAAGTTATTCAAAAATTCAACTTCACCATGAAACGACTGAAAACTTGAACATACATTATACGCTCTACATAACAGAGTTCTGATACTATTTAATTTGAAACGAAAATTACAAAAACTATAGAAACTCAAACCCAACCCAGTAAATGTTTGCTTGCGATAGACGGAACTGTGAAATTTGTTATTTCGACGAGTAATCATAGAATCCAGAAACGGGAGACAGTTTTCTTTTTCAAGTTCCATGGTGAACTTAATATTCGGATGCTGGGAATTCAAGTACGACAAAAATAGGTTACAATGAGAACTATCTTTAAATAAAAGGAATGTATCATCAATGTAACGTTTATAGAATACAGGCTTATATTCAACCGGACACATTTCCAACCACCTTTTTTCGTGAAAAGCCATGAACATATTAGCAAATGTAGGTCCTAACGGGAGCCCCATTCCTAGCCCGTCTAATTGCTGATAAAAGATATTGTCAAAAATAAAAAATGAATTTAGAACAGAGAGTTGCAACAAAGTTTTGAACAAAGATTTGGTTAAGCCAATAACAGAATCAGTCTGAGAAAATAAGTAATCTAAACAAATCTCTATGGTCTCGTGTAGCGGAATATTAGTGAATAAATTCTCGACATCAAAAGAAGCCATAAAAAGGTTATCTGCGTTATCAATAGAAACCACATCGCTTACAAAAGCTTTTGAATTTTCCACTGTATAATCATTAGAAGTAAAGGGAGTCAAAATAGGTACCAAAAATTTGGCCAGATTGAAGCTAGGAGTACGGTAGGCTGCAAAAATAGGTCTGAACTGAAAATTCACATCGAAATTGCGTTTGTGGATTTTAGGTAAGCCATATAAAACACCAGGAGCGCTTCCGGAAACAAATAAGGTTTTGTACACATCATCGGAAATGGAGCCAGAATTTTTGAGTTTACGTAAAAAATTATTTATCTTATCTTCAACACTGGTTGTGAATTTTAGTATTGGTTGAGAAATCACTCTAAATTTAGTTGCATCTGAAATAATGTTCTTCATACTATGTATATACTTATCTCTATCAATAAGAACAACACCTCTTCCTTTATCAGGACGTGTAACAATTAGGTCTTTATTTGAGGCTAGGTTTTTCAATAGTGATACATCGTCTCTGCTGAATATGCATGAAAAAATTTTATATGGCTTGAAGCCGTAATAATACTTGTGTGCTAAGATTTTCAATTGATCTTTGACAACAGACGATTCAGATGGTAGTGAAGATTTAAGGCTGGCAAAAAGTTTTTCGAAGTGCAAAAAGTAATTGAAAAAATTTAACTTATAAACTGGCAAAGAAAAATCCAAACCGAATGCAAGTAAATAGGTAAGCCGTGCTGACAGATTCACAGAACTGAAATTAAAGACCACTTTGGAGGGATCACAAGGCTGAAGGTTGCTGTCGATGCCCAGCTGTTTGAGTTTGTTCTTATGAGTCGACTTCGTAGTGATCTCGAAGGAGTTGACAGACCGTTTGACGTAGTTTTTTATAAGCATCTGGGTCACAAAAGAAAAACTTGAACGCAGCGATTGTTCCAGGGTTTTCACATCTAAAGACAATTTAGCAAAAGCCTTCTTCTTCGTAGAAATTTCATTAACGAGCAGTTTTAGTTGCCAGGATTTGTAAAAATGCGAAGACATTAAAGATTTCTTATAGAGTTTGAAGCGGAGAAATTTTGGCACGGTCTCGTAAACTTTGCAGGTTTCCAAAAACTTAATATCCAATTTAATCTTGGCGAGCTTCTTTGAGGAGTTTTCGAATCTTCTAAAAAAGCGAATACTATCCTCACCATAGCAACGACGAAGGTAATGATTTAATTCAATGTTTTGCCGTTTGCAAAGTCTAACTACAAATAAAATAGCAAGGATAGTCACTTTTAAAATAGACATTATTGCTTAGACAGTTTAATAGGTCAGCACTAAAAACATAAATGAGAAAATGAACGTTTCGACCACAAGGGTCATCTTCAGCATCTGGGAAAATACAAGAGATTTTTTACAGACAAAAAATAAATTTACACACATATGAATAACATTTGTAATTGCTAACAGGAAATTTGCAAGGGGAAGGAAGATTGGGCATCATTTAAAACCGGTTTGTCTTTCATGATAAAAAGAGACTCTAAAATTCGAAGATCTGTTTGACTAGAAGATGTTGCAATTATCTGGAAATCATCTAAGCGAACAGGCAAGTCGCACTTTTCTGCATGTGCACGCACAGAGGATTGAGAGGGAGAAGCGAGAGGCCTATTTGTTCGAAAGCTTCGTCCAGCATGCTCTGCTACACGAGTACGCAAGGCCCTTTTTGTGGACCCCACGTACTCAGACGCACACAGTGCGCAACGATACTTGAGGACGACTGAAGAGAGCAAAGCCTTCGGAAGCTTATCTTTGTAATTGAAAAAAGAATTGATTTTGTATGCGTTCACTAAAATTATCCGAAAATTAATATGCATTAAATGTTTTGATAAAAGCGTCAGCAAATCTTTTTTTTGCTGAAGATGACCCTTGTGGTCGAAACGTTCATTTTCTCATTTATGTTTTTAGTGCTGACCTATTAAACTCTCTAAGCAATAATGTCTATTTTAAAAGTGACTATCCTTGCTATTTTATTTGTAGTTAGACTTTGTTGCCGTAGTTAGACTTTGCAAACGGCAAAACATTGAATTAAATTTTTTTTTTCCACTAGTGTTGTAACGGGAAATTTTTGGAAAGAAGGCGCCGGTCTAGTTGCTTTTTGAAGAGCTAGAAAACCTACTATCATTTTGAGCAGGGAATATCCATATTTGAGTGCGGTACTAGATAGTGGCTCTGGAAAATGCCTCATTAGTTACAAGCAAATTAAGTGCCTGAATGAGAAATTAAAGCCAAGTTGTCTGAGCGTTAGAATTAGCGGTAAAAGTAATGTTAGTGGAGAAGTCGACCTAACTCTCTCTATTCCTAATACTAACAGAGTACTTAAGACTAGTGCTTTAATCGTTAAAGATGCCAAATTTAATTATGATCTAATTTTAGGAAGAGATGTGCTACGTAATGCGGTTCTTAATTTCAAGAATGGATCCCTCGAGTGGGAGGGGTAAGAGTGCCTTTCAAGGAAATAGAAGCTGAAACAGCTATAAGTAGAGAAGCTGTATTTATGAATATGGTAAACAGAGACTGTTTACTAGCTGATATAGTAGTTGCCGAGAGTAGCAACAGAAGCCGTGAGAAAGTCAGTCACCGCGCGTTGAAAAATTGTGACTTCACAGATGAGAAAAAAATCGTGCTCGAGCGAGCGGCAGTGAAGCCAAGGTCAGAGATAAAAAAGAAGAGATCTCCTTTAGTAGTTCATTGTACTATGGTTGATGTGCCTGGAAATTCTATGCAGGTTATTTACGGTTTCCTGAGGAAGGCACAATCCGGTGAATATTTGGTATTGAAACGAGGTCTCGATAATGGGGCACTAATAGCAGAGTCAATTGTTCACATTGAAGAAGGTAGAGTAGTGACGGTAATGATATTAAATGCTCAAGATGACGCTATTCATTTAAGCGAAAACACGATGTTGTGTAATTTAGAATTGGTTGCTTATGATGAAGTTGAAAGTGAGATATATTTTATTAGTGTTGAGGCAGCGCTCAATGACGCTAATAACGTAGAGAGAAGCTCTGACGCTAAGTCAGATTCACTTACAGTCGTCTCGGATCGTGGTGGAATTAAGACCATGACCAAGGAGAAACTTGAGTTGAAAATTAACGAACGCGGCGGAGATCGAGTTTTTTCTAGTAATGAGGAACTAGGAATTAATGCACAAGTAAAACGTGTGTCAAATGTACAGCAGGACGTACGTCGTCCTTTAACGAATGATGACGTTTCATGCCACGAAGTTGACATGGAGTTACCTTTGGTAACATTACTAAATTAGTTTCAGGATGTAATCACGTTAGAGGGAGAAACGATCGGAGTTACTAATGTTATGAGTCATAACATTAAATTAATACCGGACGCACCAGTCCTGTATATTACCCCATACCAAATTCCTCATAAATATCAGGAGAAATTAGCAAAAATAACTAATGAAATGCACTCACAGGGAATAACTGAAAATTCTATTTCGGACTATAATTTCCCTGTAATCGGTGTTAAAAAAAATCGGGGAGATAGACCAGTTATAGATTTCAGGGCATTAAATAAGATTGTGGTGAAAGTGTCGTATCCTATACCCAAGATCGATGAAATTTTATCGACGTTGGGGGAAACACCCTATTTTCAACGTTAGATTTGCGATCCGCGTTCCATCAGGTCGAATTAGACCAAGAGAGTCGGAAATTGACAGCATTTGGTATAGGTTGTCGAAAATATCAATTTAGACGAATCCTGTTCGGGCTGAGTTCCAGTTCGAGCGTGTTTCAGCGGGTAATGACCTCTGTTCTTACACCTATACTAGGCCGATTGTGTTTCGTGTTCCTGGATGAGATTTTGGTATATTCAAAGACTAAAGTCCAGCATTTGTCTGACATTGGAAGTGTCCTTACGATGCTTCGGTCTGGGAATTAGTCAATAAAACTTGAAAAATGTTACTTCTTTAACACAAAAATTAAATATCTGGGACATATTATTGCGGTAGATGGTATAAGGTGTAAGAGCTCGGAAAAACTGCAGAATTGTAGGGCACCCATAAATGTGAAAGAGTTGGAGCAGTTCTTCGGTTTAGCAAATTATTTTAGAAATTTTCTACCAAATTTTGGGGAAATTGCCCATCCTCTGTACAGGCTTTCAATGAAAAATGTTATTTTTGATTGGAACGACGAGTGCCAAAAAATTTTCGACTATATTAAGTCTGCTCTGACGTCTGACACTGTTTTACGACATCCTGACTATACTAAAGGTTGCCACATATTTACTGACGCATCAAATTTTGGGATCGGAGCTGTTGTGATGCCAGCCGAGGAATCAAGCGATAGAGTAATGCGTCCTGTAGCTTATTTTAGTAAAAATTTAAATTCTAGCCAAAAACGCTACAGTACGACATAAAAGGAATTTTTTTCTCTTTATTCAGCTCTTGGAGCATTCAAATACCTAATAACTGGATTTCATATTCATGTTTATACGGATCATAGACCCCTCGCTCCTCTTTTCGCAAAGAAACTCCCAGAGGATACGGCCATGGCTAGATGGTGTATAAATGTTCACTCCTACGACCCTGTTGTTAAATACCTACCTGGAAGGCAAAGCGTTGTGGCTGATTACTTAAGCAGGCTACCCATAAGCGAAAATCAAATAACAATTAAAGAACTAGAGAGCTGTGAAGCTCTGCAACCTGAGCGTGAATCGGAACCATGCATGGCAGAGACTCGGGCTCAAAAAAAGAGACTGTCTAGACAACCAGACGGCCTCAGTGACTCGACTTTGCTGAGCGACAATACCGACGCTGTCTTGACACGCAATGAGACGCAACCGAAACTAATTAATTATGTACCGACAGAAAGAGGAATTTCCTGGACTATTAAAGAGTTTATTGATGAGCAAAACAAGATCCTTTTTGTATTGAAGTTAGAGAAGCATTACTTCATGGAAGTGCGTCCACAATTCCTGACTTACAGAATTATTTAATTGTAAATGATATATTGTACCGACGGCGACAGATTGACACACGACCTAGTACTATTCTAACTTCAGTGATGCCAACATCCCTAATGGAGAAGGCAATTTTGGCCATACATTCCATGTACCATACCGACGCTTTGCACACTTTATTCAAGTTTAAATTGAAGTATTACAATGATTTGGAGAAAACGATTGTGAGGAAATTTGTACAGAATTGTGAAGTTTGCAAATTTCTTTGAGCACGCCCTTCTGTGCCCATTAAAATTTTGACGGCTCCCATTGCGAAAGAACCTTTTGAAGTAGTTTCAATGGACTATTTTGGTCCCCTCAAAATTACCGATAGTGGTAAAAAGTATATATTGGTTATTATTGATCTTTTTTCTCGCTACTGCAAATTATACGCGACGTCGAACCGTCGAACAGACTCAATTACTTTATGTTTAGGAAATTGTCTAAGCACTTTCGAGTACCCGAAAACATTAATAAGTGACAACGCACTCGAATTTAAATCAGTAGCAGTGAAGCAATTTGCCAACATTCATGTAGTCGCAAAGAAAGAAGTTATAGCTTTTAGTCCTCATGCGAACGCTATTGTTGAAAGGAAAAATAAAAATATTACTCACTTGTTAAAATTGTTCGTCAATTCATTAGCTCATGCGGAGTGGGACCTGTGCTTAGAAGTGGTTGAGAACGCATTAAATAATGCTTTCAGCTTTATACCGGGGGATACTCCCAGCTACATCGTCTTTAACAGAGACACGTGTCCTTACTTCCAAGGCGAAAGTTTTAATAACGTAACTTATAATTATGATGAAGAGATAGATTTGGTTAATGTTCGACCTAAAGAGGCAGCTCGTATTGTAGTAAACGTTAGGAACCTAATATTGAATAATACTACTGAACGGAATCTATCCCGTAATCTAAAGCGTAAGGACAAGAACATTGTTGTCGGTGATCGAGTCCTTTTAAGGAACCACGGGAAAAGGATAAATTAGACCATACATGGCTCGGGCTTGGGATCGTCTCGAAGGCCAAGGGTAATTGGGTCGAAATTAAAATTGGAGAGAGGTTTTACAAAAGTAATTTGAACCATGTGTTACCTTTACGGAGGGTTAAATAATAAGTTCTCCATTTTTATTGAACTTACGACTTTCATTTTTGACGACTCGACAGGATACGATTTGCTAAAAAGTATAACTGTATTACTTAATTTAGCATTATCTTTATAGGTTAAGAATTTTCGTTGTGTTATTTGCTTTACCAACATACTATTTGTATTATTTGCTCTGCCGCATTATAATCCGTATGTATTAATTTCAGTTGTTATACAGCCTTTTAGCTGCGCCTATTATATTAAGTTAGGATAAGTGTTGTACTGTAATCTCGAGGTTGAAAGACATGTTAATGTACCTCTAAAAATGTCTCTAAAGATGTTTATACGAATTTTTGCAATTCGCTGTTTTTTGGTTAATTTTGTGCACATGCAGCTCTAGGCGTGCATTAGCTTGGACGTTGTCGCTGAATAGGGTTAAATAATAAGTTCTCCATTTTTACTGAACTTACGACTTTCATTTTTGACGACTCGACAGGGTACGATTTGCTAAAATGGATAACTGTATTACTTAATTTAGCATTTTCTTTATAGGTTACGAATTTTCGTTGTGTTATTTGCCTTACCAACATATTATTTGTATTATTTGCTCTGCCGCATTATAATCCGTATGCATTAATTTCAGTTGTTCAGTTAAGTTAAGGGCATTTTCCCCTAACATCACCTCATGTCGCTAGGCAGCCCATGCCTTTAGTTTCTACCAGGGTTGCGGAGTCGAAGGCATAAATTTGTGACTCCGACTTCGACTCCGACTCCACCTTTCCAGAATTTGGCGACTCCGACTCTACCTCTCCAGAATTTGGCGACTCCGACTCCGACTCCGACTCCAACTTTCCAGAATTTGGCGACTCAGACTCCGACTCCAACTTCACCTTTTCAGAATTTGGCGAATCCTATTCCGACTCCACTTTTTCAGAATTTGTCCAATACCGACTCCGCCTATTCACAATTTTGAGACTCCAACTCCACCTATTCATAATTTATAAGATGAATATTTTATTTCTTAACTAGTGTATACGGACCGTCAAAAATGACGGGATTCAGTACCTTTCTTCAACAAATTTTCGTTTGAGTGGAGTTTCCATGCTCTCAGCTTATTCCAAAGGTAACTTAAGTTTTTTATTAGAGTAATAAACACCCAGAACACGGTATTTTTGAGCCGCAAGAGAAGTAGTTATAGCCATTCGTGTCGTATCCAAGATACAGAAATTAAGCATTACCGAAAGCGACTGCAAACTTGTTTATGAATATTGAAATTTGCAATACGGGTCATTGTAATACAGTATATTGTAATATACAATACAGCATATTGTAATATGCAATACGATATATTGTAATATACAATACCCCGCCGAACTCCTTATTCACGGTACAAACTCGAGTAAGTATATAAGGCTCTGGATCGCTCTAATTGTTTTGAAAGTGAATTATTATAGAGTACTTGCACAACGAAAACGAGTGTAGTAATTGATCGTGAACTGAAACCTAGACCAACGGTGCTTATTTCTTCCTATCAATTATTCTAAACAGCGTGACACAAAACGTATAAATAAACACACGACAGTCATACTTAGTAGTAAACGGTTGCAGGTGTTGAAACCTGTGCATATGTTCATTATATTCTTTATTAGCGAACGACTTTTAAGTTTACTATAGAATATTTATAATCAAGATACTAGTGTACATGATTGGTGATTCAATGGTATCGTTTTAAAAAATCTCCAGATAAAAATTACAAACAAATATATCCATCCTAATAGTACACGCGATTAAAATACAGTATTCTCGTACTTGTGCACTGGAAAAATTCGTATCACAGATACGGTCATTAAGCATCTTGAGAACGTCACAGACGCACACACCAACGAAGCAAGCAACAACTGCGCATTATAATTTAAATTATTGTTCGCCAAGAAGTTTTTAAAAAATTTGTTATACCTTATTACTGCGATAAACCGCATTTTCTTGACAGTAGATTCGATTTTCACGCATTGTTTTTTATTTATAAACATAAGTGAACAGATGCCAGGTTTTTTATATTTCAATGGTATTTATGATACTGTCCAAGCAAGCAGATTCCCATTATAATGACTTAGGGGAAATTACGCACGACACCATACACTTATTTATGAATTGACGGACACTGGCTTTCTATCATACCGGGTGTCCCACAAAAATGTCGCCGATTTTTAATTAATTATATCTCAGCTTTAATTTAACATATTTGAATTGTCTTTTTTCACAATATAGCAAATTTGGTTTCCTTCTCGAATAATTTAAGTTTTTGAAAATCGTTTGAATAACCACTTACAATGATCAATTTACTGAAAGGGGTAGAAAAACTAATTGTTCAAAGGAAAAGTTTTCAAAATAATATTGATACTCTTCCTTATTTTGTACTTTCCATAAAACTGAAAAAAAGAAAAAATTTAAAGAGTAACAAATCATTACCTCAAATAACGTTTTCATAAATAAAGTAATTTAGTATCCTTCGACACACCCTCCATTTCTCTCAAGGCAAGTATTACTTCTAGCCACCATTAAACGAAGAGTTTTAACCATTATTCCACCGTTTTCTATCAGTTCTTGAAACACTATTATTTAGAACACTTGAACGTGAAACCTCTCAGAGGGTTTAAATACATGGTAGTATGTAGGATACATCATTATGAAATTATTCTTAACAGTAGGTATTAAGAAATGAAGAAGAAAACATGTGTTGTTTTTAAAACTTTCCCTTTGAGCAATTTTTCGACCCCTTTCAGTAAATCGATCATCGTAAAGTGGTTATTCAATAATTTTCAAAAACCTAAATTATTTGAAAAGAAAACAAAATTTACTACATTGTTTATAAAAGACAATTAAAATATGTTAATTTAAAGCGGAGATATAATCAAATAAAAAGTCCGGGACATTTTTGTGGGACATCCAGTATAGTGTTGATTGTTCTTATACAATAAAAGGTCAAGTGTCTCCTTTAAACAAATAAATAAATAGGTTTAGGTATTTTGTGAGCGTAATCTCTCCTATGTCATTACAATGGAGTTTTAGGATTTAAAACTTAAAGGCAACTGTTCGAATATTTATTTCAAATACAGAACTTCAAGGGAACAACAGCAAGTCGTTTCCCGAGATGCGCAAAAAGAGAAACCGTACTCAAGTTAGGCGTATCTTGAGAATTCCAACACTACGCACAGCAGCATCCTCTGTAGTATTTTTATTATTAAATTCCTCTAAAATGGAGACCAAAGATCTTCTTTAACGTAAGATTAGTTTTTAAAACGAAACTCGCTAAAAATAGAAGACAACTAATGGACGTGGCCGGTCAACAGCACGGTACTCCGGTAGGAAATTTTAGAGGCGTTCTGAGTAGAGAGATACAGAGTTTTAAGATGTCTGGTCGCCGACTAGCTGAATATCGTATCTTATTGCAAGATTACACATGGCACTAAGATTTTAACAATTAATTAACAATTAATTACCTTGAATAATGAGTGACTATTCAAGAGGCTGCAAGAGCCGGGTCGAGGAGTTCAAGTCGCAGAAAGAGACTGCTTTTTACGCAAGAGAAATAAGTTAGAGGTACCAGACTCACTCTTATTAAAAGGGCGACATGCTGCCCAAACAGAAAAAGCTCAAAGATAATTTAATGAGTGAACGCCGGAGCGTCACGAGTAATGTTAATTACAGCGATTTAAGGTTAATGCAGGCCTGCTAGAAGCTCAAACATGCTTAATAATAGAAAGGGAAATTTAAACACAAAAAACGAAAAGAAAATATGCCGCTGCAAAACAAAAAACAAAGAACAAAAAGAACTAATTTCAACAGTTTCAAATTCTTGTCTGTGAACTAAGAGAGGCCAACCGAACACAACTTTTTCTTCCACAAAGCCGACATCAGAAATACGGGAAGATATTTAACAGCAAATTTCGTTGAACAAATAAAACTGGCTGTCCGTCTTTGTTGGTTGGTCAGTCTCCCGTTCACGCTCTTAAAGATGCTTAATGACTGTATCTGTGATGCGAGTCTCACCAGTGCACAAGTACTAGAATATTTTAATCGCGGGTACTAATAGGATGGAAATTTTTCTCTATGATTCACATCTGGAAGATTTGTATACAGACCATATTAAATCCCGTCATTTATGGCGAATCGTGTACACAATTATGTATACTGAGTGTTTCAGAACACGAGATACAAAATTGCACTTAAAGTAAAAAACGGCCAAATAAACACTTTTTATTCTATGAAACTTTCCCCATAAAATCGGGATTGTGAGGTATTAGCTATTCGTTGTTTTAAAGGATGAAATTTAATAGTACAATTACTAGCAATATTTATTTAGAATTTACTCTACAAAATTGTTCAAAATGTGTTCCACCTACATCAATGCACTTTTCGAATGTTTGCCTTAACGACTGCCGGATATTAGGAAACACGTCTGGCATTAAGGTATCTCACCTGCAGCCACTGTAATTCTGGCCACAAGATCTTCCTCAGACTCAATGGGTGTAGCATAAACAAGGTTCATGTGTCCCCAAAAAATGAAATCGAGTGGAGTCTTGTCAGAAGATCGAGGAGGTCATGCAACTAGAACATTTCGCCCCATCAACGTAAATTCAAAATAAATATTGCGAGTAATTTAGTCATTATATTTCATCCTTTAAAACAATAAACGGCTAATATCTCAATGTCTCTTTCTTCGGAAAATTTCATGGAAGAAAAAGTTTTTATTTGGATATCTTCTACTTGGTGTGCAATTTTTTGCCTCCTATTCTGAATCTGAAACACCCTGTATATTCCTGACAAGTGTTTTCTGAGTAGGTAATGTAGGCACTGTCTACACTGAGAAGCATAGATATGTATCAACAGTTTTTTATTACTAAGTGTGCTCTAATTCAGTGAAATTATAATAGTTAATTCAATGACTATGCTCCAAATCCCTAAAATTATGATATACGTGTAGATAAGGTAGGCCAGATTTACACACTGTATTTTGTTCTTTGTATCTACACTATGCACGGTATCAATGCAGAAAAGGTGTCATATTATTGCTCAACACTATGTTAAATTTCGGCTATAATAGGCAAAAATTGTTCTGCTTTCGTCGCAGGGGCCTGACGTTTTTGGAACGTTTTGTTTACAAATAAAAGTCACTCATAGTTTCTTTACGTGTAATATGATACTACCTCTTATTTTCGTCTAACTTTTTTACTTTGTATTTGACACTTTATTTTAATAAACGCTTATGTTCTTCTCATTTCGTGTTTTTTGGAGCAATTTGAAACGTTTTCAGTAAGAGAATTTGTACTATAGCATAAATGCAACAACTATTGCAGCTGAGATAGTGCATCGCTTTCAGTTACAATATGTGTGTGACTATAAGTGAAGTTTTTGCTAGAGTGTGTAATTATTTTCATTGCAGCTCGTTTACATTGTATTTTAATTTTTGTCAAGTGTCTCAATGCCGATATCGATTACCTTTCATTTCCAAATCTTTCTTAAGAAGAAGTAATTAATTATATAATGCTACAAAACGGATACTATTTCAGTTTTTAAAATTGTATCAACATAATTATATAATTCTCCATTTCAGCGTATGCTTACTTAGGAACTGGAGAGTGATACGAAGATAATTATTAAACGTGATGATAATATAATGAAATATAAAATAACTCGAAAAAACCAAACAACATTCAAGGAATAACTTTAGAAATGAGTAGAAATTTTTATTATTAATACATGTTAACTTGACCTAAAAACAAGGAAGCCAAATCAATTTTGATAACATAACCTGAAAACTAGAAGTCTTTATGTACCAAACCATAGCTTCAGGTTTTGGCAAAGACTACTCATTGACAAGGAATCATAACCTAAAGACTAGAAATATTTATGATCACAACATAACTTTAAGTTTCTGCAAAGACTAGTCATTATCAATCAATGCATCATTAAGAGTGTACAGAGTTATCACTCCTTATGTGAGTACAATGTATTGCATCAGCTGAAATGTTCTGCAGGTAACTTGAAACACATTTATTACCATTTTCCACTTCCTATGTATTAATTGAAGGGGAAGTGAACAAAACAGAAGAATACAGAACGAATTTGCACTGCTTTCAATTACAAGTTCTTGCTTTTCAACTGCAAAATATGCATTATTACTTCAGAACAATTATATTTCTTTCTCGTATGTATCATATATACATACATAGGAATGCAAACCCACAATGAATAGATAACATTACGGTATTAGGTGATAGGTATAAATACTCTGTTTCAAACTTGAAACCAAGTAATCAACAAAAACATTGCGTACTTTTTAAATTTTTCAGCAAAGTATTCTAACTCTGTTTTGTTTACTTTCGGTTTTAAACAATTATAAATAATTTTTAGCAAAAATTAGAATCGAAGACACCAAAAAATAGCGACTCCAACCATGACTCTACCACATCCGAATGAACGACACCGACTCCACCACACTCGGAAAAGCGACTCCGACTCCGACTCCGACTCCATCACACTTCAGAGAAGCGACTCCGACTCCGGCTCCGACTCCACCCTAAAACATCCGACTCCGGCGACTCCGACTCCCGACTCCGACTCCGACTACGCAACCCTGGTTTCTACTTTCTACACTATATACATGCCCCTCTGCTTTCAGCAACTATGCCACGGACGTGTAGTAGGTTCGCAGTAGCAGTCCGTTAAAATTCAATTCCCTGTCTTGTTACCCAAGATACTCAGTCAATTAGAACAGTCCAATTAGAACAATTATATCCTATGTTCTTGATGTTCAATATAATCAGCCACATGTAACTGATATTATTAAGTTTTACGAGCTTGCGAGCCTACGGCATTTTGTCTACTTCATCTTTGTGTTGCTGCTAGTTTGAGAAAACCTTTCCAATTGCTATATTTTTGACTTTTTTACTATTTTGTCTATTATGCAGTCTACGGAAGCGCAGGCGATGTTTTGCAATCGTTCTCTACCGTCATTTGTTTTTTTGGTGAAAACTTTAATGATCCTTTACTTTGATAACCATTTAGATTCATTACCATTAAATACTGCGCACTCATTTTTCGTTACCTCCGAGGTAATAGTTTTGATCATTAAAAATTTTTCAGTAATTGACTTGCCGAGTAACTCGTATTTTACTTTGATGTAAATCTATTTAACCAGTGCTATAATCATATAATCCCTAGGTTTATTTTGCTTTTAGTAATAATGCTTGTGGTTATGCACGATGTTACAAACGTCAAGTAATGATGTTCAAGCAATTTGGTGATGTTCTTTGTAGAGGCGTTTACTGTGGCCACGATTCCAAAATTTGTGGTTGCCTGATGTCTAAAGTGGTCGGCATTTACAAAATTGTTGCGACAAGTGATAACTTTTTATTGCGAAGGAAGTGAAATTATTTGTCGAAATTATTCTTTGACCATTGGTGTTTTTTAATGAGAATATCTGGCGTTTTATTGACATTCCTTTACCATGCTTATTGACGTTGTTGTAAGTTCAATGGTTATGCTGTCTGTTGGTAGCAGCTGGTTTTCTTTTCAATGTTGAGGATAAGGGCCTTTTGTTATATTGCTTCAGCCGCCTTTATACTCCTTGTTTGTTTTGCAAAGTAATATTGATACTTCTTGGGTTAAGTACTGTTACTAAGTTTGGCCAGATTTGTTCGTATTGGTTTTTAAGGATAGAGAAAACGTAGTAGTTTTGCACCAGTGTATTTTCGGGTTAATAGAATTATCTTTGAGCATTACACGCATGTGAGGCGGATTTGATTTTTGAAGTTAAAGTTTTTGTTTATTTTCTACCCGAATATTGTTTTTTGAATTTATAATTGATTACCTCACTTGGGTAATGGGGGAGGTATGTGCGCCATGCGCCACACACGCCCCTCCCCCGTTCGCCTCAGAGGCCTTATAAGCAGAGAGCTCACTGGGGCCTGCGCTCAATCGATCACATATCTCGTCTGTACCTCACCTGCTACTGACCACCCAATAAAGTACCTCCAAGAAGTCCTCGGTCGTTTCTCTGCCCGTATAATAGGTTTTTGTTTTGTTACCGACCATCTTTTTCGGTTCACTGCTGTCCTGTTTTTCGGCACCTACTATTTTTTTCTTCGACTTTTTCTTGTTTTATGATCTTCTTTCTTAGCTTACTGTTTCTATACACCTTGTGCATAGATTCCGCGTTCCCTCAACTTCATACTAAATGGTGCCTTCATTATTCCTCTCTTGAAACCCCTTTGTCGTGGTGAAGGGAGGCTGAAAGCCTGAAACTTTATTATATAATAGTAACAATAACAATTCCGTGTACTGTAAAACATCTTCACTTATTGTTCTAATCCATTTCATTCTTTTTAAGGTTTCCCATGAACGAATCGCTCAAGAAGCAGTGGAGGGAGGCGATCGGAAGGCATAAATTGAAGAGGCCGCTTACAGACGCATCTTTTATTTGCTTGAATCATTTCAAGGATCAAGACTGGGTTTTCTCAGCTATTCTCAGGAAAGGCATCCAAAAAGAAGGGGTTGTGCCAAGCTTCTTTGACGATCAACAATTTGATCCTTCGGATTAAGTTTCAGTTGTACCTGATCCCATTCCAACCCATTCAGGCCATGAGCCCATTCCGTCGGCTTCCACTACATGCTCTTTGCATGCGTCTGCTCCCACTGCGTCTGCTTCCACTCTGCCACCTCCCTTTCCGTCCACAGCCTACCATCCATCTACGATGGATATAGAAAATACTCCATCCTACAATTCTTGTCTAAAATTACTATAAAAATTAGAAAAAAATGTATTGGATTCGCCAAGGAAAGTGTTACTTAAGGACAGCGTCCCACATAGGATTACAGGAGTTTGAGACCACTGGATAAGTAGAGATTATTGCTGCAATAGGAAGTGTAGAAGATGAAGCACATCCTGTGAAAAAATGAGACTCGTACGTTCACTCGTTCGCCCGCTACGGGGGGTTGAAGAATGGGGGGGAGGGGAGGGGGAGGTGGTATTTTATCATGCGACACCTCCCCCATGGCACTTTCTTCACGGCGCGACGTTGTTATGTCATCTCCTATGTCTCTGGCTTACTCTATAATGATTTCTTCACGGCGCGACGTTGCTATGTCATCTCCTATGTCTCTGGATTACTCTATAATGATTTCAGGGGTCTAACCTGACCCAAAAATTAAAAAAATTTTATATACAATTGTTTATGTTTCTTTATTTTGCTTATAATGTAAACAATGGACTTTCGGGTTTCAAACTGCTTCTTCTCCAACAGTTTTTGAGCTACCGTGAGGATTTTAGTATCATGGGATGCGGAAAAACAAGGGCTTTCCAAAAATTAAAAGGTTTTTCAAAATTAATTTTTGTTCAGAAGTTATGACGTCAGAAATGCGAATGTTTTCGACCAACAGATTTTCTTTCAAGTTCTTTTTATTTTTTTATTTAAAACTGGAAATTTGGTAATTGGGTTAAAAAATCTTGGAATGTCAACGTCTTTCCGCATCCAATGATACCAAAATCATTACTGTAGCTCGAAAACTGTCGGACAAGAAGCATTTTGAACTACCCCCTTAAAATTTCGTTTTCTTTGAATATTTCGTTTTTTTAAGAAAATCGCATTTTTTCATAGAACTCTATGTCCAATAACAAAAAAAGTTCCGAAAGGGGGACGCTGTCCTGAGAAGAAACTACAACAGTCAACAAATAAGTTAACGGAGGCTAACGCTAAAAAGTCTTTAAAAGAACACGCCTTGAAAACAAAAGGCTTCGCAAACAGAAAGTCAAAGTGCAACGAAAGACCTTTACTTTAAATTCCATTATCAAGAAATTACAAAATAAATGTTATCTCACTCATGAGGTGTCAGCTCTGTTAGAAGATTCAGGAATGGGAGTGAAAGAGCTGTTTGAAAAATATTTGGCCAAGAATAATAAGAGGAAGCTCCCGTAGTCCTACTCACCCAATATTCGCAAGTTCGCCTTGACATTGAATTTTCATTCTCCGAGAGCTTACAAGTATGTTAGAAAGACCTTCAATAATTGCCTCCCTCATCCAAAAACGATAGGAAAATGGTTTCAAAGCATTGACGGAGCACCAGGTTTCAGTGAATAAGCTCTGAATTCATTGAAATTACGCTCAGAAAATGATCACAAGCGGATTCCGTGCGCACTTCTCCTGGACGAAATGGCGATTCGACAGCACATCGAGTGCGTCAACAATAAAGTGTACGGCTATGTGGATTGTGGTGTACCTGCTGTGAGTGACGATTGCCCTATCGCTAAGAATGCTCTAATGTTCATGATTGTTGCATTCAATTCGAATTGGAAGTTGCCAGTTGGATACTTTTTAATAGATTCTCTAGGAGGACTAGAACGTAAAAACTTAATTATAAGATGCATTTCTCTGCTGCATCAGAATGGAGTTGATGTCGAGTGTGTTACCTTTGATGGTGCTGCGTCTAATATATCGATGGCGAAAAACTTAGGTTGCTCACTTGACTTAACGAACTTCCGGCTTCGATTTCCTCATCCCGTATCAGGTACTGATGTGCATGTCTTTTTAGATCCGTGCCACATGCTAAAACTAGTGAGAAATACATTTCGAGATTTCGGTTATTTGAAGGATATGGATGGCAATGGTATGAAATTTTCTCGAATACGAGAGCTTCATCAGCTTCAAGAACTGGTCTACATCTTAGAAACAAGCTGAAGCCGCAGCACTTATCTTATTTTCGAAAGAAAATGAATGTCAAGATGGCAGCGCAAATGCTGAGCGATTCAGTCGCTGATTCATTGCAATTCTGCATGGATAATAACATTGAAGGATTCGAGGATGCCACAGCTACGATTAAATTTTTGAGGACGTTTAACCGTGATATATTTGATGTGTTCAATTCTCGTAATTTACTGGCTCGTACCTTCAAAAAGCTCCTCTGTACTGAAAATTTCCAAATGATTTCTCACCAGTTGAAGCTAGACGCAGAGTACGTCAAAGGATTTCAATGTCCAAACACTGGCCAAAAGCTCATCTGTTCTAACCGCAAAACAGGTTTTCTCGGCTTTCTGATGTTGATAAAGGAACATTTAGACTGTACAACATGTTGAATGATCTTTAAATGAGCTTCTTATGCACATATAAATAAGTTCAGTCAGGACCATCTGGAACTGTTCTTCGGACAAATTCGAGCGTATGGTGCATGCAATGACAACCCATCTGCATGGCACTTCGCTGCCGCTTACAAGCGGTTGATGCTACATAACGACTTGTCCGGTAGCCTTACAGGCAACTGCTACCCTTTGGAAAAAGTCCCAATCCTTACCGTAACCAGTGCATCTAAGACGACATCAATGCCTATAAGTTCGTATCTCGTACGTAAAATAAATGAAAGCCTGACAGAAACTAAGATCGTAGTAGATGACTCGGAAGCAAAGTTTGAATTGGATTTCGATGTCGACACTGAAGTTCAATATCATTTTTCAGCAAATGATACTATAAGAATGTAGTGTCTTATGTTGGTGGATTTGTGGTTCGTCAAATTATTAAGAAACTCAAATGTTCAAAATGCTGTGAGTGCCTAAGTGAAAGCTCGGAAACTCTTCAAAAGCAGTCATGCTTTAAATTCATAAACCTGGTTTCCAAAGGGAATCTGATTTATCCTAGCAAAGATGTAGTTATTATTTATTTATCTACAGAACAGCAATACAAAGCAAATATTTCACCATTTGCTCCAAACATAGGTTTCAATAAGTTAGTAAATTTAGTCTCTTTGTCTCGTTTAGGCATGCCCATCTTCGAAAGTTTGCGTGAACACTCCATGGATATTGATCCTCTAAGCAATCATATAGGCCTTCTAATCAAAGCTGTGTCTGCTAAGTATTTGGAATGCAGAGTAGCGCATGCTGCCAAGATGACGACTGCTAAATTGGTTCTGGCGAAAAATAGTTCAAGCAGACAATAGTTCAAATAAATTAATCCTTTTCAGTGGATTGTAAATTTGTGTAACATTATATATCATGCAGTATATCTCTCATTCTCGAGTCAGTAATCACCATTTAAATACTCTTAAGGTTAGGATGTTATTGTTTTATATGGCTGT
This sequence comes from Morinoia aosen, assembly GCA_030386875.1. Lineage (NCBI taxonomy): Eukaryota > Metazoa > Arthropoda > Malacostraca > Amphipoda > Talitridae > Morinoia > Morinoia aosen. The sequence continues at coordinate 38,009,539 of CM059559.1, read as the reverse complement.
TTTTCAGGTAAACAAATGTTTATCGCATCTTTACAACAACCATGTTGAAAAGTGTACATATTATTACGTTTTGAAGGATGTTAGTTAAAATTCAACATTGTATGAACAATGCAGAATTGAGACGTCAAGGGAATATTTTGTACTAAATTTAAGGAATATGCAGAAATACATTCTATCACTAGTTTTTTGTACAGAATTTTTGCTCAAGGAGACAGGGTAGCTGTAGGGTAATCCTTGGTAAAAGTAATGTTAAGTAATAACGAATTATTCCGCCGCTAATACGTTTGAATGTTATGTAGGCATGTAGAATTACGCTAGAGAGTGTTATGTGTACGCCATGACAATGCCGTATGGTCTCATAAAAATGCATTATCTGTTTCACTGGTATTAAAATATTGGACAAAGCACTTTGCAGGGAACAAAGATTTGGGTTCAAAGTTTCCTGATAAATTACGTAGTGATCTAGTCTGTTTTTGTGCTCATAATACACTGAGGTATCATTATTTCATAAGAAAATATACTGTAGAATGTACAATTTTTAATGCAATTTCTCAATAACGTGTTTTTCACAGAAGACATGATTATAAATATAGGTAATCATTCCAATTGAAATCAATGGCGACTTTCTAATTGACGCTCCATATACTTATATTTTTGTAGGGACGCTTCTAATTGACTTCACTAAACCCTGCTTGATTTTTCTATTAGTTAACTGTAATGTTGAGAAGCCTATCGGTAGCCAATTTGGAAGGTTGTTTGTATCAGTTTTTCTCAGCAATTTGTCAGGAAGCAGTAATAAAATGAAACATGTGTATTCTTAGATGATATATCCAGTTTTCATGAAAAAATGTATTCAGTGTGAAATATTTTTCGTGAAGACTATCTTTTATTCGCTCTACTGAAATCATTCCTGCACCTCTCTGTCTCATTTCGTGATTTTCTTCTTTTCAACCATCTTTCAACCTTGCACCAGGATTTCTGTGCAGGAATTCATCATTGCATAAATTCCCATTTCCACAAATTAAAAAGTACCATCTTCAAGATGGTACCTTGCACTTTCCTCTCTTAAAACAGCAATATTCGATTTATGCGAGCCTCAAACTAATTAATATAATCCATAGATCCTTATTATGAAGCGCTAGTAGACTCGCTACTATTCTCACTCTTTCTCGAGTAATTCGTATTTTTATTTAACTCATCCGCTCAAGAGAATGGCCTCAAGTGGATACAATTGTTGTATCTATGGGAATCAGTGCTCCGTGGGGATAATGTATGGGCCCGATCCGATAATTTGGTACGCCTTCATTTTGCTGAAATAACGTATGCTTTTCGTTTTGTTAATGACCATCTTATTTCGGTTCACTGCTGTCATGTTTTGCAGCTCCTCTCACTTCCTTACTTTTTTTCTTCTTTCAACCTTCTTTCTAAACTTGCTGTTCCTCTGCGCAGGGGATCCTGTGCGGGAACACGCCTTGTGCATTGAATCCGCGTTTCGTAATAACCATCCTAAGTGGAGCGTTCATTATTCCTTTCTTTTGAACGCCTTTGCTTCGGATAGGAAGGCTTAAATTAACATTTAATCTTAATCTTCTAAACGCAAGGGATTATATGCGGAAACACACCATGCCCATAGAATTCGCGTTCCCTTATAATCACTATCCCCAATGGTTCTTTCCAAGGAGCTTTAATGGAATGGAGGCGGCATCGCTATCTTTTGCCAGTCAAGCGCGTGAAGCCACTTTTGCCGACCCAAGCCCCGCCCACCCGGCATTGGGTCCCAGTGTGGAGGTGGTGTTGCAGTGGAGGGGTAGCACCACCTCTATCATCAGCGACTGAAGACCGCGCTGTTAAATGGCAGACTTGCGCTACTCTGTGCTATACGTTTTTTTCTCAGGCATATATTTCAATTGCGTCCTTGAAACGCGTCATATTGATAAAACTCGTACTTGACCGCAGCTTGGATAAGCGGCGCCCTACCACGCCGAGTGTCTGACACGCGCTGAGCCCCATCTCCGTGTGTGCCCGTATACCCTACAGCTACCGAAAATTGGCTTCACTTTAGAGCGCTGATGCCGCCTCCATTCCATTAAAGCTCCTTGGTTCCTTCATTCTTCCTCTCTTTTCAACGGCTTTGTTGCGGATAGGGAGGTTTTTAACAAACATTTAATTTAATATAATCTTATTACATTCATCCGATTATGCTCAGGTCAGTTTACGGTTAATTATTTACTTTTTTGTAGAGGACAAAAGTGATATTCGTTTTTCAAATATGTATGATGTAAGTTTTTTGACATAACTTTCTGAACTAGTCAATACCATAGCTGTCTTAACTAGTCAACTGTTTCTGAGTTGAAACCGGTTCGCTTTGTTATTTATCGAAACAGAGGTTTACACTGCAGCTCGTTCACCCATTTCGATGATAATTGATTTGGCAAATGGATTAATTATTTCATGCTGTTAGTATCATTCAGGACAATATTGTTAGTACTAATATGTAAGAAATTCAATGCTTTGTGAATTATCTTGGTACTTACAGTCCAGAGTTTTGATTGATTTTGACCCCATTGCGGAAAATAGTCTTAATATTAAATTTAAAAGCCTATCTCTGTCTTGCACTCTTATTTCATTATTCCTACAAAATTTTTTGTTCGAAAAAAATGTATTATCGTGTGTACATTATTCACTTAAAAATAAGTCAACGTCAATCAGCTTCGATTATTCTACAATTATTTTTTCAGGATCTTCTTATTCAACATTTGCTATCACCTGAATTACGTATTAGCAGCGTCTTCAATCAATTGTATGTCTCAAAATAATTTTCTCGTGTCGTGGATGATCAAAAGGTTTTTTCCACTTTTATTTTATTGCCCTTTAAAAGAGGAATTTCAAGCTTTCGGTTGAGCCTAATTTTAGGCTTGTATGTTGATTTCATATGAAATAAATGATCGGACTGACAAGGAAGTAAATTCTTGCGTTGTTGCGTAGTCTCCCGATAGTAGATTGGAGCTAGTGTTCCCCCTAGAGATGTAAAATGAATTTTTTTAGCGCGCAGGGCTAAATTTTAACAATCGACTGAGCCTAACTTTTATCCTTGGATGTCGATTTGACGGAAAGTAATCCACGAAAAAGTAGTAAATCGTTGCGTTATAACGTAGTTCTCAACGGGTGGATTGGAATGCTCAAGTTGACCTACGCCACTGCATCTGTTGGTGGGAAAAAATTAAGATGCCATTAAGGGTATCCCTGTTCTCAGAAATTGAAAGAATGGTTGCATCTACCCTTTTAGATGCGATAGAAGCATGATGTCATACTCCATCACTTTGTAGTCGAGTTTACTATATTTTCGGTAAAATTCACACTTTAAACTTATATACAAAAAAAATACTAGCTCTAATGGGGCTCGTACGTTGATTTGATATGAAGTCAAATTTATATCCACAGACGTGGATGTGAATAATCGGTGTTAAGTTCGGCATTGAGTTGGGTGTTGAAATCGGTATTAGATTCTTCCCGCCTGTATAAGCTTTACGAAATAGAAGTAAATTCATGATTGCTTATCATTCAAAGGCCCGGTCGCAACACAGTATCCTCTTCGTTGGAACTAAAACTTGGAACTCAATCCCCACGGAGATGCATGAAAGTTATTCTTACGAGGTACTCAAAAGATATCTTGAGTTTCATTTCCTATCAGAATACTAGTCGTGTAAAATCACCAAGTCAAATCTAGTCTCCTTGTCTCCTCCATGATTGGTCCATGACTGATGTACTGTTAACATCAAGTCTATACAAACTGTTTTGCAAAATGAAGCATCCAATATCTAGTTAACTATCTCATTGATCAGTCCACTGTGCAATTAGGGTAAGTGAATTAGGTTACACATTATTCTACACCCTAGAATAACGTTGATGGTAGGATGACCTAGAAGTCGCTGAACTTATTCGGGCCCACAGGTAGCTAAACTCAAATTTGACCATTGTTCTTGACATAATAAACATTCTACGTCTGTAGCACCTGTGATAAATAAATTGTTTAAAATTCCTTCAATTGTTTAATTAATTAATTTGGGCCAAATAGATTTCAGTATTGAGTGAAATAATGAAAAACCCAGGTGACGCCCTGAAGCAGTGTTACCAAACTTGTCATTTCTGTGAACAAAATCCTGGAGTTAACTTGTTTTCGATCTAAAATTTCACACCGAAATTCATTCATAGACTTTGAAATTTGCTGGGACTGTAAAATACTTTCAATTTCAACAATCAAATATTGTTTCTCAAGATATAAGCTTAGGAATTGTGTCCGGAAAAAGTGCGTAATTTGGCGACTCAGCCTTGACGTCAAATCAAAACCCAGAAATTTCTTGAGAAAACTGAAGGCCCCTCACACGCGCAAATATATCTGCAGACATATCTGAACTGGTGCTGAATTCGTGCGTTTGTACGCTCATTTCAGGTTGGCACAGACTGTATGAGGCAGATGAGCCATGCTTGATAATTTTGTAGCGGCCGGCTGCAAACCTTGACACCACTGCAGTGTCACGCCAGCCTTCGTGTGTGGTGCACGACTGTACTCTGCCTCTCTCCCTCCTTATGCACTTCAATAAGCAATTTCTTATTTGTATGTTCACTTCGAGCTTTTACATCTCTTTTATTTCTTATTCATTGCAACTATAGCGAATCCTATCAATTGTACGAACTCGCCGTCTGGAGTCGCTATTCTTGTGCGTACTCTCATCCTAGCTGATACTTGTGTACTGAAGCGTGCGCCAGTCTTTGGCAAGTTTGTTGTGTGTTGTTTGCATCGTGTGAGGGGCCTTGAGACCGACAAACCAAATTCAGTTAAGATTGTCTGCCTACATATTTGTACGTGTGAGGGGGCCTTAAGATGTGGGTTGAAATGCCCAGGTGCGACTACTCAGCAGCTAGAAGAGCTTTCAGCGTGCGTGTGCACATCCCACCGTAGTCAGTAGGTAACTGACGTCACAGTAGCGAGAACGCTATTGGTTACCACAGACATGAGAGAAATCTCAAAATCTGGTTCTCTTTTCAGTCGACTATGCTCCCTCCACTATATACTCCCTCCACGGCTACTGTTACACCTTTTAAATTCTAGCGGTGCCACCGATTACGTTACAGTAAAATGTAGCGCAGCTGTAATGGCGTTACAATGGTAAAATTTATTGAAAACTCTAAATATTTATTATAATACTATTGTCGCGAAAACAATGCTCTCTGAGCACGTAACGCAGAGGGACTTTCAACCCTCACACATAATGAATATAGTACACCTTTGTGCTTGCATGGTACCCACATAATAGGCATGGAAAATAAAAACACTGGAAGAAAAAAATTATTGGCTACGAACAGGGGACGAAGAAGTCTGGGTATTTGAGAGTAAAGAGCGGAGTAATTTCAAAGTGGAGAGAGGGACACGTCGCATAAGGAAAGGACGCTTAAGAACGAACCAATCAGAGGGCGAGGATTTGGGCGGGCATCCCGCTCAACCCTCGATCCCGCTCAACCCTTTGTGCGGCTGACGTATAAAAGGGGTAGAAGGAGGCAGAACCGATCTATTTGACCGGTGCAGTGGCAAGGATGTAGGCTTCCTGACGGCCAGAGGGGAGGTGAGAATACGTGGTTTAATTTATTGATAATTCATGTGGAGTCATCGAAACGTAGTACGTCTAACTTCTGGACGCAGTGATGCTAATTATTATTGAATTGCAGGCTTGATGTTTTTTTGTTATGTAACAAAGTGCTTTGTGATCTGTTTTGTGAAGCGGGGGGTAAAATACTCATCCGGATTGATTTCAAAGGGATAATGCTTGATAATTTTGTAGCGGCCGGCTGCAAACCTTGACACCACTGCAGTGTCACGCCAGCCTTCGTGTGTGGTGCACGACTGTACTCTGCCTCTCTCCCTCCTTATGCACTTCAATAAGCAATTTCTTATTTGTATGTTCACTTCGAGCTTTTACATCTCTTTTATTTCTTATTCATTGCAACTATAGCGAATCCTATCAATTGTACGAACTCGCCGTCTGGAGTCGCTATTCTTGTGCGTACTCTCATCCTAGCTGATACTTGTGTACTGAAGCGTGCGCCAGTCTTTGGCAAGTTTGTTGTGTGTTGTTTGCATCGTGTGAGGGGCCTTGAGACCGACAAACCAAATTCAGTTAAGATTGTCTGCCTACATATTTGTACGTGTGAGGGGGCCTTAAGATGTGGGTTGAAATGCCCAGGTGCGACTACTCAGCAGCTAGAAGAGCTTTCAGCGTGCGTGTGCACATCCCACCGTAGTCAGTAGGTAACTGACGTCACAGTAGCGAGAACGCTATTGGTTACCACAGACATGAGAGAAATCTCAAAATCTGGTTCTCTTTTCAGTCGACTATGCTCCCTCCACTATATACTCCCTCCACGGCTACTGTTACACCTTTTAAATTCTAGCGGTGCCACCGATTACGTTACAGTAAAATGTAGCGCAGCTGTAATGGCGTTACAATGGTAAAATTTATTGAAAACTCTAAATATTTATTATAATACTATTGTCGCGAAAACAATGCTCTCTGAGCACGTAACGCAGAGGGACTTTCAACCCTCACACATAATGAATATAGTACACCTTTGTGCTTGCATGGTACCCACATAATAGGCATGGAAAATGAAAACACTGGAAGATTAAAACACATTCTGTTTAAGATGAACACGTGGAAATTGGCACAAGTAAACATATTTTTATCGCAACACTCATTTTCGCACCAGAGCCCTCAGGCAAGATGTTAATGATCTGCGACATGATAGTTTTATCCGGCATGATGATGTTACATAGACAAACGGAGAAAAATTCGCTGCAGGACATCAATCCTGCTTATCACACGGTATTCATTATAAGGAAGACCTCCTTGTAAATTTGCACTTGATGCCTACATTCATAACACTCTCTGCGCGCCAAACAAAGATCTGCACTGTTCGGCGTGCCTCTTCTTCCCTTCATTCTTCACTATTACAACTGGAGTAAATACCCTGTCGTTGGCCTGTCGAGGCTCGAACACAGCCTCCAGGCTTCGTCATTAGCGTTGAATACCAGGCTGGCTGCCCGCTGCAAGGTTTCGAACGCTCAGCCGGTTGTGTCGCTACAGGCCCTCGGATGTTAGGCGTTCACAGCCCACATCTCCGCGGTCTCAGCTGCCGCGCAGGCCAGCTATCCCAAACCCGCCTGTGAATGATTATCATTTTAAGTGACAAGCTCTATTTGAATCTTCATTCCCTGCAACATACCTACTTCACATGGCATTGATTGAATTACTTCTTTACTCCCCTTTAATTCTCAAAATCAAACATAATTTATTTCCCTTTGAAATCAATCCGGATGAGTATTTTACCCCCCGCTTCACAAAACAGATCACAAAGCACTTTGTTACATAACAAAAAAACATCAAGCCTGCAATTCAATAATAATTAGCATCACTGCGTCCAGAAGTTAGACGTACTACGTTTCGATGACTCCACATGAATTATCAATAAATTAAACCACGTATTCTCACCTCCCCTCTGGCCGTCAGGAAGCCTACATCCTTGCCACTGCAACGGTCAAATAGATCGGTTCTGCCTCCTTCTACCCCTTTTATACGTCAGCCGCACAAAGGCTGCGCATCGAGGGTTGAGCGGGATGCCCGCGCAAATCCTCGCCCTCTGATTGGTTCGTTCTTAAGCGTCCTTTCCTTATGCGACGTGTCCCTCTCTCCACTTTGAAATTACTCCGCTCTTTACTCTCAAATACCCAGACTTCTTCGTCCCCTGTTCGTAGCCAATAATTTTTTTTTGACCCACTATTTTTCTGTGCTATTTTGTTTATTTACAATAACTCCCGTATATGTGATGGATTTCGGACTAGCCCTTGATACAGCCTCTACCTCCTACGTGCTCCTCCCATCTGCTGATGTGGTGCACCCCTCATCCCCTCACGATCCGCCCGGCATCGCTGCAGAGCCGGTTGCTTGCTGCGTCGCGTCGGTTTTCATATATATGCCTAATATAATTTATTTCATCACACATTCATCACATATTGTCATTTACTCATAAACATTTTGTGAGAGTAAGACATCTTAAAAACATAACAATGCAACTGTAGCAATACTCGTACACAGCGGCTTATGTATTTTCTATATTTTTGTGCAGCGGTTTGTGTTTTTTCTTATTCATTTTTGGGGTGTGTAGTTCTCTGGTTCAGAGCCAAAAGTCCGTTGACTTGGGAGCGATTTTTCCTCACTCATCAATACGGCCATCGAAATGATTTGTAACAGTCACGCACACATAGCTACGTGAGCTTCAAATGGGAGACCGGCGTGAGAAAGCGAAACTGAGCAACAGTCAGCATTCCGCGTGGTCTAAACGGCGTAGACGTGGGTAAGGGTAGAGACCTGCACGACGGAACCATTAGGCGCCCAGGAATTTGCGCGAAGAAAACGAGGCTACATCATCCGAGGTGCAACCAATCAGAGAGAAGACGCAGCAGCCCAAGAGAGAAGATTCACGAAATTTTTACGACAAATCGAGATAGGGGAATTTCAGCTAAGCTCAACAGCAGAACGGGATCTTTTTTGGTTAGAACAGTCGAGGAAAGATGCTGTACGACGTCGCTGCGGGGATGATGTAACCGGGACAGTATACCGATTTGCCGGACACCATGCACATCTTGATACCTGAGCCCTACACGAAAAAGCTTTAGCGCAGTGATGTATTGCGAAATCAGCGTAATAGAACATAGCATTCACCGGCAGCAAAATGCGGTTATGTTCTGAAACGATGATGCATCAAGATCATTTTATTACCAAAATTGTGCACGCCTTGACTCTATAGAACCTACAGCACCAACAGTATCAGACACCAAAAATCCACGCATCAGTGATACTAGCGTATTACCTTAGCTGGGAGTATCAGCAAACCCACAAACACTACGAAATCGGCGAATTTGAGTCTGCACAGCTAAAGACCAGCATTTACAACGGAGTACGCAGCACCAGTGTCTTAAGGGGCACCAGCATGTCACGATGCACCAGCGTTAAGGCCAAAATACACGCACGCTTTTTTCACCGTCACTGATCATCATGAGAGGCATTAAGCTCCGCCCGCAGCAAGCAGTGAGCGTGAACGATCACTGCTGAGCTTATACACGGAAGGGTTCGATCACAGCGGCTGATAGGTGATCAGAGACTGGCATAAAATATTTCAAATGTATTTAAGTACTATCTACTTGCCTAAAAAGTATTGAAAGTATACCAATACTAAATATTTACACAAATACATTTTGAAACGAGTATTGAAATACTAAATACTCGGAAAGTATTGAAATACATTTTAAAAACTCATCATATATATCGTAAAATATATTACTTCTTCATATATAAAGGGTGTCTGTCAATACACCTATAATACTTTCAATACGCGTTGTAATAAGTTTGGTTCTGTTGATAATTCTTGTAAGATATATTATCATTTTGGCCGATTAACATGTTTTTTTGCGGATTTTGCTCTGATTTTATTTAATTAAGCTATAAACACACACTTAACTTCTTTAGAAGTATTTAAATACTGCATTTAATTAAAAATGACAGAAGTTTTTACAAATATTTTTTAAAACTACATAAGTATTTAAATACTGCCAACTCCGTACGTTATCATGTGCTAAACTGTGTCGCAAATATCCTTTAGAAATGTCAGCGTGGCAAAACATCAAAGCTTGTGTGCATAATTTTTAACAGTTCCTGTATCGGATATTGGAGATTTTATTATCACAGAAGCTTCTTTTCGATATCGTGCACCCAATATCTGTATTTTTCCTTTAAATATTGATATTCGAAGAGTTAGGTCGTTGTTTCTCTATCTGTTGGTAGACATCTTATTTTACCAATCAATTCACATATGAATTCCAGCACACAGTACTTGAAGAGTCTTTATCGTGCTCATTCTGTATCAGTCTCCACCCATTCCGCGCTCGAGTTAAAAATTCCTCCATTCACACTAGTGATGCTGAACTACATGAATTAGATCATATCGTATATGCTGCGAAATTGTGATTGATATTCGATTGAACTTTTCAGAACATTCAAATAAGCTTTAAGAAATCATAGGGTCTTAATGCGCGAGATTGTTAATAGGAGGAACAACAAAAATACCTATCATTGATATAATTATATATGACAGAAACATTGTCAATTCTTTCTCCTTTTTTATCCAGGGAGATGACGTTGCACCTTCATCTATCTGCGCTTCATCATCGGAGGATGGAATAACATCTAACCCAGTAAGAAAATATGTGTATTATGCACATGATCAATATTTTATTTCAGACATATATGTATATTTTTACCTGAAATACATTTTAGATTTCCCTTTTTTCCGAATTGAAACAAATCAGAGGCAAACAGACAAGATAGTTATACAAATATGTTATTTCATTGATTGTAACGTAAGGAGGAAGCAATTTAATTCTCGTAATAAGAGACGGTAAAAAAATTTTTTTCCAGTGTATACCACACATACGATTTTGCCATGGTACAGCTCCTTCCTGATTGAAATAGTTCATGAACTCCAGTCTCACGTTTTTCGCCTCATCGGGGGGATTTCTGCACATCTCTCTAAGGGCAATAGTTGCCTGTTATCACGCCACGTTGCGGCTGTTACTTTTCCTTCTACAATATTTTCAACGTCCAAACTACCTATTGGTGTGTAAGTCGATTCATGTTCCCTGCGAAAAAAATTGTGCAAGGCTGTGCAGGCAAGAACTATTTTCTCTACCTTTTTTGGGGACAAATTTATTGGGCTTAACAAGACACGGAACTTATTTGCCAATATGCCGAAAGTATTTTCGACAACGCGGCGAGCCCTCGAAAGCCTGTACGAGAAAATTCTTTCTTCATTGTTTTGATTTCTAAAGGGATACGGTTTCATGAAATAATGCGTAAGTGGGAAAGCGTCATCACCGACAAAGACGTATGGCATTATTCTGTGGCTGCCACTCAGTTGCTCAGTTGAAGGTAGGCCTATCTCCCCTTCTTTTATAAAAATTTTTTATAAAATTCATGCTATAATAAAGAAATTTTATAAAATTCATGCTATAATAAAAGATATTTTCTCCGTTTCCCTCGATTGGAATTCTGGTTTATACTGACTAGTTTACGCTGATATTTGCGCACATGCTTACTTGTGTAAATGTGTACGTGTCCACGCTATGCGTATGACACTCTGTAGAATGCGTGTGTATTGCCTCGATGTATAGAAATGCATTTGCGTATGCTTACGAGTCAGGTGTAAATATGTGCGTGGGTATATGTGTGCATGTGTATGTGTAAATATTTACATGTATACGTGCATATATGTGTGTACTAGACTGACAACTAGCATTTTTACTAGAGATAATGGTCTTTTTTTCAGTGCACTCTCAACTTGTAACATTACCTAACTCGTCATATCTTTAGTATTGTAAAGCATTCATGTAAAAACTATACATTTGTTGTGCGATCATCCATTTATATTTAAATACAATGCTTGTTAACTAATGACCGTTATGTTAAAATTGTTGAATCAGAAATACAAAACCTATAATCTTCTTGGTCCTCTTGCTTATATGTACACACGTGTGTGTCCATGTTAACGAAACCGGTGTTTTTCGTAACCTAGGCACACACATGGGCGTAAAACGCGTGTATATATATGTGTGTGTGTGTGTGTATGTGTGTGAGTGTGTGTATGGATATATACACACATGCATACGTATATGTACATATGTGTGTATGTGGGTATATATTTATATATATTTTTCTTTTTTTTATGCTTCCTCAAAATGACACTTGTAAACATTGACCGAAACAAGCGATTTCATATATTATTTCCTGGCGTCAAGAATTGCGCAGTCTTATGTCATGTACATGTAAACTGTCAAAAGTGTTTTCACCCCACAATGAAAATGCATCGTCCATGAAATTGTGTTATCTCTTACAATTTTCATTACATGTATTATCAGATGTAGATTAAGCTAGATTAGGAGTTCATTGCCCTCAATCATTTCTTTTGACTAGTGACACGAGTTTTTCAATACTCGTGTGTGTGTATCATCTAAGTGTATTAATTTTAAGATATTTTAAAAACCAATGATGGTACTTTTGTACCATCTCTATTGGAAATAAACCATTTTTTTTTCTTTTTTATGTGTACATATATGTGTATATATTTACATGTATGTGTGCACATATGTGTGTACTAAACTGACAACTAGCATTTTACTAGAGATAATGGTCATTTTCTGTTCACTCTCAACTTGTAACATTACCTAACTCGTCATCTCTTTATTATTGCAAAGCATTCATGTACCAACTATACATTTGTTGTACGATCTTCCATTTATATTTAAATAAAATGCTTATTAACTAACGACCGTTATGTTAAAATTGTTGAATTAGAAATACAAAACTTATAATCTTCTTGGTCCTCATGCTTATGCGTACATATATATATATATATCTGTATGTGTGTGTGTATGTATGTATGTATATATATATGTACGTATATATATGTATATGGATTTGTATTTATATATTTTTTTTTTCATGCTTCCTTAAAATGACACTTTTGAACATTTGCCGAAACAAGCGATTCATATATTATTTCCTGGCATCAATAATTGCGAAGTTTTATGTCATGTACATGTAAACTGTCAAAAGTTTTTTCACCCCACAATGAAAATGCATCGTCCATGAATTTGCGTTATCTCTTATAATTATCATTACATGTATTGTCAAATGTAGATTAAGCAAGATTAGGAGTACATTGCCCTCAATCATTTATTTTCGACTAGTGACACGAGTTTTTCAATACTCGTGTGTGTGTATCATCTAAGTGTATTAATTTTAAGATATTTAAAAACCAATGATTGTAATATTGTACAATCTCTATTGGAAATAAAGTTTTTCTTGCAGGCGAGCACACAGAGTAGAGTTCGCCCACACGCCGCCATCAGAAATTCGCCCATTTGTGCCGATATCCACATACATGAACTCATAGTTCGCGTCCACTACAGCCATCAGAACAATACTATGTGAACCCTTATAATTGAAGTAATAGGACCCACTATCTTTAGGAGGCCGTATCGCGATGTGCTTTACATCCACTGCTCCAATACAGTGCGGGAAGTCCCACTTCTCAAACTTTTTCGCTACTGCCTTCCATTCGTCAGGCGATGACGGCATCTGAAAAGAAAGCGTAAAAAATTGATCTGTTGCTTACACATCGTAGAGTATGCACGCATGATTTTATCAACCCTAATAATATACAAGGTATTTGAACATATTTATCGTATTTGTCCACAGCCTGATGAAGTGGTAACTATGCCTAGCAATGAAGCGGCCAACGAGGACTCGCTCTCGCAGGAGACCCCTTTGCTAATTGCCGCACTGAGCCCCGCACCCACTCCTGGACCATCACCCTCCCCTTCCACTTCTGCTTCCTCTTCGGGGACATCAAAAAGGAAGAGGAACAGAAATGAATAACTGGACAACGTGATGGAAATTGCACTGAATACCCTCTCAAGTTTACGTAGTCGTGCTGCTCAGAATAAGCGCTTGAGTTCGTTTTCTCAGTTTGTATACGAAGAATTAATAGCATGAAGGATGATCAGATGAATATAGCTAAAAGGATAATATTAAATGCTCTTACCTTGGGTGACTCAGAAATGCTCAGTACGGACCACCAAATAGTACTAGTGCAAGGCGCGTAATCAATTCATGACTTGAGACAAGTTCTCGGTTTTTTCATTTTTATAGTTAATAGATGTGCCAGAAACGGAACTAAACAATCATAGGAATTATATATTATTTTCTTTTTTTGCATATCAAGTTATTAGAGAAAAATGTTCTCAAATGCTGTCGTGATAAAACAGTTACTACACCAATGATGGAAAAATAATTCTTTAAAATGTAATCATAAATAATCAAGTTGCTGGTAGAATGATCAAAAGATGAATACACACTAAGAAACTTTGATGGAATATTTAAATCAAAAGTAATGTACTGCTTCAAATCACCAATTATTATTTTGTCAGTTTCTTAATGGATTGAATTAATATTTTCTGATAATGACTGTAGTTAGTCACAACGTTTGCTCGAATGTATACTACTTGAGATTTTATTCAAACAAAAATTAGCCTAAGAAGTTGGTTTTCCTTTTACAGTGCATCAAAGTGAAAATACAGGGTCATGTTGCTATCAATTGGACGATCGATTTTCTTCAAATTTTTATTTAAGATTATCGTCGAAAATATGTATAAACAGGTTGACTCCCACAGTACTTTGATGCATGAGGGACAGTGCCATGTTTCTAGTAATACAATACAGTCACAAGTAGCATTGACGTAATGCAAGGTGTGTCACGGGCTTTAGGATTCATCGTGCGTGTTTTTTGCATCATCGATTTCATGCATTACCGCTTTTGTGGTCATATCGTGCTTAACTGCATTATTTGCTTTTTATTATATTTGTGTGCCCTCTAATTTTGATTTCGTTCTCACGCGTGCCTTTATCTTCAAATACTTTTGTAGTCATACATCAGTCGTAATTATCCATGTTGATGAAGTAAATAGGGTAGGACAGTATGACACACTGTTTCCCTGTATCTCACTTGTCTTTCATGTTCTCTTTTCGGGGACCTTATTTCATATTTCACTTACCTCTCTTACTATCCTGGGGCTTAAACAAAAGTTAAACTCCTCCAATGTGGACGACAAAAGCGTAGACAGTAAGAGCGTCAACGTCTCGTGACATTATTGAAATTAACTAGTAAGGGTTAGGTAGGTAAGTGTTTTTTTTAGTTTTATACTTCATCAACCATACAGGATGTCTACTTCAATCAATCTGAAAAGTTATCAACAATACTAATAAAAATCCGAAACAACTAGTTCCATTCCATCTTCAAGTTAGACGGCATATGAGTTATCATAGAGGTCGCATGTAAACCACACGAAATCATACTAAATTTTCCATTTAGAAATATCAGTATTTCAAAAAGGTAATCCTACTTGCGTGTACGTACACTTTGTCTTCAGGACTTCTTTTTCTAAAGAAAACATTCTCACCACAGCAGCACTAGAAAGGATTGACGTGTTGTAGTGTACACAAAGTTCTAGTAACAGCAGGGAAAGGATTCAAGTGCAGGCAAACAGGTGCTCACCGGGCCTTCCAAATACTTGTTTACTAATCGTTTTCCTTCATTAGCGTGATGGGGTTTTGTTGGAACAAGATAAGAACGACTCTTACAGAATCTTTATCCTTTTATTAAGAAGAATTCTTCGGCTATACGGCGCGTCGCAGTTCTCGAAGTCAACAGGAACAAGAAACGAGAACAAGGAACTTGCGAGCGCGAACGCACCAACACAACTGTGAAAAATTTATCAATAGATTAAAGATCTAATAAATAACTAGGTTCATGTAATATGGAACGTATGACAACAGATTGCACCATTTCAAAGTTAACTCTTACCGAGAAACGAAACGAAGGCTTAAACTTTATTTTGGCCTTGCTCTTTCCAACAAGGTGAAGACATTAAAACCAGCAACATACGCCGATGCAGCCTGCAGAGGCGGCAGGAGATTACATGAAAGGTTGATTCTTCCTAAAGAAGAGTAAAGAAATTCAATTCGAGGAAATAATCGAATAGACAACTATTCGTCAATTAACAATTTCGTTTAAGAGGCAAATTTCGTCAAGTACTCACCTTATTTTATGCCGACGAAGAGCCCTACGGCTTTTAGAGATTTTAAGAGGAAATCAGCATAAGGTGCCAGTCCACCGCAGGCATGCGATTAAGGTTACGAATTACCCTAGTCTACTCAAGCAGTTAAATAGCCTTAAGGCGCGTTCTAAGGTTAATTGTCCCGTAGGCACGTTAAGGTTTAAGGTTAAGTGGCCCTTGGGCACGTTAAAGTTTAAGGTTAAGTGGCCCATGGGCACGTTAAAATTTATGGTTAAGTGGCCCTTGGGCACGTTAAAGTTTAGGGGTTTAGGTTTAAGGTTAATACGCCATCAAGGCAAAACCTTGAAAGCCCACCAACGGGCTTTACTAGAACTAATCACTGGACTGGTCAGGAGCACGAACATGCATTACGTAAATAATCAAAATGAAATAATAATGGCACCATTAAAACAAAAATGTGAGCGAAAGAAAGGAAAAGGAACAAAATAATAGAGGAGCACAACGGCACTTGCTGCCGAGATCTCTCTCACTGCCTGACTACTTTGCTGAAGAATACTACGGTCGAAGTGAGAAACTTTGATAACGAGAGGTCTTCATAGCGCGTCCTAAATTTTCTCACAGTTTTCGTGTTTTGTGTAGTTCATTAAAGAACATATGAGCCGTGTCCTCTGCTGCTAGTAGTTCGTGTGAGGATGTCTGAAAGTTTTTCATTGACGAGAGAGATAATTTTTTGTCTGACCTCTCTCACTTTACGTTCTTCTTGACACCAATTTAGTTTACAGCGTGGATTGAATACTTAACATCCTATACGATTGTTATTGAAAAAACCGAGTGGGCAAAGTATAACATTTTAATTTATTCAATTTATTTCGTAACCCGTATAAAATAAAGGTAATTCGTTACGGGTGAAATTACATTAACGAATACAGCAAAGAAGTTGAGTGGGGTTTGCTGATAAGCCAGGAGATTTTAGGGGTTCGTAAAAGAGCCGGCGGATTTAGCATGCAGAGACGCAACACGCCGGGCGCGGCGCTTCCGGCGGTAGCCCACATACGGCTTCCACAATAGCAGCCATCTGAAAATTACAAAACGTAAGAAAGAATTCAATTTTAAGTTATAGGTTAGAGTTTTACCGAGCAAGCTCAAGTTTAAGTTTAAGTTTACCGAGCAAGCTCAAGTTTAAGTTTAAGTTTAACGAGCAAGCTCAAGTTTAAGTTTAAGTTTAACGAGCAAGCTCAAGTTTAAGTTTAAGTTTAACGAGCAAGCTCAAGTTTAAGTTTAAGTTTAACGAGCAAGCTCAAGTTTAAGTTCAAGTTTAACGAGCAAGCTCAAGTTTAAGTTTAAGGTTAACGAGCAAGCTCAAGTTTAAGTTTAAGTTTACCGAGCAAGCTCAAGTGTAAGTTTAAGTTTAACGAGCAAGCTCAAGTGTAAGTTTAAGTTTAACGAGCAAGCTCAAGTTTAAGTTTAAGTTTAACGAGCAAGCTCAAGTTTAAGTTTAAGTTTAACGAGCAAGCTCAAGTTTAAGTTTAAGTTTAACGAGCAAGCTCAAGTTGAAGTTTAAGATTAACGAGCAAGCTCAAGTTTAAGTTTAAGTTTAACGAGCAAGCTCAAGTTTAAGTTTTAAGGTTAACGAGCAAGCTCAAGTTTAAGTTTAAGGTTAACGAGCAAGTTTTAAATATAAGTAGAATTGACGAACAAGTTCCAATATAAATGGAATTAACGGAACAAGTTGTTCAAGTATAAGAAATTCAGTTAGGCTGCGTTGATTTGATACTAGGACCGAGAAGCGGGACGTTTATCAAGGCAGAGTGCCTTGGACCTACGGACAAGGGTGTCTGACGAAAGCGTCCCTACCGACAGCACACTTACCGCGTCCGATACATCCCTTGGGCTCGCATGTAGAGCAGCGGAGCGTCGACGTCCCATGTGCCGGAGAAGAGCTTCCCGTAGACACGGCCCGAAGACATAGCGAGACGCCGATGACCGGCTCCAGCGCCCTCCAGCGAACGCTCCCCCTAGCCGGCGAGGCACTTAGGGAAACTAGCAACACATGCCTGGTTGGCACTTCATGGTTCCACGGATGAGGTTGTACGTCATGGTGGCGATGACAGGCTGAATAGTATAAAAGAGCTGAGCCGTGTGAGCACGGTTGGGTTAGCGAGGTGTCTGCCGACCATTGAACGGTGCGAGCCGACTACACGTTGGCATCGACATAATAGGTTGCGACAAGTATGCTACCGACAGAACGCTATCAGACACCCAAGTCTTAGTTACATTTATGATTTTAGTATTTTTAATGTAATATTTTATACAATTGTATACTAGTAACAAGTAACCGCACTATACTTGTATACTTTGTAAAATTTCATTTTATAATCTACATGAACAAATTCAAATGTAGCGCTCGCGCTGTTGCGGCAAAACCTCGTATCGCTACTTAAATATGTAGAGGGCGTTACTGCTACATTGTTAAAGTGTAGTGCCGCTACCGCCACTTGCAGCGCGCTACTGCCTCCTTCGGGTGTAGTTCACCTACAATTTTTTCTCTCCAATGCTCGCAGTGGATGCATGTAGATAGCTCAAATTCAAACATTTTTCTGCCCCGAAATGAACTAAACTGTTGTCACAAATTTAACCTAAGCCCCATCTGATGAAATTATTTTCTAACGGAAAGCACAAGATCACAATGTCAATGTTATTCAGGGCTGGAAGCACTGAAGAAAGATATATCTTTGAACAAAGATGATTTCGAAAAAAATACTAACTGTTCTTTAATTGTGTATTTATTATCAATAAGGAAAAGCTTAGTGAACTGCGAGCTTCTCTTCGGGTGAAAGCGAGCGTTAAGAAATGCAAACAACAAATAAGACTATGCCCGAAATTCGCTATACCATTAGCTTCTTTGAGATGTGTCGGAGTGCACCGTATAGGTGATACTTTCTAAGCAGCGGAAAAAACTTCAATGGTAGCGTAATAGGTTAGGAAGAAATTGAAAAGCAAACAGTATAGACTTCATACTGATTTAACTGGCTTTATTTATAACCTCATAATGATTAAGAGCATAGACAAATACGTTATTCCATATTGAAAGAAGATTTTGCTTTATTGTCAAGTCAGTGGTGTATTCAAATGCATTTTTTATATTGGCAGCATGGTTGGAAGATTTTTTCCCATTCCTCGCTGCTCAAAATGAAGTTTAGGGAAATATTAGGGTTTATCTTTCTTGATTAAGCCATCGTCATTAATTTTATTTATATTAATCCTTTATTTGTCTAGGATTATAAGCGCATGTAAGAATAAAGCTTAATTTTTGCGAGAAATAATTCCAACACAATCGTTCATTATGGGTTAATAGAAACCGAGCAAACCATAGCTTTAAAAGATTTGTTTATGTTGTATTGATTAAACTCAAGTTTAACGAGTGACGCTAGAAAGTGATAAGTCCAGATTGTTTTTATTGAAAACTAACTCTTATTTTCTGACTTTTTGGTTTCAAAGTAACTTTAGTTAAAACTTATTTTGGTTAAAACTAACTTCATTTAAAACTGACTTTAATTAAACTAACTGTGTTTAAAATTTAAAATTGCATTTAAAACTAATTTACTCTAACAACAGTTACAATTTTATTAGGATGATAAAAAGCAGGGTTGCGGAGTCTGAGGAATAAATTTGCGTCTCCGACTTCGACTCCACCTTTCCAAAATTTGGCGACTCAACACCGACTCGACCTATTCACAACTTTGTGACTCAAGCTCCACCTATTCACAATTTTAAAGGACAGCGTCCCCCATACGGACTTTTTTCTTTATTATTGAACCTAGAACAATAAAATTTGGTGTACGGATAGGAAATTGAATTTGAAATCGTTTTTGCTTAGAGCAAAAGTTCGATTTTCTTGAAAAGAAAATGGGAAATCGAAGAAAACAAAATTTTAGGGGGGGTTTTCAAAAATCTTCTCCTCCTACAGTTTTTGAGCTACAGTAATGGTTTTGGTATCATTGGATGTGGGAAGACACGGGCTTTTATGGAAGCTAAAATTCATTCCAAAATTATTCATTGTTCATAAGTTATGACGTCATAAAGCTGCACATTTTCGAAAAAGGACTTTTTTCCAATTTTTACACTTTTACATATTGAAAATGAAAATTTGAAGAAACAAATTTTAGCTTCCATAAAAGCCCGTGTCTTTTCGCATTCAATGATCTTAAAATCATCGCAGTAGCTCGAAAACTGTAGGAGGAGAAGCATTTTGAAACCCCAAAAACCTTTGTTTACATTATAAGCAAAACAAAGAAACATAAACAATTCAAGTAAATAATTTTTTAAAATCTTGGTTCAAGTTAGACCACTGAAATTATTATAGAGTGATCCAGAGACATAGGAGTTGACATAGCAACTTCGTGCCGTGTGGAAATTGCCATGGGGGAGGTGTAACATGATAAAATACCACTTCCCCCTCCCATCCCCCCATTCTTTAAACCCCCGTAGCGGGCGAACAAGTGACCGTACGAGTTTCATTTTTTCACAGGATGTACTTGACCCTTACACTTCTTATAGCGGCCAAAATTCCAGTTTCGCAAGAAATCTCCATAACATGGGGGTCACAAGGGAGACGCTCTCCATAAGATGAATATTTTATTTCCTAATGGGTGCCGGTGTTGCAACCCGTACATTTGTTTATTATTTTCTTTATTTACGAAAGGATTTTCAAATTGGCAACAGAATGTTAAAAATTAAGTTTCACTATTAGGGTTATGTGTTCACGACCCGGACAAGGTCTCGACCCGGATAGTCTTGATTAACCAATGAACGATTGAGCCTAGGATGACGTCAGAGCTATGACGTATGAGGGAGGGCGGTCCTATATAGACGTCATTTGCAAACCTCCCCGCCGACGCTCCGCTTGTAAGCAAGGTAAGAATTTCGATTTTAAGAGGTCGCGATCTTAATTTTCGGCTTCAGAATATATTGTGCCATGACCACCCACAAATAAGGCGTGATCAACTTGTGATATGTTTTGTTATGTAATATGCCATATTGGCATAAAATCAGTGATAATACGGAGTGCCTAAACAACAATGGACTCGTTTGGGGTGCCCGCTAAACAAAATTATGCCGTGTTCTCGACTCGGACAATTTTTGACAATTCATGCAAATTAGGTGTACTGGAAAAACCAATTAAAAAGTGAATGATTGCATAGTTCATACAACTATAATGTACCATATGTGATATAAAGCCATGGAAAAGGCTGGAAATGGGTGTTTGCCACGGCTAAATACCGAGTGATTTTTCGAAGTGTTTTGTTGATGGAAGTGAATTATTTTTAGCCTTAATATGTGCCCCCCCGCATTAGTGTTTACTTCTCCAAATTGAAATATTTAACCTAGGCTAATTGTTTATATTTTTTACTAATTTTTAAAAAAATGATGTACCTGGTCTCGACTCGGAAGTGATGTTGAGTCCGAGTCGGTTTTTTTTATTACATTGATATTTTGCTACCAATTGTTTTATTCCACCTTTTAGTGTCATATTCTGGATGTTCTTAGTAAGAAAAAATATAAAACACTGGTGTAAGTGTTTTTTTGGTGGACCAAAACATCTGTCCGGGTTGAGACCACACCCCCGTCCGGGTCGTGAACACGCGGTCTCGACCCGGACAGAGAATTCTGGATTTTGAAAACGGCTGTAAAACCAATACTATGATATCTACAGATATGAAACTCATAGCATAAGATTGGGAATTAGGTAAGCTTTCTTTTAAGCACAAAATCTCTTCTGTAGCTCAATAACTTTTTTTATGAATATTTACTGTCCGGGTCGTGAACACATCACCCTATATATATATACTAGTGTACATGATCTGTCAAAAATGACGGGATTCTATAGTTTCCTTTAAAAAAGTCTCAAGATATAGATCATAAACTAATAGGTCCATCCTAATAGTACCCGCGAATAAAATATTCTTGTACTGGTGCACTGGTGAAACTCGTACCCCAGATACGGTCATTAAGCATCCTTAAGAACGTCACAGACGCACATACACCAACCAAACGAGCAACAATTTTGTATTACAATTTAAATTATTATTAGCCAAGTAGTTTTAAAAAAAATTGCCATACCTTTTTACCGCGATATGCTGCATTTTCTTAACAATAGATTCAATTTTCATGCAATATTTTTTACTAATAAAAAAAAGTGCGCAGATGCCAGGGTTTTCATGGTATTTGAATGGTATTTATGATACCATCCAAGGAAGCAGATTCCCATTGTAATAAACATATTAGAAATTACGCACAACAACCAATATTTATTTATAAATAAATAGAGACAACTGGAGTTTTATTATACAGTGTTGATTGTTCTTATACAATAAAATGTCAAGTGTCTCCTTGAATCAATAAGTTAGTATATATAGGTATTTCCTGTGAATGATTTCTCATATGTTATTACAATAGAAATTTAATTGAACAAATAAAATTAGTTGGTCCGTCTAGCTTGGTTGGTACGGGTTTCACCAGCGCACGAGTAAGTGGGTTTCACTACTTGATGTGTTCACGACCCGGACAGTAAAGTGAATAATATTCATAAAAAAAGTTATTGAGCTACAGGAGAGATTTTGTGCTTAAAAGAAAACTTACTTAATTCCCCATCTTGTGCTATGAGTTTCATATCTGCAGATATAGTATTGGTTTTACAGCCGTTTTACAAATCCAGAATTCTCTGTCCGGGTCGAGACCGCGTGTTCACGACCCGGACGGGGGTGTGGTCTCAACCCGGACAGATGTTTTGGTCCACCAAAAACACACTTACACCAGTGTTTTATATTTTTTCTTACTAAGAACATTCAGAACATGACACTGAAAGGTGGAATAAAACAATTGGTAGCAAAATATCAATGTAATAAAAAAAACGACTCGGACTCAACATCACGTCCGAGTCGAGACCATGTAAATAATTTTTTTTAAAAATTAGTAAGAAATATAAACAATTGGCCTAGGTTAAATATTTCAATTTGGAGATGTAAACACTAATGGGGGGGGGGGGGCACTATAAATGCTAAAAATAATTCACTCCCATCAATAAAACACTTCGAAAAATCACTCGGTATTTAGCCGCGGCAAACACCCATTTCCAGCCTTTTCCAGGGCTTTATCTCACATATGGTATACATTATAGTTGTAAGAACTATGAATCATTCACTTTTCAATTGGTTTTCCCAGTACACTTATTTTGCAAGAATTGTCAAAAATTCTCCGAGTCGAGAACACGGCATAATTTTGTTTAGCGGGCACCCCAAACGAGTCCATTGTTTAGGCACTCCGTATTATCACTGATTTTATGCCAATATGGCATATTACATAACATAACTTATCACAAGTTGATCACGCCCTATTCTTGGTCATGGCACAATAGATTCTGATGCCGAAAATTAAGATCGCGATTTCTTTAAGTCGAAATTCTTACCTTGCTTACAAGTGGAGCGTCGGCGGGGAGGTTTGCAAATGACATCTATTTAGGACCGCCCTCCCTCATACGTCATAGCTCTGACGTCATCCTAGGCTCAATTGTTCATTGGTTAATCAAGACTGTCCTGGTCGAGACCTTGTCCGGGTCATGAACACATCACCCTACAAGAATATTTTAATTGCGGGGATTATTAGGATGGATTTATTTCTTTATGATCCACATCTGGAAGATTTGTATTAAGACAATATCGCATCCCGTCATTTATGACGAGTCATGTACATTAATATAAATATACTGTTGAAAAATTCAGTGCAAATATTTTAACCACAAGTAAGGTTATCATAGCAGTACACTGTGGTGTATATTTTAAGCAAAATTCAGTTTTTGAAAAATGTTACAGCATTTCTGAATTTCAATTGGATCAACAATTTTCGCTGTAGAAAGTTCATTTTTCAACCGATTTTGATGAAAATTGATCACAAAGTGAATCTTTCAATGCTCTATGCGCACATGCTGTCAAAATTTGAAAAACGTCTAAAATAAGCAGGAAAATGACGGCCAAATTCAAAATAGCCTGCACAAATTATTGGTCTCAATTGTAAAAAAACGATATGCCGCCGGTGAATAGCAACAGCGAATCGTGGTAAGTGAAACATTGGGCAGAAGACGGAGCTTTACTAGCTTTTAGTGCTGGTGCAGTCAGGGGAAGGGAGACGGGTAAAGTGCGAAACTAAGAACGCGGCGTACTTATTTATAGTCGGGGTAAGTGGGTCAAAACCAAGGAGCTTCAATGGAATGGAGGCGGCATCAGCGCTCTAAAGTGAATCCAATTTTCGGTAGCTGTAGGGTATACGGGCACACAAACGGTGATAGGGCTCAGTGCGTGTCAGACACTCAGCGTGGTAGGGCGCCGCTTATCCAAGCTGTGGTCAAGTACGAGTGTTTTTCAATATGACGCGTTTCAAAGACGCAATTGAAATATATGCCTAAGAAAAAAACGTATAGCACAGAGTAGCGCAAGTTTGCCATTTAACAGCGCGGTCTTCAGTCGCTGATGATGGAGGTGGTGCTACCCCTCCACTGCAACACCACCTCCACACTGGGACCCAATGCCGGGTGGGCGGGGCTTGGGTCGGCAAAAGTGGCTTCACGCGCTTGACTGGCAAAAGATAGCGATGCCACCTCCATTCCATTAAACCTCCTTGGTCAAAACGCACCAAAACGCGCTGGCAACTAGATGCTTACGATGGAAGCCTATTCCAAAACTATTCGGGCGATATAATGCATGACAAAAATAATCAGATTAAGTGCAGTTGCCAGGAGGAAAACTGATATAAGTTTACGAGTATTGGCGTGCACCCACATGTTGCCTCGTCACTGCACCAGATAGGCATGGCTAGACGAACGTGAGCGTTGCGGTAAGTGGGTTTCACTACTTTTGATGAGAATGTTTGGATAAAACACAAGTTGTACTATTTAGAGTTATTAAGCATGGCAAAATTTACATACATTTTGTATGCAGATTAAAATAAATGATTTGAAAACCACAGCTTATATCTTGTCTAGGTATGTATTCTCTCTTATTCTCTTATTTCATCAGTTCATTGGGTAATCCCGGCTTTAAAAACCGAATAAGGCTCGTTGCATTTGCAACCGTGTCACTAACATTAAAAAATTAATGTTTTTAAGTAAATGAAGATATGACAAAGAGTTTCTAGAAATAAATTGTGGGAGTAATTTCACACGACAAAATTTAAACTTTCAAAGTGTACTGACCGCAACAATTTTTTTAGCTTCGAGGAAAGTTTTTCTGCTAGACGATTGGTTGCTCACCATTTCGTTTCTGGACTTCATTGCATTAAGGGTAACACAGCCAACTGCCCAGTCATGCAACGATGTACAAATGAAGAAATGGCTGACAATCATTTGACTTACGGAGAAGTGAAAGGAAACTCGAGGCAAGCAGCAATTCTATTCTATACAGAAATAAGTTCCCGAACAGAAATGTGCCAAATCTCGGAATTCACTAATATTCACAGGAGGCTTCGAGAAGCTGGTTCTTTTGAGGTTACGCGACCTAATGTAGGGAGAGGAAGATTTAATCTTGAACGGGAGCAAGAGGTTCTAGAGTACAATAAGGATCATCCTAATGCAAGTTGTCGCTGTGTTGCTGATGCACTGGGGATCAGAGATCACGCTCAACACGTTCCCTGCGTATTGGGCCACATGTGTACCAGTCGGTAAATTGCTCCTTCACGTACCTGGGTAAATGAATGACAGTTCTTCGGCTTCAAGGCCTGTTTAAGAAAAACTGTTATTATATCAGGTGAAATGTCTCGTGGAATTGTACTTTTTATATTTCTTTGGAAGGATTAGAACGTATTCGAGCATTATATTCGATTTCCCTATTCTACTACTTACAACCTAACCAAATTAATCGTTCACAATCGCGGAATCGCAGTGAACGTGTTGAGTGCAAAACGTTTTGCGTGCGAGCGATCTTCATCGCTACAGATATGATAGAGTTCAAGGATTGCTACCAGCAGATTAACAATCTTGGGTTGTCCTTTCAAGATAGTCTTAATAAATTACGCTACAATTGGAATTTTTTTTCATCCATTCTTTTTACAGATGAAGCAAATTTCTCAAGAGAGGGTGTTTTTAATAATTAAACCGGTACCACTGGGCACAAGAAAATTTCCTCAACATCATTGAACATAAACATCAACATCGGTAGAGTTTTAACGTTTGGGTAGGTATTGTGGGGAATCACTTGATCGGTCCATACATTTTCCTTACTACCATCACAACATATACTTACAATGTTTTCCTGCAAAGGACTATTCCCGTATTACTTGAAAATGTTCCTTTAGGTATTCGCCGCGGAATGTTGTTTCAATAAGATGGTGCCCCGCCTCATTTTTCAAGTGCACCAAGAGACACACTGATCATTAGGTTCCCAAACAGATGGAGAGGAAGTAGAGAACCAGTTAGCTGTCCTTCTAGGTCTCCTGATCTGAACCCATTAAACTTTTTTCTATGGGGACATGAAGAGCCTCGTGCATATATGAGGACATGAAGAGCCTCGTGCATGAGACGCCCGTGGAATCAGAGGAAGATTTGATGGCCAGGATTGCGGTGGCTGCTGGAGACATATATAGCAGAAAAGAGAGGAGTGTCTTCTAAGAATCGGTGCAGAATAGAAGAAACTGGGAAACATTTTGAACATCTGTTGTAACTTAAATCTTAATCCTGAATGATGATACATCATGTACTAAAGTAACATAACGTGCTGTGAGCTTCAGTAGCTAAATAATTCTGTGGTGTAAAATTGAACTTCAGTTTTTTCTTTCATATCTACGTTCATAGGAACCTGTACATCATTTACGTTAAGCTAAAATAATGAGATTCATGATTTTCACAGTACCATAGTCAATACCATTAAACAGGTTAAAGCTGTTAAATTCAAACCTTTTCCCAGCATTCTCCTCAAACGGAGTGAAATTCACTTACCGCAGCACAGACGTTCGTCTAGCCATGCCTATCTGGTGCAGTGACAGCGCACCCATTAAAAATGTGGGTGCGCGTCATTACTGGTAAACTTATATCAGTTTCCCTCCTGGCAAATGCACTTAATCGGATTATTTTTTGTCATGCATTGCATTATATAAAAGGTCTTGAAATAGGCTTTCATCGTAGGCTTTTTGTTTTTTCAAAGTTGTGACTATAAATTTGTGTAGCCTATATTCAATTTAGACTTCATTTTCCTAGTTATTTTACACTTCCTACAAATGTTACCAACATTTGCGCATAGAGTACTGAAATATTCACTTTGTGAGCACTTTTTATCAGAATCAGTGGGAAAATAATTTTTTTTCAGAGGAAATTGTTTTCCCGAATAAAAATTAAAAATACTGTAACTTCTTTAAATAAAGAAATTTTGCCATGAAAAATTACCCCACAGTGTACGGCTATGATGACTCAACTTGTGGTTGAAATGTTTGCGCTGAATTTTCCAACACCCTGTATATATTATTGACAGGTGTCTTCTGAGGAGGTAAAGTAGGCAGTGCCTACCTTGAGAAGCATTGAAAGGGATCAACAGTTTTTTCTATTACTGAATATGCATCAATTCAACGAAATTATAATGGTTGATTCATTTAATAAGCTAAAAATCCCCAAAATTATGATATACATGTAGATAAGGTAGGTATATTTGCACACTGCCTTTCTTTTCTGTATCTACACTACTGTATGCGTTGTAATAATGCAGAAAAGATGTCATATTATTGCTCAATACGCTGTTATATCTCGGCTATAATACGCAAAAGTTGTTCTTCTTTCATCGCAGGAGCCTGACGTTTTCGGAACGTTTTCTTTAAGAATAAAAGCCACTTTTAGCTTTTCTGTGTGTAATATGATACAGTCTTTTATTCCCGTCTGACTTTTTACTATGTATTTGACACTTTCTTGTTTTAATAAACGCCCACGTTCTTTTCATTCTCTATTTTTGGTGCAATATGGAACATTTTCAGTAAGAAAATTTGTACCATCGCATAACTGCAACAATCATTGCAGCTGAGATAGTGCATTGCTCTTAGCTTCAATTTGTGTGTGACTAATTGAAGGTTTTTCTAGTAGTGTGTGATTATTTTCACTGCAGCTCGTTTACATTGTATTTTATGATTTTTATTTGTCCCAATACCGATATTGTTTACATTACAACATTTCCAACTCTTACGTAAGACGAAGTAATTAATTATACAATGCCGAGAAACAGATACAATTTCAGTTTTTAAAATAGTAAAAACATAATTATAAAAATCTTCATTTCAGGGTATGCTTACTTAGAAACTGGGGAGAGATCAGAAAATAAAAATCGAACTTGATAATGATATAGTGAAATACAATATAAATCTTAAAGAACCAAACAACATTCAAGTAATGACTTTAGAAATGAGCAGAAATTTTCGTTATTAATACATGTTAACTTGACTTGAAGACAAGGAAGTAAACCAAACAAAGAGATCAATTTGAAGTACATAGGCACTACACATTGCTGAAAAAAATCGACTAATATTCCAGTTATTAACATTAAAATAAGCTTAATGAATTTTCTTTATCAATAGTGATGACATAACTTGAAAACTAGAAGTCTTTGTGTATCAGACCATAGCTTCAGATTTTGGCAAAGATTAATCATTATCAATGTATCATAACCTAAAGACAAGAAATATTTTGATCACAACATAACTTCAGGATTCTGTAAAGATTAGTCATTATCGATCAATACATCAAAGCTTAACGAAAAGAATAGAAAAGATCGTTGTAAGGAACCACTGATATTGGATATAGACACATTAAGAGCGTACAGCGTTACCACTCTTTATGTGAGCACAATGCATTGCACCAGCTGAGCTGTTTTGCAAGTAACTTGCAAAACATTTACGACTAGTTTCTACTTCCTATGTATTAATTGAAGAGGAAATGAACGAAAAAAAATAAATATAATGAATTTGCCATCCTTTCAATTACTAATTCCTTCTTTTAACTGCAAAGTTTGCATTATTGCTCCAGCTCGAAAATTTTATTTTGCACTCGAAGGTATCACGTATATAGGTGAGCGAACCCACAATGACTGGACATCAATGACAGTATTAGGTAATAGGTATGAATACGCTGTTTTGGACTTCGAACAAAATAATAAAAAAAGAACATTGTGTATTTTTTACCCTTCCGGAAAAACTCAGTTTTGTTTACTTTAGGTTTACAATCATAAATACTTTTTAGCAAAATTAGAATCGGAAACCAAAAAAAAGCGACTCTAATCTCACTCCACCACATCCGAATTGACGACTCCAACTCCACCACATTCGGAAAAGCGACTCCGACTCCGCTCTAAAACATGCGACTCCGGCAACTCCAACTCCCGACTCCGACTCCGCAACCCTGAGAAAAACAAGACTTGGTGAGAACGTGGGCAGAAGGAGCTACAGGCGTCAAAGAAAGCTGGGTACCAGATCGCTGAACTAGTCACCGATACCGACATTGGCAGAGACCAGGCCAAGTCACGGCAAAGTCTCGGTTCCGAGAGCGGCCGAGATGAGGCTAAGTTACGACAACGTCTGTATAGTTATGGCAGAACGAAGACCAAGTTCAATATGCGCTCCGCTCCGCACTCCTACTGGAGAGGAAGAAATTTTTGGGAAATTAAGGTTAAATTAAGATCCTTTCTAGAATTCTAGATAGATGTCGGTGTTATTTACTAATAAAATCAACCACGAGGCCCTACACATACAGATAAGAAAGTTCTTTAGTGCACCGCAGTGATAATGGTAGTTCAGTTAGACACCGCAGGAAACGCCAGGCTTCAGAAACGCCATCCCCAGTAAAACTGTACTCCACTAAAAAAGCGACTTCATTTCAACATCAAAGTTACAGGACTCAAATCGCTATATCCCTGAGTAAAGTCACAATAGTAGTTATACTAAAATGCACAAACCGGAGTTTTTAATGCATTCAGTGGCTACGCGCTCAAACAGGTTTCAATGCGGGTGAAAATAAAAATTCAAATTGGAAGAACGTTCAGATCAAGGCACGTAACGCATCGATTAGGTGAACGATTTAGCTGTAACCAGAAGTGCAGTGGACTATCAGAAGAAAAATTTATTCGGTAATTCTATTGCAATCGCTAGAAACAATGAAGAAAATAAAACACGATGCCATGCAACAAAAAGTAAAGAAATTGAAAATTTACACGTCAAACAAATAATGGAAACAACAGTTAGGAAGGATTTAAGAATTCTCAACCCCAAACTGGCTCCGGCCTTTAGCACTGGCTTCAGCCATCACCGCAACACTGCCCGACATTACCGTACTCCAAGCGAATTGCTCTCGCAGAAACAAACGGGTTAATTCCTTTAGTCAAGGTGACAAGCTTAAAACACAACATTACTTTTGCCCATAGGAAAATAGCAAATTATAGATGGCTTCGTCCTCATATCACGTGCAATCCCATTCAAATTGGACTATATTCCACTATATTGGACTATATGGTGGAACTTCGGCTTCCATTAGAAAATACAAATTTAAACACTTTTTCATCAGCGAAAAATATCGAAAAACGCTTAGTTTTTAATTATTGGACTTCGCAGTTTTTAATGCTGCGCTTCAAGAACTCACGGCGATCCTAGTTAACCACATGCATTAATGTTCAAAAATAACACACGAGGGTAATGAAAAACGTTAAATAGCATGAGGTACTTTTATAAATAATAGAAAGTAACGCATCAAAGTAGGTGTTCAAAATTTCGACCATTTAACATCGATACACGCACGAAACTTTCGTCGAAGCGAGTTGCGTCCGTTGCCAAACATTCCTGGGTTGTCAGCGATATCTCCAGCAGCGACTGCAATTCGAGCGACAAGGTCTTCTTCCGACTCCACAGGTGTCGCATAAATCAGAGATTTCAAGTGCCCCCATAAGAAAAAATCTAACGGAGTCAAATCAGGTGATCTCGGTGGCCAGGACATAGCACCACCACGACCAATCCATAGATTTGGAAATTGTTGGTCAAGAAACCCTAGCACATTTAGAGCATAATGTGCCGGAGCTCCATCGTGTTGAAACCAAAGTCATCTACGAATACCTAATGGCACATTTTCCAATAAACCAGGAAGGAATTCTTCAAGAAAGATTTTGTACACATCTCCAGTAAGACGCTCTGGCAGAATGTATGGACCAATGAGTTGATTGTGCACGATACCTGCCCAAACATTGACAGTGTAGCGATGTTGGTGATGACGTTCATGGGTGGCATGAGGGTTGTTCTGCTGCCAATAATGAAAGTTATGATAATCAAAAATTCCATCTCGGCTGAAGGTTGCTTCATCCGTAAACGACACACACTCTGCAAAATTAGTAACTTCTACCCCCCGTTCTAAAAACCACTGCGCGAATCGCTCACGAGGACCATAATCAACGGGAAGGAGACCCTGGACTCTCTGGAAGTGATACGGATGATGATTATTCCGGTTCAATACATGCCACACTACTATGGTCACGAATACCCAAAGATGCTGTTGCGGCACGGGTGCTCGTATGCGGGTTTCTACGGAAATGTTCCAACACTTCTTGCTATCGATGATAATTTATTGGGCGACCAACGTCTACTCTGTTTATATTAAAACTGCCGGTTTCCCTCAATCTTCGGTGCAATGCAGTGAATAATCGATGATCAGGGACTTCTCGATTACAGTAACGTTCGTGATAGATTCTCGATCGCGGCACGTCTTGCATTACCATAAGCAGCGCCATCAGTGAAATGCATGTCTGCCATTTGTGCATTTGAAAGGCGATACATCTTACCACTTCAGTGCCGCGGTGCTAACTGACAAAAGATACACATACGCTTCTCACCAGAGGTCGCTAACGTTGATTAGGAATTTCTAGAAATTTCCTGAATCAGTGAATTAATCTTTTAAACTGTGAATAAAACATCTTCGGTTCTGCCTACACTTGTTCATTCTAATTCCCCATATTGCCCTTATTCCTGTCAGTTGCGAAATCGCTGTTGTGTTCTTGTAACGTAGCATTAAAAACTTCTAAGCCCAATAATTAAAAAACTAAGCGTTTTTCGATATTTTTCACTGAAGAAAAAGTGTTTAAATTTGTATTTGTACTAGTACCCGAAGTTTGCACCAAGAGTTCCACCAACACTCTGTTAACATATATGATAATCGACTGGCCTGGTCGGAACTGATATCTGCTGAAAAGAGCTACGAGAACATTGACAGGCCAAAAATCCCTGAATGGATTTAGGGAAATCTCTCTCACGTTTTAAATGTTATAAAGGTTAGCACATTTCTCATTCAAAACACATTTAGAAATCTCTCATGGAATTATTGGAAAAGAACGTCACTAATATTCCGAGTTATCAGTACTAATGGAAAACATCACTGCTGAGTGTTTTCTGAAATTTGACACTAATAAGGACTCAACTTTTTTAAATATTCTCTTTAAGCTAAAAATTTCAGCCATCATTATCCTTATATTTATTGCAATTTTCTCAATACATTAATTTTAAAAGCAGAAATACTTGGAATAAATTTGCTAGACATGCTGCTTTTATCAACCTGTGAGCCACAATAACGTACACTATCCACAGATATCGCTGCTGCATCGGCGCGACGAATGTCTGCCATAGCATCCGGAACGGCAGTGATTTGTTGACCGATTCACTAGCACTCAGCCACGACGATCGGCATGTAAATGCCGGGCACTACTGACAAGTCTAGTCATATAGTCTGTAGAAATCGATGATGCACATGCGAAACACCATCGATCAGTGAAGAAATTACTGCCGGCCAGTAGCGTAATGACGTCTATTTTATGCCATTATGCTCAGAATCGCGATGGAAATCTTGATGTAAAAACAAAATGCGTTTTAGTACAAATCGTTTTCAAAAATATCTTATCAAAAAAATATGAAACAGTCGAAAGCGTTGTACACTGGTACGCATCCGTTTTTCAATCACAATCACAATATTTGGGAATGTCCCACAAGGAACTTGTTAGCATTTCAGAGGAAATATTTCAAAATATACCTACAGTTAAAGCCTGATAGATCAAGCCAAAAGTTGTGGAATGTTAGAAAACAGGTTATCAATTAAATTTTACCCACAAATTTACTGTATGAGTCTTATATGTGCTTTCTGAAATAGTCGTAGGTTATCGTAAACTCTTCCCGATATCTCATGTACATTTTTAGTATTTTTTCAAAAAGCACAGAAAATATTATTAATCGAAATCATTTATTTCAAGTCCACAAAAAAGACAAGGAAATACATGGTGGTTGCTAAAAATGTATACCTTTTAAAGCTCCAATAATTTTTTGAATATTTAAAATAGGAGACTATAACATGAAACATCCGAAAGGAAAAAATTCAGTATTTTCTTACGTATAGGGTGGAGCTCCACCGCACTCGGGTTCATACATGAAGTGGCTGAATCAGCAATTACACAACAGGTTAATTTTGCACGATAGTTCGTTTCCTTGGCCGTCAGGGTCACCAAACATTTCCCTGTTAAGGCCATTTATTAAGGCCCGTTTACACCGGGGCAACGACAGGGGTGAGCAAGCGCTTGACGCGCGCTTGCTGCAGCGCTTGACGCCCTAAACTGTTCACACTCATTTTTTGATACACGCTCGTGACGTGCGTCATCTAGACAGCTGTGAGGATGGATGCGACTGAAGAAGAGCTGTGGGCAATTATTGTAGGGTGTGCTGCTGTGAAGAGAAAAAAGGCAGGCATCGCAGCATTTGGGTTAAAAAATAGTTGCAGAGTAGAGACGAGAGGGGTTCATACTCTCACACCTTCAGATAACTTTCAACTGAAAATAAATTGGATTTTCAAAATCATACAAGACTGCATTCAAAATTTGCATTGAGTTCAATTGCTATATATTGAACGATGACTACTTGAAGGTTGGTGAAACAATCATTTTTCTATTTTGTTAATTAAATCCTTTCAAGACAATTCTATTGTTAAATCAATATTTGGTTTAAAAAAGAAGTCAAATTTCAAGTTCATTTCAATGTGGCAAAACAAACAAAAAATTATAATGAGTACGAGAAAAATAGTAGAAATTATTGACACAAAGTTTTCCTGAAAAAGCGAAGATACACGTGATTCCCAGTAATTGTATTGCAAAATGTAATTAACACACATAAGCTAAGGTGAAAAGATTATTTTAAATACATAAATAGCAAGAACTCTGTATAGTTAAATTAAGGTTTCTACTAGAAAGCAAGACCTAACAAAGATGGTGTTGCTATCCAGAGTTCAAGCTGAAGCGTTAGCGCATAGACTTCCGCACAGTACCACGGCCAGCAGCCGACTGAGTCACAGAACACTTACATAATTAGAAGAACTGCAAAACTACGGTACGCCGCAAGCACGGTACACATAAGAAGGTAGTAGCATTCAAGTCTTTTCTTAAAAGAGCCCTGGGGACGGTGACGTCACAGGTCCAGTACGAATAGCAACACAGATCAACAGAGTAGCGCTATCTGGCTACAATATGTGACAATATCGAGTCTGCTGTACGACAACTTGTACAACAACAACGCGACCAGTAACAAGACATCTCGTCGGCGTTGGTGTCTGCAAGAATGGCGTCTTCAAATAGAATGAAAAAATGTTCTTTCATCGAATGTGGAAATAATTCTAGAGATCAACCTGATATCAAGTACTTCCAATATCATCATGCATATTTTAAAGAGTGGACAGGAGCAAGTGGACGTGAAATTTAAGGTTCAATTAAGGAATCTAATTTGTGCGAACATATTGTGTGTAGCCGCCATTTTCGAAAAAAGATAACAGAAGAATCGTTTCACCCTTCAAAACAAAAGTACTTCTTGAAAACATTGTGGTGCAATTGCCTTAAAATGACATGAATTTGAGTATTGGAGGTAACGTATACAATTTGCCATCATGTGTAAATTTTGTACGAATTTATCAGTACGTTTCCAATCCGTGAATTGGCTGATGGTGGTACAATTTTGTTGAAAGCTTTCGTGACACGTTGAGATCCCGTAGAAGAATAATTAAACAGGTAAATTCATTTTGAGAAGAGTTATTCAAGGTAATAGTTTCAAATATTCTTGGTAAATTTATATGAATGGTGCAAATTGGAATGAATGTTTTTGTTCCTAATATGACAATTTTTACTAGCTGGTTGGCTAATTAGGGATTATTATACAATTTGTAGTAGGGGTATGGATTATTTCTACAGATGGTAGAACTTCTTTTGAGAACTCGAAATTTAAGCATTTGCAAGCACAATGTCATTCTTTTAAAACATCTTGAAATCTAACTACCACATTACCTATCTATGACAACAAATTATTCAAATAGTTGACAACATTAAACGGTCAAATTTTACTTGAATAATGTCAACGATTTTCACAATTTTGTTGCCAATAATCAATAAAGGAACACATTTAAAATGTTTTACAGGAATGACATTCTGCTCGCTGATGCGTTATTTTTTAATTATTCAACTTTGAAGTTGGCTTGTGCTCGCCAGGGAAGCGAGCGTGCCAAGCGTAATTTAATTAATAACATAACGGAAGCTAACCCCCTATTACAAACGTAAAGAGGTTGGGTCGTGAGGGGTAGCCACAGTTCTTCTAGTGAAAATTATAAATAAAGGTTTCTAGTGACTTCCGTTTACATCATCTCCAATGACGGCCACCCGGT
This sequence comes from Morinoia aosen, assembly GCA_030386875.1. Lineage (NCBI taxonomy): Eukaryota > Metazoa > Arthropoda > Malacostraca > Amphipoda > Talitridae > Morinoia > Morinoia aosen. Next base: position 37,974,065 of record CM059559.1, on the reverse strand, counting down.
ACCCAAGATGGCGTCCGCCATCATGAAGCAGATGTACACAGACGTCACTACAAACGTTTATTTATAATTTTCAGTAGAAGAACTGTGGCTACCCCCACGACCTAACCTCCTTACGTTTGTAATAGGGGGTTAGCTGACGTTTCAACCCTGAAATTGCGTTAAAAAGGGCCATTCAGTAGGGTAATTCATCAAATATCGAACTGAACTGATTATCGAACAACTTTGGAAATATGCGCGTAATAAATTTAGTAAGCATCCAAACTTGCTCAGTGCCAGTGATCTTACATCTAAAACTCCTATTTTAGTGATAAAAACTCATTTCTGTGAGCTGCAAACTGCTACCAGCTGTTGCGAACGCATTTTCTGTACGACCCTTACAAATTGGTCGAATTTTTCACTCGAAAAATCTTACGCACCTCGGGAAAATTGCGACGGTTTAATTGTTGTTGGGTCACCGTCAACCTCCCGTCATAACTAGAGAGTAGTGTTGTCATATGATGTTCTGTTACTGTATTTTTTTTTTTCCGCCAAAAACTTGATAATTATTCCATGTTCGACATTCAGTTCCTTTTTCATGTCAGTATTAAATACTGAACAAAGGTGTTCGAATCAAAATTCCTTAAAAATCATGAATTTATGCCTCGAACAAAGCTTTTCGATTCTTAATTCTTTTAAATAACTGAATCGATCTATTGAACGCCTGTTTCATTTCATTAAAATATTGTATTAACGCTTGATAATAACATTGAATAGTTGAAGATGGGAATTCTGGTGAGGGGCTATCAATCATCTGCTGGTGTTCTAAAGCCCTCAAGATCATCAATGATTCGTCTGGCTACATTTACTGATGATCAATCCCTTGCCAAGAATATTTATGCAAGCATCAATAATAATTCATTGACGAGTGCTTTACACTCTACTCCAAAAAAGGTCACACAGGTTGATGATCACAATGATGGTTCAACAAACACTGCAAATGAAACATCGACATCATATTCAAATTTTGATAACTCTCCATTCAAATGCATCTTGAAAATAAGTAATGAGACAGTTATTTCAAACAAACAAACAAAACAAACATCGGCATCTTTGGGATGCTTTATTTCCAATCAAGCCTGATACAAATGATCTTAAGCATTGTTTTTTCAAATGTCTTATAACTAACACTATATATAGGACACCATGACGGTTCCCCCGTAAAGCCGGTACCCATTTCCGACACCTGGGTCGAGTGGGGTATTGTGCTTGAGCTTTCCCTTATACCCAAAGGGGAAAATCGCAGCGCCAGCGCCGGGATACGAACCCGCGACTCCAACATACAAGTCCGATCCCTTAACCGATGTGCCACCGCGAGCACTTCCAAGAAAATCCAGTGCACCAAAGAAAAAAAGAATGAAAGAAAAACGTTTATTTTCCAAGTGGCCACATGAGGTGTACAAATAGATAGACCATACGAGGCATATTAATGGACAAAATATACGAGGCGTACTAATAGACAAACCATACGTGGCGTGCTAATAGTCTAACAAAAGTTCCATACGAAGAGAACTAATTGACAAACCATCCTGTTCGAATCAAAATTCTTGTTCGATTCCTGTTCGATATTGATGAAATTATGTTACTAGAGAATTCGATTTTTAGAACAATAAATACATTTCAATAATCTACGTTGTCTTTCAAGCGACATCACAGAACAAGAAAGCAACTGTTCAAGAATAACCTTGAGGCCCGCAAGAGTTATTCAGAGCAAAAGTTACCGATTTATGAAGGTTGTTTCTAGACACACGTGATTTCTGTTCGATATTTGATGAATTACCCTAGTGCTGCTCGTAAAACTTCAAACTTAAATAACTCAAAAACTAAGCATTTGCGAGCACATTGTCATTCATGTGAAACGTCTTAAATCGACTATATTACCTATCTATAGCAACGAAATTATGAAAATCGTTGACAACATTAAAGTAAAATTAGACCCGTTAAACTCAATATTGACCAAATTTATTGCTCTTTAGAGTAAATCTGTAATGCTAAATAAATTGAAAGCTATGAAAATAATTTTCAGAATTATCCCATGTCATTGCAGTTCCTGCATTCATTTTCAAGTAAAATTATATGTTATACTTCAAGGGCTGCTGGTAGTATGACTTGACCTGAGAATTATAGCTGAAAGACACTCTGAAAACATGATTTTTAGAATTTGTTCATAAGGTCAATGTGAAGTTCAATGCAATCACGGAAATTAATAATTATATTCCAAACAATCACTAAAGGAACCCATTGAAGAACGTTTTACAAGAATGACATCCTGCTCGCTGATGCTTTATTTTCGAATTATTGAACTTTGAAGTTGGCCTTCCTGCGCCAAAGGAAGCGAGCGTAATTCAATTATAAACGGAAGCTAACCCTCTATTACAAACGTAAAGAGGTTGGGTCGTGAGGGGGAGGCACAGTTCTTCTAGTGAAAATTGTAAATAAAGCTTCTAACCCACCCATTTGGGTGACGACCGCAATCTTGTTGACATCGGGTCCAAGATGGCGGCGCCCATGGTGGTCGCCATCTTTGACCCGATGTAAACAAGATTGCGGTCGTCACCCAAATGGGTGGGTTAGAAGCTTTATTTATAATTTTCACTAGAAGAACTGTGCCTCCCCCTCACGACCCAACCTCTTTACGTTTGTAATAGTTTCTATTAATAATTAAATTCCGTTTCACGCGCTCGCTTCCTTTGGCGCAAAGGCCAACTTTAAAGTTCAATTATTCGAAAATAACGCATCAGCGAGCAGAATGTCATTCATGTAAAACGTTCTTAAATGGGTTCCTTTAGTGATTCCTAAGATCGGAATTCTTATTTTCCGCGATTGCATTAAACTTCACATTGCCCGTTCATAATTCAGTTCATTTTATATGATTGAAGGGTTCTGTTGCATCATATGTTGAATTATAATTATTGTTTGCCAAATTATAATGATTTCATTTGTGGGTACCTTCTATTCTATCCATCATTGACTGAACAACAGTACACTTGAGTTGTTGAATGTTTAGAGACCATTAGGGTAAATTTTTTTTATTTGCATTGTTTGCAGCCTTGATTACTTATCATTTTACAAAATAAGTTCCGGTCAATATGGAGTTTAATGCACTCACAGAATTTGAAAATCCTGTTCCTAAGAATCACTACAGGACTACGTATAAAAATGTTTTACAAGAATGACATTCTGTGCTGATCCTTTATTTATGAGACAGAGCAATCATTACGTTCTAATAAGAATAACATCATATAGTCGGTTGCTTAGCCGCCGCATTGTTGGGTCACGCTCATTTTTTTGGGGGGACAGGTCCACTTTTTTGTGGGAAGATAACAGCCTCACTTTGGGTGAGTTAAGGTAAGATATTTCAGGTTGCTTTGTTATTTTAGGTTAGTTTACGTAACTAACCTAACATTGCCTAACTTGACCTTACCCATCGTAACGTCAATACTGTATTAGAGCATATTTACGTCTCCATTCCTTCACTTTTAAGTACAAAATTCATATAACTTCAGAGTTTATTAATTTAAAAATTGCGCATCAACGAGCAGAATGTCATTCATGTAAAACGTTTTTAAATGTGTTCCTTTAGTGATCCTTGGGAACAGAATTTTTAATTTCTGTGAGCGCATTTAAACTCCATATTTGCCATCGTTCCCTCAGAAAAAAAATTTTGGGCCATAAGGCTCATTTTGTATTGAAACATTCAAATGAATTAAAATCTGTTATATTATCCTGAATTACTTAGTCAATAATTTGAGAAGAAATTTTTTTTGTGGATGTGAAGGTAAAGCTACAAGTAGCTCATGTCAACTGAAGTAAGCGTGCTACGTTAGTCAATTTTGCTGCAGTTGAATAACTGTACTCAATTTTTATTTTACAACACTTTGAAAAAATATATGAAATACAATTTTGTATACTGTATTTTATAATTATAATACTTTTTTAGCTATTTTTGAATTACTCTGTTTTCTGAAGGATGTTCAAGTTATATCTCATAGCAATATTAATTGACTTTAGCACCTCTCAGGGGGATACAACTAGTATATCTATGGGAATGAATTAGTGTTCCGAGGGGGGCTATGTGTGGGCACAAGCTAAAGGTTAGGTAGGCTTTCTTTTTGTTAAAATATTATAGGTTTTTGTTTTGTTACGGACCATCTTTTTTTAATTTACTGCTGTCCTGTTTTTTCAGCACCTACTACTTTTTCTTCAACTTTGATCTTGTTTCATGAACTTTTTTCTTATCTTACCGTTTCTATGCGTTTTCTGCATAGATTCTGCGTTCCCTTAACTCCATACTATATGGTGCCTTCTTCCTTCCTCTCTTTGGATCTCATTTGTTGAGGATAGGGAAGCTTAAACTAACTAATAATCTAATTGACTTTAGCCTTAAAGAACTATTCTGAAATTTTCATTGTTTTGTGGGAATTGAAACATTAAAATGTCTAAAATATTTGATGCAGTGTAACAATTTTTCAGTTTAATTTAACTGCATTTGGTGATAAAATATCTTATGTATAGATTCATGCATTGGGTGTATTGGTGAGTGAGTCGTGTTAAAATACTGTTCATGTTTTTATAACTTATTTTCATTTCACAGGAAGATGTTGAAGAGTTTATGAGCAAAAAATCTGGTGGTGCAGGAGAAGTGATCAGGCGCCTTGATGAGCAGCTCAGCAACTATCGCTGCATGGAGTCGCACCTCACTGCCACTCGCTTGAAGTGGGTCTATTATTTTATAATAAAGATTTAAAAGAAGCACATTTGTGTAGAGTATATTTATTTTATGTTAACTATGTCAGTATTAGTTGGAGTAGTATCCTCTTTTTTGACTAAATCAAAAAAGCGCTCTTATGCCCAATGTAAAATTTTCTCCTGCTTATTGGTGAGAACACAAGTGTTTGGTATCAATCGGGCAAGACAAAGAATGGGTTTTTGTAAAAACTGCTACTCTAATCTTTTTAATGCTATGCATCTAATTTCATTAGTGTAATTAAGATGTCTTAATGTTTTTGATGTAAGCCAACTTGCCAAAGTAATATATTTCCCTTCTCCAGCATGCATTGAATGTAGGTGGTATATATTGTTAATTTCCATTCAGAAAGTTTAAAACTTTCCTCTTTGGTTATAATCTCTTATTCTTCATAGACTAAAATCATATGTGCATTATTTAATTTTTCTAACACTATTTGTCAAGAAATGTTTAAAATTTATGTTCCATGAAGTGAATATTTTTGACATCTGCAGAAATATTCACTCATCCATTATTTATTGGTGCAGGCTGAAGCACCAGGTGCCAGACATCAAAAGCTGCCTGCAGATCATAGAAGAAATGAAGGCTCGACAAGACAGCACGGAGGATCTGGAAACTCAATTCCTGCTCTCTGACCAACTCTATGTTGAAGGTACCATTCCTCCTTCCAACAAAGTCTGCTTATGGCTTGGGGTTAGTGAAATTGGACTAAGTTCAACTGCTGTAAGAAATTATGAGAAGTTAAAATGTGAAAGATTTTAATCACATTGTTTCTTTTAATGACATTACGTTTGGGTAGGGAGGAATTTGTTTTCATTTGTATTTCAGTTTGAAATAAGAGCAAAGCAGAAAATTTTGATTATGTATTTGTGTTTTTCTTTTTAATTTTAGATGATTTTTGTTAAACCTATTTTCTTAGGTGGGTTGTAATATCTGTCATTTTTATGCAGAAGCTTTGTACTTCGTTGTGTGCTGCTCATGTGTTTGCTTCATTGCTACTGCCTTTATATTTAATTTCTTGAAGCAGCATGTGCCTTAATTTTGGGTGTATCTGTGCCATAGTTAGATCAATATAACTAGTGCGCCCTCTCATGGAAGTACAACTTTCGCATCTATAGGAATTAGTACTGCCAGGGGTGAGATGTGAGGACCCAAGCTGAAGATTAGGTAGGTATTCCTTTGGTTGATGTAGAAAAATTTTTGTTTTGTCGTAGGGAATTTTTTTTTGTTCACTGGTGTCAAATTTTTCATGTTATCTAATCAAACCAGTGTACATAATTATTGTGTATATTTTGCTGGCAGTTTTCCCCCTTTTGTGAAAGCTTAAAATATCTATTCAGAATGACTGATAATTCTTCAATAGTATGAGCAATTTCTAAGCTCTTCTCAAGGTACATGTGCATAAGTGCCTCTTCTTATCAATGTATGAAACCTCTTGAATTACTATGTTTATCCCCTTTTCTTGAAGGAAACTGCAATTTCAGCTGCAATAATTACATCTATGAGTGTGTTTTGCAGATAACTAGTGTTACTGCAATACTGTAAGATCTTTGCATCAGTGCTTATTTGGTTGTATTCTCTTTTCTGGTCTTTTGGAGAACCCAGTGTACTAACCAAGTAATTCGTTATGTGTGATTGTTTACTTCATTTCATCAGTTCAGTTATTGAAAGTAAATTTTTGCATCTCTTCCAATTCCATTGATAGATCGAAGTCTACCAACATAGACATTGATTTTTTGCATTTTTTCAATGCTTTAGTTCAAACTGCTACAGCAAAATTTTTCTGCTTTGATGCTTGTTACTGATCTTGGTTAATTATAGAAAACTTATTAATTGAACTTAAACCATGGTTTTAACCTAAATAATAGAGTGATGACTCGTGTGTGCAGGTGAATGTGATGCTAGAATATGACCTGGAGGCAGCATAGGTGCTGCTCAGCAAGAACCTCAGCAACGCGAACACCAAGCTCACCCAGGTCGTTTCGGACCTTGATTTTCTTAGGTGAGGTTTAGTATATTATCACGTGGCTACATAACTGCATTTTCTAAGTTCTATAGAATGTTTAAAAAAATGTATGTATATACGTTATGTTCTAAAATACTCTTCTGTCATGGTTTTTCTGTCAAAAAAGAATACTATAAAAATTTGGTGCAATCGCCCGTAACTGGCACAATTAGGAATACGACTGTTTTCTTGCGTTTTCACGACGTACTTATCTCGACATGTGTTTGTGGCCATACCTAATCTTTTATTTCATCATTAGAGAGCTGCAGACTCCATTCAGCAGCTACCGAGAATTCACATTCGAGTAAGAGTTTCGGTACGGCCCAAAACATATGTTTTTGGCCGTGCGTAATCATCTACTCGAATGTCACTTCTCAGTAGCCACTGAATGAAGTCTGCAGCTTTCCAATGATGAAATAAATAAAATTAGTGATTGGAGATCAATTATTTCAGATACCGTAACCCTAGTAAGATGTATGCTCCCCCAACAAATAACTAAGATCTCAATCAAGACAAAGATCATATGGAAAGTTGAAAATATTTATCCCTCTTCAGAAAACCATTTCAAAAAAGTTTCGTACCGAGATTTTTTGCTCGTGTCTTTACGAGTGTTGAATTGATCGTTTTCTTCATTCAAACTTAGCTCTGGGTGTAGCTTCTGTTTTCAAGCTTGTAGAAAAATTTCAATTGTGGGACTGAACTGTCTTTCCCCGCCTCAGAAATGTGAGGTCCCGAGATGAGAGGTAGGCTTTCTTTGTATTGAAATTAAACTATTTTTTGTTGTTGTAATAGATCATCGTTTTCTGTTTACTGCTGTCCTGTTTTGAGTTATGTATTCCTTCTTAGCTCACAGTTTCTAAGCCTTATAGACCTTGTATTGGAACGTACGCTAGTTTCCATGCAACTTCCTACTACATGGTTCCTTCATCCTTCCTCTCTTTGAAACATTTTGTTGTGGCTAGAGGCTCAAACGGTGCTACTATAGCTTGAGGTCTATTGCCGTATATCGCCTACCCGGGTACAGTTTGAGATGTACTAATTGTTTTTAGATAAATCAAATGTATGACAATTGGTAATATCCATTAGTAACCTAACCTCACGCTATAGTATTAGCTAGAGGTAGACCTGACGCTATAGTATTAGCTAGAGGTAGACCTCACGCTATAGCACTAGCTAGAGTTAGATCTCATGCTGTAGTGTTGTAAGCCTCACGCTATAGCAACGCCCGCTTAAAGTAACTTAAAACCGATCAATCTTGCCCACCTCAGGACGCAGTGCACCACCACCGAGGTCACCATAGCCCGCGTGTACAACTGGGACGTGAGGCGCCGTAGAGCCGAGGCTGGCAAGACGGCTCAGGAACGGAAAAACTAACCCCATAGTAGCCTTAAATGTTTAGCTTCTACTTCACTGCCTCCTGCCTAGGGCTATGTTGTTGGCACATACGAGAATGTAACCCTGATCGAGCTTCAGTTGTGTTTCTTGTTGGTCGTCATTGGACGACTACCCCTCAGGGGGATACAACTATTGTATCTATGGGAATTAGTGCTCCCGGGGGGACTATGTAAGGGTCTGAGCTAAAGGTTAGGTAGGCTTTCTTTTTGTTAAAATAGAATAGGTTTTTGTTTTGTTACGGACCGTCTTTTTTCGGTTCACTGCTGTCTTGTTTTTCAGCACCTACTACTTTCTCCTTCAACTTTTTCTTGTTTCATGATCTTTCTCAGCTTTCTGTTTCTGTGCCTTTTCTGCATAGATTCCGCGTTTCCTTAACTCCCTACTAAATGGTGTCTTCTTCCTTCCTCTCTTACATAGCCTTTGTTGCGGATAAGGAGGCCTAAACTAACTAATAATCTAATCTAATCATTGGGCGACTCATTTGCTGTGGCGGTTGCAATGCGTGAGTCTTTTCTTTTGTAGTACCACGTGTTAGACACAAATGTGTCAAGATGGGTAGATTGCAAGTTTGATTTAAAGTCTTAGGTTAGCTATACTTGACCTCAAAAATTATAGAACAGTGAGAAATTTCGTTGAGATTTCCTCCTTTAGCATCGGTTGTGCGCAGCGTTCGTTTTCTTCCATCACAGTTGAATGGAAATACCTCCTTGCTAGCTTACCTTAGTACATATTTGACGGAGATGTTTCACGGCATTTCTCGTTCCTCATGTGACGAATGTTTAGGCAAGGCTTCATTAAATTGCGCAAGAAGATTGGGTGACCTTGTTAAATTTTACATCCTAACTAATTGTCATGTCCGAGAACCACATGCTCCCTGTTGAGTCCATTCTCACTTCAGATATATGAGCATTAAGATCATCATTGTCACAGGACATTAGGGCAGTAAAACAGGTACGTTTTATCTTCGTCTAATGTCCTTGTATCAGGATGGAGCTTCATTCTTTCATATTTAAAACTTATTTATTTGCTCATAAGAAACCAAAACACGCTCTTGGCTTAAATTCTCAGGTTTCTGACGTGCAAATTATTGAATTGTGAATACTGATGTGAATTTACTGAAAAGAGTGGCGTAGCATGAAATTCTTTTATACATAGTGATCATAATGTGTATTTTACATTTCAAGCGTCTGGTTACAGCTGAAGTCTTATAATTTGTTATGTCCAACAGGAAAGGAAATGAGATTTATAATTTCTAAGCGGTGACAGGAGGAAACATAAGTGTAGCCAACCTGTTATCTGATGGGGGACTTATTCATAAAGTAGTGGAATTTGTTAGAGAAGTGAATGTATTTGGGAATATATGATATTAAATCTGAGTGGACCCACCCATTTCGAAAGAGGGGCGAGGTTGTGTTTTAATGTTTATATTACGGTTTGTTTAAGTCCTAGTGGCTTGTAGCAGTTGTTATGTTCTGCGGCACAGTTTAGAACCAAAATTGCCGAGCGTACTGCGCTCCTTTACTCAACGCTGAGTTCAGAAACGGTTTCAGCGCGGGGAAGACGCTAGGCCAAAGTGAGGGTGGGAGCTGGAACCCCAACTTTGGGGTTTTAGCTTCAATCCTTCCACATTTATTGTTCCCTTGCATTCATGTACCCTGCTTCTGCAGGTAAAAATTACGCGTTTCATCTATATTGGCCTCAATCTTTGTTCATATGGTGATTGATTCCTTATGATGACGGGTAAAAAGAAGCAAATGTTGTAATAAGTGTTAGAATGTCCATGGCGGCTCCTTTTCTGGTTGCTCTTGGTAAACGGAAGTTATCGACATTTATGTAATGCTATATCGCTGTGTAACGAATGGGGGTGAAGTTCTGGAGAATTGTTGTGGCCCGACGAAAGGAGGGCATACTTTATGTGTTATGCCAGCTATTGTTGAAGTCGGACATGAGTTTCGTTGTTTTGGGGAAAAGTGTATTTTATTGAGTGGTTTCGCACTTGACTGAGTAAAATGGAATATGCGAGCAATAAACGTAATTGAAGTAATCTGTATAGATAGCGGAGAGAAAGATGGAAGGCACTGATGACCTCAGCGTATCACCTTACAACAGCAGAGCAACTTTGGTAGAAATGCCCAAAGCGACAACTTAAGATCTATGACCAAAGTTGTCGGTAACTGAGTTTATTGTTATTATTATTATTCATTAATATTATAATTAACCGGAGCAAGTTACATATAATAGGATGTGTGCCGTATATGTCTGTATATATATGTATTTGTATATTCAATAATTAAAGTGCGTAGTGGTCAATATTTAGTTGCTACAATAATGCATCACCGAGAACGAACGTGCAGACCAGGCTGCAAGGGCTGCAGCATTGAGACCAGCCGAATTTGTGTTGATTCCGTTCTGAGATTGGTTACCTGTAATAAGAAAGCGATCGTACGAGACCTGGAATTATGAATGGCAAGAAGCGTGTAGAATCTTCAGAGCAATAAAAACATGTCCCGGAAGATGGAAGACGAGGGGCTATAAGTTAAACCGCCAAGAAGAAGTCGCCATCAATGGGCTGCGACTGAACCACACGGCACCAACCCACAGCTACCTCTTGGACCCGGAAGCTCTTGGACAGAGACCTGTATGCGGATGGTGTGGAGTAGCAATCTTGACAGTGAAGCATCTTTTGGTGGAGTGTGTTGCGCTACAGCAAACAAGAGACAGAGTACTTCGACCAGTCACTGGAGGAAGCGTCAGTGTGGCTAAGTTGTTATTTGACGGTGGACCTATCCACAAAGTTCTGGAATATGTGAAAGAAGTAAATGTATTTGGCAATTTATAAGAACAAATGGAAAAGAGCGGAGTCAATCTTATTGTACCAAACGGTTATTTTTAATGGTCACCAGGCCAAGTTTGTGGAATAATGCAAGGTAATTCCTTAAATTATACTCATTGCTTCAGCGGAGGATATCTCTGATTTTGGCAGTATAGACGATGAACGCGCAATATGGCCGGGCGCACTATGTTGGTACCCCGGGGGTTTCAGCGTGGGTAAGGCGCCCGGCCATAAATGGGTGGGCAGCTGAAACCCCCATGGGGGTCGGGCTGCCCGATGTGTTCAGGTGTACTTGAAGTGGTGGGATGTAAGACCTACGATAGATTTCGACTTGCATATGGTAGAGGTGATGTGTGGAATTTTGAAATGCAATTTGTGGATATTTTGCGGTGTAATGTAATCGGAAGTCCAGGTGAACTTGTATTGTTGTGGTTTAACTTTGGCCTGAATGCCAAAGCGACAGCTAAATAGTTTATGACCGAAGCTGTCGTTAAATGAGTTATTATTACAATAATGTATTCATCGAATAAATATGGATGTAAGGCTACTTTTGCCATGAAGTAAAACTAGGCCAAATGCATGTTTTACTGTATTGAGGGATTTTCATTGGGAAAAGTGTAGCTGCTGGAATGACTACAGCAATACTGCCAATATTCCTGTGGTTACTCAAAGCAGCGCACTTTTAGTTCAACGATGCTCGTTATTCAAATTTTCGACTGTTAATCCCTCGATCATGGATACAGCGCAATTCGAAAATTACCTAATCTTTATAACACATTCTTTATAACGCAATTTGATGTAGCGGTAATTATTCAAAAATCGTCTGAACAAATCGGTACGTAAGAGTAAAAGAGTACAGCAGAATATGGAAAAGGTACGAGAGAAAGATTTGTACGGAAGATTTGTACTTCGGGAGCCTATTATAATTTGAGATTAGACGAGGCCTCTAATATATGTATAGTCTAAAATAAATGTCCATTAAAGATGATGGACATTGTAAAATAACTAATCCTGCTTCCTATGTATATCGCTCAACAAGTATTCTAAAAGAATACAAGACTCTTGAAGCGGAAAGCGTTGTTTGCAAGAGTAATTTCATCCTGTGTTTTATTTACGTTGAAAAACGATGAACTCAGTGTTTCGTTCTGAAATATCAAGTAACATTATGAGGACTTTCATATGATTTATCCTTTTCATACTCGAAAAGAAAAATTAGAATTTGAGAATTACAATGAGTATGCAAGTCGCAAACGGAGCTTTGTATTGATAAATATGAAGCTTTTGCCCAGTGTGCACACAAATTTTAATTATTACGTGGCTATTAAGCATTGCATACGAGATTTTCAAAGTTTTTCAGTATCATAGTTTCCAGATTATTTAAAAAATTTTCAATACGTATGTGCGGAACTCAGGCAGTTCCTGCCATGGTGCAATCATACGTACGGCAGCCAGAGCATCGCTGCCGCGAGTGACGTGTGAATCACGTGGTATGGGGTTGGTGACGTATCAGCTCAAACGTCTCCTATTGGCTGGCTTGTCTAACGGTTTCGAGCAGCTGTCCCCTTTAAAGTGGACTTTCCTGTCTTCTGTATACCGTGACCGCAAGCCCGCTCTAGACAAACGTACGCACGCACGGCAACCAATCAGCTTCTAGCAGCCATGACTCGCAGCTGACGTCATTGGTGCCAAGGCTTTCAATTGGCTGCGTATCCAGTCTTTACTAAGAGAGTCGTTAGGATTGTAACTCAAGTTTTTATTCAAAGTTTTTGAAACGTTTCTTGGCGTAAAAAGGATAGTGAAAACCGCAGTAGTACATTGCGATTATATTGATAACACCTTTTTATCCTGTCCTTCACTATACGTAAACGTGAATGTGCATTCATGGACGTATTTACAATTTATATTCAAAGACTAAGGTGCATTTAGGTTAGACTAAGGTGCTGAATGTGATAAAAACGTTGGTGCCTTATATTAAGATTTTCGGTAAGGGTTCATCGTCATTTGAAACCATTCTATATCAGATTCTCCGACTAGTCGAAACAATACGATAATGAAGAAATTAAGTTATTTGAGCGATAAGAAAAACCTGCTAATAATATGTAGCAATGTTATTAATAAATATTATACGTACAGATTACCCAAATAGTTACATACGAGAAATCGGAAGTTTACGTTAACGTAATGTTTTTCTTTGTTACATTCATTGATGAACGATTCGTGTGTACTTTGCTTGGTTGATTAAAGCTTTGTTTTAGCCTCCCTCTACCACAACAAAGATGTTCAAAGTTCAAAGTGAGGAAGGATATGAAGGCACCATATAGTATGGAGTTAAGGGAACGCGGAAAATATGTACAAAGTGAGTTTCCGCGCAGGATCCCGCGCGCATGGAAAGTCAGTTAAGAAGGGTTATAAAACAAGATAAAAGTTGACGAAGAAAGTTAGAGGTACAGAAAAACCGGACAATAGTGAAACGAAAAAAGATAGTCCTTGGCAAAACGAAAAACATTTTATTTCAACAAAAAAAGGCTTGCCTATCAGCACAGTACCTCACATTTTCCCCTTGGGAGCGCTAATTCCCTTAGATATAATAGCTGTATCCCCTGAGGGGCGCGAACGTTGCTTCGTAAAAATAGTGGAGATTATAGAGGAAGAAGAGTCCACAAGACCGCCACACACACACGCACACTTCGGATTAGGGTTTACAAGCATTCAGTTTCTGCACGAAGCTCAACACGCAGCGTCAACTAGTATCAGAAGTGAACTACAGTACTAAGGTGGCTAGGTGAGCTAATAACCGAAGCCTGGGCAGAGCCGTCGGCATGGCTTTTCATTACATTTTCCAGTTACAAAATACCAGTAGTACACTTAGATTATTAGATTATAAGTTAGTTTAAGCCTCCCTAACCGCTACAAAAATAGAGCGTATCGAAGAGAGGAAGGAGGAAGGCACCATTTAGTATGGAGATAATAAAATGAGGAATCTATGCTGAAGGGGCATAGAAACAGTAAGATCAGAAAGAAGTTCATGAAACAAGATAAAAGTTGAAGAAGAAAGTCAGAGGTGCTGAAAAACAGGACAGCAGTGAACCGAAAAAAGGTGGTCCTTAACATAAAAAAACATTTCATTTTAACAAAAAGAAGGCCTACCTAACTCTCAGCTCGGGCCCTCACATTTTTCCCTGAGTGTATACGCTAAATAATAGCGGTGTAAAAATGCTTATGTATACAAAGCAATGAACGACGCATGCAGATTTAGTGCAAATAAAGCTTTCGGTATGTGCACAAGCGTGTGCTAAGAAACAAAAATATAGATATGGGACATTAAATCCAATCTCTGTGACTGTTGAATGCTTTCACTCTCGCAGTTGACACTGCAGTGCAAGAAGAGCCATTATTTGTATAAATTACGAGCCAGTAACAATAAAAGAGCTTCCTACCATGACGCACTTCAGAAATATTGTAGCGATATAAGCTTATGAACAAAATGAATACATGAACGATAAGATATACTTAGTTCAATCAGAAAAAGGTACCTAACTTGCTCTCAAATGGTAATATTACTCATGGACCATTTTTTTAAGTTTCTCACTACAACTTTTGGACGACATAAGTCTGTTAACATGTCTTGTGCATTGAAGCGTTCTACAAACAGCAAAAAATTGTTGCAACTTGACGGTGATCTGAACACAGCAGAAATTACAGTAATGCTGACACATATCTAAGAACTTACAGACTAGTTTACGAAATCCTGATACGTGCCGATAATTGTGAAAGCAATACAAAAATACTCTCTCGTAAAAAATAATCAGGTCAATAAACTCCTTGCTGCAGTAGGTGAGAGACTGGTCGCACGATTCCACATATTCTTTAAAGGTAGTGAACATGTGCAAGTTCAGATCTTGCTTTGTTAGGATATGAGAACAAGCCTCACAAGAGGATACAGAGGAACCTTTCAAGTTGATGTGGAACTGATTAACCTCATGAGCTATGTAACCGCTGAAGTAGGTGACAGCTCCATCCACCTCCATGGACTGGAAGATTCCTCCAGCAATCGTAGGCTCCGAAAAAGTTGCGGCTGCTTCAATTTCTTCAAAGGAAATGACAGCGTCCTCTGGCTCCACCTCAGGAATCTAAAAGAAATGAGAATACAACCCTGTTAGATAAGAGTTTCATGAACTCTTTACAGTTTCAAATATATTAATTTCCAGTATAAAAGTATGCGGCTTTGAAATATCTACGAAAGTGATCAACAGCAATCTCTCTAGCTGGGCACAGGTTAGCAATAAATAAGCTGCTTGCATACCTCTTCAACAATGTTCCACGTATCCAGGTGTACGTCGTCTTCACCCACTTCAACGTTGCTCTTCATCGGCGCTGTAAGAAGAGATGCCGTTGACACTTTGCAGTAAGAATTGATGAAATCTTGAGGAATAGGGAACTTCTGCTTTTGGCGCATTTTTCCAAAGAATTTTTCTCACTCATCTTGACAAAGATTGCGGACACAGATGTATGGCAGAACATCTCTGTGAATTTCTTCTCTCAACATAAGCACAACATTTATGGACTGAATCCACCCGTCAATGAAAGAGCATTTTCGATTTGGATTTAGCGCTTGCAACTCTTTATACCAAGGGATGTAATCCTGCAAGGTTTTTATCGAAGGAGAACATGAAGTCGGGGGTTTTCTGAGAGGGACTCGGTCAGCAGGAGATTGAGAATTTAACATATCAAACAAGTCGTTGAATTTCTTGCAGAACATGCTGGTTGCTGCTGATGATGATGGAATGGAATTAGTTGCAACATAAAAGTCTAAAGCAGCAGATGTTGAAGTAGACAATACTTGAGTTGCAAGTTTTACTTTCATTTTTTGTGAGAACTTCAAATTGTAGACATGATGATGCTTCAAACGGGGAACACATTTGATACTTCTGTTTTGCTCAATTTCAAAGAGCTTCTGAATATGCGTCCAAGAAGCTGAACAATCTAGGGAAGGAATGCTCAAATCACCATTGTAGAGAAAGTTGCGAGCATTTTTGATCAAATGGGGGGGATCTTTGAAAACGAAATATTTCCTGTCGGCAAACTTAACAACAGGATTAGTTGGTGTGCAGCCCATGTCTTTGAATGCTTTTTGCAAATTGCTGCCTTGGTCGCTTGTTATGCCCAGAACAGTGAAGTCTTGACATTCCATCGCAGCAATTGACTCCTGTAAGATGTCGTTTATGCAGGAAGATGGCATTGCCGAAGCTGTAAAATAGAAGCTAATTGGGTGTTTACACTTCTTCGCAATTCCAGAGGCCATAATACAAAATACGGATGTGGCCATTTTCTTGCGTTCGCCACCGTGAATTGTCTCAAATCCAATTATGGCATCGTTTTCTCGGTTGTACGATAATCCTCTCCGGAGCGACATCTCATCCACTAGAAGGAAACAAAGTTTGTCTCTAGCGCTGACGGGTTTTACCTTCATTTTCAACATGGACACACTTTTAGCACTTGTACCAGGACGTACTTGGAATTGTTTGATCAATGCACGCAGAGTAGAAAGCGAGGGTAATGGTATCAAGGTCCTCATCAGTTGATAGTGGGTCTCTGATGAGCTTACAAGAATGTTCACAGCGAGCCACTTGTGATACATGGTGTATGATCTCTTACCCCTTAATTTGTGCTTGACAAATGCACTGAGATAAGGACCGAGTCTGCCCCTTACACTTATCAGGAAATTGCCTGTGTTTAACCTCCTGTAGAGAACCTTCGATTTCCTCCTGAGCCTGTTTCTAAGTTTTCTTTGAGGAGCTGGTCTGCTGTTTTCAATGGCAATCGCCGTTCCAGAAGGAGAGGCGAACAACCGGCGCTTGCAAGGTACCACTGGAGGACCAGTGTCTTCCAACACGGAACTGCTTCTTTTGCCACACGAATTCTGCAATGAGTTGACGAAAATTAGATTGTTTATTATATTTACTTCCCGAACTTGGAGAAAGTATTTATTGTACACACAAACCAAACTTGAAAGTAATGGAAAGTTAAGGTTTTGAACACAACACATCTAAGTAAAAAGTATGCCACATTTAACATACATGGATGGGAATAACAGTTCTGGTCTATATTCTTTTTCCAAGGTTTATAATATTAAACTGTGAATGAGTTCAAACATCCCTGACGGTATAAAGTGGATAACACTGAGAGATAGGATAGCCCTATTCAATACCCAAGAAAGTCAGCGAGTACCGCGAGCACACCCTTCTAATGAATCAAGCATTGTAAGTGGATGCAATGTGCAAAGAAGCAGTACCTAAATGTATGCATAAATTCAATTCCAAGGACACTAAAGGAATAGGTATAGTTCGGAAATATACTACGAGAATATCAAGTTAACACTTTGACTGCGACTACTAAATATTAAGTTCAATACCAAACTCAAATTGAAAGTTAATTGTAGTAAAATATTCGGAAGATACCAAACATGAACTGGATCGTGTCTTCATTTAGCTTTGATTAAGTATTTATAAAAATTGAATTTGCGACCACTGGTCGGTCAGTAGCATTATAAAAATTACCTCCGTGTACCACCGGAGGCTCACGCCGCAGTCAAAGTGTTAATTATATTATACCCAAAAAAATGACAATTTCTTGATAGATGCATTAAATCTAGGATTGGAATGAACATAGAGGTAAATGAATGTAAGTGAATATGGTATTGACACTGATGGAACTGAGAGAAAGTAGCTCTCACAATAAGTCTACAAATGCTACTGTGTCTTAGAATAATGTGTATGTGATGACGTTTCAGCAATCTTTCGAGCTTTTGCTGATAGCACTCATCCAACGCTGTCCAATTCTGGCTTGTAACTTGAAAAATCTATTTCGCTAAAATTGAAAGACAGTTCAATGAAGTAAAAAATCAGTTTATTTCAACGCGACTAACCTGTGTTGTTACCCTCGACGAAGATGAGCAGCATTGTTTGCTGGAATCACTGGTGACAGGCCTTGAGGTGCCAGGAGTGGCAGGCCTTGAGGTGCCAGAAGTGGGAGATCTTGAGGTGCCAGGAGTGGCAGGTCTTGATTTGCCAGAAGTGGCAGATCTTGAGGTGCCAGGAGTGGCAGGCCTTGAGGTTGAGGTGCCAGGAGTGGCAGGCTTTGAGTTGCCAGGTGTGGTAGCTCTTGAAGTGCCAAGAGTGGCAGCCCTTGAAATGCTAGTAGTGGCAGCCCTTGAAGCACCAAGAGTGACAAGGCACAGAGCACCAAGAGCAGGAGGTACAGTACCAGCGGCTGATGGAGAAATAAGGGAATAAATTGGGAACAGTGATATGGCATCTTAGAAGAAATTGACACATACTACACAATGAGTGGTATTTTCAACAAATTTAATTCTTCCAGAACCTCTACTTCATGTCATTAAATTCTTATTCATTAGCAGAGAAGGCGGTTGAAGGCTCCACCCCATAACATAATATCACAGAACAAGTGGAACGAAGCGTCTAGCATACAAGAAAGCATCTCAGTACAAACAAGAAAAAAACCCTACCTCACTACCAGCTCAGCCCCTGACATTCTCTCTCATGAAATACTACTTCCAATAGATACTAAAGCTTTATCCCACTCATTGGCAAATCATCCAGTGTAAGGGATCCTTCATAATGTAAAACAGGCAAGGCTTATGCTTAAATCAAAGTTCTGCTGCACTGTAGGGGTACATAAAGAATTAAACACTGAGGTACAGAGGAGGCCCATTAAAAACTGGAGGAGCTCATCTAATTAACACACTAACTGCAATGGGTTAAACTGAAGTTCAATGTTTAATTCAAATTCAAAGTCAATTGTGATAATCAACTTTGCAAATAGCAAACATTACCTGGATTGAGCCTTTATTTAGCTGACAAGTATTATTACAAATTGAGATAGTGACTCCAGGTGGGTCAGGAGCTCTATGAAAATCACTCAAGTGACCACCGGTGGGTCACTTCACACGAAATGTGTTGACAACAAAACCAATTTTTGCCAAACAAAACTAACATGTCAGTACAAACACTGCACTAGTTATTTCTAATTCATGAATCTCCTCAGTTAACTCAGGGTTGCAATTCAGGTCATATCAAGTAACTTTGGTGTTGGTAACTACATTTTTTGAACATTTCAATTATTTTCCTTAATTTAACACTAAATTGAAAATGGAAAAAGATTGCCAGTAACATTTTACCCCTTGTATTATGTATGAAATCATTTCCAATTCAATGTTGAAGTTTGTTTCCCTACAAAAAATTTGCTTTGCTATGTTTCTTTGAGTGTTATAATGAATTGTGTAGCATTCATTTCCTGGATAAATGCTACACACTTTTAAACATGTGTGAATACCATTCACTAAAGCATTTAGAATGTACTACCCTTTCTTTGCGTACACTAAGGCTTCATAAGTGACAGCCGTTCACTTTCTAAATTGGTGTAAATTGAGCTTATTTGCTTCAATTATCATGTGGGATGAATATTTCTTCAAGTGGCCTTGACTTTTTCAAAATTTCACTACATAAAACTCAATTTGAACATTCTTATCTTTCATTTCAGTATTCCTCAATTGAATTGGGGAATCATCATTTAAATTGTAAACTTACTTATGTTAGGAGTGGCAGGCAATACAGCACCAGGCCTCACTGCAACACAAGGTGTGGCAGGCCTTGATGCCTCAGGAGTACCTGGGCTTGGAGCACCACGAGCAGGAGATACAGTACCAGCAGCTGATGGAGAAATAAGGACATAAATTGGGAATAGTGCTACAGCATCTTGAATAAAATTGATGCACACTACACAAAGAGTGATACTTCACTCAACCTTAATTTTTCTTGAACTTCTACCTCATAGCATTGACTAGTAATACTTCAGTTGAAAATAAGTCTGTGTATGGCTCCACCACCATAACTTTGTTTTGCAGAGCAAGTGAGAGGGAATGAGTAATATACTCAAAGAGCTAAGTACCATTCAATATTAATCCCCACAAATAAAAGTCATTAAGACCCTGTTCTCAACTCAAATTTACATTAGACTCATTTCATAAGGTGCTCCCAACTGTCCCGACATGGTGTCTCAAATTACCTGTGGTTACTAGACAGACTGCATTTTATTCAGAGTAAAAAATGTCTGACAATGGAGATGTATAATTTAGGGATATGCAACCCTCAGGTATGGCAGGCCACTATACAAACCACCCTACATGACTATCTCAATCTAGGGTAAATCTGAAGGATATGTCGGTTATCGATTTTCCACTTTATGATGTCTGAACCTAATTAATTGAATCAAAATAAACAAGTTTTCTTCTATGCACTTTTTTGTCTCAAATGAGTATTTTACGATTTATAGCGGAAAGTTTAGTTTTGTCTATGATGACGAATGCGCTCGAATTAACAGCTACACATCGATTTTCGAAGTTTTGTTGCTTGAATCATGGTAATAACATCAAAATAAACAACTTTCCTTCTATACACTTTTTTCGTCAAATGAGTATTTAACGAGGTTTCGTTAAATTGGTTTCGTCTTTGATGACGATCGCACTGGAAGCGAGTGCGCATTGCAGTGTTGCTGTCTGACGTTCTCCTTGAATTACTTGCCGCTTCAAACACTGGAGTTGCGGCAAGTCATTTACCGCTATAACTAATAATATACTCATTTGAGACGGAAAGTGCATAGAAGAAAACTTGTTTATTTCGATCTAATTAGCCATGTGAAGGCATCAAAATTTACAAAATCGATAACTGACATATCCTTCAGACTTACCCAATCTAGTCAGTGTTTTAAACTTCAGGCTTGTATAAGAAAATTTTTTATAGCATCTGCATTATTTAAATTACAATCCTGATATAAGTCCAGCCAGACAAATCATACCATAATCATCTTCCACACATCTGTCACATCACACATTCTCTCCATACCACTCGAATACATTCGCGAAGGTCTCCCTCTCCTCATACTTACTATGTACAATCCATGGACAGAGTGTTCAATGGTATTTTTAACTCCCCTATCACATTACTTACCTAATCTACTATTATACATTCCACCTCAACATGTGTCTATTCTCACTAAATGATTACAACATACAGCAAAAAAGAGTTGGCTTACAAAACTAACATGATACAACATTCCACACTCAGGCACATTCTTTCCAACATGCAGACTTTTGCACCACGCTAAGCATCCACTAGTACAATCCAAACACTTTAGTGTGCCTTCATCTTTTTTTCTGGTCCCTATACTCATTCCATGGACTGTGTCATTCACCCTCTGTAACTCTCATGTCATCTAAACATTTTTGGTATTTTACATTGTGTCTCGCTTACAGTCTTCCTTCTCATTTGCTCTTTCTTTATGTCACTTGTAAACTACCTGGCATCCACTGTACTTCTTCTGCATCTCATTTTTTTCAATAATTTGTTTTGCTATATCATACTGGATGTGCTATATCATACTGATTTTGTTCATCATACTGATGCTATATCATACTGATTTTGTTCCAAGGGGAACAAAATATGGTTTACATGTGTTGAAGTTAAATTCCATACATACTTTCATGCTGCAAAATTGTAGATTTTTTGCAACAAGACAAAATTTCAACCAATAAATGCAGAATTTTTTGTACTTTTTCAAGCAACAAAAGCTCCATCACTTTCCAATGTAAAAAAGGATTCTGGTCTCCTTAAACTCTTAATTAACAAGAATAGAATTTTGAATATTTAAATTGAAAAAAGGTATATGTTCAAAATTTTCAGCACTTTTGGAAGAACACACATTTTGGGCAGAAATCAAGTTTAGACTAGAACTTGAATTATGCTTTCTATTTTTATCGACAAATCATTTCTGCATCAACTGAAAGTAGAATAAAGTTTCTACAGAGAGTGACAGAGCCTTTGAAGATCTTAATATCAATAACTTACAAACAGAGAGAAGGGCCATTGGAAAATTACAAAAAATAATCTTGCAATACCTGTAGCTTATTCAATGAATGCATACACCTTGTATGGCTCAGGGTATGTTGGTTCCTTGAGTACCCATACCATTTTCAGAACACAGCCAGAAATGACAAAATGCCATAAATAGGTTCTTTTTACCCCTTCAGCTGCAAATTAATCATATGAATTGAAAACTATTATTAAAGTAAATCAACCCATTACCCAGCTTCTAGCCCCTGTATCTTGTAAACTGTTGTACTGATCCAAATGAATTTTTTTTAATTATTATTATGTAAATTTCCCATTCACAATGTGAACAATTTTTATCTCAATAAGTTTTATTCATTTGAACTGGATTTTTATTCATTCCATTTTAGTCGAATCGTAATTTGAGATTGGAGTTCATAATAATTGAGATTCCATGTAGTCTACTCTGTAATATTTTGTTCATAAAATCCTATAAATCCTGTATCTGGACCTTGAATTAACCAAGAAGAAACCTATATAAACTATGTAAATTTTGTATGGTCACCTTTGGTGGTCAACTCTGCATGACCACTTTTGTGAACAACTCTGTCTGATCACTGTTCATAGTATTAAAGGTGATCTTTGAAAGTGACTAGCTGTAGGATGGAAAGCTGACTTATTCAAAACCTAATCATATATTTGAATGCTGTGTTAGGTCAAAGTAGGCATGCTACTATTTACCTACTAAACTACAGAAGCCTGCGTGATGTTCTTTTAATTATAATGAGGCAATGAGCAGTAGGAGTAAATTTTAAAGACAAACAAATTATTTGAAATACATTATTCATGCTCATGGAGTGCAATCAAGATATCTCATTGACTACTTCACACAATAGCAATATGTAAATTATTTCAAACATCATATAAGTTCCAAGCAAACTGAAAGAACTTACACAAAAATACATAGAATTATTCAAAGTTTTCAACCATCACTTATTCAAAAAAACTACTCATGATAGATTTTGATTGTGTTAGTTAAATGTCAATAAGAAACAAACAGTTACTCGCAATACAAAATTACAGCCAATTTGAGACAATTTAAATCAGCATTTATTTATCTACTGAAACATTGTTTATAAATGAGCATTTGCATCTAAATCTTGTATAAAAAGCATACTATTTATTTTCTTAACGTAAATTAAATTTTTGGGTTTTCTACTGCTTTCTTCATTTCAGCTAAAGCCACAAATAATATTTATTACTAGGCCCCTATGTTTTTGATAAAAAATTGAAGCACATACAACTTCTACTCTTCATTAACACAGTGCTATTACAGGTCAATCAAACAGCCGTTCATTTTTTGAAATCAAGGGTTTTAGGAGACTCATCAATTAGTGAAACTTTGATTTACTGTGTTAACTTGGAATAAACCTTAAAACAAAAAGTTTTACATTACCTTGGTCTTGCACAGCTCTTTTTGGAACTGCTGAAGATTTCAATAACTTTCTCGCATTTCTGAATGGAGACAACATGAATTTATAATCTGAACGACAGAAATGCTCAGAACACACAAAAGCCCTCTGAGGTATTTTGGATTTCTCATCCATCTTCAACGTTGCATCTCCACATGCTGCAATCCACTTGTCGTAATTTCCTTTTGGAAAGTGGAAAAACGACAAATCAAGACATTGACGGATATCATTACCACAATTTATCATTAAGCACTTTTTCAAGCGTATGTAAGGAGCCATTTCTGCTGCAATCTTCCTTACACCTCTGTCACAGGCTCACAGCCGACTTCACATTCAAACAGTCACGTGACAATTTCTTGGCTCCGTCATTGGCCAATTGGTACCATTGTCTACAGATTTCAAACTCACTTAGTGATAAGTTGCGGATCTTCTTGTATATGATCTGTGACTGAGTGCAGCGCCTGTGTTGCATGAGGCAGGGCGGCGGCGAATCGCTAGCTGGGCAATCGCTCGGATGCCCGCCTGAAGCGCACGTAGCTGCTGCACAGAGGGGCGGTGAGGCGCTTGACGCCCGTGTGACGCCCGTGTGACGCCCCTAGTGTAAACGGGCCTTTAGACGTGCGGAGTTTTCAACGTCAGTTGACTACTGGTGCAAACATGAAACCACGCTGTCAGGCTATTGTCAAAAATGCCGACTTGTGCTTATATAATTTAACCGGAGGGAAAATAATTTTCCTCGCATAACTAAGCTCTCGTATCACAGATACTTGAGTAGCCTACTTCCATCACGATCCTCAAAATTTAAGAAGAAAAAGAAATACTTGAAATGAAAAACTAAGAAGACAGTTTTTCAGAAGAAAAGCAAAAGAAAAATTTCAACAGCCAGAAATTCTTCGGCTCTAAAACTTCAAAGCTTGATTTTTACATCGGCTTAAAGTTCAACTGCTGGAAAATAATTCGCCTCCTGAAAACCTGTGTGCAAGCCCCAACTAATAAATTAAGTCACCAAAACCTGATTTTCCATTTTCCCTGAAGATATCAGGAAGATCCTTCCGGGATAAGAAGACTCTGAAATTTCGGCTCCCAAGAAGGACCAATCTAGTTTTCAACCGGGCTGAAACAGGACTAGCCCACCTAAATAATCAATTCGCTGGCTCCGAAGAAGGACCAGCAAAAATTGCAACTATCTACAAATTGGCACCCAAAGAGGATATTGCCAAAACCAAATATCTAACAATTTGGCGCCCAATGTGGATACGCCACAACCAACTATTCAACAAAATGGCGCCCGAACTCAGCGACCCGAACTCTGGAGAGCTGCATCTAGAGAAGGAATTTGAATCCTGAAAACCCAAGGAAAATAACAAAAATACAGGGACTACGAATCCTGAAAGCTAAGAAAAACTAAAACGATACAGAAGGACTACGAATCCTGAAAGCTAAGAAAAACTAAAACGAAACAGAAGGACTACGAATCCTGAAAACTAAGAAAAACTAAAATAAAATGAAGAAGGTCTTGGAATCCTGACAACCAAAAATAACAAAAATATAAAGGAACTTCGACTTCCTGAAGCAAAATAAAAATAAAAATTATTACCTACGAACGGGAAGCCAGTACCGACGAACGGGAAACTGTTACCGCCGATCGGGAAACTATTACCAACGAACGGGAAATTATTACCGCCGAACGGGAAGCCAGTACCGACGAACCGGAAACTATTACCGCCGATCGGGAAACTACTACTGCCGAGCGGGAAACAATTACCAAAAACTTAATGGCTTGTCAGCCCAAAAACTCAATGGCTTGTTAGCCCAAAAACTCAATGGCTTCTCAGCCCAAAAACTCAATGGCTTCTCAGCCCAAAAACTCAATGGCTTCTCAGCCCAAAAACTCAATGGCTTCTCAGCCCAAAAACTCAATGGCTTCTCAGCCCAAAAACTCAATGGCTTCTCAGCCCAAAAACTCAATGGCTTCTCAGCCCAAAAACTCAATGGCTTCTCAGCCCAAAAACTCAATGGCTTCTCAGCCCAAAAACTCAATGGCTTCTCAGCCCAAAAACTCAATGGCTTCTCAGCTCAAAAACTTAATGGCTTGTCAGCCCAAAAACTCTATGGCTTCTCAGCCCAAAAACTCTATGGCTTCTCAGCCCAAAAACTCAATGGCGACCAGATCAACGATCAAGCAAGGCCCAGACCAGTGATCCACGATGACGACCAGATCAGCGAGCGATCACAATGGCGACTAGATCAACGATCAAACATGGCGCCCTGATCAGCGAGCGATCAAGCATTGGTCAACTAGATCAACGATCAACAATGGCGACCATCGACTATATCTGCAACAAGCTGATTAACTAAACCCACGACTTAAACGATGGGCGTTATACTTCAGCCTCTTCCAATTTAAATCGAAACGTATTCTGGGAGCGGAGAACCATCTCGCCGACTACTTATCCCGCACTCCCAACCAACCAGAACTGGATTCAGCCTCTTCAGAAAAGAAGGACAAGACTGTTCCTGCGCTGTTTTAGGATGAGTTATTCTTAAATTAGTTAGACGATTATATGTGCCATTACATTCATTTATATTCTAAAAAGCACAGTCGACATCTGGCTTAGTAGCATGTTCGCGACATTACTTGCAGTAATGTCTTCTCAGTAAGGGCGTGTCAGGCTATTGTCAAAAATGCCGACTTGTGCTTATATAATTGAACCGGAGGGAAAATAATTTTCCTCGCATAACTAAGCTCTCGTATCACAGATACTTGAGTAGCCTACTTCCATCACGATCCTCAAAATTTAAGAAGAAAAAGAAATACTTGAGAAGAAAAACTTCAATCGCAAAACTAAGAAGAAAACTTGAATGGAAATACGAAAACGAAAACTCCTTAGCCAGAATTCATTCGCCTCTAAAAACTTCAAAGCTTGATTAGCTCGCAGCTCGCAGCTCGAATTTCAATTCGGCTCTTAACCTTCGAAGCCTGTATTACCAGCGCGAAAAACTTAGCTTGATTCGTCTCGACTCAAATTTCGGAAGCTTGAAAAACCAGCTCAAATCTTCAAACCTTGTAACCAGATCGGACACCGAAAATTACTGAATAAAATTCGCAACTTGGAAACTGTTGAAAAGCCCTCGCCTTAATAAAATATATACTCAGCAACTGACTTCTCTCATATCCCTGAAAAATCAGGAAGGTTCTTCGGAATAAAAGCCTTGGAACTTACGGCCCTCAGAACCCTAAAATAGGGAAACTATTTAACAATTTGGCGCCCAATGTGGATACGCCTCACCAACTATTTAACACACGCCCATGAGAGTAACTGCGTGCGCAACTGCAGCTGATGCTTTTACACGTAGTTACCGCTTGCAGTCAACGTAGTGAAGGAAGCAGCTACAATGTAGACCAACTCTTGGTTGCCACAGATCTATTTTACAAGAGCTAAGTAGTGATGAGAGATTATTGTGAAAGGATATATGGCTTTAAGTACCTATGTTTCAGTAACTTCTCCACAAAGTGACAAAAAATTCAAAAAGATGATGCACTCCAACTCCATCCCACCTGGAGCTGGATTGGGAAGCTACAATATCGAAGATAAAATCTTCAAAAAAATTGAGAAGATTGTCGGCCATAGGTTTGGTTAGTACACGTCGTCAGTACCAGAGATTTTATTGCTTCCACTGAATAATTTGGGAGACTCGGAAGTTTTCCAATACGCATCATCTCTAGAGTTTATATTTTTATATTCTTCCAATTTAGTATTTAATAAACATGCGAAATCTTAGTACATCTCAATTAATATCACAACATAATCTATTGAGAACACATCGTGTACACTCACCAATAATTGTCCGCACAGCACTTGCCGCCGTATTAACACCGGCAATCTTGCAGCTGCAGTCAATAGAATCAAGACATGCTTGATCGTGGATGTTGACTACAGGTCGGTCGTGAGTAGTCAAAAAGTGGGCGGGGCGCTGAGCAAATAGGCGGCGCTCAGTTCACGTGTAGTCAACTGACGTTGAAAACTCCGCACGTGTAAAATGGCCTTTAGAATACCTCCTTTGGGGTCATATCAAAGACCACGTATTCCGTTCAAACTCACCAACTCGAGAAGACATCGAGAAAGAAGTTCTGGAAGTGAGCAGCGAGGAAGTGAGCTCAATCAGCAGCGAGGTCCTTCAGGGCGTCATCAGAAATTTAACTGGCCGCATCAAGAAATTTATCCCGGCTCGTGGCCTGCATTCTCTATCATAGGTCGAGCGAAGTAAAATAAGAATGGAAAATTAACTCTTGGTCTTTCCAGTAATACCAGTTATTTCCCAATTCTGTCCGTGAAAAACGTTATAGCAATTTTAAAAGGTATACATTTTTAGTACCTAAGCTGAATAGAGACTAGTGAGCTTATGAATTTCTTCTAATTCAGTCTCAAGATCATAAAATATAGATTGACCCAATCGTCTCTAAGGTGACTAAAGTCAATGAATTAGTGAAATGAACACACAGCACCCATCTTTAAAGCATTATAGAGGAGTTTAACTATACACTACACGCTAATTCGTAGACAACTTTTAGCGAGGGGATTAGATTCAATAAAATGTTAGGTTAAGCCTCCCTAGCCGCTAAAAAAGAATTCTGAAGAGAGATAGGAATACGGCACTATTTACTATGGAGATAATGGAACGCGGAATCTATGCAGAAGGGGCGTAGAAACAGTATGTCGAGAAAGAAGTTTATGAAGTCGAAGTTTATGAAGAAGTTTATGTCGAGAAAGTTGAAGAAGAAAATTGCAGGTGTTTAAAACAGGACAGCAGTGAACCGAAAAAGGTGGTCCTTGATATAATAAAATATATTTTATTTAAAAAAGAAGGCATACATAACTCTCAGCTCGGGCCCTCACACATTCTCCCTCTAGGAGCACAAATTCCCATATATATAATAGTTATATCCCCCTGAGGGGGTTAGCGATTGGGCATCTAGACCATGTAATATGCAACACATATACGACACAACTAAGTGTTAAATTCTTCGCTGAAAATTATGCTTGCATTGGAATACAATACGTTTCGCACTGTACACAAAATCAGAAGAGTATAATTAGGATTATAAGAAATAGCCTATAAGAACATCATCACGCGCCGATTAGACCCTATTAAAAATTATAGGAGTGGCATCGGTGATTCTTGGGAGCGCTCCCAAATATGCATGGTTGTTTCATCCATGCGTCTCCTATGAAGCAACTTCGAAGTGTCCACTTTATAGGCGCGCCTGCGCCTCTGTCCCAACCGGTGGCCACGCATGGCTCAGCATGGAGCACTACCGTCGCGCTCCCAAGGCGCGACCAGTTTCTCCTATTTACCATCGGAGAATCGTGAGAGGCCCAGGATGGCCACCTCTTAATTTGATTTTAAAAAACGGCTGCGCACAGCTGATTTCCCATTAGTCACTCTTTCCAACCGTCACACTGCTCAAACCGATTATAACCAGTTTGCCCTTGAATTACCTTAGTTCTTGCACGATTAATCAATTCACCATAAGCAAACACGCTTTATAGCACAATAAAAATGTACCAGAGTATGTAAATTAAATACATTCTTACTAATGTGCAGAAAATTTCATGGGTGCGTGTTCATTATTAAGCTGACATTAATGGGACATGTTTGTGACGTATAACTTATGCTTTAAGTTTTCGCAACGCAATAACTAAGGTAATTAATGGGCAACCGGCTATATTTGGTTGAGAAGCGTCAACGGTTGAATGTGCAATAATGGGAAATCAGCTGTACGGCAGCCTTGGAGGCGAAAGCCTGCAGGGAACAATATAAATGTACCTTGAAAAGAATATAGCAACAATACCCTAGGGTCGTTGAAAGAATATACTCGTAGCGATATATATAACAAAAACAATTATCTTCCAGCAGATTTTTCATCTGTCATTCCTAAAATTAGAAAGGAAAATAAAATGACTTTACCTTGCCCGAGCTTAATTACACCGGCTATTCATATACACACACTCCCCCACCTATCCCCACACACAAACCCTCCCCACACCCCCCTCCCACACACCTACCCCTATACCCACACACAAACTCCCCCCCCCCCTCTACACAAACACAAATTTGTATCTGAACACATAGTTCATCACCTTCAAGAACGTCCTTCAATTCAAAGGTTGCTGGAGACCGACGAGGGAAAATTCAGGTTTGGTTTCCACATTTTGTTGTTTTTACATTGCTCACATTGAGGTTTTGCCTTCACTACCAGCCCCACCACAACGATGAATCGTCTAAAATATCAATTGACTGAGGTTGTGAAACTAGCAGTGGGGTCCTTGCTCCGTTCATGCTCTTGAAATAATGCCTCTACAGACCAGCATTATACGTCTCTTCCATCTCTTGTTTCTTCTGACACCCTCACGTACTATACACCCTCACGTAATACACACTCGCACTGATATACACTTTAACACTACTTGAAACGTTTTAAATAATAGAGACACGATCCAGACATCTGTCACGCACAACACCAACTTCAAAACTGAGGCGAAAGATGGCAACCGTCATTTCTCTCGAGAATGATGGCAGGCGTTTCACCAAGAGGCCATCTGCACAAGTGGCCTCTGGTAGCAACATGGGAGAACTTGCTCGCGTCGCGCTTATGAGTCGCGCCCTGGAAGTGTCAGAAGGGAAGAGGCGCCTCGGTTCGCTTAATACTCCTTTAATTCTCCGCTGTCTCCTTTAATCAACCATGCTACTCCCTTAATTTTTAATAGGGGAGTAGGCTGGTCGACAAATGAAGTGCAGGATTGTAATAAGCTGCATGGAGTGAAAGTTCATCCAGCCTACGATACGTGTTGGTTTATCAAACTAAAGCGCTCAAATTCGATCTATTATCAAGTAAAATTTAACCATACAACATCGCAGGTCTCTATATGCTCTATGCCCAAATTATATTCGATAAAAAGTCGAACTTAGGCGATTTATTCTGAAAAGCTAGTTCGTATTGTAGGCTAGATGAACTTTCACTCCCAAATGTACCATTGTTACATAAAAAATTTAGTTGACAAATTCAAATCTAAAAACACGACACGCAGAATAGCGAATCGAGAGATGAACTTTTTATACCGACGGAGTAACTTCTTTCACAATATAAACGGTTTGTGAATCCGGCCCAGGACTATACGCACTAAGGTTAATTCCACTTACATGGCATAATTTCGTATCCATGAACATTATGACGGCCGATGATGTAGATTCTGTTATAAATTATCTTCGAACTTCGCTCGCGCAACAAACAATTAGTCCCATTATTTGGTATATGGGGCGCAAAATTAGAGTTATCAATCATTGGGACTAAATTTTTTCCATATAGGTCGATGATTGCTACAACTCATTGAAATTAAGCGCCATCCGTACTTCCCTCCGCTCAACCTCGTATCAATTATGTCACACTTTGGCTCAATACCACAATTTTTTCTAATGGAAACAAACGGAAAATAAAGAAAATAGTTTAAATTAAATCGACAGTTACTTTATCCATTTTATTATTATTTTCCCCTCAAAACAAGGAATTTTTAATGACGATAAGTGCTTGCATATTCATCTAGAGTGATGCTCTAACAGTCAAGTTTGGTTTTCTGAATAAAATCAAGCACAGCCATCAAACATCTTCGTAGGAGTTTAATGACTACTTCCGTTCTTAGAGCGTCAGAACAGATGCAAGAAATGCTTCAACGATACGAAAAATCGAAGTATAAAGTTTAAAAAATTTGGAGGCACTTGGGAATGGCTGACAATTTGTCCGAGTTCATTCCTGCACAAAGCGTCTCTTACGTCAGGTCAAAATTTTGGCAAAAATGTTCCTGCGCGTATTTCACTGAGCTTCACTGTCTGATATGAAATTGCCCTAGAACACTTTAACAAGAGATAGAAATTTATTTTTCGAATCATTTAGAAGATAAACTCTAACACATATGTCAGGCACCATGGATAGAAAAGATCAGTATAGGCTATGAACTATACTACATAATTCAGAAGCTAGACAAAGATATAAAAAAAAATTATTGCCCAGCATAGACTCTTATACATGAGAGGAAATGTTTACTTCCTTTTGCATGCATTTTTAGTTCATCTATATAAATTTTTTCTAGATTTTCTATGACCATTTGCTCATTAGAAAATGAGCAAACTCACCTTCAAACCATTTTATAACACAAAAGGAGATGAATATCTAATTTCATATACGAGGTGAGTTCGGAATGGAAGGGAATCTCTTCTCCAAAAAAGTTTAATAAACAGAATGATCTTGAAAGTGGACCTTTACCAACAGCTTTTTTAAGCCGATCCCAAATCAAAAGTTGGGAAAAACAGCGTCATCACCTATTTCATTGCAGTTTTAAAATTAATTTTAATCTTTTTTCACTGTGCTCCCGCAAGACTACGGAGCTCTCTGTTAGCCGCTCACGTACAATATCATCACGAGTGCGCAATTCGTTCGTGAAGTTCAACTGGACCAAGCATAATTTTATGATGCCAATTGCATCTGTTCATTTATGTTATTTATGCGTAGTCTGAAAATACCCTTGAAGTTCTTGGAACTTCAGATGTCTTCTCATCTTGTAAATTTTATGCGACTCACTTTTCTGAACTAGTGCCTTAAAATTCAAAAAGCCATCTGAGCTTCTGTTTTATAATTTGCAACTAAAATGATTTTGCTGTACTTAAAAAATAAAAAAAACAGCTACTTTGTAGCCTTAGGCCGCGGCCAGACAAACAGCAGTGAATCAGGGCTGAGCAGAGCAGTTTCGGCTCGCTGGTAGCTGCTAGCTTATGCTAGCAAGTTAGGCGGCCAAACAAAGAGCAGTGGCAGTCCTGAGTCCGCAGTAGTTGTAATCTTGGCGCTTAGAAGAGCAGTGCTTTGTGACTGTAGTTACCTCAAATTTAATTTATTAAGTAGCTGTAGAACTGGCAATATTTCATCTAATTATATTTATCTATATATATATATATATATATATATATATATATATATATATATATATATATATTTCTAAGCTACGCATTATGCTGTTAGCATTACAAGTACATCCGTACATCCGTATTTTACTTTTGATCTCCCTTCAATATTGCTATACTCAACGAATTCAATGGCTTTTAATAGTGTTTTACAATTGCTCCAGAAAATTCCTCAAGAAACTAATTGCATGACAAGCAAGTTATGATTGCTAAGAGAATACTACCTTTTAAATACTTGAATCTGAATTATTTTGCAGTGCTTAACGTGTAGATACATTACAGAACAAGGAACTTATTCGTTCAAGCGTATAAAGATATACATTTATGGATATAACAACCCAAATTTCGAATTAATAAATCAATAAACAATTTCGAAGTGTAAAAGGATCTTTTGTATTTGGCTTGCAGAACTACGTTTCAATTTAATTACTATTTTCCCACAGAACTCGATCATCACAATCGTTTTTTTGGAGAAACTAATAGTTTTTTACTCACATGCTTTCAAAGTTATTTTTACCAATGTAATACTGATAAAACGTAAACTTGAATATTTCTGTATCGGCCGTGTGCAGCGCTTCGGGCTAAACTATTACTAAAAAACTATTAGTTGATACATAAAAAATATGTTTGAAGTCAATTTTAGTGCCGTGCGCCTAACACGAAAAACTTAATATAAAATGTTAGGCAGTGGTATGCTTTAAAGTGTAGGTATTCACAAAGAAAATACTTGGAAAACGTTCAGTTTTCGATTTATGAGGTGGAAAGCACCCATATACATATAAATAATAAAACGAGCCCACTTAACACTAACTTCCATGGCGTCTTCTATAAATGACCATTGTTCATTAACATAGTTATGATCGAAGTATGAGATGCATCCCCGATCGCAGGAATAGCTCGCACCGAGGAGATCTGAAGTTCGATACTCTCCCCGTACGAAAGCTAGGGTGCAACTGACTGCTAGCTTCCGAGCGGTGTTTTATCATCCAAGATAAAACGCCGCTGGCGCTTGCTTCAGACAGCGCTGCCCTGCTTTGCTCTGTGCTACTTGTCTGGCCACCCTAATAGGAATACAACTAACATAAAACACCGCGCCGGGTCTGCTCTGCTCTGCCCTGCTCCACTGCTGTTTGTCTGGCCGCGGCCTTAAACAAAATAGGAAAATGTTTACTTCATTCTCTGAATTTGTGTAATAGTTCAAAAAGGTATACACATTTTATAACTTTACCTAGCTAACTTTAGCAAGAATTGTAATTCATCTATCGGTCCAATTCGATATTTGGTTTTTAACGGGTCTATGGAAGCATATATTAGGAGAAAATTTTTTGTACTGAAAATGCTAGAAGACAGTGTAACATCAAGATGACATATTCATAGGTATCTACTTGCAACACATTTAGCACCGACATGATCAGCATTACTTCCAAATAAAGACACACTCACACTATTTTACGTTTATTAGGGCAATGAAAGGAATAAAACTGTCAGTAGTTTCATTTCTTTCCCATTGGGTAAGCAATTTCTCAAAATTACCTCATCTGATTAGACAAGCAGAATAAAAAGGAATTTGGAGTCGCGGATTAATCTCATCCAGTACGAATATCTAGCCTTAGTTCGGCGAGCTGGCTTGTTTGTTTTATTCTGCCAGCGCGCCTATTAGATTTAAGGCTAGATTTAAGAAAATTAGGTTTAGTCACTTTATACTCGTAATATAAAGGTCAGGATATAGGAAGCGATTTCTTGGCACGGCCGTTTCCGATCTTCTTGACGTCTGACGGTAGATGGAAAGTGTACTGTACCGTGCGTGAGCACCAATAACCAGAAATTCGCCGACCTCCAGCCCTGTATTTCCATTGGCGTCAACTGCACATTTAAACGATCTACTCTACCAGACAGCGTAAATTGCTGGGAGCACCATAGGTAATTAATTACCTGCTGGAGGAGCTCGTCTTCAACATTGCTCCGTACTTACCTGCTGGAGGCGCTCGGCTTCAACGCTGCTCCGTACTTACCTGCTGGAGGCGCTCGGCTTCAACGCTGCTCCGTACTTACCTGCTGGAGGCGCTCGGCTTCAACGCTGCTCCGTACTTACCTGCTGGAGGCGCTCGGCTTCAACGCTGCTCCGTACTTACCTGCTGGAGGCGCTCGGCTTCATCGCTGCTCCGTACTTACCTGCTGGAGGCGCTCGGCTTCAACGCTGCTCCGTACCTACCTGCTGGAGGCGCTCGGCTTCAACGCTGCTCCGTACTTACCTGCTGGAGTGGCTCGGCTTCAACGCTGCTCCGTACTTACCTGCTGGAGGCGCTCGGCTTCAACGCTGCTCCGTACTTACCTGCTGGAGGCACTCGGCTTCAACGCTGCTCCGTACTTACCTGCTGGAGGCGCTCGGCTTCAACGCTGCTCCGTACTTACCTGCTGGAGGCACTCGGCTTCATCGCTGCTCCGTACTTACCTGCTGGAGGCGCTCGGCTTCAACGCTGCTCCGTACTTACCTGCTGGAGGCGCTCGGCTTCAACGCTGCTCCGTACTTACCTGCTGGAGGCGCTCGGCTTCAACGCTGCTCCGTACTTACCTGCTGGAGGCGCTCGGCTTCAACGCTGCTCCGTACTTACCTGCTGGAGGCGCTCGGCTTCAACGCTGCTCCGTACTTACCTGCTGGAGGCGCTCGGCTTCAACGCTGCTCCGTACTTACCTGCTGGAGGCGCTCGGCTTTAACGCTGCTCCACTTACCAGACTGGGGACAGGCGGACGTAAATCCACTACCATGGGATCTACTCTTCGGGGTGTTCTGCCTTGAGGTGAGGAAGCTTGCCAGACTTGCCAAAACCCTAAAGTTTCTGAACCCATGCCATTTAGAGTATGGAGATTTCTTTAGGACTGGAACCATTATTTTCCATTCTCTGAGCAATATATTGATGGGTCACATGTTTGATGGTGGCTCTTCAAACAAATTAAATTTAATAACTTTTATTCTCTTTACAGTAAAGTAAGGATCAGGTGCCTTTATATTAGTTATCATTCTTTATTTTCAGCTTAGAGACTCGGGGAAGGATCGGCGAGCGGCTGGCCTGGGCAGTGAGGTGGCTGCTGGCGTAGCGTGCCCCCGACTCGTACCGCTTTCCGCCAAGCTCAAGATCGAACTCAAATCTATAATTAATGCTAACTTGCCTGCTGAAAGCAATATCTATACTGAAACGGCCCTTTTCCTTTATCCTAAGTTATTGCGATCCCATTTTATTTGCAACATCTGATAAAGAAAATAGTAGCAAAAGGAAATGAGGACTAAAATATCCAAGAAAGGGTCATCAGTGTCCCGTCCACTCGGACAATAAAACATTTCAACGGACTTGAACAAAATGATAGGGATAATAATTTCAAGTCTTTCAAAGTAGATAAGATGCTCAGGGCATATTGAAACGAAAAATATTTACCTTGCTCATCCTTAAATCTAATTGTCAATATATCTTCCATAAATTCGCATAATATTAATCCAAGAGAGTTATTTTTTTAACAAAATATTCCGCTAAACTAAACTGTTTCTAAACTTTTAACCATGACGCATTCTTTTCAAATTTTTTATTGGAGTTTTAGTATATTGTATACATCTGTTCAAATTGACTCTGATACTGAATGAGGGGAATGGTTGCATTATTAACAACCATCTGATCGATCCCTACATCCTCCCAGATAGACTCACTGAACTCATTTATTAGACGCTCCTTCATGATGAATTGCCAGAGTTACTGGAAAATGTTCCCTTGGCGAATCGCAGAGAATGTGGTTCCGACTTTATGGTATTCCGGCTCATTTCACGATTGTAGTTAAGCATTTATTGGATGATCGGTACTCAAACCACTGGATTGGTAGTGGCTGATCTATTTCCTGGCCACCATAGTCTCCTCATGACATGGCACTGCTTGACTTTTACCCTTGGGGACACCTAAAGAGTTTAGAGAACGAAACACCAGTTAAGTTCGAATAAGAACTGATCGGTAGGATTATAGACGGTTGTGCGTAGATTAGTGAAACTCCTTGGTATCTTAGAACGGGTTCGACAATCACTCCGCCGGTGCCTCCGCACATGCATCGCAGCTGAAGGGCGTACTTTTGAACATATATGATCTACTATAACTATGTAACGTACTTCAATCCCCATATTCCTGAAAATAAACATCCTGACATTGATTTTTCATTTGTCCGACGACACTATCCGTGGGCATCTTTCCCTTTGTGGTAAAGAGCAGAGTCCGCCAGTGAAGTAATTCGCACGTCGTAAAATTTAACTCAACGGAACTTTTAAACTAGACTTTCGGACATACCCCCATAGAGTAAAAAATCTTCATTTAACTGTTAGGCCTTCGGTTAAATTTTGTTCAAAGGATTCTAGGACACCCTGCATATACTAAAACAACTCTAGCATTGATGCTTCTAAGCTTAAGAATACAAAACAAAGAGAAAATCGACACAAAAAATGATCAAATAAAATTGAACGTTTCGGACAAACAGTCCACCTTCAGCAAAATCTCTGTAAAACAAAATCAAAAGAGGATAAATTAATTCAGTAATGAAGTCTTTCAAAAAGTTGAAAGATTGAAAAACACGAAGAAAAACGGTGAAAAAACGGTAAAAAATGAAAGATAAAGGAAAAACTAAACAACTGAACCATATGTTGGCGACTTGAAGCAGAAATGCACTTTGGGTGCTATTCAGAGTAGGCTTCATTTTGTAAATATACATATACAAGGATTCGAGAATGTGCAGATCTGTTCTGTAAGAGGTACTGGTCAAGATTGTTAAGTCGTTTAGGGAGACCAGAACATTGCATTCTTCTGCATGAGATCTAACAGAGAACACTGGAGGGACCCAAGAAGAAGACCAGTTCTACAACTTCTCCCAGCGTGCTCGGAAACTCTAGTCATCAGGGTACAGAAGGTAGAACCAACGTACCGCGATTCACAACGTAAACAACTGTAGTGGTTGTTCAGAGACGAACGCAGTGAGGATGGCAGTTTGTGTTTGAAACGGAAGAGAGTTAAAAATGTAAAACTATTTACTAGAAACATTTAAATAATGAGTTACGGGAAACTTACTAATAAGGAATTGAACATCATTACTTAGTTTCTGTTGAAGAAATCCATTTCCTCAGTCGGGGACTTAGTATTAATGCTTTGTAAATTTAAGAAACTAGTTAGAAACATCTATATTTTCGAGGACATTCGGTGCAGTGTGCCCTTATCTACAAACCGATAGGTATCCTTTAAGTACGAACGCCTCTTAAACCAACCTCAGAACATCGTGCCTGACAAACCTCATGCAGACACGCTCCAACATCCACAGCGCTAACAACTTGTTTACGCCTTCCTGTGGAGCACTGCTTTCTTTTTCATCTTTAATTTTTCTTTTATTCTAAGAAGCAGTTCTTAGGATGGGCGTTTTCGGTTAGAACCCTCCTGTAACCTGCACTCCGGTTCCGTACGCTTGACGTCGTGGAGAGGGCTTGTGGCTGACGGCCGAGGCATGATGACCGCCGCCACTACGGTTTCGCACCGCGCCTAGACTGCTCCGCACTCAGCTGCTTTTCCGACTTCTCGTCTCCGGGACTACGGAGGCAACCTTGATGAGGAGCCAGTGTCAACTACTGCAGTACAGCGCTTCAGCGGCCGGGCAGTCTGTCATCGACCTTCTCTTCTCGCAGTCTTCACGTGAACTTCGAGGGATTCATTGTGAGGGTACGTTTGAAGATAAGTAGGTGCATTTGTCCCGAACGTTCCTCACTGGCCTACATTTGGCTGTAGTTTCCCTTACTCGGGCCGTACCCTAAATTTAAAGCCGTGACTTAAACGTAAATTATTAAGTCTTCAAAATATTCCAGTTAGAGTGCATTGCCATACCTGTTAACGCAGAATCTTTAACCTATTCACCGCAGCTCTCAATCTTACCACCGTCAAAATATTTACGTTTGTCAAATTTATCTCAACAGGTCACGGTTATTGGCAAAATTGATGTGGGAGGCCGTCGGATGCACCAACTTCCGACTTCTTTACATGCCCAAGAAGTCACCGACGGGCCTGCATTTGAAGACTACCTTTGCTATTATTTATTACAATCATAATTAATTCGCATTTGCATCACTAAATCATTAACCAGCATTGTGTCCTTTTCCCCACTCTGTTTTTTCAATAGGTTCGACGACTGTTCGCCAAAATACGACAACTTTACAAACAAAGCTAATTGAGCACTAGACTGAACAGATTGAAAGTTCTCATAAATTTTTGACAAAAATTTATCAATATGCCTGTCAACAACAGAAGAAAGAAATCCGTTTTTCCAAATAATGTCGTTACAAAACAGATCTGTGCATTCTCGAATCCTTGTATATTTCCAAAAATTAAGCCTACTCTGAACGACACCCAAAGTGCTTTTCCGCTTCAAGTCGTCAACACATAGTTCAGTTGTTCAGTTTTTTCTTCACCTTTTATCGTTTTTGCCGTTTTTTACCGTTGTTGTTCGTGTTTTTCAAAGTTAAATTCAGCGAATCAAATTTTCCTCTTTTGGTTTTGTTTCTCAGAGATTTTGCTGAAGATGGACTGTTTGTCCGAAACGTCAGTTTTATTTGACCATTTTTAATAAAAATTACTTTACGTGTAGCGATTTTCGCCTTGCTTTTTACCCTGTATATATGTGTACGTACATAAGGTATTCACTCTTCGACTACCTAATACTCATGTAGTTCGTTTCAATGTAGGAGTCCATAGAAGTAGATACCTGTCTTAGGAGTAGAATCAACGTGAAGAACGTTAAATATTAAAACATAAAACATCATTAAAAACTTCGCTGCATCAAAAAAAAATGCAAAGATTGCCCGAGTAATCCTCAATAATTGCAGGATAAGTTCAGATTTTGGGACATCCTGTATACGGAAAAAGAACATAAAAAAATAAAAACACTTTATTTCCAATAGAGATAGTACAAAAGTACTATCATTGGTTTTTAAATCTTAAAATTAATTCACTTAGATGATACACAGACGAGTATTGTGATACTCATGTCACTAGTCGAAAATAAATGATTGAGGGCAATGTACTCCAAATCTTGCTTGATCTGTATTTGATAATGCATGTAATGATAATTATAACGTGCTCCCTAGTTAATCTACATTTGATGATACATGTAATGACAATTATAAGAGACAACACATATTCATGGACGATGCATTTTCATTGTGGGTTTAGAACACTTTTGACAATTTACGTATACATGATATAAAACTTCGCAATTCTTGACGCCAGGAAATAATATTAGAATTGTTTGTTTCGGAAGACGTTCAAAAATGTCATTTTAAGGAAGCACGAAAAAAAATAATATACATATATATAATCATGAGGACCACGAAAAATACAAGATTTGTATTTCTGATTGAACAATTTTAAAATAACGGTCATTAGTTGAAAAGCCTTTTATGTAAATATAAATGGATGATTACACAATAAATGTATAGTTTTTTATGTGAATGCTTTACAATAATAAAGAGGTGACGAGTTAGGTAATGTTACAAGTTGAGAGTGAACAGAAAAAAAACATTATTTCTAGTTAAAATGTCAGTTGTCAGTTTAGTACACACATATGTGCATATTTACATGTAAATATATACACATATACATGCACAGACATACCTACGCTCATACATACACCTAACACGTCAGCATACACAAATACATTTCTATGCATCGAGGCAATCACAATATATGCGCGTTCTATAAAAATGCTGCGCGATGTTCTGAAATATAGGATAATGAGCAAAGGAAATTCGTGACAACTCTTTCAGTATGTGTTCCGTAAAATTAACACTCCCTATAGTCGGACTATCATTAAGAATTTGAAGACGAAGAATACAGCACGGATAGGTATCATATTTAATACAATTTAACGAAGCTAAATTTAAAACCTGTTTTTAATTTAGCTTTTGTTTCATATTTTAAATTTTAATTTCAAACATGTTTAATTTGTTTCATGTTCTAAATTTAGCTTCGTTAAATTGTATTAAATATGATACCTATCCGTGCTGTATCCTTCGTCTTTAAATTCTTAATTTTAGTATGTGTTGCTGCTCACAATTTCTATTGAAATATTGTAATGATGTTTTATTAAACATTGTATAGAAAAGATCACTGGTTGATAAGCATCTTATTTATCATTTGTGGGTGATCGCGCAACAAATATATTTATATATATATTTTATAAATGCTGTACAATAATCAAATGAAATGAAGTATTACGTAGTGACACATTCATCTATCTACGCACACATAGCGCGCACATGTACACATATACACAAGTAAGCATGTGCGCAAATATCAGCGTAAACTAATCAGTATAAACTAGCATTCCAATCGAGGGAATCGGAGAAAATATCTTTTATTCTGGCATGAATTTTATAAAATTTCCGTACTAAAAATATTGGCACAAAACAGTCTACCCTAGTCAGAAACATGAAAACGATTGTTCTACAACGGTTCCGTAGTTTACAATATTTCCAGAAGTACGCGTTGCTTTGGTGCGGTTGTTATAATATACTCTTGAGCGTAAGAGATATGATAATTTGCACTACACTATCCTACCAAGAGCATTTTTGGACGTGAAGAAGAAAGAAACATGAATGTCCTATACGGGTGTTAAATTAGGAAAAAAGTCACATTATCTTTGAAATATGGCGCAAAATTTTTGCAATTGATAAACATACATAGGTACCACATTTTACATGTACAAG
The DNA here is from genome assembly GCA_030386875.1 of Morinoia aosen. Taxonomy (NCBI): domain Eukaryota; kingdom Metazoa; phylum Arthropoda; class Malacostraca; order Amphipoda; family Talitridae; genus Morinoia; species Morinoia aosen. The sequence goes on along the minus strand of CM059559.1, from coordinate 37,932,894 downwards.
ACATTTAAGCTTTGGATTGCCTCACAATAATAAAATCAAATGATGTGTTGGGTAGTGTTAGAAGTTGGGAGTGAGAAAAAAGTCTGGTATTTATAGTTTATATACCAGTTGCTAGTCCAGTGCACACAGGTGTATTGTGCACACATGCACACCTATATACGTACACACATATACAAGTAAGCATGCTTGTAAATCCCAGCGTATAGGCGATCAAATCATAATACCTACGCATACTTCAAGACTGTTGTGTGATGTCTTGAATTATAAAGAAAATGAGCAAGGGAGAGTATTAAGCAATGGAGATACCAGGCAAAATGAGATTCGTCAATACGTGTTCAGTATGTTCGGTAACTAAGAATTATCGTTGAGACGAAAGATGACAAATTATTTTGGCTTTAAATTCTCTCGGTCTTTGAGGGATTTCAAACTCAGGGGAAGTTTGTTCCACAGTGAGGCGCCTGATATTGACAGAGCCTTCTGCCCTATGTGAGATGAACGATAGTTGACTGAGACATTTTTGTTTCTGTTCGGCTTTTGGTTGGTTACAGTGGGTGGATGGAAACGCACTATCTCAGCATTGCTCTGCAGAAGATACAAAGAGGAGAATACGTATTGGGCCCTCTGCATGAGGAGCCTTTCTTGAATAGGAATCCAGCCGAGTTTATTAAGGAGAGGGGTTACGTGATCGCTTCTTTTGAAATTTCCGTTGCATACCACTTTGGCTGTGAAGTTTACGCATTTTTGTAAATCCCTTTGAAGGTATGGAGGTAAGTCTTCCCATACTAGGCTGCAGTAGTCAATGCGCGATAACACCAGGGATTGAACGGCTGATAATCTGGATTTTTCGTCTAGTATACTTTTTATATGATGAAAAAAATTTAAAGTCCCGTAGTGTAGAGAAACTTTATGTTTTTCTTCCGCACTTTATGGCAGACTTTTTTTCATTATAAAAGAATCCCGTAAAAATTGAAGTACAATCAAACAAAAACGTCAATGAAAAAAATTTAAATGAAAGGCGCAACCATTCGGTGTACTGTACAATAAAGTTTTCTTCTTCTCGAATACACCGAAGAATAAGCAACCTCTGCAGCGTTTGACATGGCTCCAGGGTCGTTGCCTACCAGCCTTCCACCGCACTTGACCACCTGCAGTTCTCTTCAATTCTGATAAGCCGACCTAAGATTCCCATACTTCTGAGTGTGGCCGGTGTCGTGGCCACTGTCTTCAGATCTCTCCTACATCGATAGGGCCCTAACGGTGCCATGATCGGCAAGACTTTTCTGCCTACCTTCTGCCTCTCTGCGCTTCGCTTCTGCTTCGCCACTCGAGTTCGGCTGATGTAAGTCACCGTAATGGTTAGCTCCACATTTTTACGTTAGTGACGTCAGTTGCAGTTCCAAAAAAACCTGCCTTACTTACCTTAAAATAATTTGGGAGGTTAAATTTCTTGCAATATTGCCATAGCTCAATCTTATTCCTGATATTGATTAGTATAGCAATTCTTACCATTAATTTCGTACTATTCATAAATTTCGTGTTCTAGGTTTAGAGTACTGAAATTAATGTCTGTATATTTAAATACAATACTTAACGTAAGATTTAGCACATTAACCGAGACTTGAATTTGTCTTCATGCAGCTAATCTAGCAATTACTTAATAACTATTTAAGCTGAACGCAGTAGCCCTGCATTATTTTCTGTAGGACTCTCGTTCACCCAATACCTAATTCTCACGTCGCTATTCTTAAATTACTTACGCGGTCTTTCTGACCCGTCAAATTTTGCGGCGTGACTTAACTTTACATTGAATCAATATTTTAATTACTAAATTTTTGAGCAGTCGTTATCGACGCTGTTCCTTCCAATTCCTAAATATTTGTTCTCCCGTGACAGTGATCGTGGCACGGTGCTGGAGGGGTGCTATGGGCGTGTTGGTGTCCCAGCTCTCCCGTCTTCCAGCCCATTCGCGGGATTGAAAATTAGTCATTTATTTACTAAATGAAATAAATTAACCTAAACTTTTGACCATTTCCTATCCCTGCGTCAGTGCCGCGTTTCGTTTTTGTCACGTAGATTTTGTAGCAAGTAGTCTCAACGTGAGATTTGAAGGACATATTTCTATCGAACCAGATACCTAGATTTTTAACTTTTTCTGATGCATTAATTTTATCATTTCCAACTGCGAGAGTAAGATCTGAAGTTTTTTTAATAGCATCATTGGATCCGAAAATAATGCCTAGTGTTTTATTAGCATTTAATTTGAGACCATTTCGGTCGTACCGTGATTTCAGGCTAGTCAGTATAGTTTCGGCTTTAATTTTCGTCTGTGGTATTTCCGATACAGAACTTGTTATTGCAGTTTGAACATCATCTGCATACATTGAGATCCGTGTGTTAGAAGGCATTGGAGGGAAATCATAAACGAAAATAGAAAACAGTTGCGGACCAAGAATGGATCCTTGGGAACACCAAAATGGTTTTGAATGAATGAGGACAGTTTGTCTTCTATGCGGACTGCATGAGATCGATTTGACAAGTAACTTTCAAACCATTGCGTGTCAACTCCCAAGTTCAGTATTTTACGTAGAAGTCAATAATGTTCGACGCTATCGAACGCTTTGGAGAGATCGAGTAGCAGCAAGAGTGTTACATTCTTCTGATCGATGTCAGTGTATATTATTTCAGAGATATTGAACAGAGCATCTTGAGTGCTAGTGTTTCTTCTATAGGCGTATTGATTTCGGTGGAGTAGATTTTACTCGCCCAGGTGAAATGACAGTTGATTTGTCACCACTTTCTACAATATTTTGGACATTAAAAGCAACAGACTGATGGGCCTGTAGTTTGATGCTGTATTTAGGTCACCATTTTTATGAAACGGTCTAATAATGGAGTGTTTCCATTGGTTTGAAAAAATGTTGGTTGCTATTGATGTATTAATAATTATCAGATGAATCCATGGTGCTGTGACTGGGAAACTGTCTTTGATATATTTATTGAAAGCTGATACCATCATGTCCAACTGCCTTTGTGTTTTTTAGTGAGTATAAGATGTTTCTTAACTCCGGTATATCGACAGGACGTGGCTCCTCCTGACATCAGCCCTCGAGAATGCAGTGGGGCATGAATTTTCAATTGACGTTTCACCTGGACTGATACACATCTCACTGAAAACTTGAGCCCCTACTTTTGAAAAAAATGTATTGAAATCCGTGGCTGTTGCTAGGGGATTTTCAAAATTACTTGTACGGTCTAAATTTTTATATGGATCTACCTCACTAATGATTTCCCAAGTTCGTTTCGGGTTATTTTTAGCCGTTATCAGTTCCTGGTGAAAGTGAGTTTGTTTCGCTTAAGTGATTTTCTTTCGAAGAATTTTTTCATGTTCCTTTTATCTTTTGTATAAGGTACTGTTTGATCTATTGTTTTTGTACTCTCGCAGGTTAGCTTTCTTTATTCTGCTCATCTCTTTAATTTCGTCAGTAATCCAAACAGTCCGTTTTGGCTTGTTTTTTTGGTGACGTAAGGTGCGCATTCGTCGAGAGCTGCTGTGAAGTTCTCGTTGAATATGGACACTTGAATGTCAACATCGTCAGATTGCATCATATTCTGGAATTCGGTGGACCTATTGAGTAGTTTTTCTTGAAAGAGTTCCGCAGAATAGTGCCTTTACGAGCGATAAGTCATTAAGCGGTATTTTTGTCATTCCTTTGCAATATTAATTTCACATTCTATGGAGTGGTGATAGGAAATAAAAGGTGATATTACTGTACTAAGTATTGTGGTGGGATTATCTGTGATTGCCAGATCGAGGAGAGTTGCAGAGACTTAAGTGATGCGAGTCGGTTTTTTGACCATTAGTGATAGGCTTAGTTTATACAACAAGAAAATTTTCCATGAAGTTTGGACTCAAACGTGAAACCCTTTGTAAATATATTTTACTTCAACGAAAGAGAAAAATTCAGAGCTGCATGGAGATCTCTCGCAAGTGATGAATATGTCACCTAGGAACGGAAATAACAGATGGCTGCCGCAACGCACTGCGGCAGCGCGTGACCGGACCGGAAAGAGCAAGCAGTCTGCGACCAGAGTTCACGCCGAGAACTAGTCGATATAGCACCGGCATCATCTTTCGTGGTTGACTTCAAGTAAAGGCTCTCATATTATGCTATTAAATCAAATTCACATCGTTTTTTTACCGGCACTTTTACCGTAACATGTGTACTATGTATTGGTGCATATGAGCTCTGCTAGAGTCATACGTACGAGGGTTACACTCAGAGAAATCTTGACACACCCAGGTGTGTCAACCTTGACGCACTCACAGGTCGGGCGAGAATGTAAAGTCACCGCCAGTAAGACAATGAAGTATCGGTTGCCTGTTTAGGGGTTTTGTTGATCCAAATTTTACATTTTCAACAAAATGTTCAATTCATATACCATAACAAGTAAATGTAAGCAAATATATGTCCATTTTTTTCACTTTCTCAGTTAATACGATGAAAAAAGGAAAAAAATAAAGTTATTGCGTACGTTTTTTTCACGCATAAACATATTTGTTCAGTTCATTCCAAGATATAAGATATTCACTTCAGGGGACACGTTTCTTGCGTTTTAGGACTACGTGAACCATTAAGTAAATTACTTATTTGCATACCCGTATAAATTTTTGAAGTTTATCTGCATCAAGATCTTTCTAAAATAAAATATTTAAAATACAAGGTGAAATGTTATCACGCAATTGTATTTCTCACATATCTCAGGAAGTATTTAAAATCTATTTCCCAATTCTGCTACTTGCAACGCAACCAAACCAACCTTTAACAACCGCAAAAACGCGGTAAACGTGTTAATAACTAAAATGCAAGATATTAATGCCGATATACTAGAAGGAAATTATTATGAAAAATTTATAAGGCAACACTTTCGTTTACGACTCAAGCTTGTCGGTGTAATAAATTAACTTACACTTTCCAGCAGAATTATGCAGTTAAATTAGACGTATAATGAAGATAATGAAGGGCTTGGTAGAATGAAAGCTATTAAGAAATAGCGTATGATAATTGCAATTATCTTCAGTTCGCCAATCACTAATCTATTTATCAAGTACTGAAGTGAATAGCTCATTTGTGTTCCTTCCAACTTCGTGAGAGGCAACCGCAGCTCACGCGGATAACCCGCGGCCTCGCCACCATGCATGCATGCATGCATGCAATGGCATGATTATTTAGTATCGGTCTGCTTGTCATTGCGGGCAGTCACGCGTGCATGTGTAATCCGCGAAGCACCCATATCCAGCGTACTTTTCGTAAGAAAGTGGTGTCCACTATCTTAGTGGTCTCATTCAAGACCCGAGTGATTTGTTTGGTGTATATTGAAAGCCACATGTACTTGTGCACCTGTTAAAACATATTGCATTCAATTTCGTAGCAGTGAAACAGCTAAAGTGGCATCTTCATTTCTGCCGCCATGATTTTTGTACCCGGGCTACCTAACTAGTTCGTTCACTTCATGATGATAACCTGAAAGTCATTCGTTCTAAAGCCTGTTTAATGTTTTGATTTTATTTCATGTGTAAAGAGGATATGTATTTGAGCGTCAAATGTGATTTTTCATGTATCAGCCGAGATACGGGCTTGTGGGTTGATAGATTACAGGTGACTCATCTTAAGCGTCTTTATGCGACCTTGGCGTTCAAGTTCGCATCCTCGACGATTCGAATTTCTTGATTGTTTTCGGAAGGAATAGAGTAATAATTTATGTTGGCGTATAAATAAATGGGTTTGAATTACTGGTTATTAATTTGTAATGATGCAAACGTGTAAAGAAGTAATTAATTAGAATGAAAAGCAACAGGGATGAAATACAAAACCATGTGTTACAGTTTCATGTGTGTGGGACATGGATTACCTTTTGCAGTCAAAATCATGTTATTATGTTAAAAGGTAATGAATGAATAATCAGTAACAGTATTATGATTAGATAAAATCAGATATGATATGATTATTTTACTGAAAATTATCATTGATATGAAAATTCATTTAAACGCAGCCACGGTATATGTCTCTTGCTTTGGGAAATTCATTTATCCAATCATGCGCATGAAATTTCAAGTTCAATATTACATTCAACAATGGCCATATGTTAAAAAAATAGCTTTGAAGAAAACCAAACAAGCAGGTATAAAACTATATTACCTGATTTTTTTGGACTAGGCTAAAGTTATTAGTCACACTAAGAGAACCTGGTGAAACCATGAATGTAATTCTTTTACAATTATTATTGGCTTTAGCCTTACTGTTGGATAGCCTAACTTTTTTCTTTTTGCTTGCTTTTCACTAAGACCTTACTTGATGCTCATTTGGTATGTTCTTTTTCAAAAATATATCCTAATTTGTTTTAAAAGTTTTTGATATTTTTCAGCATTTGAAAATGAATTACAAACAGTGTTCCCTCTATTCTTGTAAGTCCAGATTTATAGCTTCACTTGAATATTATTAAACTAAACAGATCATTGGCCCAGTAATGGCTTGATAAAATTATTCTCAGTTCCTTCAACTTGTGCTCGGAGTGAGCCTTCTCCATTAACCAGTGGTTGTGAGTTCACTCAATCAAGGACAAAACTCATGTAAGTACTACTGCTCATTATATTATTAGTGCTTTAATTTTCTCTGCATGAAATTCTTATTATAATTGATTAATTGATTAGCCTATATTAATTATTAGGTTATTAACTTGTAAATGGTACATAAATTATTGAAAATAGTTTTTCTTCTAATTCAATTCCATTAGAGTTTACTGATTAGTAGGTAATGGAAAGAAAGGCTTTAACTTAAGCGTAATATGGGACATAAACATAATCAAGTATTTTGGTTGCACGTGAAAGTACTTCTATTAATTTTCTGTAGTTTGATGTTTTGTACAGGTTATTGTTAATGTAAATATCTATAAATAATGACTTTATAGCAGGCCTCTCCAGAATATATACCTACAGAATAGGATATGAGAAGACTGTCCTCAGAAAAGTTTGTTATAATGAAACTCAAACTTCCAACTCAAAAGTGCTTGATAATCAATGAAAATTTAAATCTTTGTTACAGTCTACAATTCTTTTTAACATGTTCAGGCTACAGAGGATTTTGGTAAAATGAAGAAAAGTAGAATTAACTTCTTTGTTATCTTTAAAATAAATGTTTTGACTTACTGCAAGATATGTGACAGCCAAGTTCAGACTGTATATATGTATAGATAATCAAAGCAACAGATATGCTGAACATGGAGTTGCCAGTTTGCTTAAGCAATTCATAATTCATGATTGGAAATTCTTGAAACTAAAATAGATCCAATCAGAAGTTGATTTTGATAAGAAGATGTTGATTGCAATTATGTTTTCTATACAAATAAATGAAGAATGAACATAGTTTAAAGTATAATAGCTTGAATAGGTATGTTAGAAGAAGTACTTTAATATAAATTTCTAACCAATAATTATGTCTGACAATGTAAAGTTACTGTCTACATTTCCATGTTCCAGAGTAACTGGAATTAACTAATCGTAAAAATTCGTAAATTTTACCGTTGGGTTTCAGCACGTATGTTTCGCGAATTCCGCACACAGCGAAGGCGGGCGAGCATTGACGTTCGTCCACAAAATGAAAATTTTGGCTATCGGATGTTTCACATTGTGATGATGAAAATAAAACACAATAATAATTGTTAGACGAAAACTCTCTAGGTGAGGAAAAAAATCATGCGAGAGTATATTTTTTGTCTTTCTTGAATAATAACATGACCTTAATTTTTTCAGATATGCATTGAATTCGTGGGAATCACTGAGATGAATATCATCGATGCAATGCGAGGTAATCTCCTGGAAATATGCAGCTGGAATACTTCAAGTGTCTCGTGAGGTGTCCATACCTCGCCCTGTGAAGACAAGTAAAAAGGTAAGAACTTCATTCTCTTGTTATTTTAGCAGTTTTTGTCCCTCAATTATTAAGAAAAAATGAAAATGAAACATTTGTCTTCTAAAGGCAGTTGTTAAAATAGTCCAAGCCAACGCAAGAATGAAGGCAAAAATTTCATTTGAAAAAAGTGAAAATAATTTGTTGTCATTTCATAATTATTCCTTCATTGTAGAGTTGGCGTGCAGAGTGAAAATTAAATTACTTACACTAATGAAGGAATCCTGGATTTAAATATTTTTTAACGAATATTGACCTAATGTTAAATCATAACAAGTAATTACCCATCAAGTCAGTCTTCATATGGAAGATATTAGAGATATGAATTTTTAGAAAAATAAGTATTTAAACCCATCATGTTCGTACTACAATGCGAGGAAATTTTTTCAAACCCTACGTTATTACTGAAAATGTAGTCGAACGTTATTCTAATAAGCATATCATGGATGCTAATGAACTTACAAACGACCAAGCAAGCATTTAAACAAACTAAATAATAAAAGTTTTATTGTATTCAGGTCAAATTTCTTAAGATTATAAGTGACACACGTACTAAAATTTTTCTTTTTCACCCAGGAGCCATTACCGATGACCATCTTCGACGGTCCAAACATTTGGCTCCAGCCACATGCGAGAGACTTGTGGCAGAAGGAGGAGAGGTCTGCGCTTTTGAAGGACGCTGACATAGCAGTCGAGGGTGGAAGTTGCTACGGTTTCGATTGCTGCCATCCTAAATGATGCTGCGCGACTTTCCATAAGATAAAACTCAAGTAAGTGACAATTAGGTCTCGTCTTCAGACTACACCTTTTCACTTCAAATTAATCCAAGTCAAATTCGAATTAATCCAAGTCATGTTTGAATAATCCAAGCCTACTTCAAATTAATTCAAGTCAAGTTCAGTTTAATTCAAGTCAAACTCCATTTGATCCAAGCCAAAGTTAAATTAATCCAAGTGAAATTCAAATTGATATAACCCTAAGTTGGAGTCGAAGTCATTAGCTGTACAACTGTGATTAAATACTTGTTCAGAAAATTTAGGTATTGACTACCCAGTTCTTAATTCAAGGTACACTCCGCATTATACTCCGTCTCACGAAGATAGTGAAATTCACAGTACTCATGTCCCCAACAAACTTACCTATTTAGTATAAAGTCTTAATTATTTAAACAGTCTCCTTTGTATCATTCATGAACAAAGAATTAAAATTTCATTATAAAGCAGAACTTCCCTTTCTAGTTCCAGGTTGCGTTTATCAGCTGATCTCTTAGCAGGTCAAACAATTCACAGCATAAGTTGTAGGAGGCTTTATAAAGGCAATAGGATACTGCTGGGTTACCTCATCTATTGATAGGCTTTTGAGACTTCTTTCGCGACCACCTTGATTTTTAGTTTCCATATCCTCTTCGTTCACTTTCATGCCATTTCTTTTTCTATTGCAATACTTACCTGCTGTTTTATTGTGCAGGGTACCCTTGGTGGGAATCACTTCGTGCATAAGTTCAATGTTTCTTAACAGTCGATACTAAATGTATGTCTCCTCAGGGGGATACAGCTGTTGTATCTATGGGAATTAGCGCTCCCAAGGGGACAATATGAGGGCCCGAGCTGAGAGTTAGCTAAGTAGACTTCTTTTTTTGTTGGAATAGAATAGGTTTTTGTTTTGTTACGGACCATCTTTTTTCGGTTCACTGCTATCCTGTTTTTCACCACCTACTACTTTCTTCTTGAACTTTGATCTTGTTTCATGAACTTCTCTCTCATCTTACTGTTTCTGTGCCTTTTCTGCATAGATTCTACGTTCCCTCAACTCCAAACTAGATGGTGCCTTCTTCCTTCCTCTCTTTGGATTGCCTTTGTTGCGGATAGGGAGGTTAAACTAACTAATAATCTAATCTACTAAATGTTTGTCTCTTCTCCTTGCTCTCTTTGGATCGCGTATGTTGTGGTTAAGAGAATCTTAATATTAAGCTTACGAATAAATTATTAATGAAAATTAATAACTGAACTTCGGAAAGACCACGAATCTGACCCTACAGATTAATCACACTGTTATGAAGTTGTGTCCACCTATCCCATAGATGCTCATCAAAGCAACAGTTTTACTAACATCATGTAAAAAATGTGTTAAATTTGTTGATAAACATTCATTGCATGTATTCTTACTTGAGCAGAACAGGCTAGCAGGATCCGGTGCCCGTAACTCGACCAGTCGACAACCTCGTCCAGCGACAACGACAACCTCGTCCAGTCCTCACCTCCACCAAATGATCTCGGTATCGCTGCCAGTGGCCGTCAACACATCCGAGTCATGGCCATTTGACATAGCTTAAGGTTGCGGTGTGGAATTTTAGTTTGGTGTAAAAAATTTTCGTTTAAACTCGTATTGAGTTCCAAAGGAACACGCCTACTTTACAGTGAATGAGAATTTCATTTGTGCGATGATAAGCAATAGGAAATTATTTCACCGTTTCAGAATAGAGAGAATGTTTCCTAATGTTGCATGAGACCATTTTTCGTTAACTTGAAGTGAATATGATACTAAAAGGATTATTGTAGCTTTTCGCTTGTTCATACATTCTCTAATTTATGTAGAAATATCCGTACTATTGTAAAAAAATTAATGGTCACTACACCTTTTTCAGTTCAAATTAATCCAAGTCAAGTTCAAATTAATCAAAGTCAAGTTCAAATTATTCCAAGTCAAGGTCAATTTAATCCATGTCAAGGTCAAATTAATCCAAGTCAAGGTTAAATTAATCCAAGTCAAGTTCAAATTAATTCAAGTAACAATCGAATTAATCCAACCCTCAGTTAAGTTAAAAAATGATACCATCACTTGTTAATTTCAGCGTTTTTGTGTTATACATATATGGGTCTATTAGATGTGATGAGCAAGACAGGTTTCGAGGTTTTAGTCACACTCGAATATATTTATATACGTGAAATTTTACTTTATCACATGCATGAAATCATATACGCAAATACAAAAGATTATCATTGGACGATATGTAGATTTAATCTTCAAAAGGAATATTGAAATGTGATTCACTGAGTACGAATGTACGATTCCGTTTGATTACTATTCAAAGGAGTACATTACTACACTGATACATTCATGCTTTAGCAATGAAAATATTGCCATCCATTCTAATTCCGTGTTAGTCAATGTGGAGAAATGTAGGATCCACTCACAATACACAATAATAATAATAATACAAAAGCAATATTTCTAGCTTAATGCTGATTTTATTTGTGTGTGTTTACAATTCAATATATGATGCTTTCAAGACTTAAATAACTTTTACGATAATCATTTAATGAATATTCAAGTCTTGATAATATTATATATTGAATTGTGAACACGCACAAATAAGATCAGCATTATGTTAGAAACATTTTTCCTTGTAATATTATTGTGAAATGTAAATGGATCCTACATTTCTTCACATTGACTAACAAGGAATTATAATGGGTGGCAATATTTTCATTGCTAGTGCAGGAATGTATCTGGGTAGTAATGTAATTGTACTCAAACGAAATCGTTCATTAGTACTCAGTGAATCGCATTTCTATATTCCTTTAAAAGTTTAAATCTACATATCGTCCAATGATCTTTTGTATTTGCGTATATGATTTCATACATGTGATAGAGTGAAATTTCACGTATATAAATATATTCGAGTGTAAATAAAACCTCGAAACCTGTCTTGCTCATCACATCCAATAGACCCATATATATAACACAAAAAAGCTCAAATTAACAAGTGATGGTATTATTTTTTAACTCAACTGAGGGCTGAATTAATTCGATTGTTACTTGAATTAATTTGAGCTTGACTTGGATTAATTTGACCTTGACTTGGATTAATTTGACCTTGACTTGGATTAATTTGACCTTGACTTGAATTAATTTGAACTTGACTTGGATTAATTCGAACTTGACTTGGATTAATTCGAACTTGACTTGGATTAATTCGAACTTGACTTGGATTGAATTGAACTTGACTTGGATTAATTTGAACTTGACTTGGATTATATTGAACTTGACTTGGATTAAATTGAACTTGACTTGGATCAAATTGAACATGACTTGGATTAAATTGAACTTGACTTTGATTAATTTGAACTTGACTTGGATTAATTTGAACTTGACTGGGATTAATTTGAACTAGACTTGGATTTATTCGAACTTTACTTGGATTAATATGAACTTTACTTGGATTAAATTGAACTTGACTTGGATTATATTGAACTTGACTTGGATTAATTTGAACTTGACTTGGATTAATTCGAACTTGACTTGGATTAATATGAACTTTACTTGGATTAAATTGAACTTGACTTGGATTATATTGAACTTGACTTGGATTATATTGAACTTGACTTGGATTAAATTGAACTTGACTTGGATTAAATTGAACATGACTTGGATTAAATTGAACTTGACTTGGATTAAATTGAGCTTGACTTGGATTAAATTGAACTTGACTTGGATTAATATGAACTTTACTTGGATTAAATTGAACTTGACTTGGATTATATTGAACTTGACTTGGATTATATTGAACTTGACTCGGATTAAATTCAACTTGACTTGGATTAAGTTGAACATGACTTGGATTAAATTGAACTTGACTTGGATTAAATTGAAATTGACTTGGATTAAATTGAACTTGACTTGGATTAAATTGAACTTGACTTGGATTATATTGAACATGACTTGGATTAAATTGAACTTGACTTGGATTAAATTGAACTTGACTTGGATTAATTTGAATTTGACTTGGATTGAATTGAACTTGACTTGGATTGAATTGAACTTGACTTGGATTGAATTGAACTTGACTTGGATTGAATTGAACTTGAGTTGGATTGAATTGAACTTGACTTAGATTAATTTGAAGTGACAAAGGAGTAGAATTATCTGTTTTTATAGCGTCCATTTCCTTTAACTGCGATTAGTAATATGTAATGTTCTATTAGTCGTGTAAAAAATACTACTATTAAGCTGTTTAACCACAGTTATTATAAGAATTCTTATAAGTGATGAAATCGGGTAGAATTCTTTTTGCGGTTACAACTTGAAGAACATTTTCTTTACAGCAGTGTAAGACTTTGTCCAATTCTGCAACAACTACTGTTTTTTACGGAACCCAAAGTGAAAAATAAAATATTTTTCGTTCTTTAGAAAGCTCCTGAATTTATTCGGGAACGTTCAAAATGACGTTTTAATATTTGATTCTTCACTTTCATTTCGTTACTTGTGTGAAAGTGCATGGATAACTTGACCGGTATAAATAATTGTCAAAGTTTTTCTTGAATGAAAATATAATCATTCTGTGTGGAGATGAATCATGATTTCATTTGTGTTTGGAAAGTTATTTTAATTTTCACAATGAAATCTTTTCACCTTTGCTTAAGACATGCGTTATTTTACAAGAACTTAAATTAATTATGAAACTAATAGCAGAACTAAATTATTTCCTTCCGTATGAATATTTTCAGGTTCACCTGGAAATGAGTACAGAGCAGAATTTTTTTATTTCACTTAGAGTCCTATAATATAATACTATTCATTAACTTGATCTGTGATTGATAGAAAAATATTTTAAAATGCGATTTAACATTTCTAAAGGTATTGCGAGAAAGTAGAATGTTACTTGTGTGACTTGCGTTTTGGGAACTTTTCGTTTCAAAATAGAGAATTCTTGTACTATAGCGTGAGACCTTTACGTTTCATGTTAAATATGAAATTAAAATTGAAAAAAATATGTTTTAATTGTTAGGACCTTTCTTGATTCCGCATGCGGAAAAGTTCTCACAGATGTACAAAGAATTTATCCTAAATGTTGAATAATTTTTTTCACTTCCAGTTCTAAGTAGATAAACATTTAGTGCTGAATTTGTTTCACCTTTTTTACTGTTTAGACTTCAACTATTAATTTTCTGAGAAATAAATACCGAGAAAATGTGTATTTCAGTGTTGAATAAAATGGGCGAACTGAACTGATGCTGTTTTTATTTGAATGAATGAAGGATGTGGTCATGTTGAAGCCTATTTTTAGAGCGTGAAAGTTCTTAGTTATTTAGAATACAATTTGTTATGAATTCAGGGCTTTCTTCATTCGATGAATGTATAGGTATTGTAACCGTCACAGTGATTCAAGCTCATATATCGTGTCAATATGCATTTAACATTGTTGTGGAGAAGTTATTGAAGATGTTCCCAATTTATTTGCTGATTTCAATTAATCTGTTCTACTCAATAAATTTTTGAAGTTTCTCTACACTACGGTATGTAATTTAAGAACTGATTTTGTTCTGTGGAAATATAGTGATAATTTTAAATTTGAAAGTCAAGAGTTGATACACCATAAGCCTCAAATACTCGTAGTTCAATAATCCTGTATAACCATTTTTCTTGATCCACGGGCGAGTCAGAGGGGTATGGTAGTAGTAAGTTAAATCTATGTTTTAGGTTCCGTAGATTTCCCCTAGGTGTGTCATGATGGCCCTAAGTGTGTCATGTAACACACTTAAGTGTGTCATGTCGCCTCCATGACACACAATTGTGTGCCGGTTTTGTGACAAACGTATGACACGCCTAAGTGTGTCAAAATGACCCTATATTTTTTCTCAGTGTAGTCAAAAAGTTCGCAGACAAATGTCATAATTTTGAACTGAACAGAGATTTACAAGTTTTTACAAGTTGAAACCTGTTCTTAGAGCTTCCTTGATAACTTGCAGCTGTCTCACTAGTCTATGTCAGGTCAGCGAGAGAGGTTGCATCTCAAAATAGTAATTTTCAACCCTTCAAATGACAAATTTTGAGATCAGAGCTTACATCAAATTTTTAACTAAACTAAATTGGAAACCTGTTAAGATCATCGAAACTTTACAGCAGGTTTATGGAGACGCTGCACCATGTAGAGCAGTCGTTTATGATCGGATTAAACGCTTTAAAGAGGGAAGAGTCCAACTTGATGACTCACGAGGAGGAAGACCCATCACAGTAACAAATGAGGAAAACATCTCTCTTGTAAAGAACCTAGTAGAACAAGCCCCCAATTATATCAGGTAGGCATTTACAGGTGGAAACATTGATTACAAATGTGTATTGACAACAATGGAGCTTATGTAGAAAAATAAAAGTGTTGAGATGTTAAATAAAGCATTTTTCTGAGAACTTTTTGACTACATCTCGTATACTGCTCATCTATGAACCGGTATAGATGTTCATTATTTCAATTATTTTAGCATTTGTTTCAAAATTGTCCACTGTCCAGCGCATTAGGTGAAATAACATCAAAAGATTTTATTCCACACTTTTCAGAATATATAGAAATGTTTTCGAACAGTAAAGATTTTTTTACAATTCTGCTATTCACAACTTAACCAAACCAGCCGGAGCAGCCGCACAAACGTAATCAACGTTTTAAGACTGAATGTGTTTCGACTATAAATCGATGTGATAGAAAACGAATACCTGCCTCCGATTACAACAGAAAAAATTTGCAAAGTTTAAGCTTTGGATACTGCAGACTTTTCGTGCAGCCGATAACTAAAAAAAAGCTATCTGTCAATCGCTGTCGATTGCTACACATGCGAAGGACGAAGAATTTCATCGTCATTATTCGTTAGACAGCAACAGTTCTCGTCAGAAATCGATGCCAATGTCAGTAATTTTTGATTGGGTTGTTTCTGAAACATTCCATGTGCTCCAATTACAAGAGTTCTAATGAATCTTGTTGCATAGGGGAGAGTAAATACTGTGTTTAGGTGGGTACTGCACGTAGCGATTATCATCACCGAAACGGTTCTTTTTCAAGGTAGGTGTTCCTTGAGTTATTCGGTGTTGGGATCGATTTGTTGAGTCCGACCGTCTCAAGTGTAATCGAAAGTCTCTAAGTTTTGAGTATCGGAACTCGTGTTGGGAAGAAATATTTCACCGAAAAATATCACATGATATTAAAACATGAATTCAAGTTATAATGCTAAGAAAAAGTTAACAATTTTTCGGGTAAATTTATCGGCGCAGAGCAAGAGTAGACAAATAGATTTTGCCAGTACCGTTAAGACATCATTCACGCACATCTCTCTCAACGATTTTAAGATTTCGATAGACTGTAATTTTTCAGTTTAACTTTTACTCCTAATGTTGTTCGTAAGGCTTCCTCTAACTGTATAAATGATGCATTTAATTCAGCCACTAGCTCGATTCAAGTTATTAAAATCCCATCAGCTCATCAGTCATGAGACTAGCTGAGCTTTGGAATTCCAAGTTTAATCACATTTTGGAGATTCATCGAAACATGTTCTTTTATCATACAGTGCAAATAAATTTTGTATGCCGAATGTAGAATTATATATTCCGAGTTAAATAGATGGATTATATGAAATATGGAGGCAATAACCTAGTGCTCATCGAAATTAATGAACTAATAGTATTCAAAGGCATATTTTTTAAATGAATGTAACGTAGAGTAGCAGTGATCAATTCCACCGCAGGTAATCGTGCATACAAATCAGCAAAATAAATTCGAATGACTGGAGTAGCGTGCAGGCAGTCCATAAGTTGTTTATACATGAAACTCATATAAAATATAGTTGAGTACTCATAGAATCATATTGTCCATGCATTGCGTTGAAAATTTTCCATGAAGTTTGGACTCAAACGTGATACACTTTGTAAATTTATTTCACATTAACGAAAGAGAAAAATTCAGAGCTGCATGGAGATTTTTCGCAAGTGATGAATATGTCACCTAGGAACGGAAATGACAGATGGCGGCCGCAACGCACTGCGGCAGCGCGTGACCGGACCGGAGAGAGCAAGCAGTCTGCGGCCAGAGTTCACGACGAGAACTAGTCGATGTAGCACCGGCATCAGCTTTCGTGGTTGACTTCAAGTAAAGGCTCTCATACTATGCTATTAATTCAAATTCACATTGATTTTTACTTACAAATCAATCCTTAAAGGATTGTCAAATCATCTACCGACGGTAAACAATAATTTCATTTCGAAATGGACAATTTTAGTAATTCTTCTCATTTTTGTTTCAATGTGTTTCTGATAAGGATTTCGGTCCCTAGAATGTTCGGCTTTGAAACAGGAAACAAAATTGTGCGAACTTATTGTTTCACTGGCCTAAGAAACATTTTCGCCAATAAAATTGATAGAATCCGATGTGGATAGTATCTAGTATGCATGCGTGTTAAAACACGAATATTGATCAAAATATACATCAACACTCATGCGTGCTGTGCCAAGGAGCTTGAACCATTCATTTGATGTATTTAAGGACATGACGAGTAAAACGCATTTGAGGCAGGTAAAATTGAAAATTATTCACTGGAAAGTAGGAGTTAACAATATTACACAATATCGATCATTTCTGCAGCAAGTTACGTGACCAACAGTTGAGTGAAGTGCTTCGAATATAAAGAATGAGGTTGAATTGATTTGCATTAGGTTAAGCGAATTACCGCTGGAATTTCCGTTGCAATTATCGAATAGACTTTCAAAATGGAAACTCAACTTTAAAGGTTAATAACTTTGCAGTGAACGCATATAACTTAATTCTATTTTTTCCTATTATGTGTTGAAAAATGTTACCTCTTAAAATGTGAAGTCGCGTTAAAATTTGTTGTATCATTAACCAGTAATGAGGTGAAAACAGTTGTAAAATTTGAATTACACATGAAATTTTACTGAGGTCATAAATGATACAAAAGTTAAAGGGTTATTGTAATATTATTCTAAAAAACGAGTTATAACGAGTGAAAACGAGAGCTTCTTCCAGGAAATTTAGGTTCGAATTTATATCGACCTTTATTTGAACTTTTTATTCCCGCGTAGATGTCGTTTCAACTGTTATTTATCTCATTATTGAAACAATCTTTATCTCATTAATGATATCACCAATTTTAATGTGACTTAAAATTTTTAGGGAAAAATTCATCTCCACCTAATACATCTCCACCTAATAAATCATCTTCATTCACTCTTAAGTTAATATTTAAAGTATAGGTTTACTTCTTTACGGTCCATACGGTAAAGACTTAAATGCCTAGTATGTTACAGCTTTTTAGCAAGGCTAACATTAATGAATGTTTGACAACCAAGGATGATTCAATTAAATGCTTAGAAGTTATGATGAGCAGCAGATAGAGTGTTTACACGTAGGTTGGTTGGTTCCACGTTACTGCAAACCGGGTCTCCAGAGGTGGGCAGTAGTGCGCTACACATAGCGGGCGCTAGTAACGGCTGCATTTTCAGTAGCTGTAGCAAAGCTACATTTCAAATAATGTAACGCTAGCTGAGGCGCCCAGTACATATTTAAATCACCATACAAGGTTTTTGGCGCTATCCTGACAACATAGTCGTATAGATAATAGAATAAAACTGTACGAAGGATTTCGATGTAACGCTGTTTACTTCAACGCGTGTAATGTGGAGAAGATATTCGACGTATCATTATACGGCTCTCAGCTGGGAGGATATTGACATCATCGGTAATTGGCCAATGACGAAGGAGAAAATTTGCGACGTAAGTGAAAACATTTTAGAATCGCCCCAGCTTATCAAGGGGCGTTCTTGCAAGTAGTACAGTTCTAGCATAGTTCACTCACGAGTTGGTATTTGGAGAGGAGTAGGTATATAGCTTACAAATATTTGTTTATTTCTAATTCTGACATCAGAGTATCAATCGTTACATCTGGAATATTGATTTGTCTAAGCAGTCAAAACACTTTTTATTCACCCCAGTAAGTTAGGCACTCACAGCAACGCACAGAGGTTTCTTATCTCATAATATGAAATGACCATTTAAAGAGTCAGTGCGAACTCTATTCCATAAAGCATTGCTGAATAATAAAATACGACTAATGAAATTCATTCCATCGTTTCCATGAAGAAAAATGAATTTTTGCTGCGAGCGTTTTCGTTAGAAACAAATTCGATGCCGTTGTCGTTAATGCTAGACAGTTCGCTGACAGCGCTTGGCGGGTGTGGTGAAGTTGCCGTTCGCGTTTCGCGTGCGGTGTGTTGATTAAGCCGCGTACTCACTTGTAGACATGCTGCGCGATGTGTCTATAGACCTGGTCTATAGACCGTCTATAGACACGTCTAACGACCGTCTATAGACTCCGGTTTTGCCTCACCTAGCGTTCACACTACGATTTGAATTTCTCGTTTAGTCTCAGGCGGTACGTCATGGAAGATATTGCTTTGTGCGGAGTAACTTCCTGCTTAGCGCCAATCGCAAGTGAAAGAACGAGAACACGTAAAACCTTGGTGGAGTCGCGAAGTGTTTGCAGCAAGACTAGTTTCGGAATTTCATTATTAAATAAATTAAGACTGGAAGACGCCATGGGTTTTCGATATTTCACACGCCTAACCCGTACTGATTTTGAAGATTTGCTGCTGATAGTTGAAGGACTGATAATGAAAAAGAATACAAAATTTAGAGAATCTATCCCAGCTTATATTCTACTAGCAGTGACACTGCGTTTCTTGGCAAGTGGAGACTCTTTCACGAACCTCATGTATACTTTGAGAATATCTAAGCAGGCAATATCGCGGATGGTACCAGAGGTTTGCGAAGTAATTATCTCATCATTAAAATATGTAAAGGTATATATGAAACACGAATTTACATTAAACGAAAGTATTTATTTAAGTTTTGGACCTCCTTTCGAATACGCTCCGCACTCGTGCATAGGGGGGAATATCTTACAGAAAAAAGCCTATGGCCCACGATAACTCTCGTCTCTTGTTAAAAATATATTATTCAGGGCTCAAAATCGATGCCTCCAACTCAAATGATTTAAGGTAATATACCGTTGGGTATTAAAAGTACAAAAGATTTTACTGTCTATACCTGTTAATTTTTTAAGGGAAAGTCGCGAGTTATATTGACATGTACTGCTTCCTTGTTCATATTATTCCAGTACAATAGTAAATCTTACGCAAGAAAGCAAGCAAGATAGCGTTCGACCACAAAAAAATGGAGCTAATTATACTCTTAGTACGTAGTAATAATATCAAAAAAGAAGAAAATCCGAATGGATGAATCTTACATCAATACTGTTGTTTGATGAACTTAGGTCCTCTACTTTCTCATCAAAATATGCTACTGACGACTTTTCTAACATCGCCTTTCATGAACAAACTCACAAGTTTCAGGCATTATTGTTCTAATTGCATATTGGTTAAGGTGTTCGTGCACTACAGAAATTCTTGCATGTCATTGATACCTTCAACCCTTGACTCTGATTGCTGCTGAAATGAAGCAGGGATGTTTTTGGATTTGCAGAATAACTGTCATGCGAATTGTCAGACAATGGGGAATGTGATGGGTTGGACGTGGAAGATGTATGGGGTCACATTTTACGTGAAAAAAGTAAAAAATAACCGCTTAACAATATATAGATATTTGTTAAATAAAACCTCACAATACTAATTAACTTGATAAATTGACAATTTTGTGTCACCAACCGATAGACGTACGATGTAGGTAAAAATTTGCCATCTATACCTTCTCATGGCTAATGCTTTTAAAATGTTGTTAATTTTGTGTAAGTTGGCCATGAAATGACCAATCCGGCAACCCTGTGCGTATCGTCTATCGTTGCAAATGTCGTATATACTAGCAAAACGTGGCGCAACATGTCTACCGTTGCACGCTGTCTCCCATTCCGATCGGGAGACCATAGACCTGAGACTTTTGGTCTCGCAATCGACTCTCAGATGACGGTTGGTCTATAGACGCGTCTACGTAGACTGCGCTAGACAGGTCTCAGAGACCAAAATCGCGCAACATGTCTACAAGTGAGTACGCGCCTTTAACAGTGTTAGGTGGTGCCGACTTATATGTAACAATCACACATCAAAACTTCACATTTGTTCACATTTACACTCAGCTTTCCACGTTATTTAATTCATAACAGTCAACTGGTGTGATACCATCGCAGTGGCAGCACGCTAGCTAACTTGCTAAAGTCGACAGTAGCTGATACATGCGGTCCGAGTCACCAACGACCTATGCTCTCATTGCAACCTATTGAGAGGTGAAAGTTTAACTCTGCTTTAAATATTGGTTTAGTGATGCAACAAGTATCATGTTTTAATCTCTAAATTAGTTTCTCGGACGAATAGTTTGCAGACTACTATGATATCTCAGATGCCGTCAAACTTGAAAGTGGAGTGGAAATGATTTAATCTCAGATTTTTTATTTATTCACATAAGTTGATATTTTTCCGATTAGTTGATTGAAGTATATATCTATGTCGGGATGGTGATGTATAAAACTAATAAAGTATCTGTAAACTTTCTTGTCCAACCAGCACGACACCTTTTTTACTTCGAAAATAGACAAATTCAAATTAATCCCAGTCTAGTTCAAATTAATCCAACCCTAAGTTAAGTTAATAAACACTCGGTAATACGATCGTTTTCTGTGTTAAATATGCTACTATTGGATTTGATGAGCAAGACAATCGTTTTTCCTTTTAGCCAGGAATACAGAAAATTTCTTCCATGCTGCAATCTAACGATAAGCTGTAGTAAAATGTGCTAAGTATCCAGCATCAGGAGGCTGAGTATGATTCAGATCTTTGAGCGGCGTAAAAGATACAAGTCAATTATAAAAACTTCGTATTATACCACTCATTAAAGTTGTTCTAAAATTCTACATTAATGGCAGTATGCATTTATTCAAATATTTATTTTCAAATGGTAATTTTCTATTACCCATAGTAGTATCAAGGATTTATTTACACTCATGTAGAGGTTTATATGCGTGAAGTTAGACTTTAATTAAAAATGTCAAGGTTCCAATCTTTGGAAAGTTTAACTATAAAAAGGAAGACTAAAGCCACGCTTCTTACAACCATTTCTTATAAGAGAAAGACAATTCATAAAAGTGAACGTTTCGACCATTATCACTGGTCATTATCAACACTGAAAAGATAAAACAATAGTACAGTTAAATGATCTATTGCTACATTCTAAACAATATATGGTGATCGATAAAAAACTATAAATTAACAATTTGTAGAGGGTATGCTGACTGCATGTCGTTCAGACTAGGTTTTAATTTGGAGATGAACAAGGATTCTAGAATTTTGAGTTCAGTTGGATTAGAAGCTCTACCTAATATCTGGAAATCTGAAAGTCTGATAGGTAAATCACATTTTTCAGCGTGTGCACGTATGGCAGAATGAGATGGTGCGGATAACAGATTATTGGTTCGATGGCTCCGACCAGCATGCTCAGATACTCGAATACGTAGGTTACGCGAGGTAGAGCCCACATACTCTGATGCACCTCATCGTGCACAACTATGACTGTAAACAACAGAGCTGAGCATGCCCTTCGGAAGACCATCCTTAAATGATCTTATCTTATTTTTAGATTACCTGAACTCGAAACATCCAAATATTAAATTTACAATGGACGAAGAAAATGATAACTGTTTGCCATTTTTAGATGTGAGGGTGACTAGGAAGTGCAATAACTTTGATTGTTCTGTCTTTCGCAAGCCCACTTTTACTGGTTTAGGACTTAGCTATTTTAGTTTCTGCAGCTTCCAATTTAAAGTCAATAGTATTAAAACCCTTCTTCACAGGGCTTATAGCATATGCAGTTCATATCCTAATCTTCACAATGAATTTGTTTTCCTTAGGAATTTTTTTGTAAAGAACGGATTTCCGGTAGGACTATATGACAATATTTTAAAAAAGTTCCTCTTCTCTGTTCGTACCAAAGTTGAACCAATCCCATATGTCAATAGAAAACTGTTATATGTTCCGTTACTGTACTTTGGAGCTCAGTCTGAAAAATTAAAATTAGAATTGTCTCAGCTACTGTCGAAATATTTCATGCAGTGTGAATTTAAGTTTATCCAGGTCAATCCGCTCTCTGTTGGGTCTTTTTTCAGATTTAAGGATGGTCTTCCGAAGGGCATGCTCAGCTCTGTTGTTTACTGTCATAGTTGTGCACGATGTGGTGCATCAGAGTATGTGGGCTCTACCTCGCGTAACCTACGTATTCGAGTATCTGAGCATGCTGGTCGGAGCCATCGAACCAATAATCTGTTATCCGCACCATCTCATTCTGCCATACGTGCACACGCTGAAAAATGTGATTTACCTATCAGACTTTCAGATTTCCAGATATTAGGTAGAGCTTCTAATCCAACTGAACTCAAAATTCTAGAATCCTTGTTCATCTCCAAATTAAAACCTAGTCTGAACGACATGCAGTCAGCATACCCTCTACAAATTGTTAATTTATAGTTTTTTATCGATCACCATATATTGTTTAGAATGTAGCAATAGATCATTTAACTGTACTATTGTTTTATCTTTTCAGTGTTGATAATGACCAGTGATAATGGTCGAAACGTTCACTTTTATGAATTGTCTTTCTCTTATAAGAAATGGTTTTAAGAAGCGTGGCTTTAGTCTTCCTTTTTATAGTTAAGTTAGACTTTATCACACATATGAAAACATATATACATGCAACTACATTTGATTACCATTGGACGATATATAGATTTAATGTTTCAAAGAAATATACAATTGTGATTCACTGAGTACTTATGTACGATACCGTTTGATTGCAATATATATGAGTACATTACTACACCGATACAATCCTGCATTAGCAATAAAAGTGATGCTATTCTTTCAAAATAATAGGCCAAGGCAAATATATCATCTATGTTGATGAAACGAATTGTAACTTGTTTGTAAGAAAATCGTTTGAAGAAGCGAAAAAAGGACTACGTTGCTATATTTCTTTTAGATTAAATTTACATATCGTCCAATGGTAATCATATGTAGTTGCATGTTTATATAATTTTATAAATGTGATGAAGTAGAATTTCACGCATATAAATCTCTATATCATTGTAAATAAATCATCGATACTACTATGGGTAATATAAACATACCGTTTGAAAATGAATATTTGAATAGATGCATGCTGCTATCAATGTAGAATTTTAGAACAACTTTAATGAGTAGTATAATACGAAGTTCTTATAATTGACTTGTGGCTTTTACGAAGCTCATAGATCTGAATCACACTAAGCCTCCTGATATTGGATACTTAGCATATTTTAAGGCAGCTTGTCTTTAGATTGTAACATCGACGGAAATTTGATGTATTCCTCGCTGAAAGGAAAAACGATTATCTAGCTTATCACATTCAGTAGATACATAGTTAACACACAAACGCTAAAATTAACGAGTGATGATGTCAATTCTTAACTCAACTTAGGGTTGTATTAATCCAAGTCAAGTCAAGTTTTAATTCAAGTCAAGTTCAAATTAGTCCAAGTTAAGTTCAAATTAATCCAAGTCAAGTTCAAATTAATCCAAGTCAAGTTCAAATTAATCCAAGTCAAGTTCAAATTAATCTAAGTCAATGATAAGGGTTATAATGGGAAAGACTTGGATTAATTTGAACTTGACTTTGATTCAATCTATATATTAATACGCTTAAAACTAAATTCGTGGGTAACGCTCTAATCCGAGTTTGCGGTATCATAGATACCGAATTTCTGAGGGTTTCATAAAAAGATTGCCTAACATGAATTGATACGTTTGACATTTTATCAGGATATGATAGGTTAAATTAGGTTAGGGTAGGATAATTAGTATTATTTTATCATGTTTTTAATTAATAGTTAGTTTTTTCATGTTTGAAATATCAGGATAGCTTTGGTTAGAATATCTTTGGTTAGAATAGGTTATGTTAGAATAGGTAGGATATGTTAGGTTAGGATGGGTTAGGTTAGAATGTTATGTTTGAATTTTTTAGGAAATGTTAATCCATTTTTTTCATGGGTACACCTAGCTTAACGATGACATTGGTTAAGTTAGGTTAAGATAGGTAGGGTTAGGATAGGGTAAGGTAGGTTAAGACAGGTGAGCATAGGTTCCTTAATGTTGACGACATTTTTCACCGGTCAACGGTTGTTAATGTATGACATATTATCAGAAAAGCCTCGGTTAGCATTGGATAAGTTAGTATATACTATGTTGGGATCGATTATGTTAATGTGTTATATTTGAATTTTTGGGTAATGTTGACCGAAATTGGTTAAGTTAGGTTAGGATAGGATAGGATGGGATTGGAGAGTTTAGGATAGGTTAGGTTAGCATAGGTTGGGTAATGAAGACGAATTTTTTCAGGGGTTCACGTTTTCTATGTTTGACCTATTGTATTATCATGATATGTTGGGTTAGCATAGGTCAAGTAGAAATAGGTTAGAATGTTACGTTAGGCTAGCATAGGTTAGAATATGTTTTGTTAGAATTTGTTAGGTAATGGTTCTCGGGTCCATGTTTTTTATGTTCGACAAACTATCAGGATCGCTTTGGTTAGGGTAGGTTAGAATATGTTATTATAGGTTAGGTTAGGTGATACTGACGGAATTTTTTCCATGGGTCCACGTTTTTGTACGTTTCACATATTATCAGGATCGCTTCGATTAGGATAGGATATAATATGGTAGGAT
Organism: Morinoia aosen; assembly: GCA_030386875.1. Taxonomy (NCBI): domain Eukaryota; kingdom Metazoa; phylum Arthropoda; class Malacostraca; order Amphipoda; family Talitridae; genus Morinoia; species Morinoia aosen. The sequence goes on along the minus strand of CM059559.1, from coordinate 37,907,396 downwards.
AGGTTAGGTTAAGAGATAGGATAGATTAGGTTAGGTTAAGATAGAATAACATAGGTTACGTAATGTTGACGACATTTTTACACGGGTCAACGTTTATTTTATGTTCAACATATTATCAGGAAAGCCTCTGTTGGCATAGGCTTGGTTAGTATATACCATGTTAGGATGGCTTACGTTAGAATATCTCGTTAGAATTAGTATATACCATGTTATGTTAGCCGAAAGCTTGGGTCAAAAAATTAAATTTGTCTTTGCTGATCCCAAAATTTTGAAAAAATGGAAACTTCACTACCAAGACGTCCTTTATTTTAACAATTGAGACGTTAGAATATGTTATGTTAGAATTTGTTGGTTAATGTTGACCGAATTTTCTCACGGGTCCACCTAGCCTAGCGATGACATTGGTTAAGTTAAGTTAGGATAGGATAAGTTAGGATAGGATAAGTTAGGATAGGATAAGTTAGGATAGGATAAGTTAGGATAGGATAGGTTAGGACAGGGTAGGATAGGTTAGGATAGGTTAGGATAGGTTAGGATAGGTTAGGATAGGTTAGGATAGGTTAGGATAGGTTAGGATAGGTTAGGATAGGTTAGGATAGGTTAGGATAGGTTAGGATAGGTTAGGATAGGTTAGGATAGGTTAGGATAGGTGAGGATAGGTTAGGATACGTTAGGATACGTTAGGATACGTTAGGATAGGTTAGGATAGGTTAGGATTGGTTAAGATATGTGAGGTTAGGATAGATTAGGTTAGAATATGTTATGTAAGAATTTGTTAGGTAATGTTGCTCGGGTCCATGTTTTTTATGTTCGACATATTATCAGGATCGGTTTGGTTAGGGTAGGTTAGAATATGTTATTATAGGTTAGGTTAGGTGATACTGACGGAATTTTTTTCAATGGGTCCACGTTTTTATACGTTTCACATATTATCAGGATCGCTTTGATTAGGATAGGATAGAATATGGCAGGATAGGTTAGGATAGGAGATAGGATAGATTAGGTTAGGTTAAGATAGATTAACATAGGTTACGTAATGTTGACGACATTTTTACCTTCCTATCCTAGCGTAACAATGGAATTTTCCGTGGAATTTCCACGGGTCCTGCTAGTTGAACTTGAATTGGATTAAATTGAACTTGATTTAGATTAATTTGAACTTGACTTGGATTAAATTGAATTTGATTTGGATTAATTTGAATTTTACTTGGATTAAATTTGAAATGACTTGGATTAATTTGAAGTGAAAAAGTTGTAGTTAAAGTTAGATTAGTTGTAGTAAAGTTGCATTGATATTTCTTGAAAAAGTTTCACTATCACGAAATGTTTACCTGTTAATGACAATAGTAAAACCAGAAATATTTAGCGTTTTCAATATTTTTTTCATTTCAACGCCTAAAGAAGCGGTGCTACATTTCACTGCAGCGGTAGCGCCGTTACAATTTATTGGGTGTAGCGGCAGCGTCCGATTCATTTGAAAGGAGCGCCGCCCAGCTTTGCGGATCTGTAGCGCAAAATGTCCATTCTTTACTGCTGTCGACAAGTGTTGAAGGACATGATGTATTCAGCTAAAAGAGCCCTTCTGAAAATATAGTGTTCACATTGTGCGGATAACAAACTCAAAGGTTTGGTTCTAGCAAAATTACCTGTCTGTGAAAGTAGATGGAGTCAGTTTACTGAAAGGCATTTCTTCAGTATTGTAGTCAGATGCAAAATTAGCTAGCCAGAAGGTTCGTGACTCTCTAAGAATACATGACGCAACGTTGATTTTATTACTTCTTTGGTATTCATTGCGGCAACGCAAATAATGTATTTAAAAAAAAAGAATATAGAAAGTTCTCCTCATGTTAACGTTGTTACAATGAAGATTTTGCCCTACATTTGACCTTGCTCCAATGGTGCTAGTAAAATAATCATTGCTCATCAAATATTTTTTCTATATTTCTGTAATAGATGTAAGTAAAAATATGTTGCTCAGAATATTAAATAAATAATTACTTAATTTTTATTGGTATTAATCTAGATTATAGACGACGTGTAGACGAAATCTAAATATTTTCAGTTTTTTCTCCGAGAATTTTTACCAAATAAACAATTTACTGAGAAACAAACTGGAATTTATAAGATTATCGTCGTAAACAAAAAATGACTACCTTCACGTGCGCAGCTGTTCTACTGATTGTCGCCGCTGCAACACTAGCCGAGTCGATGACAGCCAATTCGTCGTATTTGATAAGTACCTACGCTGGAAATACTTCCGTATATGTGAAGAATCAACAACTGTCTGAAGGGAACGGCTTTTTCAAGATTATTCTGCCATCAAAATGTGAGTAAATAAATTTGAAGTTATCGAATATAAAAATATTGTAATTTTTTTGGAGCATTCTAGCTTTTGCTAGAGGCCGGATTTAAATCGTTCTCGATGGAGGAAATTATAACACTATCCGTAAGACATTTGTGATTAGCTCTAAATTTGATAATGGTAATAAATAGAAAAACCATAAAAAGTACAAAGACACTGAAGTGAAACTATACTCACCGTCATCACACACATTGACATCCGAGGCTTTGCTTCTGCATTGTTCGGTTATAAAATATAGAGTATAATGGAAGAAAAAAAATAATTCTAAGTTTAATACCAGTATGTCGACATGGTGGATATTGTTCGGTTATAAAATATAGAGTATAATGGAAGAAAACAAATAATTCTAAGTTTAATACCAGTATGTCGACATGGTGGATATTCACAGCAATCTTTTCTTGTTAAAATATCAAAATAGTGTCCAGAAATGAGCTCGAAGTCAGGTTTTGCCACTCAACAAATTTATGATTTGTTGCGAAATGAGAAGAGGGTGTGGTTTAGGCCCCCTTCCCAGACGCTGAGGGAGTCTCAACCCTCGCACAAATTAGAGCATTATACTTTCATGCTTGCGCACTCCTGCATACCAGACGTGGAGAATAAAAGAATTGGAAAGATTAACATGAATTTAATTTAAAACACGTGGAAAATTGGCACAGGGAAACATATTATCGCAACACTCATTTTCGCACCAGAGCCCTCAGGCAAGATGTTATTGATCTGCGACATGATAGTTTTATCCGGCATAATGATATGCTACATAGACAAACGGAGAAAAATTCAAACACATTCTGTTTAAGATGAACACATGGATTTGAATATTACACATGAAATGAGAGATTCAGGTTAGAAAAATTGTTGAATGCCAGCGAACGATCACATGATTTAACGCAACTCAGCCTTTCTTGGCAAGCGTCAACCCGGAGGTTCACGCACAAACAACATGAAATTAGAAACATAAACATGAACATCATGGCTAGCACACACATTCATATTAAACACTGAGCGCCAAAAATGGATTTGTACTGTTCAGCGTACCTTTCCTTTCTTTGCTTCTCCAGCAATTACCACTTTCGAGCTCGTTACCTAACTCATCATGAACACAGCGCGCCAGAATGAATTTCTACTCTCCTGCGTGCCTGTGTTTCTTTCCTTCTTCACATTTTACTACTTGAGTGGCATCCAGGTTTCCATAGCAGCGTAGAGGACCAAGCCAGCTGCCCGCTGCACGGCTGCGAACGCTCGGCCGGTTGTAGCGCTACGACTCCCGCGTAGGCCAGCTTCCCCACCCGCCTGTGAAAATTATTAGCTTAAGTAACTAGCTCTATTTGAATTTTTATTCCCTGCAATACACCTACTTCACATGGCATTGATCGAATTACTTCTTTACTCCCCTTTAATTCTCAAACTCAATCATAATTTATTTCCCTCTGTAATCAATCCGGGTGAGTATTTTACCCCCGCTTCACAAAACAAATCACAAAGCCTTTGTTACATAAAACATCAAGCCTGTATTTCAATAATAAAACACGAATATTCTGATTCCCCATTTTATGCCGTCTCAAACAAATCCCCTATGAGAATGATCATTTTTACCGTCATACTAAAGCCCAATGCTAACCATCCTGTTTGAGAGAATCAATGTAATAAGAAAAATGCAAATCACTGCTTCCAGAAGTTAGACGTACTACGTTTCGATGACTCCACATGAATTATCAATAAATTAAACCACGTATTCTCACCTCCCCTCTGGCCGTCAGGAAGCCTACATCCTTGCCACTGCACCAGTCAAATAGGCCGGTTCTACCTCCTTCTACCCTTTTATACCTCCCCCGCACAAAGGATGCGCATCGTTGATGGTGCGGGATGCCCGCTAAAATTTTAAGTGACGTAGCATCTCGCGATTGGGTGCTTCTCACGCGTCACCTCTGACGTGTTCCCTGCGTCACAAAACTTGGTATTGCTACGCGCATTTCCTTCTAACATATTCTTCTGAGATGCATATTTTCCATAGTTCCCCTTCTCGTTGGTAATTACTTTTAACCTATTGTTTTCTTATACTACACAATTAAGTTGTCCTTATGTGATACTATGTGTAGTTTTCGAGCTAGCTCTTCACACAGACGCTACCCTCTACATACTCCTCCCTTCTCCTCCTATCCTGCCTTTCCGAGCTCCCTCGGCCCGCACAGCGTCCTTCCGGTTGCCGGTTGCCGGCTGCATCGTGCCTATGCTGATCATATATATGCCTAATATCAATTATTTCCTAACACATCCCCACGCGCTCCACAAAAATTTGAGCCAGAGGTTCAAATTTTCTATGCCAATATCATATTAATAAGGTCGTTAACTTCCATCCGTACTTTGCATACCCGCAGAAATGAACATAACTCTCACGTTATTATGTTGTTGACGCACGCTGACGTTGATACACACAGACGTATGACGTTAATGAACACATCTCGCATTGGATTACTATGACATCCTAACATCCAAAAATCACATCGAAAAGAAACTTTCTAGGACTCGAAGGAAAACACAGCTAACATAACACACATATCGGCCAAATAGACACAATAATATTGAAACACACACATGACATTTAATATTGAAACACACACATGACATTTAATATTGACACACACACAAGACATTTATCTTATTTGTCGGCTTGCCTTCGGCAACACCAACGACATTAGAGATTGTTTAATAGGCGTGTTCATTACAAGGCAATACATTATCGCGCTTATAAGCCACCTAACCACATCTCAAAATTTGGGGCAATGTTTCTCCCTTGAATATCTTCTTATTTATCCTCAGCTCGTTCTCCTTCCAAGCAGTGGTGCATCATTATTATTATCATCCTCAACATCATTATCAGCATTTTTATCACATTTTCTCGGCAAACGTTATCATCAATGGGGGCCCTCTGGTTCATCAGGGTTTGTAACATACTAAAATTTCGTTGTCGGTTCATTTAATCCACTCCATCCTTGCGTCACGCTATCTGCGCGGAAAAGTATTCGTTGAAATCACCCTTGCGTCACGCTATCTGCGCGGAAAAGTGTTCGTTGAAATCATCCTTGCTTCGCGTTATACGCGGTAAGTAGACATCGCGTTTTCGCGGAAAAATCTGTAGATTCCATCGTCGGCGGTCGTCAGCTCTAGATCATTTCTGATGATAAACATACTTTCAGAGGTCAACTTCATGAGTAACGCTTTTTACGCCTAACTTTCTCACTTTGGTGATCGAGAGACTGCGTATTGTCTGTTTAGTTCCTCCATATACTAGTTGATTTCTCGCATTCGTTTCAAGCCTACTCAGATTGGGGCAGAAGTGAGTTCACAAGAATTTTAAATCAAGTTAAATAAGTACAGGTATCCATAACGACTACAGACAAAGTCAACAATACATCGACGGTGTCACCGATCAGTTACTTTCACCTAACTTCCTAAGAAATGGACACAAATAAAATGGTATATGCAAAACGAGAGATTTACCAGATCGGCCGATATCCGTGTGCTTTTATAAAAATATAGAGTGTTAACATTCATCAGACGTACGCCACACTGCCGTGCACTGCAGTTTTAGGCGATCCAATTACTCGTCAACACCCACAAAATCATGAGAAAATTACAATTACATCCTAATCCACCTGATTTACCAACCTTTGAGACAGTTTAGCCTTTATTCATATTGTGTCATTCCACTCGAAGAGACGTCGTTGAACTTTCATGACATTATCAATGTATTTACATAACTCGGGAGCCTGCAGTATGTTTGCCGTTCAATGACGGAGACAGTGTTGTATCAGCTTAATATACTATTATACTAAGAAAATTAAATTAGCATATCCGTCGATGTTGGAGTACAAACAGTGCGAGTGCCATCAGCATCCCTATGGGAAGAGAAACAACCAAAACTTCCACACATGGACGCCGCGACAACTCACACCTGCTTGCCTCTTCAATTAGTTTCCAATCCATGTGTCAAATTCGTTGAACATCGCAATCACGCAATTCAGAAAATAGGATATGCTTCATCTCTTCAGTTGCGCCACTGCAAATGTAGGTCAAATCCGCAGTTCCCATTCTCGTTCCCTCACTCAACGTTTACCAGGCGTAAGAGAGCCAAAGTTCCCAGCAACGCTCATAAGAGATTCAGAATTAAGGAACAGTTCTTATCCTATAACACTTAACCCTTTCGGTCCTGACGGCTACTCCAGTGCCAAGTTGGCTAGTGCTTCCAGTTTAGGGCATCTAACCTAGTTTTAAACTAATTTAACTAGTGAGGGAATATTTTGGAGTAATAACAAAATTAGGGAAATTACAAACATTCATTAAACTAGTTTTTAAACAATTCCAGAAACCTGCACGCGTAAACTACCATAGGTTACCATAGGCCCCTGTAATTACCATAGGACCCTGTAGCACGCGTAAGTTCATGCTACAGAACCCGAGCAACATATTCAATACCCTTTCCATTTAACTTGAGCAAGTTTTTTCTGAACTTTGTTGATTTTTGGTAAATTCGGGCAAAAACGTATAAATAATTTCTTCGTAAATACGAAAACTTTATTATCAACATCAAAAATTTCTGTCGCCAAGCATCGAGCTTCAAAGATACAAAAAATTTCAAAATTAAAATAATGAAGAAGGCACTTACTTAAGCTAAAAGCACCACACTAGGACAATTTCACTGACAATTAAGGGTAATGACAACTTTTTCCCCAGGAAGTTTTTACCCAAACAATTTGAATTATCGTACCGAAAGGGTTAAAACTTAATGAACTATCACCAGCACCTCAAAATTCACGAGAGTCCGCCTGATCGAAAGACGCAACAAGAAAAACCAGCAAACATTCCTACGTAAATTCATTGCAAAGGATTAGTTCATCTTATTATACTACGATGCCGTGTAATTTGTGAAATAATTTACAATTTCTGCAGGGAACCCTTAATGATATTCACGCATTTATTAATCTACTTGTTCCTTATCCAGCCTGCCCAGAGTCTGACCTTCTCGACATCACCAACACAAGAAACCTTTGCATTACTTCCTCTGATTCTTTTTATTTAGCTGATACAGGAATAGCACAGGGGATTTTTCTTTGCAAATTCTACAACTAGCAAAAAAAACCAGAGACACCAAAAAACGAGCTGTACTATTTTAAAGTCCAATTCCCCGCCATTGAAGTTCAACACATTTTAAATAATAACACCAGTAATATTTCTACTTCATTTCCTATAGCATTCTGTATTCTTGCGTTCACACAATACCACACGAGTAATTAAAAGATGAGACTCGACGAACGCAAAAATTTTTATTGCCCTGGGATCAGAACAGTAATAAAACTTACACACGTCTCCTCCGCTTCGCATCCTCCATCTCTAGCACACGCATTAGCACAAAATTACCGTTTATTCATTACAGTGCGCAACTATCATTCATTACTAAAAAATTTTCCAACAAAATCAAGGCTTCACTTCAATATTTTGTATATTTTCTTCGTAGAAAATAGCATATTCCAATGAGCTCAATTTATTCAATACAGTTATGTGGACACATTCTCGATATAACCTCGCAATTCGCTTGGAATTACGGACGAAATTGTACCCATCATTTTATTTTTTATAAAAAAATATGAAGATTCAAATAATGTTCCCTCACTGAACATGAAATTCACACATAGAACATTGCGAACGAATGCATAAATCATCAATTTAACTTCATAACTCATGAGTTTTACTGAGGCGGAGTGAATAAACGCACCTAGGGGTTCGTAGATTCTGGCATCCCCAGCAACGTCAAAAGAATCCTGTCTCACACTTGAAATAATCTGAAGGCTTCATTAATCACCCCACTTGCAGATATAGCAAAATAGAATCTTAAATTCAATGTACGGTTCAGTTGATAAATGACAATTCCTTCCTTGCTTATATGCACTTACTTAGTCAAAAGAAATTGGCATTGACAACTCCACGTGTTCAGTCTAAAACTAAGTACACTTAAAATAATATTCCTTCCCAACTAGAGGAAGCTGAGATTGAATTACCTTTAAATTAATACGCCTAACACGGTCGACATTTTCACGATTATATATTTTCCATGAATTTGAATAAACTGGAGCATGACACAGCAAAGATTTTATGCCCAAAAATAGAGAAGCCACAAATAGAAACACAATTAATTAGAACTTAGGTCCGTCACCGCATCAATTATTCATCTCACGCATAGACAATGAGGCACCTTGTAATAGATGAATTCAGCCATCACTTATTAATTGAAATACAAATTCTCAATTTTCAATTCTGGATTTTAGCATCCTGCTGTTGTGAACGGAGACATCATGACAAAGGGGTTAACTTCAACTGACACATGTGTAGGCGGTATTCATATATTTCTAAGTAAGTAACTAAACTATGTCAAGAATTAGCTGCGTAGCATCTCAGAGATACCACACACATTCTTAAAAATCCACCACACTAAATTATCGGTAATCCTACATTCCGTCACTTAACTCAATTTACTCCTACGATTGGAAAAGGTAATATTTACTCTGCCTATGATAGCAAGAAAAATTAAATTTCGAAACAATTCCATCACTCATATCAGAGATGTTAAAAAATTTTTATAATTAAAACACTCAATATTAGCGAATAAAAATGTGAATTGCGTTAGACGTTAACGTTACTTCAAACAAAAATTTATTTTTACTTTAACCAGCAGCTGCCATGAAAGTGAATTCTTAAGACGCTTCAAAACTTGTCCTCAGATATTTTGGCGAAGGCGATTTTTCCTTGAATCAAGGCATTAATTTCCTGCGCCACCTACTTCTATTTCTACACAAAACAAAATTTAGGAAAATGTAATTGGTGGATCAATAATAGCGACAATCAAAAAATTTACCACACAAAATTTCATCCAACACATCGTTGAGAAAAGTTTTGCTAATATGTTATTTTATAAAGAAAATGCAGCAGAATTAATTCTTTCAAAGTACATATACAATGTTCGAAACACCATGGCATTCACCTATGCTTTTAATTAAAATTCAATGATAATGGCTGTGCCTCAGAACTCGAAGGTTTTATGATGGCTTTAACATGCTCCCAAAATAAACATACTCAGAAGCTCCAGCATTTGTTATTCAAGATACGGGCGAAATTTTACTGCAAAATGATCAAAGTTACTGATGGTACTCTTCTCTCATGACGTGTAGAAAAATTAATGGCAACATGTAATACACCCCAAAACCTGCACACTGATTCACGTTCATTTCAATGAGAAACTCAGACAGGTATGACCGCAGCAATGAGAACTTCAATTTTATGACTTTACGAGCCGATTCGCACAGTCTTGCACAGCGGCATGAGCCTTTATGCTGGAATTTAACTTCAATATTAATCTGCACTCAAAAGGACCCGGGCAACCAGCATACATAGAAACATACATTGAACTACTCTGTATTATACAGCAAGAAAATCTGATTTGAAGGAAAATTCTATCACCGTGGGTCAGAAAATATAAATTGTGGAATTTTAGGTCTCAAATGTCATTAGCAAAGGTATGCATCACGTTGCTAAGGCTTGTCAGAAAATTACTATGGAAACAAATTCACACGACTACACACAAAATTTTCTACTAATTATTTTAATTTAATGCATGCGGGATGGTAAATTTCAATTTTGACTAATCACCAGAAATCCCTAAACACTGCAAAATATCAAATTGGTTTCAGAGCTCAACTGAGACAATCAGGTTTTATAAAAATTAAGGCATAAAATTCGGAGCCATTGCTACAAACTCAATCTTAAGTACATACTATAACGGGATAAATCCAAGTAAAATGCAGCACACAGAAAGTTCTTATCCCACACATGAACAAGAGGTAATCAAAGAAAGAAAATTTCGAGAGCCAGTCCCTGCACAACAAAATGTTACTGCTTTTATCTTTCAATGCACTCAGACAAAAATTCTAACAACACTCAATAAAAACATTTGGGTTTCTCAATACCCAAAAATATGCTCAGAAGACTCGACAGCCCAATAATTAAGCAACATATGCAACACTGTTGATCTGAGCTTATTAACCTCCCATTGCATTTAGCAACTCACAGGCAGCTACTTAATTATGAGCTTTACATTTCTCGGTCGAGATCATTCCACTCATACGACACAATTTGATAATTAATGCGTTACTCGAAGGGTTATTACAACAATCATAAAAATTTTGAGACGGCGAAAATGCTTAAAATGCCGACAAAAAAAAATTCCATACAGAAATGCAGATAGCACGCTAAATAACCCGAGCAAAAAACAGTACAGATAGAAATATCTGTTTAATATCGGGCACTTGTTCGACTAAATTCAATGTATAAGAGAGCATCACACACAAAAAAATTTTAAGACAATGAATGATTACTCAATACTCATGCTCTTCGCATGGATGTCGGGCTCACCCTGTTCTAGGCACAATTCATTCATCCTGTACATTATCAGAATATATAAAAATTTTTTTTTGGAGTAATTCGCGTCGCACCACAAAAATGCGGCCGATTTCATTTATTAATGCACACCGATTACTTCTACTCATAACACATTTAATTGTAATTTTTCCACTGAAGAATGAAAGAATTTAATCATGATAACTGCACTTCAGCATATGACAAGACTTTGGATCGTTTTGCAAGTCCAAGAAATAAAATAATTTAATAAAAGAAGCATTTAACTGACATACTAGATGGCATGCCAAATTTGAACCAGGAATTCAATATTGTTATCTGAATCTTTCATTGTGTTAAGAAAGTTTTCAATAGAAATGTGGCATTCAATCTTTACTTGACTTAGTGAGCGCTCTCCAATCACCAAAATTTGAGCCAGACGCGCTGTGGGTGAGTCGCCGAGCCACACATTCCTGTGTATTTATGACTCCAGCTCAATGACAGGCAATTACAATACGGAACTGCAGCTCCTCAAGGCAAAGCTCGCAGCCACAAACTTTCGGCTGTGCTCCACTGATTGTTATTGATATGAATGGAGCTACAAAGAGCAAGCGAAACATAATACCGGATCAATCTTTGCAAAACGATTGGACAATTATTTGAATTCTTTCTTGAGGGATCATTACAAAGTTGTATAATTTTTTAGGCAACTGAAAAATGATGAAAAAAAAATTCTCCATGCTAATATACAGTCAGTACGCTCGCATAGTATAATTAATATTTGTCCTGTTGCGAAATGAGAAGAGGGTGTGGTTTAGGCCCCCTTCCCAGACGCTGAGGGAGTCTCAACCCTCGCACAAATTAGAGTATTATACTTTCATGCTTGCGCACTCCTGCATACCAGACATGGAGAATGAAAGAATTTGAAAGATTAACATGAATTTAATTTAAAACACGTGGAAAATTGGCACAGGGAAACATATTATCGCAACACTCATTTTCGCACCAGAGCCCTCAGGCAAGATGTTAATGATCTGCGACATGATAGTTTTATCCGGCATAATGATATGCTACATAGACAAACGGAGAAAAATTCAAACACATTCTGTTTAAGATGAACACATGGATTTGAATATTACACATGAAATGAGAGATTCAGGTTAGAAAATTGTTGAATGCCAGCGAACGATCACATGATTTAACGCAACTCAGCCTTTCTTGGCAATCGTCAACCCGGATGTTCACGCACAAACAACATGAAATTAGAAACATAAACATGAACATCCTGGCTAGCACACACATTCACATTAAACACTGAGCGCCAAAAATGGATTTGTACTGTTCAGCGTACCTTTCCTTTCTTTGCTTCTCCAGCAATTACCACTTTCGAGCTCGTTACCTAACTCATCATGAACACAGCGCGCCAGAATGAATTTCTACTCTCCTGCGTGCCTGTGTTTCTTTCCTTCTTCACATTTTACTACTTGAGTGGCATCCAGGTTTCCATAGCAGCGTAGAGGACCAAGCCAGCTGCCCGCTGCACGGCTGCGAACGCTCGGCTGGTTGTAGCGCTACGACTGCCGCGTAGGCCAGCTTCCCCACCCGCCTGTGAAAATTATTATCTTAAGTAACTAGCTCTATTTGAATTTTTATTCCCTGCAATACACCTACTTCACATGGCATTGATCGAATTACTTCTTTACTCCCCTTTAATTCTCAAACTCAATCATAATTTATTTCCCTCTGTAATCAATCCGGATGAGTATTTTACCCTCGCTTCACAAACAAATCACAAAGCGTTTGTTACATAAAACATCAAGCCTGTATTTCAATAATAAAACACGAATATTCTGATTCCCCATTTTATGCCGTCTCAAACAAATCCCCTAAGAGAATGATCATTTTTACCGTCATACTAAAGCCCAATGCTAACCATCCTGTTTGAGAGAATCAATGTAATCAAAAAAATGCAAATAACTGCTTCCAGAAGTTAGACGTACTACGTTTCGATGACTCCACATGAATTATCAATAAATTAAACCACGTATTCTCACCTCCCCTCTGGCCGTCAGGAAGCCTACATCCTTGCCACTGCACCAGTCAAATAGGCCGGTTCTACCTCCTTCTGCCCTTTTATACCTCCCCCGCACAAAGGATGCGCATCGTTGATGGTGCGGGATGCCCGCTAAAATTTTTAGTGACGTAGCATCTCGCGATTGGGTGCTTCTCACGCGTCACCTCTGACGTGTTCCCTGCGTCACAAAACTTGGTATTGCTACGCGCATTTCCCTCTAACATATTCTTCTGAGATGCATATTTTCCATAGTTTCCCTTCTCGTTGGTAATTACTTTTAACCTATTGTTTTCTTATACTACACAATCAAGTTGCCCTTATGTGATACTATGTGTAGTTTTCGAGCTAGCTCTTTACACAGACGCTACCCTCTACATACTCCTCCCTTCTCCTCCTATCCTGCCTTTCCGAGCTCCCTCGGCCCGCACAGCGTCCTTCCGGTTGCCGGTTGCCGGCTGCGTCGTGCCTATGCTGCTCATATATATGCCTAATATCAATTATTTCCTAACAGATTCATCCTATGTAAAATACTGCTGATAACAAAATGGAAGAAATGAAATCAGGTCATTTCCTACAAAACCGAAATATCAAACTGGTTACAATTTTGATCTTGAATAATTCTTCTCATCGAAGTCTTTCATTGGTAGTATAACTATTATAAATACATATTATGCTACCTCTACCAACGGTTGAATGGAATATTGAAGCGACGTAAAAAGTATTTCCTTTGATAGCTTACCCAATGTTCGAAGGCTTATAAATACTGCTTGGAAAAGATGACGTGAGCATTTATAAGATCGGCTAGGGGAACACCGTCTGTTCACATGAACAAGAGAGATCAGGCATCCTGCGATGGTAAATCTTGTTGTTGAAGGTACGATGAGTGAAAATAGTACAGAGTACTTATGAATAATTGATATCTCCTTACGCTGTTTATTGGTAATCAAATGTCCAATTATGAAACATCGTCCGGTGATTTCGATCTCCGATATTTACAAATATTACTTGTTCATGAGTTTTAGCAAACTTGAGAGACGAAGATTATAAACAAAACACCTAAAGTTGAGCGAGCAACAGAAACGTCCAAACTTCAAAAATCAATTGTGGATGTAGATAGCGCATTTCGTCGGGCGTTTGTTTCAATCTTAATTTTTTTATTCAAATAACTTTTCCGACATTTACTTAAATATTTTAAACGATATTAGTGTATCGTAATGATGTTTAAAAATACCGGGCTCGGGAGTTGATGGAAAGATACTGTGTCTGAAGTTAAAATGCGAGTGAAAGTTTCACGCACGGTAACTCTTGTATACATCTACATCATTCGCAATAGTTAAACAGTGCTCACAGGCGATCTCGTACGCGTCTAAACTAACGTTCGATCAATTAAGGAATATACGTGTTTCTTTGAGAGAGGACATGATTTACCGAGTAATAAATTTATGAAAATCCTTTCCGAACAATAACAGAAAAACACATTTCGAGAATATGTAAAAAAATGTCGTCTCACAAGTTAGGGACAAAACTATGGGCAATGGAAAACCGAAAAATTTAATGAATATTCACGCTGAAGAGCCAATTTCCTAACATTTGATAGTTTTGATTTACTATGTAATATTTGCTAATCGAATAAATAATGTTGTAAAATTACAATTTTAGAATTAAAATCCTTAGATGAACGTAATCACCATAAATTAAAATTTTTTGCATATAAAATAGCTGGCCTATTTAAGGGATAAAAATTGTGCAGCTATGAATGATAACAATAAAAGAAAAGAAACAAAAAATAAACACTGTGTATTCGCGATGAAGTGAATAAATGAAATGTGATAAATCGTTTTTTTATAAAATGTCTCAATGTGGTTACATTTAGACGATCAACAAATCGTGCCAGCAGTATCAATGAATGTAAAAGAGATTGAGAGAGACAAATATCGTGTAATCTCTTGGTTCAGTGATTCTAAGTTTGAGAATGAATATAACTACATCATTGTGTTACTGGTAACATTGCCGCATTTATGAAGAATGCCTTTGAGGACAGTCTTAATTTATAGTTAAACATGATGTGCTATGAAAAAGAAATAAATGAACGAGAGAATTGATCATTTACTCATCGTGCGTCGTTACTTTCCCTGGACAATCTGCACTTCGGCGGAGGTACCTCAACAACCCTGTTTACAAAACATTATTTTCTGTTCTCACTTCCTGGTTTATGAAGCTTGTGATATTGCTCTGACTTCTTATATGAATTACAAATTGAATAACAATACTTAGCGGGGACTTGAGCACATTTCATTGTTCGTGAAGTCCACTGAATTGCACAGCCATGATGCTCGCAGCTACATCTCAGACCCCTAATTAAAATTACATTTCCGTGCAAAATTATTGATCACAGTAGTTCGTAAGTCACAGTTCTCATGTACTTACCAATAAAATAAATATCTTTCCTGGTTGGAACTAATATTGCTTCTGCTGGTTCGATTTCCATGCCCACTAAAACGTACGGTCTTCCAATAATGTACTAGCACTGATTTGCGTGAAAGTTACAGGATAGTGCGTGATATGCATCGTGTTTCCGATCTGTTGCAGAGCTTCATCATTCCGCAAGTGCAAATACTGTCATCCATATATTTAGATGGAAATTTTTGGAGTAAAATGGCTGATGGAAATCTCATAAGCCACAAGATATAAAAAATAATTTAATTGTACACGAAAATAGTTAAAATGCACATCCCCAAGGTAATTACGTCAATAATGTAATAAAATATACATCACAAATACCTAATTCTAAATGCTAGAGAATTTCGAACTTGGATCACGTCCTTATTACGAATTTACTGCAGCGAAAAAATATTTCATAAATAAATCTCACTGAAGAAGAAGAAAAATAATAGCCTTATTTCAACTGTCCAAATTCGACGCAATGTATCTTTAGTGAAATAGGTAAAAAAACAGATGATACCAAATCAAACAAAACTAATTTTTATAAAAATATTCACTTAGCAAAAATAGCAAGCCAGTGATTTTCTAATCAAGAAAATTTCCCCCGAAAATAATATTGACTTTAAGAGCTACTGAGAACAGTTCAACATGCATAAAACGAATAGGCATTCAGAGCTACGTTTGAGAGATTACCTGTAATGGCTATTTTGGTGTAAGTATTTTCTATCTTATAAGTACAGTGTAATACCTTTACAATATTGAAATAAGTATGTGTTGGAATTCAATTTTTTTAGAGAATATTAAAATAAATGCGGAATGGAATGAACTAGTCTTCCACTCGTTTTTCATCAGTTCTCTTGAACTCGAACAAAAAAACGCTATTCTATTATTAAATATTTTCCGTGGAATTCCTTCTGAAATAATGGCAAGTCGTACTGAATACCGTGATACGGTTCCTGTTGATTTGATTCACTGGATGAGGTGCCAAGTAGGGTTTGCAATCCTGGGACAAAATGAAAATCCGGGATTCTCGGGATTTCAGGAAGACAATCCCGGGCACGGGAATTCTTTATATTTTACACTTATGCTATTGTAATTTGTTGCCCATGCCCATCGCAGCATTTGGCGATTTAGGGAACGAAAAACCTATACCTAAGAAGAATTCTCTAATTTATTCTTTGTATCTACTTTTACTGACACGTACTGAACTGCTACAGCTTGGTCACTTGTTTTTCGGAGTACTTTGATACACCTTCACGAAACTTGCTATTTTTGTTTGTTTAGGTTTAGCGCTATTACTACTGCTCTCCCTTGCACGAGGGTGCTTTGTTCCAACGCGTATTGTTTTTCCTCAGTTACTAGTTGACGCATCAGGGTCTATAGTTTCAGGCTTCACTATGTTGGTTTCGCTCTTTAGGCTACGAAACAAACCACTGGTAAACCAGACTTTGCAAAGTAAACTCTTGCCGCACTTTATACACCTTGCACTTTCTCCAGTTGCATCTTTGACATAGTATCGCCACACAAGGGCTTTAGTTTCTACAACATCTGCCGTTGCCATCGTATCTATTATAGTCTATTCTTTATTACCTGCAAAACTAAACCACAAAATGTATTTGTGCGCACATGTCTATCACATGACATCTCCGCACATGTCTACCTGTGTCTGTGACACCTATAAGGCTGCTCTTATCGAAGCCTAGGTGCTCACTCTGTCAATACCCATCCTCCAGCCAATATCTGGACAGTAAATCTTCTCCAAGCAACTTGTGTTTCACCTAGCCCTACATGAGTGCACATGATCCTGCACATGTGGTTGCCTTAGTATGTGGTAAACTCGTACTCACATAAGTGTTATAAGTGTCGAAGTATTGATAATTTTGAACATTATTCGGTCTCGATGTGTACCGGAGGAAATCATCAACTTTGGCAGCCCCAAGAAACTACCCTTGTATTTGGCATCAGCATACCAAAAATTGTGCTACTGAACGCCGACACCCAAATTAGTATATTACTCCACCACAATTCACCACTTAGAACAAGAGTTTTGATATATGAAGCCGGCGACGAAGTGGAATTAGTCTTCGAGGTCAAGATCTGCGCTTTCCCAGCGGCAAATATCCAGTGAATGAACAATTGTGCTAATTTTTGAAGTGCTACAAACATTTAAGTCATCAACAATTCATTTTAGATTGTGTTGCAATACTTACTACGACAGTGTAACTAACTGTACCAGTGAAATTGTATCAAAAACTGTAACCAGTGATAAGTGATACGTACTACGATTTAAAAGTATCAAGAACATCGTGCAACATCAGTCACCAATATTCCCAACTCTTCAAATCAGCAGCAACATCGCAGCAGCAAGGCGACGAGATCTGCAGCAGACTTCTTTGTTCGAGTTAAGTATTAATCGAAGAAATTTTATCTCTAGGTCTGAGCGACGTACTGTATCCGAGCAGGCTATTTTTTGCTGATGAAAAATTTTTTTTCAATAATCGCGTGAGAGCGCTCTGCAGCAAGCAAGCATCACCAGTCACGCTGTGATAGTGTTAGACGACGGATCTGTAGCAGCTACGTATCTGGAAGTAGCAGTTTACAACAATTTACCTTCAGTAAACATTGTAAGTTGATATTTTATCGTTATTAAATAGGAGAGTTAGTAGAGGTATTCAGAAATCCTGATTTTTGCTATTAGAAGCTACAATTTTGATAGTAAATCTTTTGTTCTGCAGCAGCTATAAATTCCTTGATATTCTTGCCTGAGAAGCAAAGTCACGTGAACATTAACTGGTGAGAAAGCAAGAATATTTGATGGTGCTTGAGATATTAATTGTTAGGAAATAGAGCGCAATTGCTATTATTATTATTACTGCTACTATTATTGCTCTATTTAACCGTATTGGTGTTGTGCTATTATTATTTACTGTTATTTTGTGAGAATTGTTTAGGCAAGATTACTAATTTTTTTGTGTGTTGATTAATTTTTGGGAGAAATAATTTCAATTTTTGTTTACGAAGTACGACATTAATTTTTGATTGATCCTTGATTAATTTTGAATTTTTCATTGATAATAGGGAATTATTGAATTATTAAATTGTGAATAAGATAGATGTCTGACTATTCTGATAGTGAGGACGAAATAATACGTACAGAGCATACTGTAACTAGATCAGGACGAGTCAGTACTCCAAGAGTGACTAGTACAAAAGTAGTTAGCAAAATGACAACCCCAATTACAACAGTTGCTGGTCCTAGTAGTGCTAGTAGTAATGTAACTACGACGCAACTTGCACGCGATATTGCCGCAAATTTAACTGTTCCGAATCTAGGTACAATTATGACGAATTCAGAGCTTCCAATTTTTCGTGGAAGACGCCGAGCCCAAGATGCTGAGTTTCTCGAAAATAAGACATTCTCGACCCATATACAGAACCTAAGGGCTTATATGTCTTTATTGCCAGACCCCCAAAGTGATCAGAGGCGCAAAGAATTTCTAATAAGATCAGCGAACAAGAACGTCGGCGATTTTAATACGGTTGTCACGAAGTTAGTAAATGCCGACCTAAATTATACGTTCGATCAAGTTGTTCAAATACTAGAAGACATTTACGTCTCACGTGGAGAGAAAAGTACACACGCCCTAGCTTGTGATTTAAATAGATTAGAATTAGTGAAGAATGACGCTTTGGCCGCGCAACTTGTTACGTCATTTTCAAAAATAAGAAAGCTATCAGAAAGTATTTTAGATTCAAACTCACTAGGATGGCAACGGCACGCGTATTTCCAAAACTGCGCGACTCAGGCAGAATTAAAAAAATTTGTTGGTGATAGCATGACGTATAGTCTGGCATTAGCTACGTTAGGACCATTGCTAAATGAGTCTTTCGCCAGAAAAATCTTTGAATCCCAGTTTAGTACTGCGGAAGAGTTATTGGCTAGATTAATTTCTGCTGTGAGAACTCAGGCCGAAAGTAAACAAATACTCGCGCGTACGTACCAAGTTAGGCACGAGAGTGAAGCTTACGTAGGTGAGATAACCGGTGAATTTGAGGAGAGATTTGACGAGACAGAACAGTTTCCGCAAAGTGAGGTATTCTACGGCAGTGTAGGAAATCACCGAAGAAATTTTCGATCAGGCGCACGTAGGTTTATTCCTAGGCCCTGGCTCGCACGAAGTACTCGCACAAGAGGTAGAGAATTTAGTAGTTACGTAGGAGACAGAGGAATTGGTTCTCTGGAATGCAACATGACAAAAACAGAGAACAATAGTTCTGGTCAGTTGGCAGGAAAAAATTTTGAGTACAGAACCAAAAGAGAGCAATTTCCGCGTGGATGCTTTGCGTGCGGAGGAGCCCACGTAGTAAAGAATTGTAGAGCGACAGGTACGGAAGTAAGACATTATAAGGCGTATCTGCGTGGTAGAGGTAACGCAAATCGAGGTAAAAATGAAGTGCTTTGGGCAGAAACCGAGTCAGGTGATTTTTACCCTAGGTGAAGGTAGGGAGGAGGAATTGAAACTGATTGAGCCCGAGGTAATTAGCGGTACCAACCTCGTTAAACTAGAGACCGTGGCAAATCCAGATACCACCGAGATAACCCAATCGTACGTTGACCCCGTGTTTAAATGTAAAAATAGATATAATTTGTTGCAAGAAGAAGAACTAGAAAATGATCATGATCAAGGTAAGACTGTCGAATCTTATTTCTCTGTGAGCGTTGTAAAAAATGTTAATAGAAATGCTGGTTTAGTATCATTTAAAGAGTGCAACAAACCAACCATAATAATAAAAAATAACGATCAGTATTTGAATGCTCTGATAGATAGTGGCTCAGAGAAATGTCTTATAAGTTACAGACAGGTTAAAAATTTGAGTAATGAAGTAAAGCCGAGTCAGCTCAAAGTGGAAGGCATTAACGGCAAAAGTGACGTCACCGGGGAAGTAGAATTATGCATTAAAATTCCCGGCACTAACAAAGTAATTAAAACAAGCGCACTCATAGTCAAAGAAGCTAAGTTTAATTATGACCTGATTCTTGGTCGTGATGTGTTAAAAGATGCCATCATTAACTTTAGAGAAAAAGAACTTCTTTGGAATAATGTTACAATTCCTTTTCAAGATTTAAATGTGGAACCATTGTTAAGTAGAGAAGTAGTAATGAGAAGGATAGTTAATAGTGACTGTCTGTTGTCAGAGATTGCTGTTGCGAGAAAGAGCAACAGGAGAGTAAAAAATAATGACTGCGGAAAAAAGAGAGAGAGCTCAGCAGTGGCTGAGCCAACACAGTCAAAGAGTACGAAGAAGTCAATAGAGCACTGTAATCAGTCAAAGAGTACGAAGAAGTTAATAGTGCACTGTAATCAGGTTGAAATACCTGGTAATTCCGTAAATGTTGTGTATGGATTTATTAAAAAACCTATTGCAGGAGAGTATATGATTAACAAAAGATGTCTCGAGAATGGTGCTATGATAGCCGATTCAATTGTTCAAGTAGACGACGATGGTGTGGTACCAATTATGATGCTGAATTCAAGTGATGAGACAATATATTTATCAGAGAATACAATGATATGTAATGTGGAATTCATCGATACTGATGAAATCGAGAGCGAAGTGTATTTAACAAGTGTTGACACAGCACTAAGAGATGCTAGTGAGGTCGAATTAAATTCTGTCGCGGAGTCAGGTACGACTAAAGTTGTTTCGTCAGGTGGTGGAATTAATGCCATTGTCGATAGTAAACTTGCGTTGCACGCTGATACTCGTGGCAGAGGTGAAATTCTTGTTGACGACAAGGAGTTAGGATTTAATGCAGAAGTAAATGCAGTTTTAATAAGTGGAGAACGTGGAGAGAAGGAGTTAAGACGTGACTTGACAGACAAAGACGTTACATGTAATGAAGAAGACGTTCAATTACCCTTAGTTAAATTGTTAAATAAATTTAGAGATGTAGTGACTTTAGAAGGTGAACAAATAGGAGTCACTAATATTTTGAAGCATCAAATTCAGTTGAAGCCTGATGCTCCAGTATTAAATTTAGTTCCCTATCGTATACCCCACAAGTATCAAGAAGAGGTAATGAAGATAACTAATGATATGTTAGATCAAGGTATTATAGAAGAGTCGCACTCTGACTTTAACTTCCCTGTCATTGTAGTTAAAAAGAAAACGGGAGATTTACGCCCCGTGATTGATTTTCGTTCCTTGAATAAGGTTTTAATTAAACATTCTTATCCCCTTCCACGTATCGACGATATCCTAGCGACTCTAGGAGGAAACGCGTGGTTCTCTAACCTTGATTTGCGCAGTGCATTCCATCAAATTGAATTGGAAAAAGAGAGTAGAAAGTACACGGCATTTAGCGTAAATTATCGTAAGTATCAATTCTGCCGTGTACCTTTTGGTCTTTCTACTTCTCCAGGAATTTTTCAAAAGGCAATGACCTCAGCGCTTACACCCATTTTGGGAAAGCTCGCGTTTGTTTTCCTCGATGAAATTTTAGTATTTTCTAAAAATAAAATTCAACATTTATCGGATATAGAAAGCGTTCTTAAAATGCTTAGATCCGGAAATTTATCATTGAAGCTTGAGAAATGTAACTTTTTCAAGCAGGAGATCGAATATCTGGGCCATATCATTGCTGCAGACGGAATTAAATGCAAATACTCACGAAAATTGCAAGATTGTCGAGCGCCAACCAATGTTAAAGAACTGCAACAGTTTTTAGGTTTAGCGAACTATTTTCGCAATTTTCTACCAAATTTCGCTGAAGTAGCAAGTCCCTTGTATAATCTTTTGAGGAAAAATGTAGTTTATACTTGGACTGACGAATGTCAAAAAAATTTTGAGTTTATGAAATCTCTATTGACGTCTGACACAGTTCTGAGACATCCCGACTATAACAAGGACTTTCATGTGTTCACTGATGCTTCAAATTCAGGAATAGGTGCTGTTCTAATGCAGGCGGATGATTCGAGCGACAAAATTTTAAGACCGATTGCTTATTACAGTAAAAATTTAAATAGTAGCCAACGAAGATACTCCACTACCAAGAAGGAGTTCTTCGCAATACATGCTGCACTAAAGTATTTTAAATTCTTGATAACTGGGTATCCTGTGCGGGTCTATACAGACCATAGGCCCCTTGCACCTCTTTTTAATAAAAAATTGCCTGAGGACACTAACATGGCGAGATGGTGCATAAATGTACATTCCTTTGATCCGGTTGTAAAATATCTACCTGGTAAAGAAAACGTTGTAGCAGATTATCTAAGCAGATTACCTGTAAAAACGAGAGATTAAATCTTAAAGAACTAAATTCTTGTGATGATTTGGAAGTCGCATTTGAATCAGAAGTTTGTGTTGTGGAGACTCGAGCACGACATAAACGCACGACAGGAAGCGAGGTAGTTGACCTGCCCCCGACTCGAGGCAATGCTGACAGTGCAGCAGACCCAGGCGCACGACCAGCGCTGATAGACTACGTACCGAGAGAGTCTGACATTTCTTGGACGATTAAGGAATTTATCGACGAACAAAAGAACGACGCATTTTGTATAGAAGTTAAAAATGCTTTATTACATGACAGTATTTCGACTATTTCTGACTTGCAAAAATTTTTAATTCTGAATGATATTCTTTATCGACGTAGAGAAATTGATAATAGGCCAAGTACAATTTTGACAGCAGTCGTTCCTAATTCTTTAATGCATAAAGCTGTTCGAGCTATACACAGTCTCTACCACACGGACTACAAGCATACTTTGTTTAAATTTAAGTTAAAATATTGGAATCAATTAGAGAAAACTTTTGTGCGGAAATTTGTTATAGATTGCGAGGTGTGTAAAATTATTAAAGCAAGACCTTCTGTGCCAATCAAAATTTTGACAGCTCCAATAGCTACAAAGCCTTTTGAAGTAGTTTCAATTGATCTTTTGGGACCACTTAAAGTAACTGATAACGGAAATAAATATGTTCTTGTTGTTATTGATTTGTTTTCGAGATTTTGTCGATTGTACGCTATATCCAACCGGCGTACTGAGACAATTATCGAGTGTTTAAGCAATTGCTTTTCACTATTAGGTTATCCCAAAACATTAATATCCGATAATGCCCTTGAGTTCACATCCGTGGCGCTAAAGCAGTATGCAAAAATTCATGATAATGCTAAGAGAGAAGTTTTAGCTTATAGCCCACATTCTAATGCGATCGTGGAGCGCAATAATAGAAAAATAAGTAATCTTTTGAAGTTGTATGTTAACACTCTTACTCATACCGAGTGGGATCAATTGCTTGAAGTAGTTGAAAACGCGTTAAATAATGCATTAAACTCTACGTTAGGCGAAACGCCGAGTTTCGTGATGTTCAATCGCGATACATGCCCGTACTACCAGGCAGATAATTTCGATTCAGTAACATATAATTTTGATGATGAATTAGATTTAGTTAATATTAGAGCCAGAGAAGCCGTTCGAACAGTAGAAAATATCAGAAATTTAATTATCAATCACACGACGGAGCGAAATCTCTATAGGAACCTTAAGCGGCGCAACAAGGATATTAACGTAGGTGACAGAGTTCTCTTAAAGAATCATAATAAATCACATAAGCTTCAATTAAATTGGATTGGGCCTGCGATCGTGCAAAAAGTTAAACGTAATTACGCTGATATCAAAGTTGGATCTAAAATTGTTAGGAGTAATCTGAATCATCTTTTACCCCTTAAAAAGGTAAAAATGTGAGTTAAATAACAATTTGATTAGGTTTTTGACGTTGACGGCACGACGATTTACGTGTAATCTTTTTACCTTCGTTTAACAGTTATCAATAATGCTAAGGATGTAATCATACTTTTAAGAGTTTTATGTTTATTGGCAAATATGTTTTGCGTTCATTTTAATCTCAGTAATCCGTTGTATTTTATAGGTTATGCTTATTCTTACGATGTACTCAAGTCAATTGGGGTTATATTTAGGTATTTTAACCCTGAGGAATTTGTACCGGCTAGCTTTCAGTTGTCGCTAAGACGTTTTATTAATTTTTTTTCTCTCATTCACTCAGAAATTCGTATTGCTGAATTGACGTTTTTTAATTGTGAACGGTTGATCAGGCTGCGAATTGAGTTCGCTGAGCTAGGAATTTATAGAGCGAGATGCGCACTTGCGGTCTTGCCGAGCTATTTTTATCTGATCCGGAATGTCACTGATCTAGATGTCGATGATCCCGATCGTTCGACGATCAGCAGAAATTTAAATTAAATTCACAAGACAGGTGTCTTGTAACCGGATGTAATTTTTTTTCGATACGATCAGCGTCTATTTTCTTTATGCGAGACTATCGTGGTTGGTTAATGACTCTGTCAGACAATCGAGATGTGATACCAAATTATATGTTGTATTTATTTTAATTGATAACGGCCATGCTAATCTTTCTGTATTTGTTTTTTGCAGCGCATGCGCGGGACGAATCACCCATGGCGGAATCACCCACTTTCGCTGGAAATGACGACTTTCTGGTCATCTGCACGACAGTGGCGTTTGACCAAAGTTTAATAACATGGAGATCGCGCTGATAGTGATCCTCATCCTATTGTCGACGTTAGGACTCGCCATGATTCTTCATAGTCTTCGTAGGAGAGCAACGATTTTACTTAGTCTACGAGATCAACGTTAAGAACTTTAGTGATAAATTTACGTCACGTAAAGCGGGCGGGACGTCCCCGAGATGCAGGACGTCAGAACCGTCCCTGTAACCCTGCGGGTGAGCGACGAGTTTAAATTGGAAATGATTATTTTTTGATAGGTTGAAAAAATTTCATTGAAGCGAAATTAGAAATAATCGAAAAATTTTGGAAAAGTGTTTCGATATTAGTTGAAAAGTAAAGCGTTCTGAAATTATGTGCAGTGAAGTAGGAATTGCGTATCGCGAGAAATATGCGATGCAAGGCGCGCAGTGTTTTTTCTATCCATGCTTTTAATGTTCTATTTAATCTAATTTATTAAGCATGTGTTTAATTTAAGTATACTATTTTTAATATTGACGCAAAAAATTTTAATTATAAATTTCTTTATTTGGTTTTGGTGTTAGAAGTTTGACATTTCTAATTTGAAAATGTTGTGTTTTGATTGCATTTTTTTTTAATTGTGTGACAATTCGAAATTCGAACGTTGCGAATTTTTTTTAAAATGATTGATTGCGACTTATTATTTTTGTTTTGTTTAAATTTTTCTAATAGGAGTATTATGCGAAAACACAAAAGGTATTTGCGATGATGCAACGGGTGATTATTTTTTTAATTGATATGGCGTAGGTTGTTTTAAGAATATTAAAATGGCGTTTCAATATGACCCTTTTTACACCGTTCTTCATGGCTGTCGGCGTGCTGATTATATTTAAGCACGGTAAGTCAGCAGCTTTGCTTTTTGCGTGTTTCCTTTGCTTTGCTTTTATGCTTTTTAATTATTAAGTTTTCCTAATTTTTTCAAATGCATTATGATTTTGCTGCTAGAGTGTATTAAAAATTTGCTTTTATGTTTTTTTGGTTGTATGTGGTAAAGTGTTACCTGATTGAAAAAAAAAGAAAATGTTTAAACGTTTATTTTGGCTGCGTTTCGGTGCGTAAATTTTATTTTGTTGTATTTCTAAAAATTTACTTAACCGTATTTTTCGTTTGGCGTTTTATACTTACTTAGCGGCGAGGGTAAAGTATTTAAGTGTTAATATGGAATATTTCTTTTTCTTTCTTTCGTTAACATGTTTTCTGCGACTTGAAATTAGTAACTTAATTAATTGATTTTTTCTTGAAGTTCTAACATGTTTGCTTAGTTACGTTCTAATTTTTGATGCGTTTTAACTATAACCTTTTTGCTTGCGTTAACATATAATCGTATTAATGGTGTTAACGGTTTTTCTTTCACAGTTTTCAAACTGCGTTTTTTAATTAAGGGTATTAATCATGGTATAGAAGTTTCTTTCCACACGGAAGGGTACGTATAAAAGTGTTCGCAAAAAGATACCCTTGTGATTGCTTGTTTTTCTTGAAATATAAATGCTTGGTTGAAGATATACTAAGAATTGTTCAGTATCTTTTTTGAATTGGTTGATAGTATGATTTGTGATTTAACGTAAACTCATATTAAAAACGGTTTATGATTTATGTAGTTGAAATCATTTCATAAGCGTTAACTTTGACTTAGAATTGTCATTTATAATATTTTTTAGTTAGTTGTGATTGAGTCACTTTTCTTTGTTTTTTTTTGATTGATTGTTGACCACCCTTGGTAACTATTTTTTGGTTGCGTGGTAACTATACTTTAAGTCCGTGAGGTTTAGGTTACCGGTTATTATTTTTTTTTTTGGAGCATGGTCCTCTCTCTAAGAAAAATGAGGGGGACAAATGTGCGCACATGTCTATCACATGACATCTCCGCACATGTCTACCTGTGTCTGTGACACCTATAAGGCTGCTCTTATCGAAGCCTAGGTGCTCACTCTGTCAATACCCATCCTCCCGCCAACATATGGACAGTAAATCTTCTCCAAGCAACTTGTGTTTCACCTATCCCTACATGAGTGCACATGATCCTGCACATATTCTGATGAAATAGTTGCACTGCATTCTTAGACAATGTAGACTGCACTATGAAGTGATGGAAATTGCAATAATATTAAAACAAGCAAGTCCTATTTTGAGCTCGATAAGTGATTAATTCTATTAAATAGCACGATTTAAGTTTTGTAGAACATCATGAATTGCTTTCTTACGCAAATGAATCGTAAATAAAAACACCAAGGCTGCTACTCTCAAAGTCAACATTGTAAAAATTATTTATTGCTTTAAAAGGTAAACATTTCGAGCACCAGGCTCGTCATCAGTACAAGCGTTCTGAAAAGAAGAACAGCGAGATGGACAAAAATATACGAAAATTAAACACAGAATTAAAAAAAATACTACTTCTAAAATCAGGAGGAAACTATGTACAAAGGGTGGGCACTATTAGTTTCATTAAGAGGCGGCTTACGTTTAAAAATGTACAAGGACTCTAAAATTCTTAAATCATTCTGATGGCTGGCTGAAGCTAAAATGCTAAAATTCCTGCACTGTACACTGGAGTCACACTGTTCACTATGGAGGCGCACCGAGGAGTGGGGGGGGGGGGATGGGCAAAAATCCCTCCAGTGCGGCTACTACGTCCAGCATGCTCCGCTACTCTAACGCCCAAAGTTCTGCAGGTCGAGCCTACATAACTAGATGCACATTGTGCACAACGAAATTCATATATTAGAGAGCGGCGCATGCTGGAAGGTAATTTATCTTTGTAGTTGAAAAATGAACCTATAGTGAATTTGTTTGTAAGAATAATTTTAAAATCAACATCAGGTAAATATGAGTGAAGAATTTTGACAAGCTCTGCTCTCATTTATTCAGATTTAGGCCCAAAGTATAAAAAGGTAAGTATAATCTCTTTCTTGTACTATCGACGGGATTGGCCGGTAAGCTATATTTGGAATTTAAAAAACGTTTTATCAAAGATTGAACTAAACCAACAGGAAAACCATTATTCTTGAAAAATTACACAAAAAAGAGAATTCATCGTGAAGTAAATTGTAATTTGAACATACATTAAAGGCTCTTTGTAACAGGGTTTTTATTCTATTAATTTTAAAGAGATTAGGTGTGAAACTAAAAAAACTGGTACCAAGTCCCGTAAAAGTAGATTTTCGGTAAACGGAAGTTAAGAAAATACCACCACGTTTAGAAATTAAGACATCCAGAAATGAAATCTTACTACCGACCTCTGGTTCAACTGTGAACCTGATATTGCTATGTTTTGAATTCAAATAATCAATAAATTGAGCAGAATGGGACGGGTCGTGGAAGAGCATAAAAGTGTCATCGATATATCTCTGATGAAATATAGGACGAAATTGAGATGGGCACTCAGCCAGCCATTTGGTTTCATGGTGGCACATAAAAATGTTTGCAAAGGTAGGACCGAGTGGCAAGCCCATACCGAGTCCATCGACTTGTTTGTAAAATTTCCCATTGAAACAAAAGAACGAATTTAAAACAGAATGCTCCAACAAGGTTTCAAAAAGGGAACGAGTTAGGCCGATTACAGTGGAAGACGGGTTGGTAAATAGAAGGTTTAAACATATATCTATGGTTTCAATAATAGGAACATTAGTGAAAAGATTCTCTACATCAAAAGAAGCCATGTGGTATTTTTCAGCATTTGTGAATAATTTAAGCCTTTTGACAAAAGTATAAGAATTATCCACTGAGTGATCATTTACAGTAAAAGGTGATAAAATTGGCACAAGGAACTTTGCCAGTTGATAACTAGCAGTATTATAAGCTGCAAAAATTGGACGGAATGGAAAATTAGTCAAAAAATTTGCTTTATGAATTTATTCATAAAGCAAATTTTCATAAAGCAGATTTTTTGACAAATTTTCCATTCCGTCCAATTTTTGCAGCTTATAATACTGCTAGTTATCAACTGGCAAAGTTCCTTGTGCCAATTTTATCACCTTTTACTGTAAATGATCACTCAGCGGATAATTCTTATACTTTTGTCAACAGGCTTAAATTATTCACAAATGCTGAAAAATACCACATGGCTTCTTTTGATGTAGAGAATCTTTTCACTAATGTTCCTATTATTGAAACCATAGATATATGTTTAAACCTTCTATTTACCAACCCGTCTTCCACTGTAATCGGCCTAACTCGTTCCCTTTTTAAAACCTTGTTGGAGCATTCTGTTTTAAATTCGTTCTTTTGTTTCAATGGGAAATTTTACAAACAAGTCGATGGACTCGGTATGGGCTTGCCACTCGGTCCTACCTTTGCAAACATTTTTATGTGCCACCATGAGACCAAATGGCTGGCTGAGTGCCCATCTCAATTTCGTCCTATATTTTATCAGAGATATATCGATGACACTTTTATGCTCTTCCACGACCCGTCCCATTCTGCTCAATTTCTTGATTATTTGAATTCAAAACATAGCAATATCAGGTTCACAGTTGAACCAGAGGTCGGTAGTAAGATTTCATTTCTGGATGTCTTAATTTCTAAACGTGGTGGTATTTTCTTAACTTCCGTTTACCGAAAACCTACTTTTACGGGACTTGGTACCAGTTTTTTTAGTTTCACACCTAATCTCTTTAAAATTAATAGCATAAAAACCCTGTTACATAGAGCCTTTAATGTATGTTCAAATTACAATTTGTTTCACGATGAATTCTCTTTTTTGTGTAATTTTTTCAAGAATAATGGTTTTCCTGTTGGTTTAGTTCAATCTTTGATAAAACGTTTTTTAAATTCCAAATATAGCTTACCGGCCAATCCCGTCGATAGTACAAGAAAGAGATTATACTTACCTTTTTTATACTTTGGGCCTAAATCTGAACAAATGAGAACAGAGCTTGTCAAAATTCTTCACTCATATTTACCTGATGTTGATTTTAAAATTATTCTTACAAACAAATTCACTATAGGTTCATTTTTCAACTACAAAGATAAATTACCTTCCAGCATGCGCCGCTCTCTAATACATGAATTTCGTTGTGCACAATGTGCATCTAGTTATGTAGGCTCGACCTGCAGAACTTTGGGCGTTAGAGTAGCGGAGCATGCTGGACGTAGTAGCCGCACTGGAGGGATTCTTGCCCATCCCCCCCACTCCTCGGTGCGCCTCCATAGTGAACAGTGTGGCTCCAGTGTACAGTGCAGTAATTTTAGCACTTTAGCTTCAGCCAGCCATCAGAATGATTTAAGAATTTTAGAGTCCTTGTACATTTTTGAACGTAAGCCGCCTCTTAATGAAACTAATAGTGCACACCCTTTGTACATAGTTTCCTCTTGATTTTAGAAGTACTATTTTTTTAATCCTGTGTTTAATTTTCGTATATTTTTGTCCATCTCGCTGTTCTTCTTTTCAGAACGCTTGTACTGATGATGAGCCTGGTGCTCGAAACGTTTACCTTTTAAAGCAATAAATAATTTTTACAATGTTGACTTTGAGAGTAGCAACCTTAGTGTTTTTATTTACGATTTAAGTTATTTCATCACTTATATCGTGAAACATGTATACTATATAGAATCCCGGGAACTCCCAGGAAACAGCACGATTTTAAGTTATTTTCACACTAATATCTTGATATACGTATACTGTTTAGAATCCCGGGAATTCCCGGGAAAAAAGGAATTCCCAGACCGGGAAATTTCAGCTCCAAATCATCCAGAACCCCGGGATCTCGGGATGCAAACCCTAGTGCCAAGGCAGGTGGGCAAGTCGTTTGTTAGGACGCTCTATGCTGTGCCATCTGGAGAAATGGGGAAAGAAATTAGAATTTTCGTCTTTCTTTGAATTCCGATTTCTTTCAGTTCTATCTCACTTCACTCTATTCTGCTTCTATAATTTTCATTACATTCCATTCTTTTCTTTTTATACTCTTCCATTCTATTCCACTCCTCTCGATTCTAATAATAACCGTGCCATACTCTTCGGTTCAGTCCTGTTCTTCTCTGCACTGGTACCTTTTTAGGTAAAGCTTTTTTTCACTGCGGCATAGTTGATAGCTTCAGAACCGAATTACGTTCTTTTTGGGATCTTTTTAAAAATATATTTGGTATTCGCTGCTCCAGCTTTTAATGAGACAAATTATATTGATATGATGATTGATTCTTTTATTAAATAGCGGGATTGATAGCGGAATTCATTCCGGTCATCGTTATCAAGTTGTTATTTTTGGTAAGCGTGGCTGAGGCATCCGTTAAACGGCGTTTTCAAATCTGGTCTGGCACATGCTCAATATCGTCAAGATCACAAACAGACTTCGTCTCATTTTTTCCTCTCTTCAATCTCGCTGCTCCGAACTTAAAAAGGGTAGTAAAACATGAGAAAGTGCGTATTTCCCTATTGAAAGTAACGAGCGCTGACAACTATACATCACGAAGCTGTTCAGAGAGGATGTGATTAGACATGATAGTAATAATGTGAACTTATCTTACTGATCTATTTGAGTGTTGGTGATGGATATGGGAGGAGGTTGATCATACTTTAATTGAAGTAATTTGTTTAGTTGAGGCGAGATGGGTCTCCTGATCTCATATGATGAATCGCGACATTAATATGAGTCACTTCACTGATAACAACCATTTCGAAATTACGTGGATTCATTGCGTAAACGATGAACCGTAAGGAAATAACAACTGATGCGTGCGATCTTGCTCAGCCGGTCTCCCGCACCAATCAGTTCGATCTCTCTCTTATGGCTTCATGCTCCAATCTGCTACGCTTTGCCCTCTCTAACCTTCAAGATCCGTGTCGTTACGCTTAGGAACAAACTATTAATGAGACAGTAAGCAACAGTTAATTGGTGTAAACAACCACGAACCAATTTAATCATCGAGAAACTAAATTCTATATTTAATCTCTATAAAAACGAACCAGATTTTACCTGATTGATATTAAAAACACATAGGAGGATATGTTTTCATCAAAGAGAAATAGTGACTAGCTAGTTACCCTTATGATGCTGAGCTCCCGTAAGATAGATATAATGAGGGCATGCGGTAAAGGGTAAGCTTTAAGCAGCGCCTGCTTGCGTTGTACTGGCGTGAGTTGAACGCGGTTATCCATGGTAGATTATGCGAAGAATCTTCGAAGTTTGTGCATAAGTTTGATTATTTTGACGAGATCACATCCCTCACTATATGACGGTTTTTGGTTCGTTTCAAGACATGCTGAGGAAATGTCGTTGGCCAGACGCAATCCTCCCTCGTAGTGTTGCAGTTATCAGGTGCTGTGTAGGTAGTTGTGTGCAACACTAGCTCTGCTCTGTTCCGCTTTGTTTTGCTCTAGTCTACACTGTTCTGGTTTGCTCTGCTCTGCCCTATTATACTGTTCTTTGCTCCACTATAATCTAATCTAATCTGATCTACTCTACTTTGCTTCACTTTACCATCCTATAATTTACTATACTCAAATCTACTCTAATCATTTCATCATTTTTTTTTTCAACCTGTTTCATTTTGTTCTATTTGGGTTTATTCTGTTCTATTCAGTTTTGTTCTGTTATATTTTCTCTCAATTGCTCCATTTTATTTTTTCTGTCTTCCCTTATTTTATTCTATTTTATTTTGCTTGATTTAGATTCCCAGTTTGAGTATTTTTTATTAATGTTTTCGCTGTTTTTAATTAGTTTTTCCTGTGTTATTTAGTTTTAATCTTGTCTCTGTTTTCGTTTTATTTTCCTTTTTTCGTTTTTACTCAAGATTCACCGTTTTATTTACTTTCATTATGTTTGGTTGCAGTTGTATTTGATTTCATTTTGTTACATTCCACTACATTGTCTTTCATTATAATTTATTACGTCTTTTATCTATCTTATGTAGTTTCTACAGTTTTTATTCTAGTTATACAGTTTTCCTGTTTTGCCTAGATTTTTACTCGCTGTTCACTGTTTTCACTTGATTTTTACAGTGTTTCTATTCTGGTTGTATCCGTTTTGCAAGTTTTTATTGCTTTTGCTTTTACTACAATGGTTTTACTATTTTCTTTCTGTTTTTATTTTGTTTGCTCCGATTTATACTCCCTTTTTTCTGATTGATTCTATTTTGATTGTTTATTCAGTTTAGTGTCGCTTTATTTTCTTTTCTCTTGCGTCATGTTTTCTTTGCATTTGTTTCTTCTCATTCACTTTGCTCAATTTTCTATAAATTTTTGCTCTTTTATTCAATACAGTTCACTTCATTGAACTCAATTTCATAAGCTTCATTAGGTTCTATTTCATTTTTGTTTTTATTGGTGATTTTATTCAGAGTAACTATTTCTATGGCATATTAATCGGTAGAAACATTTTGCGACACACCTGCATGTCTTTCATTTTATGAATCACCGCAATAATTTCCTAAATATATCTGTAAAAAAAACACATCAGTTAGTTTGAAAGTGAGAGAATCTTAAAATGGAGTATCTCCGTCTATCCCAAACGCAATGTAAATCATATGTCTAACTAGTTTACCGCACAACACTGCTTCGAACATAATGAGTTAGTTGAGCATGTGTAGACACTTGGGTATGTCGATATTTAATTCATGAGTGATTTTTCAATATAATTTTGCATTATTATTATATAAGACGTTTCACCGCCGAAGATGCTACAGAGACGTTTTATCGGTGTACTTTTACTTCTATACTTTTGCAATGGATATATGAATTTATTTCCATAATGCTATCTCTGAAGTAAATGCGTCCTCAAAACTCTTGTGATACTCCACGATAATCTGGAGCAAGCTCATACGGTATAGTAAGTTTTCTAACTCAGTAGAGAATTTATTAAATTAGAAATGAAAAAATGGAAGGGAATGAAATTGAACGAAAAAATGGAAGGTTAGTAGATAAGTATCAATTCTGCTTCTATTTCCATTCATTAGGTTTCGATTCTGTTTTACTCTGTGACCTCTGAGTTTATTACGTGAAATTGCATGAAATAGAAAACTAACTTTGGGAGATTTCAACTTTTAGTACTTGAGTAGAACTTAAAATCTTCAGTAAAACTTCACACTTGAATTTTAAGCTTAAGTCTTGTGGGGGGAGGGGGGGGGGGTGGCTGTAAGGGGAAGGCTAACGTGGATGAATTATTGTTACATGCCAAATCATGCGTGCGAGTTAATTTGTTGCGAGGGAAACAACGCGTGAGGGTTACTTGAGAGGAGAACTCTGGGAAAAGGCTCGGACCCGGAAGCTTCTCTCGTCAAAAGTGATTGGTCAGCTCAAGACACGACATCGATGAATTTTAGAACACTGCAAGCACACGGGAAAAGAGGAAAGCTTGTCAATTTTGAGTTAGCGAAGTTTATAAATATTTTTGAAACATACCAGGGAGTGAAGAGTTAACAAAAGAATTGGGGCGATGCACATAGGAAATTGAGCATATGTCGTTGCTACTGAGGAATTTATGAGGAAAGATGACACGTCGACCTCGAAAAGAGAGGGACAACCAGTTCGCTGTGGGGATGGAAGAATGGGAAAATGGAAGCATGGAACAAGAACTCTTTTAGAGAGAGGAAAATGTTCACGCCATTGGCCAAAAGCATTCTATTGTCAAAATAAAAACCAAGTCGAGGTTTGATACAGAGGAATGCAATAAAAGTTTTCCAATAATCTGAATTTCGTGAATCCTGTGATTCACTGAGCGGAAAAATTGACATGAATGATTTGCTAATCAACATTGTTTAGTATGAAGGGATATCATCCTCAATCTATTCATTATAATCTAAGAGTTTTTATTTTCATTAGAGGTAAACAAGTTTTTTTAAAACCTGCGAGCAGCAAAATCGGTAGAATAACGCTACATTTCTTGGAAACATTTGTCAAATTAATGAGCATAGAGGATTTTTAGAGTAAGAAATTAGATAAATTTTCTTTCTTGTTGTCGCGGAATTAATCAAAGGTTCTAGTTGAAAGAATTCTAAATTACTGAAATCAACAAAAAAAAGAATAATTAGTAATATGTATTAAAACACGCATAATAAAAATGTGGAATCTCATGTAACACTGCTATTTTGAGCGGAAATTCATGAGTCATTCCATCAAAATAAAGAATAGAAGTTTTAAGTTCTCGAGTGTTGTTTAAGTGAATGTTAGCGTAACTTCTCCAATGATGGATGCTACGTTCATCTACGTAGAATGCCAGCAGAATTAATGAATATGTACAACTGTAACGTTATCTTAACGCTAGATCAACCAAAGTCCATCTGAGATTTGGAAAAAGAATGATCAAATTATACAGAAACGTATTAAGCTGTCTTGATCAGAAACTAGTCCCTTAGAAATATAGTAGAGAAGCTTCTCTAGCACAAGCAATGGCGGCCATTCTGCGAGGCATTGAGGCGCCAGGTGTCCTAACGTACTCTCTGTGTGTGGCACAGCACTACTGTACCAGGAGCACTAATGTACTGGGGCACTATCGATGGGAATTTGCGCTAGGAAGGAAAGATATTAAGTCCTGAGCCACAGGAAGGGTAAGGCTTCCTTTCATTGATGTCAAAAAGTTTTTGTTTTGTTTTTATACGGACAATCTTTCTTTAAGTTCTCCTGTCCTTCACTTCAGCACCTCCAATTTTCTTTCCAACTTCTACCTTATTTCATAAATTTCTTTCAATCTCAGTGTATTAGGCGCATGGTACGGGAACACACCTCATATATAGGTTCCTCGTTCCTTTAATCCAATACTGAATGGTTAAAATAACAAACCTGTCCAATTGAATATCTCTGGTCGATATTAAACCACTTGAGCATTAACTGATCTTGTAGTACGGCCAGATGAAGTACGTGACAATCTTCACCATGCATGTTTGACATGTCGTTTGAAGTAGTCTCGACAATTTTTAGGGGGAGAACTTAATTGACCGATCGAAATGAGTGACTTATCTTGAATAATTGCCATGCGAATTCTAGACAGTTTTAGCCCGATGCACTCGGCAGTCATCATTCTGTAAATATACAGGCTGCATTCCTTATTCAAAGATTGTACAAATGGTAAAAACTTGGTGATCTTACGGGTAAATCATAGTAGCCAAGCTGTTTCAGTTGATGGATACTTTAAGCGAAGGACCCTCTCCTTTTTTAAATAGTCCCAGGGCTAAATAGACCTCTCTTTTCCTTGTATCGTCCTGTGAATACAGGGTTGGTTAAAAATTGTTAAGACGAACCCAACGGAGGGTATCATTGTTCCAGAGGCAGACTATGTCTTGTAAATCATCTGACTACATGATACTTCTCCACTTTTTTATAGTCCAGTGTAAATAGGCTTTGGTCCAGTTTTTAAGCAAGTAGTAGCGTGAGCAAGAGTGAACATAAGCCGTTTATGAGACCCTTTGCTCCATAAAATCTATTACCCGAAGTTCCTTTCACAGAGTTCGTCTAGAAACAATATGAGGAGAGCTATCATTGATATTTAGCAGTAGATGCATTCATGAGGCGAAGCAATTCCATTCAGAAATTTGGGAAGCATTGCGGCTGTCCCTATCGGTTAGAATTTTTTACCGGCCGCAATTTTACTTCGATTTGCAATGTGAACAGGATTGTTCCAATTATTGTTAAGCCCGCACAACAGTGCGGTATAAAACGCCAACCCACTCTATTACCTTCCACCTTGGGTGTTCTTAGGTCGCCCAAATATAACAGCCCTTTTTCCCGTTCCAGGATGTCTTACTTTTGTAACATGGAGGCCGGATTTTCGGATTCGAGGAATTGCCATACCTCCATGAAAATACACAAGAAAGAAACATATCCGAGAATACCCTCAATGAAATGCAAAATGACATGGGATAATTCAGACATCAAAATAGTCACAATTGTTCACAAAAAAAAACACACAAAAGATTGAGATACTCACCGGAATGCAGTCACCACAACTTACAATCCACGGTCGCCATTTGCTTCCTTTAGAAGCGAAGTTCAGTTGCTAGGGTTAGGCTAATACACACAAGTTTAGCCATTTCGAAATTATATTAGGAGTAAGACTTACTACTACACATTGTGTAAAGTTGCTATACCATTCAAATCGTTGATAACGTTGAATAAGGACTAACAATGATTGATACTGATAGACACGCTAACAATTACCTAGCAGTTCTACCCTCATTAAAGACATCCTAACGATTGGTAATAATTGTGACTGAATTTGACCGGTCAAACAATTCCTCTACAAGTTTAACTACACACAGAATACAAGACAAAAATGCAACCTCTCCTATATTGTGTTTCTTCCAACAGTGCGTTTCACACTCATGCCTCCAGGCCATAAGTTCATTCCACTCGGACATCAGTTCAGAATTTCGTACAATAGGGAAAACAGTTCATAAAACATCTGCCGACAAATGTGCGATCAATTATTCCGACTCCGAATCATCTAACGCCAGCATCTCTTTTTCTCCCACGTGCAACAACTAAATAATTGACCCATTACTCTACCGCAAAATTGAATCCATTTAGATATTCGCTTCACTTCAAAGGCCTCAAATTTTTATCACATAAATTTCGAATAGCATTTTTTAACTTTCTTTCACCCTCCCGATAATATTTGATTTGCTTTTTTCTTCGACCGACCGCCACATTCTTGCTTTAATTTTTTGCTGCAAATAGGTAGAGAGACTTCGATTACCGACAAATTCTTTAAATTATTTCAATATCATTTAAACATATATCGACGCACGCTATATCCACATGGTATTTTCAGCACAACCTTATTTCCACAACCTCCTATTTATAACGCACTTCTTTCTCGGATGGTTTTCGATGCACAACTGCCTTTTCCTAAGAGCTACACATTAAGTGTTTCTTGAGGGATGACCTCTATTTCTTTCCCGACCAATGATGTTCTCGGAAACTTCAGAAGTGAACGCCGAAACCCCTCCTACCTGTCGATTTAGCTGTTTTATTGGTGATCCTAAAGCTCAAATTTTCCTCCCCTTAGGATACAGAGACCCTTTTGAGCCTGTAACGCCCACTATTTCTTGTATATTTTCTACGGCTGCGCGTTTGGACTCCCCACTGTCCTGGTTCCTGTTGCGGTGAGCGACCATGAGCGACCGTTTGGGTTTTGCGTTCCTACGGCTAAAGGGTCTATCATTAATTATCCCTCTTAAGCCTAGGCTGATAATTTCACACACAACACCCACTCTACTTCTCCAGCCTTATCCTAAAATTGCTCACACAACCCTTACTAAGCACAGCACACTTCGCACCACACACGTCAGCACACAACATTGGAAGTTTTATTAAGTGACGCATTTCTTGCCCCAAAAAATGTTTGTAAGTTAAGTGGTACAACACAGCATTGCAACCTTATAATAGTTTAAAAAACGACTAGTGAAGCAAAACACGCTGAAGTCATTAAAAAACACAATCTATTCATTAATTCATTATATTAAAATATTTCGTAACACTTTCGGCTCTTCGTTGTGGAAAAACTAAGAAAAAAGTTTCCACCCAGATAGCTCTATTTGAAGCCGGAGGCTTGTTCAGTACTTGCTTAAAGCCGAAACTTCGGTCGCTGCATTGAGACGTGATTGATGAACGGAGTAAAAAACAGGAGCTGTGGAGACAATAGCTGAGTTATTTTTTGTATAGGGACCCTATTTTTGCAAGGTTAGAAGGTAACGCAGAGTGAAAGTAGTCAATAGTGCAAAAATTTGCAGTATTCTCATGTAGTATTCAAATAAGGTTTTCTTGTAAGTTGCATGGCTCATGATGGAGCTTGAGAGTTCACTCTGTCAGGTATGCGCTTAAATATCACTGATACTGTCGGAGAAGTGCGAGAAAAATCTATGGGTGCCCGGTCCATCCATTAAGGATCCAATCCAATCATCATACCAACTCATGATCTGGTTTTAGCTGGGATAAAATGATTATGAGGCTATTTTTCGTCTATTATGAAACATTCAGGTTACCAGGTACTCTTTTCTTCCAGAAGAATGTATTTCTAAGTCTTTATAATTATAGCCACGTAGGATCTTATGAATTTTACTTAAATTAAATTCGCGATTCATTAAATTAAATATTTTATCACGATTGTGAGCTTTCACACCAATTAACCATCAAGCACTAACATAACGCGTTTGTTCGTAAGGGTAACGACGCGCCCTCAAAGTAGCATGCGGGACAGGAGATAGGCCGAAGAGGCGAGAGTGGGAGGTTGACCGATATAGACCACCACGAGACGTTAACGAGGGAGCTTGGCTAAGCAAGATCACAAACTGTGATGTTACTTGATAAGGGTTCATCGCTAGAAGCGATGAACCCACTTTATTGCGAAGTGTTTTAGAACAATGATAACGAGTATGATTTCGTCATAAAAAACAGCTCTAACTTTTCTTGATCATAACTTTAACTTCAATTTAACAGCGATCAACTACCGTGCACATACCTAATTATAGCCCAAAACTGGATTCCTAAGATAATTCTACATTATGACTTGCTTCTGACCAGCTTCTCTCTCAACAGCTCTATGATATATAGTTGTCAGCGTTCAGCATTGAAACAAGAAATCTTTCATGTTGTAATGCCCTTTGCAAAGCAGGTAGAATGAGCGTGTAACGTGAAAAATTCGAGACAACGACAAAATTTGTATTTGATAAAGACACTACTGCACATACACGTATCAATAATTACAGCTCTACTGACGCCATCGACGCACGCTTACCGAAGATAATCATTAATTTTGACCATGATGACCGAGCTGAATGATTCAATTAAGTTATTTAATTGATGAATAACTTAATAATTCCTTCATAGTTTTTCTCATTAGGGGCAATTGGGAACGGCTAACAAATATCCTACTGAAAAGATTCCTAAAACAACGTAATTTCGGTCGCAAAAGTTCTCTCACCCAGTCTGAATTTTATCGTCTGTGTAAGGGTAAATATAATCGGTTTTCATCATTTATCAAAGTTTTCCGACGGTATATATATTGCCGGGGATCAACTGTAATTTTAGACGCTAAAAATGCGCGCCGACGATGATGATCGTTATTTACCGTCGATTTCTGACTGCCATTCCTACCGTAGAAATACGGCGGTGAAACTATGGTTGTTTTTCAGATTATACTTCACAATTTGAAAATAATGGCCATGATAGATAGCCCATGTCTGAATTTAATCAAAGACAAGTCAGATCAGACTTAACTCATTGTGTGAACGGCCCGCCAAAAATGACGGGATTCAATACCTTTCTTAAACAAACTTCCAAATGTGGATGAGAAACAAATATATCCATCCTAACAGTACCCTCGATCAAGAATTTTATTGTACTTGCGCACTGGTGAAATTCGTATCACAGATACGGTCATTGTGGCTATCTTTATGAGTGTGGCATAGAAATGGAAGAAGCGGACTCCAAACAAATAAATCAATGGTATTATTAGGTAGTAGCAGGACCCGTGAAAATTCCACGGACAATGTAATCGTTGAGCTAGGTGGACCCGTGAAAAAATTCTGTCCAATATTACCTAACCTTTGCTATCCTAATCTAGTCACACCTATCCCTAACGAACTTATCCTGATAAAATGTCAAACATATCAATGCATGTAAAGGCCATCTTTTAATGTAATACTGAGAAATTTGGTATCTATGATACCGCAAACTCAAACATCCTATGTTTCTAAAGGTCACCCCAAGATTTCAATTTTTTCATCCGATTCGTTTGAAATTTGGCCAGTATATGTATTTATTGCAATTAAACTTTTTTAATAACGAAACTTTTTCGATTTAGGCCTTATTTTTTTGAAAAATACCAAAAATTAGTTTTTTTGGTACATTTTTATGGATTGGACCCCCTTAAGAAGCGGACAAAGGAATAAAGTCATTGAGTTTTCATGCTGGAATATAACCAAAGACAGTTTTAGAAACCTTGGAGCATTTCTAACAAAAGTACGGTAGCAAATTATCCATTTGTATCTTTTCGTTTTTTATATGCGATATTTGATACTAACTCAAACATCCTCTAACTTTGGGTTTTGAACTTGACAAAACAATTATTTTTACAATTGGGAAGTTTCCTACCGTAATTTTGTTAGAAATGTTTCAAGGATCCCATAACTGTTTTTGTTGTTTTCCTAGCATGAAAACTCAACGACTTCTATTCTTTTCAATGTTTAAAATTAGAAATTTTGGGTACAAGACATAAGCCAAATTTTTTGTTGAAGTGTAATATAATGGATAATTTATGTAATTGAATGCTGTTTTCATTTTTATTTCGATAATCTCCATGCATAAGTTCATACTCACACTGTGAATTGTAATTTACAAAATTTTTTTTTTTTTATATTTTGAAATTTTATATTTGTGATCTTATTTGTATGAAATTCGACTATTACATGTAACTTTTTAAAAGAAACACAATTTCTTCTATTCATTTTCTCGATTCAGGCCTTAGTTTTTTGAAAAAATTGGACATATTGGTTTTTAGTTCATTTTTATTGATATTTCAAATGAATAGAACTCATTGAGTTTTTATGCTAGAACACAATCAAAGACATTTTTAGAATCCTTCAAGCATTGTAAACAAAGTAACTGGTTCAAATTTTTCCATTTTTCGTTTTGTTTTCATTTTATATCGGGTCGAAATGGGGTCGAAAATTGAGGATTTTTGGCCCCCTAACCCCCCCCCCCCCTCCCTGGGAGGGGGATCTAGTTTCCGTAGTGCCAAAAAATTTTAGGACCGAGTAGTCCACCACCTAAGGGTCCTATTTCAACAACAACAAAAAATGCTCATCGGACCGTACAGGCACCTGGCAGGGGCTTGGATGACCCCCTTAAGAAGCGGACACCAAACTGGTATATAAACAAATATATAAATAAATACACAACGGGTATTATTAGGTTAGATTAAAAGGGAAAATGTAAAGGTAAAAAATACAGGACAATAGTGGAACATATAACAAATATAAACATTCCTACTAAATATCTCATTCATGCACTATTATATTTTGATTCCAATCAAATAAATGTATTTCGGGTTCTACTCATTTTATAACGCAGGCTTTGAAATATATCTCGTTTCAAAAGAGTTAGAATACGCGAGTACAATTGTTTATCACGTTCGTATCTCTAACAATCCTAAACCTTTATGAGCTATTTTCCAATAGAATGATTTTATGAGAAGTGATTAAAAACGAACATATCAAAAAAATACCAGCCTACCTTTATAAATTCACAGCTTTATTAATGCAATATTTTCAAATTAATCAACATAGAAAAATTATTGGAACCTTCGTGAGTTTGAATTTGCATTTGAGTTTAACGTAATGTTTAGGTATCACATTGTTTGTTGTGCTTCATTGCGGTGGTCCACGTTTGAGCGTTGATACTGTTTCCTGTTTGGATTGCTTCAAAGTATTAAGGTCTAAGCATTGAAATTGTTTCATAGCTAATAATATGTGGACCAAGGTCTAATTTCCTTAATGTTGGTATTTTAATTATTTTGATGTGTTTTACTGGTAACGTCAGGTTTTAAAATCATTCCCTGTGCATTCACAAGAAAAAATTGCATTCTATATGTGCGTTTGTGTACACACTTCAAAGTTACCATTCAAGTTACTCTACTATAATAAACAAGGATTAAAGTGTAACGAAGTTACTTAATTTGTTTGGTGTCATTAGACATTAAAATTACTATTATGATTTACTGCAGCTGCGTTTCTTAAAATAGTGTGGATGAAAGTGGGTGTATAACTGAATCAAGCTTCTGATTCATGTCAGCAAAATCATGGTTTGAGCAAAATTTTAATTGAAAATATTTTTCTACTCATAGATTTATTTGTGCTGATAGTTACTCTCTGGAAGTTTTGAGAACTTACTACTGCTAATTATGTTTGTGTTTGTGATGGTGCAAATTGTTTTCTGAGAGATTAAAAATTCAATGATTACTATGTATAATAGCCTAAAAATATTTCCATCAAGTCCAGCTCTGGAAGGCCTATCTCGATCAAATGTGAAGCATTCAATGCTCACTCATTGAATACTAAGGTAATGTATCTCATTGGATCATAGAGTTTTCATAATATTGATATATTAGTTGGAGGATTATTTGGAGTGTAAATGTAAATATTCAAAGTGTCTTTCCTTCTGGTGGAAGGTATAACCTTGTGTAATCACTACACGAAATTAGTTTCTAGTTATATATTTGTTTGTGAAAATTATTGGTACATGCATATTTTCTTTATTAGTATTATATTTTTGACATAAAAAGTTATTACAGATTAGGCATCAAAGAGCACAGTTTCCAACTGCATAAAATCGTCCAAAATGATGAAGTTGGTAAGATATTGTTTTAACAAATGTGGTGACATTACATTCTATTCTGAGTCACCTCAGCTGTGTTTTTAGAGATGAAGTGTGGTGTATTTCTGAATCAAACTTTTGATTGACACCAGCAATATCTTTGGGGAAGAATTAAATGTAATATTTTCTCGTACCCACTCCAACTTATTTGTTCTGATAGTTACTTTCTGATATGCCTTTGCTAACATCCCACTACCTATCTACAATGTCTTTTCAGAAGCTCAAATTATGTTCTTGATTGCTTGTGCAGTAGAAGCATTAGAGGAATGTCGAGCACAATTAATTTAGAAAATTGTTCCTAATCTAATGACAAATTTTAATTAGTTTGTCATAATTTTCAACTTTACCAAATCATTGCAGTTTATCATGTGTTTAAGTAGTAATAAATTCACTCAACATATTTTTATTGGAACAATGTCAATTGTTAAAAAACTGTCTAACTCTGTAGTTTACGAAAAGGGCGTTTTGATATACGAATATCATGTTCAGTGTAAAATTATACAGAAAATTTTTTTCAGCCATATTGATAAAAG
This sequence comes from Morinoia aosen, assembly GCA_030386875.1. Lineage (NCBI taxonomy): Eukaryota > Metazoa > Arthropoda > Malacostraca > Amphipoda > Talitridae > Morinoia > Morinoia aosen. Next base: position 37,863,680 of record CM059559.1, on the reverse strand, counting down.
GCAAATCTGATACTCAAAGCTACATCAGACAAAGTAATAATGGGTATTTTTTCAGAACAACACACTAATCGATTTTCGAAATTTTCATGCTTGAATCATGGTAATCACATCAAAATTAACAACTTTTCATTCATGGCATTTCCGGCGCAAATGAGTATTTAACGAGTTATAACGGTAGGTTAAGTTTCGTGTTCCATAGCAGTTACCGTCATTCAAACACCAGAAACCGTTTCGCGCTTGAGCTGTTAGAGTACGTTTGGGTACTCTTGGTTAGGTTAATTTACGTTAGGTTTTGTTAATTTAGGTTACGTTAGGTTACGTTAGGTTGGTATGAGTTGTGCGGTGGAGAGAGGATGTGAGGTGTCGCGCGCCGCTCCAGCGAGGAGTTGTTGGTGCTATAATTTCAAGCACTTTGAAATGTGATGGAAAACTGAACATCCGTGAATGTACTTTCTACATCATTGAATCGTGAAACTAAAAAAAATCAAAAAATCAGTTGTGATAAATTTCATCGTGCAAAACAAAATGGTGTTCTCTGTAAACTATGTTAAGACTCGAAGTGTGTGTAACAGCCCCCGGAAATAGCCATTTCCGCCTCCCTCCCTGGTGAACCGCAACAGCCCCCTCCCCCTCCTTCCGCATTCCCTGTCACTCCCACCGACTTGAACTTGAAAAAGCCTACCACGAATACTAACGTGGAAACAAAAAAGACCTGATGAAATAGCAAAGTTTAATTATGTGAACACCAACATGAAATACAGCGATAAATTTATGCAATTCTCATCTGCTACTGCAAAATTTATGTTGAGTGTCAGTGAATTTGAGTTGAGTGTCTGTGGATTTATTTTCATCGCCTGACAGTTTATTTTCATCATATTTTAAAGGCGATATCACCTATGTCTCCTATTTTTCAAACCATGGATACCAAAACCGCAGCAAAATAAAAATTGTACTCAGGCAAGCCCGTATCTCGTGAAAATGAACTTTCAATGATCATGTTTTGTTAACGATTTTTCAATAAAAACGCTTTTTCAATACTTCAATAAAAACGACTTTTCCACCTGTAAAGCTCCTCTCAATAACTTCTACTCAGTTAACAAAACCTAAAATATCTTCCTATCTATCCATACATCCGATACAATTTCATGATGTATTCATATGAAACTTGCTCTGCTACTCGTAAAGAGGCTTTATCCGGAGAAATAACATCCCTAACAACGCCGCTTGAAAACTCAAAGCCAAACAAGCAGAATATATCTGAACCGTTCATAAAACGAAAACCACCAAAAACGTCACGCGTGAAATCGCTCGTTCAAAAGCCTCAACCGCTCAAAATGACAAAAGAAACCCCGACGGTAAAGCAGTGCGACGTCAACGAAAGCACTGCAACACATCCAGCATCACCAGAGCGAACCGACAGAGAGTCGACAGAAGGTCGCCCGACAGAGAGTCGAGGTTCGGGGTCACGCGTCAAGGACAAAAATCTCCCAAGCGTTGCTTGTAACAATGAAGTCTTCACATCAGCATCGCACAAGCCCTTGCACGAGCAAGGAAGAAGCCCCTGAGCCTGACCTCCACTATCCAAGCAATCCTCGAGAAGATACACAAGCGAAAGAGTCACCAAGAACCTCAAGTGTTACGATGGGTAAAAATGTAAATTTGTCACTAACTACCGAGAATGGTGCGATGAATGAGCCTAATATTAGCGGTTCTAATATTTCTAATATTTAAAATTCTAGTGATCATGAGTACCTGAATATTGCATCAAGCAGCTTGCACCCGCATCAAATTTCAATGTCCGATATCATCCACCAGGGGAACAACAACCTGTCACTCACTGCAGCCCACTTAATGAAAATGTCAAAACAGTGGACGCCTCCAAGTCCAATTTCGATATCTCCTACCGCTTCTAATATTAGGCTCATTACAGAACAACTTTTCAAATTGAACTTATATTGAACTCGAAGATCCACGACGGCCCAAAGGAGCGACATAGACCCTACTTGTAAAATACGAACTGTAACTTCCGGTCGCATTGATGATCTCCTTGACGTAATTGGCCAAATGCCTCAATTCACTAACTACATCGTTTGCTTCAGAGATTTAAGCCTCTCACAACCTAACATTGCTAAAATCAAGGGACTCATATGGTCTAAGCATGCCTTAGCCCGTATTTATGCAGTGAGTGCGTGTAGCAGTAAACAATTGTATCGGGCGTTGAATTTGTGCAAAACAAACGGTATTAAATTGATTCCGCTCCGAACAAGCGGTGCAACTGATCTCATAACTTGCAATGATGTTCGTACTCGGCCTGGTACAAGAGAAGAAACACACCATTTTCTTCCGCAGATTGCTCATAGATCGAGTCTGAAACTCACTTTACAATCTAGCTCATGTATCATAAACTCCAATGACTTGAATGACAGAACTGAATGCTCCAACATCAGTGCAGAACAGCAAAATGAATTGAAGAATTCTACTCGATCACTAGCTGTTTCAAGTGAAGTCTCCAGAAACCTGAATCATTGCTTGACTGTTGATGATGAACATTCTCCTCCATTGTTCTCCGACTACCGCACAGTACCCACAAAAAATAGATTTTCGTTATTATCTGACGCGAACTCAGAGAGCGATATACCCTCATCACAAACGAGTACAAATCGTCAACCCCCAACCACGTACCCGGAAGCAGTAAAATCAATACAAAGAGAAAAATTGCAGCAGAATCTATGTCGAAATCCGAAAAAAAATTTACAGCCAAACCGCACACATAACCACCACCAAGAGAGTGGAAATGACAAAAGCACCCCTCATTTCTCAGTCGCTCACTCAACTAAAACTGAACACAGCCTGCCAATTCAAAGCCAGGAAAACAAGGAATCCAAACAACTCTCGTCTGATAATGCTGAAAGTCAGCCTAAATATGACTCAAGCCCCATGTACTCACTCGTCAGTACCCCCATGGCTGAATTGAAACGATCATTGAAAGTAAAGCTGCTTCCTTCCATAGCCGATGGGCACTGCCTCCTTCATGCAGTAAATCACCAGCTTAAAACACAATCGTCTTCAAAATGGAATTACATTTCCTTTAAAGCAGTAATCAAAAAAGAGAGCACAACAAATGAAAACAAATATGTCAATTTCCTTGACAAGAAAAGCGGTGATCTACCTAGGCTCATAAGTGAATACATTGACGAAAAACATTTTGATCATAATGCTGGGGACCTAATACCACATATCATATCAAAGGTCACTGGTAAAAGAATTTTCATCCTCGATGAGCAAGGCGATTGTATTTGGAAAACAGTAGTAGACCCCTCACCAGAAGTACCAACTAATAACCCTCCGTTGATGCTTCATGGGAGAAATGATCACTATAGTACCCTTGTTGCACAAGCCAAAAATAAGACTGATATCACATCTTCTTCATGACAAAATACTGTTGTCCAGTTGAATGGCAGTCTCTCAAATACACCTGATACTGGACTTGACACTCTGGGCAACAATGATAAGATCAACGAATCCACGTAACAGACCCTACCAAAAAATCACTTTGATGCCACAAATAATCGCAATAAAATAAAAAAAAACATCAAAATTAAACATATCAATGCTCGCAGCCTCATCAATAAGCTGGATGCCATTAGAGTAATGTTGGTCACAGAAGACATTTACATTTTATGTGTTTCCGAGACATGGTTTGATTCACGAACTCAGTGCTCCTTTTTCAATATTCCCGATTACGTGCTGTACCGCCATGACGGCGTTAAGAGGGCCCTCCGAGGCCCTTTTTCTCTCCGATGGTCATTTTTCATGTTTTTGTTAGAAAAAGACCCTTAGGTGGTGGACTATTCGGTCCTAAAATTTTATGGCGCTACGGACAATAGCTCCCCCCCAGGGGGGTTAAGGGGACCAAAATCTTAAATTTTCGACCCCATTTCAACCCCATATAAAAAGAAAACAAAAGAAGAAATAGAAAATTCTCGAATAAACTTGTGTTATATATGTTCCAAGGATTCTAAAACTGTCTTTTTTTTGTTCTAGCATAAAAACTCAATGAGTTATAATCTTTTGAAATATCAATACAGTGGACTAAAAACCAATATGTCAATTTTTTTCAAAAACTAAGGCCTGAATAAAAAAATGTAAAGAAAAAATTGTGTTTCTTTTCAAAGGTTACATATAATACTCAAATTTCATAAGAATCAAACTGAAAACAAAAATTTCATAATTTTGTGAAATGAGTAAAAAAATTATTAATTTTTATATTTTTTGTAAATTACAATTCACAGTGTGAATATGATATTATGCTTGGAGATTATCGAAATAAAAATGAAAACAGCATTCAATTACAAAAAATTTCCATTATATTACACTTCAACAAAAAAATTTACGAATACAAGTCATTGAGTTTTTATGCTAGGAAGAAAAAAAGACAGTTTTAGAATCCTTGGAACAATGCTAACAAACTGATCTTTCTTGATTTCCCAATTTGTACGTTGTCTATTTTTTCTGCTAGTTCAAAACCTAAAAATTCGGTATATTTTAGGAATTGATCCAATATCGCATATATAAAAAAAGTACAAATAGAAAATTCAGGAATGTCAGTTTGTTTGCAATGTTACGAGGATTTCAAAACTGTCATTGTATTTGTTCTAGCATAAAAATTCATTGACTTCCATTCTTTTGAAAACATCCCGAAAATGAACAAAAAACGAGGTTTTTGAAAAAAATAAGGCCTAAATCAAAAAACTTTCCGAATAAAATTTTTTTCTCTTTTAAAAATACATATAGTGGCCAAATTTCAGACCAATCGGATCAAAATTCAATTTTGACGGGCGGGCCCCCTTAGAAGTAGCAAAGGTAAGTGGATCATGTATTTCATGAAGTAAATTAATTTTCCGTTTTTACTATTAACAAAAGAAGTGTGCGAGGGCATAGAAATGGTTTGTTCGGAAGTACAAATAAATAAGCATAAATCCATTATTACCGACATCCTTTACCGGCACCCATCAGCTTCTCTACCTAAAACAGCAGAGTTCATTGAGAAAATTTTCAAAGAAATTTTAGCTACAAAAAATTCATCCTTTGCTTTCGGTGATTTTGATATTGACTTAGCGGATGAAAAAAATCAGCTTAGCAGACTGTTGTACAAATTAAACCTTTCACAAATGGTTAAAGAACCGACTCGCATTACAGGAGTATCAAAGACTCTCCTCGATCTGGCAATCACAAAAAACTTACGGCAATACTTAATACAGTTATATCACCCTCTGTTGCCAATCACCACTCTGTAGAATGTAAAATTAATATTGAAAAGGAAAGACAAAACAATCGTTTCATGACTTACCGCCTAAAAAGTCAATATTCACCGTAACTATTTAATGAAAAACTCCTAAAGAGGTTCACCAAATTACAGAGTATGACGCAATCTGACGATGTGGACATTCTAGTTTCCATCTTTAAAGAGAACTTCGCAGCTCTTAATGAATGCGCACCTTATATCACCAAAAAAAAAATTAAGGCAAAACGCACTCTGTGGATTACAAACGAAATTAAAGACCTAAGCAGAATAAAGAAAACTTACCTGCGAGAGTATAAAGAAAACATGTCAAACATTACTTTATACAGGAGATATAAAGAACTTGGAAAGATTCTTCGGAAGAAAATCACGCAAGCAAAACAAACTCACTTCCACCATGAACTATTCATGGCAAAAAATAATCCAAAACGTACATGGGAAATCATTAGTGAGATGGCTCAATATAAAAACTTGAAGCGCAAAAGTGGTTATGAAAATCCTTTTGCACTTTTAAAGGCTGGTGCCCTGTGGGATCCACGTCCTATCGATTTACCAGAGTTACAAACTATTTTATACTCATTGAAAAACACAACAGCAGTCGGACATGATGGAATCAGCCTCCAATACATAAAAGACAGTTTTTCAGGCACAGCACCATAGATTCGTTTGATTATCAACACATCAATAGCAACTAATAAGTCTCCAAAACAGTGGAAACACTCCATAATTAGACCGTTGCCCAAAACTGGTGACATAAATACAGCGTCAAATTACAGGCCCATAAGCCTTTTACCTGTCCTGTCCAAAATATTAGAAAAAGTAGCTACGAATCAACTGTCATCTCACTTGGACGAGTCAAATTTACTTCATCGAAATCAATATGCCTATAAGAAGAACACTAGCACTTAATCTCACTGAAAAAATATACAGCGATATCGATCAAAAAAATGTAACGCTTTTGCCGCTACTCGATCTCTCTAAAGCATTCGACATCGTCGAACATGATCAACTCCTGCGAAAAATACTGAACTTAGGAGTGGATACGCAGTGATTCAAAAGCTACCTAACAAATCGGTCTCATGCAGTCCTCTTAGATAACAAGTTGTCCCCATTCCTTCAAAATAGCTTTGGTGTCCCTCAAGGATGAATTCTGGGCCCGCTATTGTTTTAAATTTTCATTAACGATTTCCCTCCAATGCCTTCTAACACACGAATCTCCATGTATGCAGACGATGTCCAAATTGCAATGACAAGCTCTGTAGCAGAAATACCACAGACGAAAAATGGAGCTGAAGCCCTATTGACCAGCCTCAATGGTCTCAAGTTAGACACGAGTAAACACAATTCATTATTTTTGGGTCAAAGCATTCAATAAACAACATTCGAAATATAGATCTGACTCTTAGAGTTGGGAATGATAAAATTCACCCATCGGAAAAAGGAAAAAATTTAGGTATTTGGTTCGATAGAAGCATGGCCTTCAAATCCCACGTTGATAAAACCTGTAATACAATTCACAGGACTTTATTGTTTTTCAATCGTATAAAAAGTATGCTTGACGAAGAATCTAGATTGTTGGCCATTCAATCTTTGGCCTTATCACGTATTGACTACTGTAGCCTGGTTTGGGGAGATATATCGAAACATCTTCACAAAGACCTAAAAAAATGCGTGAATTTTGCAGCGAAGGTTGTATGGACCGGCAAATTTAAAAAGAATGATCACGTAACACCTCTCCGGAATAAGCTTGGCTGGGCTCCGATTCGGGAAAGGCTTCTGGCGCACAAAGCCCAATACGTTTTCTCCTCTTTATATCTTCCTCATAGCAGTGCTGAAATAGTGGAATTCCATTCCCCTACCGTCACCAACCAAAAGTCGATCAGAAAACGTGATGTCTCAATCAAATACCGTTCATCTAACATCGGGCAGAAAGCTCTGTCAGTATCAGGCGCCTTACAGTGGAGCAGACTCCCCTAGAGCATCAAAACCTCTCAAACACTAAGAGAATTCAAAACTAAAATGGCTCTCTATTTTGTGTCAACACAAGAAGTGTGAACTGCAGAACGCGCTGGAAAAGAAGTCAGGAATTTTTATTGCTAATTATCTTCTCTCTCGTTACATTATACAACAATCAAGACAGATTTATAATATGCACATGCAATATGACCGACCGTACGCGAGTAATAAGTACATGTATTTACGCACATGTGACGCTTGTATGTACGTATATGTGTATATATGCGTATGGATATATGTGTATGCATGTGCGTGTCTATATATGTAGAACATATTCCCCTCCTAAAATGCTCATGTTGATCTTGTGTGACACAGTGTCGTCCCTTACACTCTTCTAATATGCTTCGGCCACACCATTTTAGGTTATTTTGACTTTCTCGTTTTGCCCCAGCAATGTTGATAATGTTACGGTTGGCATTGTAAAACGATCCTTCTCATCTATTTTGAATCCGGTGAACTTTTCTGTGCCAAAGCTAGTAGCATACGAAATTTAAATTTTTGTGTTATTGTAAAATCTTTCGTTTTATCCGTACCAGTTCTTTAGCTTACTAGTTGATAAGAACAATGTAAAATTGCCTCTAATATCAACCTCGCAGTCTAAGACGCAAATCAATTTGGATCTAACCGTTTTACTTTCAACCTTAATCCCTCATTTCACTAGTTCCAACGTTCGTAAGCTCAAAATTTCAATATGGAAGTGAACTAATTAGAGTGTTTTTAACAACGCATCACATGCACAGTGTTTTCATGACCACTTGTAATAAAATCCAGTGTTAAAATCAGACCAACAAACGGAGGGAGTGCATTTTTCCACGTAATTTTCTCCCAACCATTTGTTTCAAAATAAACCGATATAAATATTACGATCCTCATGTATTTGATATAAACACAACGGAGGGAATGTTTTGGTCTTATTGAAACATTTAAAAAAGGCCTCGGATTCGACGAATGTCATAACTTTAAATTTAAAGAACATCATTTTAATATCCTTATTCTGGCCTCAAATTGCTGTCGTTAGCTCTGTGTGGTAAACTTTTCTTACCTTTTTATTCTCGTGAATACACTACGACATCACTAATTTTAGATAGTTAACTTTTGTACGGTTCCACCTATGTTGAAAATATTACGGTGAGCGATGTAAAACAATACTTTTCATGTCTTTGACTCCGACGAACTCTTTGCGCCAGTACTATTAGCGTAAGTTAGAAATATCATAACCATTTTCTGTTTTGTGATAGCGAATATCATCGTTGAGACGCCTTATATAGAGATGAAGAACCGGATGTGGATTTTCACCGGGTGTGGGGTATAGATAAATGTGAGGCGTAACCAAATGTAGGGGCATTACCGGATGCGGGGCATCGGCAGAGGGGGTGAAGTGTTGCCGGATGGGCGAAATAAATTTTTGGATTTTGAAGTTGAAAATTTATTAGAAAAATAATAGGCTCCATTTCCGGACACCACAGATGAAGTACTACTAATTGTGGAAAAACGACCTTCATTCCGCTGCATTGGACCAACAGTTGTGATGCTCATTATAGTCGACAGGAATAAGTAAGATCAATATTAGAATGACTTAGCGAACGTAAAATAAAATGAGCAAAATTCCAGGAATTGAAACTTAGAAATTGAAACACAGAAACTAAAACTCAGTGCTGCACTCTAAATGAAAACGAACCTTTTATACATATTATTGTTTATTTTTTATTAACTTGTACTTCTCTCTAAATCCTGTGTCGACAATTATCATGTGTACTACGCGAACCATGAATGAATAGCAATTAAGGATCTAAATCATTTTTTTCAACACCTAACATCGGTATTACGATAACCATGAGTAAATATCAAATAAGGGTCTCTATGCTAAGGTATTTGAATGCATTTTTCGCTTATATTTCAATACTTATGCGCACTAATGAAAGTGTTTTTCAAATGAGCGTCGCGAGGATTGTGTTCTCTTAGTTCAAAATCAGATTAGGCAAGGTAAGGAACTCATTTTTGTTGTGCTTTTCTGTCAGTCATTTTGTTTCAACGTTTTACACGGGTATTATACGATACTAATGTATTATAATCAGTTGAGGACGTTAATGTTAAGGCGTTTTAAAAACCAATGTATCGAAATTTCATGTTTGTACTTCATTGGAAATAAAATGTGTTTTTTGGGGGGGTTAGGTTACGTTACGTTAGGTTACTATAGGCTGAGTTAGGTTAGGTCAGGTTTTGTGAGGTTGGGTAAGGTTAGGTTACTTTAGGTTAGGTTACGTTAGGTTAAGTTATTTTACGTTACGTTGGGTTAGTACACTAGTCTTCCCCTCAACATTTCCTCTGCCGCGTACGTAACAGTTAGTGCTGTTCGTAGTGTAACTGCAATGCAAAATGCAAATTAACCTAACGCTATAACTCGTTAAATACTCATTCACACCGGAAATGGTATAGGAGAAATGTTTATTTTGTTGTGATTACCATGATTCAAACAAGAAAATTTTGAAAACCGATTTGTGTGTTGTTCTGAAAATTTACCTAATGTTGGAAATGACAGCGCAAGAAAATGACTTGAAATTAAATTTGTACCACAACAATATGTACTACTGTAGTAAGATTAGGTAACAGTATTAACATATTTTCAGAACTACACCTACAGCAATACTGTTACCTACACCTTTTTATTTTACTTTTAAAAATCTCAAGTTCAATTTAAAAACTTAAGTTTAATTCAAAACAGATCGAGTTAAATTTTGAAAAGCTTATGTTTCTAAATTGTTAACCCATGCCTATTTACTTGACCTTTTACAAATTAAACTTGACCTTTTTTAAATCAAAATTGAGTTCTTTAAATTGAACTTGAGCTTTTTAAATTGATCTTGATGTTTTTTGAAATTGAACTTGAGATTTTTCATATTGAACTTGAGCTTTTTTTAAATTGAACTTGAGCTTTTTCAAATTGAGCTTGAGGTTTTTCAAATTAAACTAGAGATTTTTCAAATTGAACTTGAGGTTTTTAAAATTAAATTTTGGGTTTTCTAAATTGAACTTGAGGTTTTTTAAATTGAGCTTGAGGTTTTTTAAATTGATCATGAGGTTTTTCAAATTGAACTTGAGGTTTTTTAAATTGAACTGGAGGTTTTTAAATTGAACTTGAGGTTTGTTAAAGGGATCATCCGGATTTTTCAATTCTTTTCGTCCGATTCGCTTGAAAATTGGCCAGTGTATGTATTTTTTGAAAGTTTACGTCTTATACTCATGAAAATTTTTTAATTAAGGCCTCAGTTTTTTATGAAAAATTAGTTTTTTGGTACATTTTCATGGATATTTTAAACGCCTAGAAGTCATTGAGTTTTGATGCTAGAACAAAACCAAAGACAGTTTTAAAATCCTTGAAACATTTCTAACAAAAGTACAGTTAGAAATGTGAACATTTGAAATTTTTTTGTGTAAAGCGATGTTTTATCATTACATACAGCATACAATATTTTTGTGTTTGAGCTATATAATTTTTTTCCGAAAATTTTGAAATTTCTAACTGTACTTTTATTCCAAATGTTCCAAGGATTCTGAAACTGTCTATGGTTTTGTTTTAGCATCAAAACTCAATGAGGAGATACGCTTTGAATGTTGAAAGTTAGAGGTTTTGGGTATAACCATAAACAAATTTTTTTGTTGAAGTGGAATATAATGGAGAATTTGTGTAATTGAATGCTGTTTGATTTTATTTCGATAATCTCAATGCATAACTACATATTCACACTGTTATTCACATAACTACGTATTCACAATTTCAAAAAAATAATAAAATTTCTTTTATGAATAATTATGAAATATAATACGCGTAGCCTGATCTTATGAAATTTGACTGTTATATGTAACTTTTGAAAAGAAACACAATTTTTTCGATTCGTTTTTTCGATTCAGGCTTTAGTTTTTGACAAAATTAGACATATTGTTTTTTTAGTTCATTTTTATTGATATTTTTAATGAATAGAACTCATTGAGTTTTGATGCTTGAACAAAACCAAAGACAGTTTTTGAATCCTTGAAGCATTGTAAACAAAGTTACGGTTTCAAATTTTCCATTCCTTGTTTTGTTTTTAAATGGGGTCGAAATGAGGTCGAAAATTCAGGATGTTTATTCCGCTTATTCCCCTTGTGGGGGATCTAGTGTCCGTAGCGCTATAAAATTTTAGGACAGAGTAGTCCACCACCTAAGGGTCCTTTTCCAACAACAAAACAAAAAAAGCTCACCGGACCGACAGGGGCCTGGCATGGGCCTGGGATGATCCCCTTTAAATTGAACTTGAGTTTTTTAAATTGAACTTGAGGTTTTTTGAAACCAAATATGACTTTTTAATATTAAACGTGACCTTGTTTTTATAAAACCTGAGCTTTTTTTGATGAAAATTGAGTTTTTAGATTAAAGGTAAAAAGGTATAGTCTTACCAGTACTTATTGCTGTGGTACCAATTTTATTTATAATCAGGTTTTGTGCCGTTGAAAAGTTGGAAAAGAAATAATCTAGTTTTTTACCCATGTATGATGTACTTGGTACTGTCGCCAAACCTTGTGTTAATGATTAATTATTTTCAGAATAATCCAGTACTGCAAATGAAGAGAACAGCTTTTTGTTCGCTTCAATTCCTAGTCACTTAATAATAAACGCTTAGACTTGTTCAGTAAATCTGTTTCATTTTAACGGTCAAAATTCAATATGTGATACTTCTATTGATAACGGCCCGGAGTCAATCAATATAACTTTGAAACTCAGTGATTGAAATCCATCTCGATTTGCTTGAGTCTGAAGCTAGAGATAAAAGTTTTTTCATGCAATTCCTCCAATAAAGCCTTCGCTGATACCTCAAGTAAATTAAATCCTGTCATGATGAAATGTGAAGTATCTCTTATGATTCAGTACTAATGCTGTATGGTGCTTAATGGACATTACTTTCATTCACATAACAGGGTGTCTACTAGGCAGTAAAGTAGTAAAAAGTAGAAAAATTTGAGAAATAGCAAAAAAGGAAGTAAGTGGTAGTGAAATTTGCCTCAGGGGTCAACTTTACCTACCAGGGTTATAAAAAATTGTGAAGTGGGAAAATTCACTGAAAAATTAAAATCAAATGATGTTGTGTGGATAAAACAAACTGACGTTTTAATATCAGTTTGTTTTAGCCACACAACAAATGGGTTCTAAGTTTTCTATAAAAATAGATTAACAATAACTTAACGCCCAGCTGTCCAATATGTTACCGATATCAAGTGTTGTATTCAGATTTAGGTCAATCGACTTATTCTCTGATTGAAACCAAAGCCAGATGGACCGTATGTTAGATCAAAAGTAGAGCTAGCATGGCTTGCTCCGAACCTAGTGGTAGTTGGAATACAGTCATTCGGCGAATGGTTTTTTATTTTTTATTTTTTTTATTTGCACAGTTAATATTTACTAATGTATTCCAATTTATCAGATGCTTTAGCTGCAGTCGGGTATGATGAAGATAAGAAACTAAAGGCGTCATCCATCCAAGAGGTCCTGGGTCGTTGCAACTATTGGACTGGCTCAGAGACGACGGATTGAATCAGAAAAATCTCCGGCGAAAACCAGTACACTTCCTCAAGTCTACTTGCTTCTTCATCGCTTATTTTGACCGCCTCTCAGTCGCCTTATTTGCTAGCTTCGTTGACATCAGGTTATGATACTCATCCCTTAAGCTGGTTTTAAGCGGAGGGTGCTTTTCCCAGGGCAACGCGCTGTCTCCCTCCCCGCCTCTTCAAAAAAACCTAAATCCCCGACCCAGAGCGGCCCATAGACGATCAATTTTATTGCAATATAATTGACAATGATGAATATTGACAATTATATTGATCGTCTGTGGGCTTGATTGATGACCGTCAATTAATTGTCTCAATGTATTGACGCAATAAAATCAGTTTGAAACCATAGACGATCAATTTAATTGTAAATATCTTTGACTAAATATATTGATGAGATTTTTTGTTGCCGTTATACTGCGTCAACCTTTTCATCAATGTAATTGATGAAAACCAGTGATTTGCTCTGCGGACGCCGTACGTGATGGACTACGAAGAAATTACCATTGTAGAGCTAGCCTTAGCACTTTCAACTCCAAGAAAATCCCCACGTATTCGCAAGACATGGGCCAACAACTGGCTCAGGGAACGTGGCAGAATATTCGGCACCGACGCACAGCTCAAAGAATTACGTGCAAATGAGCCAGAAGATTTCAAGAACTATCTTCGAATGAACAATACTTCATTTGATCAACTTTTGCATCTGGTCACTCCATATATACAGAAAGAATCAATAAACATGCGAGAACCGATATCACCTAGCCAACGGCTGTCGCTCACGCTGAGATGACTGGCGATTGTCAGTCCCTTTAGCAATGCAATGATTAATGCTCAGATACTTACTTATCAACAATTGTTTTAATGCTGTCAAAATTCTATCTGCATCACATTTTACTAATCCTGCAATTCCTAAGCTTATTTCACTTTATTAGATATAACGCTGTAGTATACATAGAACTTATATCCCAAGTTTAAATGTCATTACTTGCATTCAATAATAAACTGAACCTTTTGTTGCCATTATCATTGGTCAGTTTTTCGAAATGAGGAAACAATACATTTTGATCATGTTTGTGCATTTTGCTTGATGCATTTAAACATCATCAATAGTTTTGCACTTGGAGATGTGCTTTAGCATATCAACTATATGATCACAATTAAAAATTGCACTATGGTGGTACAAAAACATGGCAGTAGCAGTCTTGGTCTGGTTCATAATCTGAACATAACGCGTTCTGAACGTGGCAAGTTCGCTATTCAAATAATTTGGTTAAACAAATCAACAAATATTATGAGAATGAAGCAGTAAACATTACAGCGAATTCATTTTATTAATTTAGAGTAATATATCATATGCATCGCTTAAGTGTAATTCCCGCAAGATAATATCAAGCAAGCTACAAGGTGGGCCAAAAGAAGTCACCCCATTGTAATATGCATTTTTTCGTGCAGATTGCGGGCAATGTTAAATCTGTTTTGACATTTGTGAAATTGACAGATGTAAATTTTAAGTGAACAAGCCACAGGACGGAGCAACAGCACACAGTGCGCAAGCTACAACCGATATTCTGAAGGCGGCGTTCCCGGGTCGCCTGATTTCTCGTTTTGGCTATTTGGACTGGCCCGAAAGATCGCCCGATTTGACAGTTCCAGACTTTTTTCTGTGGGTTTTTTTGAAGTCCCGTGTGCATGTGAACAAGCCCGAGACCCTGGAAGCACTTAAGGACAACATTCGACACGAGTGTGAGAATCTGTCGCCCAAAGTTCTCGCCGAAGTGATAAAAAATGCCGTAAACGAACCCGTATAGCAATCAATTGTGGCAGCGCAAATTTGGCCGATATCATCTTCTCGACTTGAACAATATAATTGTAAAGGTTTTAAAAAAACAGAATCGAGTTTTTTATTTAAAAAAAAATTAGGGCCAAACAACATCGGATGACTTCATTTGGCCCACCCTGTATAAAACTATCTAGATTTTTTAGCTAATATTTACATTGCAAACTTTACAGCAAGTTTTAAGCGAAAAACCTCTAGATCTAGCTAGCTATTAAATATCTAGAGTGTCGGGATGTCTGCACCACAAAAGATTCGATGAGAGAAAGCAAGCGAGCTTGCATTAATTCACATGGATTCCTATGGGAGTGCATACACTGCAAGCAAGCAAGAGAGCGAGCGAGAAAGGCTGAAGATTGGCTGAAGCGAGAAACCGACTCCAAGATTTTTTCGCCCTTGAAAGCTGCAGCGAGAAGCCTCTGGCTGCCTGGCAGTGCGCGGTGAGATGTTGATAAGGGTAGCGTACTGCTCAGTTCCTCCAGCATACACTGAACTTCTAATATCCAAAGTTAATGCTGTACTTTGCATTTTGAACTCAAAAAATCCAAATCACAGGGACAGACTACATGTTTCAAAGCAATGGGATGAAGTAGGAATGAAATTCAACGTTACAAACACATGCTTGTTCTACTCGTTTCTGTTATAGACATCTCTCCATGACACTTAGGAGCAAACTGGCTGTTATTTTGTGTGTGATGGATCCTGCTGACATCTTTCTCTCTCGCTTGCTTTCTCGCTTTCAGTCTTTTGGTGTGTAAGCACCCTCAGCCCTGGTTGCCATAACTTGCCCTACGTATTTTGTTAAAAGTACCAGATTTAGCCGTACGAAAGTAGCAGATTCCAAGGGAAAAGTACCAAGTTTTTATTTTTCTACATAATGCTTATAAATAGGCTAATAATTATTAATAAAATTAGTTCACTACATTCATATGGTATTTTTAATAATAAGACACATAAAGTACCACATATTTGTAGCAGCGCACTCCAGCATGCAAGAAGTAACAGATCTGCGTGTACACAAAAAAAAAATTCGAAAAAATTCCAGGTGTATACACAACGACTTTCAGAGCTCAGAATGAAATATTGACGCAATGTATTGACGTGTCTAAATGGACGTTTCAATATATTGACGAACCATCAATAAAAAATCAAAATGATTTGATTTCGTCAATACATTGAGTCAATTAATTGACGGTCGTCAATCAAGCCCACACACGATCAATATCATTGTCAATATTCATCATTGACAATTATATTGACAATTAAATCTATCGTCTGTGGGCTCTAACTGATTTTATTGCGCTATTACATTGAGTCAATTAATTAACAGTCGTCAATCTAGCCCACAGACGATCAATATAATCGTCAATATTCATCATTGTCAATTTTATTGACAATAAATTTGATCGTCTATGGGCCGCTTAATGCCTCCCACCCGTTCTTCATGCGCGTCGTCCCTGCCAACCTTTAAGCCGGAAAAACTCAGGGGTGACTGACTTCGCAGTACGTTATTGGCAGTCTTAAGAGTAGGGTGTGTCTCTCAGTTGCCCTGCTGTCCTGTCCTCATTCCTAATCCCAACCCAAAAAGTTTCCCCTGATCTAGAAAAGGAGCGAGGGCTAAAGTTTTAACATTGATTGATTTATTGAAAGCAGGGCGTCAGTCTAATTGTATTTATTGTGCCTGTAAATATGATTTCTTTATTAAGTACTATTGCTTCTAGGTTGCCGACTTTAAAATGATCTTTTGTTGAAATAATTTTTCTTTCAATTGAAAAGACGCACCTGTTAACAATCGTAACGCAGATTTTTCGCTGATATGCTATTATTAACACAGGATGACTCGTGATAGGACTTGGATAAAATTTGTTTAACTTATTTCTGTAATTCTTGAACTCTTCACAAATGCGTTCTTGTTCTTATGTCGGCCTCCGTGAAATAGTGTACAGGTTAAAAACATGAGGTATCGACAGTACGAAAATTTTGGGGCTGGAATGTTAAAAAACGAATGTCAAAATGATATTTTCATTTACGAAATAATGAGTTAATTTGGAACTAGTCGTTCCCTCCGGAGGATACAATTATTGCATCTATGGGAATTATCGCTCCCAGGGGAAGATGTGGGGGCCCGATTACGTGGGCCTTCTTTTTGTTGATATAAAATGTTTTTTGCTATGTTACCTTTTTCGGTTCATTGCTGTCCTGTTTTTTAGCACCTACAACTTTCTTCTTAAACTTTCATCGTGTTTCATGAACTTCTTTTCCTTACTGTTTCTTTGCCCCGTCTACATAGATTCTGCATTCCCTAATATCCATACTAAATGGTGCCTTCCTCCTTCCTCTCTTCAATACGCTCATTTTGTTAGCGGTTAGGGAGGCTAAACTGAACTATTACCTAATCTAATCTTGAAACTAGTCGTTACTGATCGTACTATCTTGATGTCGGATCTGCTCATCATTTTTGGTACCAAAAAGGACCCAATGTATGTAGAATTTTTCCTTCTGATTTCATTTTTGTTTTATTGAACATGAAGTACCGGCATTACGAAAATTCTGTGGCTGGAATGTCAAAAAACGGATGTCAAAATAATATTTTCATCTACGAATTAATGAGTTCATTTAAAACTAGTACTAACTGATCGTAATAATTTGATGTGGCATCTGTTCAGCAATTTTTGGTACCAAAAAGGACCCGAAGTATGTTGCTTTTTTCTGCGGATTTTATTTTCGTTTAATTGAACAGGAGGTATCGGCACTACAAAAATTTCTGTGCCAGATACCACCAGTTTTGTGGGAAAGTTCTATTTGAAAAATTTGAGATGTTTATTTTTTTATGAAGTGAATATGTTGTGAATTAAGAATTCTATAGAGAGTACAAACGTCGGAGCCGCATAGAAGTGAGAGGTGGAGGACTACTTCTGAAGAGATATAGCTGCAGAGGATAATTCCGTCCTCTGCTACTTTCTAATCGATAGCATTAGTGCGTCTCCTCATCCCAATTAATTAAAGAACCAAGATGTGTAGTGGTTGAGTGGGTTGGTCATTGTAGATATTTGATGTCTAAAAATGGGAGTGTACAAATTTAATTTAAAATTGGTAAAATTTTCTTAGAAATCGGTTGCGTTGAGTCCTTTTGTGGTGGTAGTTGATTTTAAATGAAAGTCATATACGTAGTGTTTGCAGTGATGAATGTCACTAACAACCTGTATGGAATTCTTTGCGTGCCGAAGATAATTTTGTAAGAATTTATTTCAATAGTCATATTTCGGCTGTTGAAAATGAACTAAATATATTTGTTTACCATCGGTAATGTTTTAACCTATTTATAAATCAGTGGTAATTTGAAATTACATTATAATGTACTGTGAGACTTATCCTAAAAGTCTCGTGTTCTACGATGAAGATGACAATTTGAGCCCACTTGCTGTAGCATTCATCAGCATCGCAGCTATTTTTTCTAATAATGCATTGTTACTTGTTACAGTAGGCCTCACCCTGTAATACTAATCTGTTCGCTTATCGTAATTTGTAAAAAACTTGACGAAATGTTTAGACAGTTACATGTATTTGCTAAATGTAAATAAATAATTTCGGTAATTTTTGTGCAGTCTTTAAATCCGCGGTAATTGGGCAGATGCGTTTCACAAGTTGTGGCTCATTATTTTTGGGAGCAATTCACAATTTTTGGGAAAAATCGTTGCACTGCTTATGAATCTTTCGGAATATAGTGGTTAGAGTAGCCATTTTTAATGTTAAATTACCATTAATTGTCGTGATATTTGAACGAAGATCGACCGTAATAACCGTTTAACTACCGGTGACTAACCGGTCGATATCGTCGGTTTTCGTCCAAAATCTACGATAAAAACCGGTAATTTAACGTTAATACGACGATAATATGAGACATTCCCGACACTAATTCCGACAATATATCGTCGGCTTATAGTAAGAAAAAGATTATAATTACCAGTAAATTCAGACGTAAATTATCGTCGGTCAGACGATAAATTCCAGACTGGGCAGAAGGGACTTAATTTCTGATATCATAGCAGGGAAAAACCACCTAAAAAGAACATTACTGGGGGAAGAGCGGTGGATGATGGTGAGGTGGCGGAATATAAACCACATCATTAGATACATAACAATTCTTCTGAGAATTGTATTTTTAGTATTTCGTTTCAATTGCAGGGGGGACAACTGTAGTATATTGAACACATCTTACCAATCGATTCTAGGTTATAATTCTACCGGGCCTGAAAAACTATTTTTTAGGCAGCGTGATCAACAAACATTCTTCTATACATGGAATGAGGAGTAACAAAATAAAAGATATGCATAAAAGCTCATAATCGTTTTCATGCGATTTAGAACTCAGAAGAAAATGTAAAGTTTATCCACATGATTATTAAAACCAGAGCCTTTTAACATTCCACGATTTTTAAATGCTAAAATCCGTCCAAATATTGTTTACCTCCTATTAGAAGTTGAACTGTTTCATCAAGTTTTGGTTGTGGAGACGCATGCTCTTTGCAAAATGTTTATCGTAGTCTTTTCGCTGTCATTGGCAGGCAAGTGCCGCAGGATCTGTTCTGCAAGCGCGCCCTGCGTCGCTTACTCCTACAACTCGAGCGGCGTGTGCGTGCTGAGTGACCAGGTCGGAGAAACGGTTGAGGACTTGGGCGCAACATACGAGTACCGAGGTAAGCGTGGATTTTAAAATGAATTTACAATAATGGGTTTTGTTTCAGCTAAAAATGCTACTTTTACCACAGATTTCCTCGTTGTAGTGTGTTTTTTGAGAACTGTACTTGGGGATGCTGTTTGAAAAATTTACTTGTGAAAGCCTTGTAGAGCTTCAAAGCAACTCTATGGAGGGTTATATATCACACCTCAGAATTGATTTTTTTTGTATTATTGGTGTCATCTTTGTCATTTTCTCTGCACTAG
Source organism: Morinoia aosen (assembly GCA_030386875.1). Classification (NCBI taxonomy): domain Eukaryota; kingdom Metazoa; phylum Arthropoda; class Malacostraca; order Amphipoda; family Talitridae; genus Morinoia; species Morinoia aosen. The sequence continues at coordinate 37,844,004 of CM059559.1, read as the reverse complement.
GAACAACCGGAAAATGAATGAATGTAACGCGAATTATATTGTTCAATTATTGAAAAAGATTTTAAATACCGTTTAGAGCCATTAAAAAACATGTGAGTTAGTCATGGAAATTGAATCTGAGAGTTACATGTCATTTAGCATTTGACTCCATCTGAAGCAATGATACGAAGACTTGATAGTCGAGAAAAGTGTGTGAGAAAGATTGAACCAGATGTTGTTATTACTCGAGTTGTGACAACTCGAATATCGGCGATGTTTAGAAGTATTGAACTGAAAGTTTTTGTTCGATGAAAATAAACTAAAAGGAGTTTATTCAGAGATATGGGTGCTTACATGGTTACCCACTTTCTCTCAGAAACGTGAAATTGTGTCTGAGTGAAACATTAAAGTAGATTTAAGCCACCCTTACATAAAACTGACTCCGAAGCCTAAAAGGGAAATTTAGGTTATTTATGTTATCAATCACTATTCATAGGAGTTTTGTCATATATATGGTAGAAAAAGTACCGAGCTCTTATTTTAGGCATATAACATCGTTTTAATCGACGACGAAGCCTAGGGTCAACTCCGTAGGGACTTCACTCCATTTTGGCGTTATAAAACATAAGTGACAGGGAAAAGAGAGAAAACAGTCAAATAGTAACAAAGTCAAATAAAAGTAATTTACAAGGATTACCTTTCTGTAAATTATTTCCTTCAATTCAGTTCACCTCTCTTTCTGCAGGCGCTCGACGGAACCTTGACGTGGGGAAAGAGTTTCGCACAACAATTTGTATTTCATTATTAATATACCTCTGGAAGTAATATTGAAATCCAAACAGCCAGTTCAGTGACTAATGTACTAATCGCCTATTCCGTGAAAGTCTTGAAAAACAAAAACAGTTTATTAAGTATTGAGTAAAATTATGTGTATCCGAGATTGAAATATATTGAATATTTCGTTTCATACACCGTGTATAACTTCCAAAAGTGAATATGATTATTCCGATCTTTGAAAGGTTTCTAGATCCTTCTGGCACATACTTCGGAATCTGAGAAACTGTAAATGTCTCGTGCACGAATTACAACCCTGTACGAAGAGTTTCTATTCAACTTTGATCTCTCTTTTCCATATGACTGTTTGTTTTACACAGCCGGAACGTAATAAAGTCTCAACTTTACTACGACCACCTAAGCGTGGTCGTCGATTGAAATGATGATATATGCCTAAAATATGAGGTCAACACTTTTTATACACGAATTGAAATAATATTTTGTGTACGGATCTACAAAGAAATTTGATGTAGTCACTTCGGGTTTCTGTAATTAAAATCTTAAGCCCGGTTTTCAGTTCAGCACACCATGAGGGTCGGCATACGCAGCAGCCCACTGAGCACAAGTAGGCTCAGCGACGTCCTAAAATAATCGGATACGTTGTGCATTTAGCCCCACTCGGTGAGGTCAAGTAGGAGAACTTAACTTATTACGGAAAATAAGAAAAAGTTTCTATGTTCACCCTGAGGTAAGAAACAATTCAAAGGCAATGGTACTTCGTAATGTGAGGTCGCACTTCTGATTGCTCGCCTTTGTACTCACCTTCTTAAATGTTCGCTGAGTGCTAACGTTCCCTTCCAGAATGGAAGGACAGAGCTGTGGTATCAACACAAATCGATAGAGGATGCCATTTGCTACTCGTTTATCTATCAAGGAGATGAGAAATTTTCCTGACCGTTATACGCTTGTCCTACTCGACAGAGTCGCTCGTTAATAGAGCAACAGTTACCTCAAATAGTCTCTGATGCTGTGCACTGTTGTCTCTCTGAAAGTTCGAAATTTTTTCGTTTGTTTTACTTTGGCTTCCACCCGTCGAATATCCTTTGCTCAAAACTTCAAATAAAAAAATCACCATTTTTTCTCACGCTTACCGATAGGTATGATTTCTCAAACTAAGCTTAAGTAGTCAGCTCGAGAGCCAAGTGATTGACTGTCAACTTAATTTTGCTTGCTTTCTCGAAAAATATTATAATTCATGCACAGCGAATATTTTGATATAGCTGTTCGCCTAATGCTTTTTCGCTTTTAATCTTCTCAACGAGGCATGTCCTCTTTGAAAGTTAATTTTCGTTACTTTATTGCTGCATATTTGGAGTGACAGAGTGAAAGTTATTTACAAACGTGATATAAAGGATAACTTAAGTCGTATTGTAATCATACGCAACTGAAACTTTTCTAGTGCGAAAAACTGCTGTCGTTCTTCCATGCAATCTAGCAAGAATTATTGCAATTGCAAGTTAGACGTCACGTCCTTACGTGAAGATTTTTGTTCTTGAAATATTTTAACATAAATAATTTGCAGGAATCATTTACAAAGCAATTGGACGTGGCCACGTTAATGAAACGGGTTGGTCATTCACATCTATAACTTATACACTCATACTGCCTGGCGTCAGCCATGTGTGTACAAGTACCAGTGTAGGAGGATCGAGAAAGAGAAAGGTTGCACTCACAGTCATTAATTATCATGCCCGGGTAGCGTTAAATTCGTTTAAGAAATGAGAGAAACCGTTTTAGAAAAGTGAGATCTTGTTTCGCACTGTCAGTAATATTATTTAGATTCGTTATGAGTTTATCCTCTATACCATTGCTGCCTGCTTGAACGTCACACAATCTAGGGGGCAATTAATAAGACGAACTATGACAATGCTAAATAAACTGCAACTGCATATAATATGTTACATACCATAAGCAAAATATATCCATTTGTGCATCATCCACACCAGGTCAGTTACAAAAATTAATTCTTCACATTTGACCATCAATTATTCGGCCAATATTGAATTGATTTTATGCCACTTCATCTCATTAAATGTAGATATCAATTTTCTACTACATTACTGAGGAACATTTATTTATTAGATAAACGTAGCTTCAGTTTTATAGAAACGATTGTTAATAAGCGTCCAGAACACCTATAAACAAAGTCAGCAATTATTTGGAAAGCCTCTTAACTCAAAACTAAAAAAAGAATCGGTAACAACCAAAATTAGATTTAATTTCAAAGCTTGTACTTTTTGTGAAGTCATTCTTCTCACACAAACTTTTGCATTATCTCACTTTCATAGCAGTGACCTTCTTGATGAATAAGTATTATCTGACTCTACTAAAAATTGTTTTTACAACATGGAAAATTTTCATTGTTAATTATTTGATGAAGCACGAACTTCTTAAAATTTATTAATATAAAGTGAGCTAACACCTGCTTCATAATAGATGAGTCATTCATATTCAAATAATGGTACACATCTTTGTACGACACAGTGAGTATTCAAAGTATTTCTCTCTTTCTGTCTCTTTGGCGAGTCTTCGCCTCAGCGCTTCAGAATAAACTGAAATTCCCAACGCAGTCATGGTTCTAGCGCTCTGAGAACAAGTTTGCTGAGCCATCAAAGACGGTATCTTCTCGTTGCATATCTCAGAGTTTGATACTGATGAATTAATTAGCATTATTATATACGACGTTTCACCACCGAAAACGCTTCAAAGGCGTTTCATCTGTGTATTCCATTTTCCCCAGTTCAACATTTTTCCTTGAAAATAATTCAGGATGGGTCAGAGGTAGCATTTGGCGAGAGCAGCATATTAAATGGAAAGTTAAACTTAGCTGGTTCTCGAGCTGTCACCCCAGCCGGTCGAAGGGTTCTGCTTTCAATGGGTAGAGAACGGAGGATGACCCCTTCCCAGCACCCCGAATTTTTCCAAGAAACAGCAACCTGTTAGAGATGGAGTGATGCATTCCAACAGGGAAGTATCAAAGCATGACTCACGCAATATACAGATATATCTAAATTACATTCATGAGAGTGGATGACATTAGTAAAGTTTTATGTTTTATGCACTTTGTGCAATTTATGAATTATAACGTTACAAATACATTGGAAAGGATCTAAACAGAACTGACGAGTCGAACTTGACTCGAGAACATAAAAAAGATAAATTCGATAGAATCTAAGTTACCGTATACTTTTTAGTGGTTCTCACATAATTTGTAGAACGATTACAATTGCTCGTACTGTCTCCCAACGAATGGTGAAGGCTAGAAGCGCCCACTACATCTCCAACCAACCTCCGTCGAGAGTCGTCCCACGATGAGTCCCGAAGTGGTTCCCGCGTGCAGAGAACCCCTCGCAGCGCAGACCGAATGGATTAGCTCATCGCGCTGGCTGGCTGGTTCCACAATGACCTGCGTTTTGAAGCGTATGATGTAGGAGCGGCAGGTTTAGCCGTAACACCATAGCAGCAGCAGATGTGGCCGTGATAATAACAGCAGCAGGAGATGTAACGGTGACACAATAGCATCGACAGATGTAACCGTAGCACAATAGTAGCACGACACGAACGTCCGAGCACGGAAGCACAGACACATTACCTTGTCACGAAGCACAACACTACAGCACAGAAACTTACAGTCGCTCCCACAAGCTAAAATGCGCAGCGAGAGACACAGCTTCCCGACCGTCCCCGCTGCTTCTAAAGGTGGGCGCACACTTGTCCGCATCGTACGGACGGCACGCATCGTACGAATCGGATTCTAGTATTCTTTGCATTATTTCAAATGGGACTGCGCACATATGACCGCATCGTACGTATCGGATATCGGCAATACCGACGAGGATCCCCGAAAGAGCATTCAATCCGATGCGTACGATCGATGCGGATGGCCTCTACGGATAGCCTCTTTATTTTTAAAGCAAACTGCTAGTCTTTCTTTAGGACTGACTGGAGTGCGGAATGGAGTATTTTTTTCGATATATATACATTTCCAGAATGTTGAGAAGGTGAGAGAATTTTGAATACGGGGTGCGAAAGTAACGAAAAAAATTGACATCATCTTCCACCAAATCAGGGAACAATATACGAAATTCTCCAAATTCCAGCCTTTTCCTGTTTATGTTGTGAATCCATGTTTTCCTTTTTTTAACTTTCTGTTCTTCTGCTTCTGCCAGCAAACAGCTAACTACTACAATTTCTTCCTCTTCACTATCGCTGTTCAACATTTTCACAACTTTATACTCTACAAAGATATGAATAAAGTCCTAACAGAGAGAGCTCAGCTTCAGAACTGCGGATGGTGAATGGTCCAATACCGATAATGTGCGCAGAAAATCCGATCTGTCCGAGGCGTGCCGTCCGTACGATGCGAACAAGTGTGCGCCGACCTTTATCCGGAACTTCTGCGCAGTCGCACGCCGATGTAGGCCGGAGCTCTGCTTTTCTTTGATCATATAAGGTTCAACGCAGACGACCATGTCATGAACATTGGAAAAACTAATTCAAAGTATTATTGAGACTACTGCAATGTCAACGTTTGTAATGAACAATACGAATAATTGGAATTTTATGTGAGGCAAAAATTCTTTTCTTCCTACATTTCTATATACAGGGTGGGTATTATTTCTGCTATCGTCCTCTGGCGGCAGAGTTGCGATTTGGAGGTAACGTTTCATTTGACGCTGGTAAGCGTCACGCCTCTAACCTGCCAGTTTACATCACGTGTCGCACGTGCCAGCTACTACGTGCCAGCTCGTAAAGCCTCCACACTTATATTCCACTTTGTTCATCTCAGATGCTCTACTAAAGGTTTAGTAGAATAACTAACAGGTGTACGCAACCTGTAGAAAACTGAATAGTTTCGATCAAGTGAGCAATTGCTGATGAGGTCGACGGTAAGGGCTGCGTTTTATTAGTGGTACTTAATTGGGACCGCAATGCAGGGTTCCAGCTACCCATCTAGTGGCTGGTAGTAGTGGCACCTACACTTGGCCGAGCCATTTACCCATCCTGGAACCCCTCTTCCCAGGCAAAGCGCCGAGAGCCGCAGAATGGTGCGCTCGGCCATCTCACTCTCATTCATTAAAAGAGTGCGATCTCCCTGAGCAGGGTCTCCCTCCTAACTCCAATTTATGCACTTTCACCAGCTAGTTATATGTTATTTAGAGCGATAGTAAACTATCAAGGTTCTCTGTAGTCCGACGGTCTCCCAACGAAGCAATCAAACAGAGGGAGGTTGCCTGGGTTAGGGGCTAAAGAAACGAATTTGCTGTTTCTTGAATGAAGGGCTTTAAGAGACACTGTGACACATAGGACTGTGGGCTGCTGTTCATTAGGTGTCCCTGCGTCACAAGGGTGTGGCAAATTCGTGGACGACATAGCATTCTTCCTCAGTGACGGTTGGAACTCTGCGCTATGGGTAACGGTTTGGTGTCGTTGTGAATACTTCGGAGCTTATTATTGGGAATCGTGTGTCATCTTCCGATCCATGTAGTAGTCACAGTTTGGTCAGGGCTTTACGGATGTGAATTTTAAGACCGATCGTGATAAACCAAGATGAGTTGTTCGGGCCATCTTCAGTTGTAGCTCGAGCACCCGCGTCAATGGCGTCGGATTGAATTACACCAACATATGGGTTGGCACCAGGGTTGCGGAGTCGGAGGACTAAATTTGCGACTCCGACTCCACCGTTCCAGAATTTGGCGACTCCGACTCCGACTCCACCTTTTCAGAATTTGGCGACTCCGACTCCGACTCCGACTCCACCTTTTCAGAATTTGGCGACTCCGACTCCACTTTTCCAGAATTTGGCGACTCCAACACCGACTCCGCCTATTCAAAACTTTGTGACTCCAACTTCACCTATTTATAATTTATTAGATGAATATTTAATTTCCTAACTAGTGTACACGGACAGTCAAAAATGGCGGAATTCAATACCTTTCTTCAACAAATTTTCGTTTGAGTGGAGTTTCCATGCTTTCAGCTTATTCCAAAGGTAACATAATTTTCTTATTAGAGTAATAAACTCTCAGATCACCGTATTTTTGAGCCGCGAGAGAAGTAGTTATATGCATTCGTGTCGTATCCAAGATACAGAAATTCAGCATTACTGAATGAAAGCAACTGCGAACTTGTGTATGTATACTGTAATATGCAATACAGTACATTGTCAAACAGTATATTTTAATATACAACATAGCATATTGTAATATGCAATACGCTACATTGTAATATACAATACCCCGCCGAACTCGGCTTTCACGATACAAACTCGAGTATATAAGGCTCTGGATCGCTCTAATTGTTTTGAAAGTGACTTATTATAGAACACTTGCACAAAGGAAATAAGTGTATCAATTGACCGTGAACTGAAACCAAGGCCGCCAGCACTAATTTCTTCCTATCAATTATTCTTAACAGCGTGCACAAAGCGTATAAATAAACACACGACAGTCATTCTTATTAGTGAACGGTTGCAGGTGTTGAAACCTGTGTATATGTTCATAATATTGTTTTTTATCGAACGACATTTAAATTGACTACAGAATGTTAATAATCAAGATACTAATGTACATGATTGGTCAAAAATGACGGGATTCAATGGTATCGTTTTAAAAAAAAACTCAAGATAAAAATGGCAAACAAATATATCCATCCAAACAGTAGCCGCGATTGAAATACAGTATTCTCGTACTTGTGCTCTGGTAAAACTCGTATCACAGATACGGTCATTAAGCATCTTTAAGAACGTCACAGACGCACACAAAAACCAAGCAAGCAACAACTGTGCATTATAATTTAAATTATTGTTCGCAAGAAGTTTTTAAAAAATTTGCCATACCTTTCAAGCATTTAAATGCCTTTTAAATTTAAATGCGATAAGCCGCATTTTCTTGACAGTAAATTCGATTTTCACGCAACGTTTTTTACTTATAAACATAAGTGAGCAGATCATAGGTTTTTCATAATATTGCAATGGTATTTATGTTACTGTCCAAGCAAGCAGAATTCCATTGTAATGACATAGGGGGAATTACGCACGAGAGCATATACTTATTTATAAATTGACGGACACCTGGCTTTTTATTATACCGGGTGACGCATAAAAATGTCCCCGATTTTTAATTAATTATATCTCAGCTTTAAATAAACATATTTGAATGGCCTTTTTTCACACTGTAATAAATTTTGTTTCCTTTTCGAATAATTGAAGCTTTTGAAAATCGGTTGAATAACACCTTTACAATGATCAATTTCCTGAAAGGGGAAGAAAAACTAATTGTTCAGAGGAAAAGTTTATAAAACAATATTGATATTCTTCCATATTTTGTACTTCCCATCAAACTCAACAAACAAAAACTTTAAAGAGTAACAAATCATTACCTTAAATAATGTTTAAATAAATGAAGTAATTTAGTATCCTTCGACATACCCTCCATTTCTCTCAAAGCAAGTATTACTTCTAGCCACCATTGAACGAAAAGTTTTACCCAATATTCCACGGTTTTCTATCAGTTCTTGAAATACTATTATTGAGAACACTTGAAACTTGAAACCTCTCGGAGGGTTTGAATACTTGGTGGTATGTAGGATACATCATTATGAAATTATTCTCAACAGTAGGTATTGAGAAACGAAGAACTCCAGTGTTCATTTTAAAACTTTCTCTTTGAACAATTTTTCTATCCCTTTCAGTAAATCGATCATCTTAAAGTGGTTATACAACTGATTTTCAAAAACTTAAATTATTTGAAAAGGAAACAAGATTGACTACATTGTTAATAAAAGACAAGTAAAATATGTTAATTTAAAGCGGAGATATAATCAATTAAAAAGTCCGGAGCATTTTTGTGGGACACCCAGTATAGTGTTCATTGTTCATATACAATAAAAGACAAGTGTCTCCTTTAAACAAATAACTTAATAGGCTTAGCTATTTCGTGAGCGTAATCTCTCCTATATTATTACAAATGAGTATTAGGAATTAAAACTTAAGGGCGACTGATCGAACATTTATTTCAAATACAGAAGAACTTCAAGGGAACAACAGCAAGTCATTTCCCGAGATGCGCAAAAAGAGAAACCGTACCCAAGTTAGGCATGTCTTGAGGATTCCAACAGTACGCACAACAGCGTCCTCTGTATTATTATTAGGAAACACGTCTTGCTAAGGAATCTCACCAGCAGCCACTGCAATTATTATGGCCACAAGATTTTCCAGACTCAATGGGTGTAGTATGAACAAGGCTTTTCATGTGTCCCTAAAAATTGAAATCGACTAGAACATTTCATGCAACTAGAACATTTCGCACTATCAACGTATATTCAAAATAAATATTGCGAGTAATTCAGTCATTAAATTTCATTCTTTAAAACGATAAACGGTTAATATTTCAATGTATCTTTCTTCGGAAAATTTCATAGAAGAAAAGGTTTTATTTGGATATCTTCTACTTGGTGTGCAATTTTTTGCCTCTTATTCTGAATCTGAAACTCCCTGTATATTACTGACAAGGGTTTTTCTGAGTAGGTAATGTAGGCACTGTCTACACTGAGACGCATAGATATGTATTAACAGTTTTTTATAACTAAGTATGCACTAATCCAGTGAAATTATAATAGTTAATTCAATGACTATGCTTCAAATCCCCAAAATTATAATATACGTGTAGATAAGGTTAGCCAAATTTGCACACTGCCTTTTCTTTTTTGTATCTACATTATGCAGGGTAACAATGCAGAAAAGGTGTCATATTATTGCTCAACTCTATGTTCTATTTCGGTAATAGGCAAAATTTGTTTTGCTTTCGTCGAAGGGGCCTGACGTTTTCGGAACGTTGTGTTTACGAATAAAAGTCACATCTAGCTTCTCTGCGTGTAATATGATACTATCTCTTATTTTCGTCGAACTTTTTACTTCGTATTTGACACTTTCTTATTTTAATTAACGCCCATGTTCTTCTCATTTCGTTTTTTTTTTTTTGAACAATTTGAAACGTTTCCAGCATGAAAATTTGTGCTATCGCATAACTGCAACAACCATTGCAGCTGAGATAGTGCCTTGCTTTCAGTTACAATATGTGTGTGACTGTAAGTGAAGTTTTTGCTAGTGTGTGTAATTATTTTCATTGCAGCTCGTTTACATTGTATTTTAATTTTTTTCAAGTGTCTCAATGCCGATATTGATTACCTTACAACATTTCCAAATCTTCCTTAACAAGAAGTAATTAATAATATAATGCTCCAAAAAGAATACTATTTCAGTTTTTAAAATTGTATCAACATAATTATAAAATTCTCCATTTCAGCATATGCTTACTTAGAAACTGGGGAGTGATACGAAGATAAAAATTAAACATGATGATGATATAATGAAATACAATATAACTCTGAAACAACCAAACAACATTTATGGAATAACTTTAGAAATGAGCAGAAATTTTTATTATTAATACATGTTAACTTGACCTAAAGAAAAGGAAGCCATATCAATTTTGATAACATAACCTGAAAACTAGAAGTCTTTATGCACCAGACCATAGGTTCAGGTTTTGGCAAAGACTACTCATTGGCAATGAATCATAACCTAAAGACTAGATATATTTATGATCACAACATAACTTTAAGTTGCTGCAAAGACTAGTCATTATCAATCAATGCATCATTAAGAGCGTACAGAGTTACCACTCCTTATGTGAGTACAATGTATTGCATCTGCTGAAATGTTCTACAAGTAATTTGCAACACATTTACTACTATTTTCCAGTTCCTATGTATTAATTGAAGGAGTAATGAACAAAACAGAAATATACAGAACGAATTTACAATGCTTTCAATTACTAATTCTTGCTTTTTAAATGCAAAATATGCATTATTACATCAGTACAATTATATTTCTTTCTCGTATGTATCATATATACATATATAGGTATGCAAACCCACAATGAATAGATAACATGACGGTATTAGGTGATTGGTATAAATTCGCTGTTTCAAACTTAAAACAAAATAATAAACAAAAACATTGCGTATTTTTTAGATTTTTCAGCAAAGTATTCTAACTCTGTTTTGTTTACTTTCGGTTTTAAACAATTGTAAATAATTTGCAGCAAAAATTAGAATCGAAGACACCAAAAAATAGCGACTCCAATCTCGACTCTACCACATCCGAATGAACGACTCCGACTCCGACTCCGACTCCACCGCATTCGGAGAAGCAGCTCCGGCTCCGACTCCATCACACTTCAGAGTAGCGACTCCGACTCCGACTCCACCACACTTCAGAGAAGCGACTCCGACTCCGACTCCGACTCCACCCTAAAACATGCGACTCCGGCGACTCCGACTCCCGACTCCGACTCCGACTCCGCAACCATGGTTGGTACCCATCATAAGTTGAACCTAGATGATTAATAAAAAGTAATTCCTTAATCAAGGCCACTATTGAGTTTTGGTGACAGATGTTGGAGATCGCTTTTGTAAAGCTTTTCGAATCGGTTGCGATTGTGATCGAGTTTCCAGGTATCGTTGACACGTATGAGATAGCCTCCGGATAGTAAGTAGTTCAGCCGTGTATGGGATGCAAAATTTCGGATTCGCGCTGTAGCTTTCAATCCAAATGTTTGTAGCCATGTGCGACACCCAGTTCGGTCTTTGATCTGTCAGTGAAGGTTATTGTATTTCCCTTGTGTGTTGCACAATGGTCTATGAAGGGTGAACATAATAACAGCGCGGTATTGGCCCCATGATTTAATAGCAGAGATGACAAATTTTCCTCCTTGCTTTACAGATTTTGTGCGATGTGTAATAATAAACATTTGTCGATGTTGAAGCTCATTTGGCAGATTTCCGCCCACGGGAAAACTCAATTGAGACATATTTGGAGAATAACTCTTGTTCAGCCGACGCCCTCTGTCAGGGAATCATGTGTTATATAAACGCTTAAATTGACTGATGATTGCTCAATCAAGATCGCTGATACAGATGATGAAGGGTGATGATGAAAAGTCAACATCAACAGGAGAGCCACAAAGAATTCTCAGGAATTGAAACACATCACAATTGAAGAATGGAACAATATTTCGTCTGAAACTGCGGAAAAGTTTATCAAAACTATGGTAAAAAGCTTATAAATGTTATGAAGATGAAAGGTTACTCTATCGATTGTTAAAAATTTACCCAAATGGTAGATCCACCTCAATAATGTGTAATATTACTCACCGTTTGAATAATTTTGTATCATCGTGTTTTTGAAGCTCAGTTGTTAAAACTTTCAGAAATATTTTCTTCTAAAAACTTGGTATAATTTTTACTAAAATGTGCTTCATACCCTGTGAAAATCTTATGCTTGTGGCATCAATAGTTTTTGAGTAATTCTAGGAAGATTGGAAAGCCGAGGGGTGTACGAATAATTTCGTCGCAACTGTATGCATCTTTGGTACTGCCACTAATTCAAACCGATGAATGTGAGCCCACTTTTTGACCTGAGAGTTTACGTAAAAATTGTGGGCGAAAGTGGGGGCAGTTCAAGTTTTAACAAGAAGGATACAGTTTTTGTTTGTGCCTGAGGGTAATTTTGAATCGAGGACTGATATTTTTTCATAAGCGCAAATTTTGTTGCTGTGTGTTCGATTCGTTTGCGTTGAAAAGTGATTTTTTTGTGTGTTTATAAGTAACGACATGCCATAGGTTACAGTGGCTGCAGGTAACTAACTCTTTCTTCGGTGTCACTAGCTGAAAAGGACAGTCAGGTCAAATTCCGGAAAATTAGAGTTTTTCGTTTTTTACTTATGCTGTAGAAAATTATCTTCTGAATTTATCGATATATTTGGCTGGCTCGCTTGGAGGTTCATCAGTTCGTTTCCTAGACGGGCTAGAAGACGCGCACTGCGTGACCTTGGTGCGCACCAATGGCAGCGTAACCTCTCCTTTCCCCATATTACGAGTTAGTTTTGAGCGTTCCTCTGCGGGGATAGCAAAAGAGTTCATTCATGGCCTTGCTTTCGTAAAATGCTTTCGTACTCAAAGGAAACATTGTAACACTCAGTGAATGAATAATATGATGTAATTAAGTGTTTGTGGTGAATCGAGCTGTTCTGAGTCATCAGTTTATCAGAATGTTGTGCAAACATCTAATAGCCTCTCACAGTTTTGAAGATACAGGAATGGAAAATACATCAATCGAATCGGCTCAAAAAGAACTGCAAAGCAGTTAAATTGATTGAAAAAAGAATTGTTTTAAACAAGAGGTTTTTTTTTGAAAATCGGCTGTTCGAAAACTTGCAGTTTTTGTCTGTTTAAGTGGATCTTTTCCCACAGTTTTATAGGTACAGGAATGAAAAATATATCAATTGATTGGACTCGAATAGTGCTACAATAGCAGTGGAGGATTTAAAAAAGACTTAGTTCAAAAATTATGAAAAAAGAAGAAAAAATTTTGAGGAAAACGGCTGTTCTGAAAATTTAAAATTTTTGTCTTTTGCAGTGCATCAACTTCAACAATTTTAGAAGTACAGGAAAGGCAAATATATCATTCGATGGGGCTTAAAAAGCGACACGGAAAGAAAAAAAGTTCAATTTTAAGAAAAAATTCATAAAATTCAACACATCAAATTATCGAAAGTCCAGTCGCTTACTTTTCTAGATAATAACTTCAGCTATCTAGAAAAGGTATTGCCGGTTCTGTACCTTCAATATTGTTAGAAAAGATACAATATCACACCAATTGTGAAAATTTCAGAAAAATCCATCCAAAAATTGATTTTTTGGGGATAGGCTGTCGCTTTAACATGATACCGCCTTTAGTTATTGAATTAGCTAGCAATAATTATTTCTCGTACTGTAAAACCAATGCGAAAGTTTTTAATTCCTTGCTGATTTATACTGCCGTGTGAAAATGACATTTAACAGTAAAATATTCAATCGAATTTCTCCATACTTATAATAATAATGATAATGAAGGCATCTACGGATGCTTTATTTCCAATCAAGCCTGATACACATCATCTTGTACATTGGATTTTCAAATGCCTTATAACTAACGCCAGGACGCCATGACGCTTTCCCCCGGTCGAGACCGGTACCCATTTCAGACACCTGGGTAGAGTGGGGTATTGTGCTTGGAATTTTTCTCCTATACCCAACAGAGAAAATCACCACTGCCAGCGCCGAGATTCTTGACTCAAGGAGAGAAATTATTATTTTACGAAATGCAATAGCTGAAAAAATCTGATTTCAGATAACTGTGATCGAAGCATTACTATTTCTCATTATTGTTTTGGAGGAATTTAACCTAGAGAACGCGTTTTTTTGGAGTTATATTGTTTCCAGTATTGAATAAATCATCTTATCGTTGCAGAACAATTAAGGCAACTACAAGACGGACTGTATTACACCTCAAAATTGGGCAGCTTGACATACGCAGAATGCGAGAGTGCGTGTAAACTTCGTGGGATGACGATTCCTATAGCGAAGACAAGGGCTACGATCGAAGCTCTCTCACGTGAGTTAGAGTGAAAGTTATTTTTAGTTTCATTTCAATACCGCAATAAATACATTTTTTCTGGTAAACTAAAACCAATAAATGCACCCATGGTCTCTTTAAACCGATCTAATTAAATAAAATTTAGCCTGAGGAGTGTTAAAATTCCTCGATGGCGGAGGGAATAAATTTTTGTAGGTAAAATCCCGTTGATAAAATAGTGTTCAACGTCGTAAAAATGGAAATGTTAAATAAATGCATTATATTATCAACGTTTGTACAATATCAGTATAATTTTTTTGTTTTACTGGAACTAAAATTATTATTTTTTAGCGTACAGCCCGTGGGTATCCTTGCACCGTAAACGTGACGGGCGGTGGCTGTGGGTGGATGGCAGCGAACTGGACCGTGATGCGCTGGGGTTGTCAGACGATGAGCCGCTCGTCAACCAGGAAGAAAACAACTTTGTTTTGTGGCAAGGAAAACTGGACGACGGAGCAGGATCGTTCACCTGCATTTGCCAGGGACATTTCATAAATGTTCCGTAGTAGATAACTTGCATCAAACGTGACAACCAGTTCTAGAAATTCTCACAAAGGTCTAAACTATGATTTGGTATTCGAATTGATATTTTCGTTGGTGATACAGAAAGCTCTGGCAACTAAAACACCCATCTTTAGAGTTGAAAACAATCAAATGAGCAAAATTAATTTAAATTTGTTATTTCCTAAACGGTTATGTGATCAAATTGTTTCATATTGAGCCGCATCAGTTTATGAGCTTGAAATCAAAGCTCTTTCACGAGAGCGCACGAGCGCAATGAAAAGACAACTTTACTACTAGTTCCGATTCCAGAGATATTTCACGGGCTCAAACTCTCATTTAATTTGTCGTTACGAAATGTTGCAAAAAACTTTCTCGTAAAAGCTAAAATCGCAATGTGTGTTGATCTCAAAACTTAATCATGAGCAGAAGTTCAGCATGCACGACGTTTTATGAAATGGAAATTCTACGATCATTTCCCGAAAAATCAGTACATAGTAGAACTATATACTTATTTGACGAACTATATAGTTGTAACCTGTTTTAGAGCAATTAAATGCAAAAAAACAGCGAAACAAGCAAAAGAAAAGCTGATCAAAGAAAGGTGTAGCGATTGTTGAAAAATAAATTTTCAAACTAATAATTGTTTTTCTTGTCGTGTTGTCCACAAGTTCA
This sequence comes from Morinoia aosen, assembly GCA_030386875.1. NCBI lineage: Eukaryota > Metazoa > Arthropoda > Malacostraca > Amphipoda > Talitridae > Morinoia > Morinoia aosen. The sequence continues at coordinate 37,828,496 of CM059559.1, read as the reverse complement.
ATAAAAATCAATTTAACTGAGTGACTGAATTTTTCTCGCAGAAGATGAGTGAACATTTCAATATCAACACCTCAGATTAGTACAGCAAATCTATTCTTACTACTGGACAGTAATGGATAGCTTATATTTCATAGTTTTCAGTCATCATTTACAACTAGGATATAACGTAATATTTCGTGGTTGTATAAAAGTTGAATATTCACGATGCGCTTGAGTTTCTTATAAGTTATATTACCTTAATTATAGAAGAGCGTGAAATATTACGATCGTAAAATCACAATCGAAAAATTAGTCGAGAGGAACATGAATCCTTATTAGCATGCTGACTACACTAGCTTTAGTTTCATGTGTTTCAACAACAATTAATTGAAGTGAGACCATTTTGGGTCCTATTTTATGAAAATCTCATGCTAAATTTGTTTAATTTTGCCGAATTTAATGCAATATTTTCAGCACAAAATTTTTGTCCAGATTCGATTTAGTGAGCAATTGCTGATGGGGGTCGGCAAGGGCTGAGTTTAAATGGTTAGGACCGCCATGCTGGTTTGCAGCAACCCACCTACAGTATATAGCACCCATACCTGCCCGAGCGACTTACCCATGCTGGAACTCATAGATGAATAATCGCCTCGGGTCACAATTTTTTTCACTTTAAGTCTGAAGGTGCGCCCGCACATTTTCGCCTCTTTTTCTTGCATGCAATAATAAACATAATTACAAAACGATATTTTCACATGTTTTTTTAAATGTAATTCTTACTGCTCATGATTATTTCTTCCCAATACATCTCACGTCATTTTCACAACTTAGAATGACAGCACTTTAAATTTCCTGTTCATAGCCTCTTGCAGCTTCGATTATTGAGCTTCGTAAGCACTCGATATAGCGACGGCCAGAGGGCGGTCAGATGATTGGCGTATCCTTAAGTACAGTGCGACCGATGATGACAGTCCAATCATAGTGATGAAAGTTATTTACTTCAAAGTAAATTCCAATAAGTACAATATAATTATAATTTTATGAATCGCAGAGTTTACTCCCATTATTTGTTGTAAAAATAATTATTTTACGTATTCTCGCTGACCCATTTTGGCTCACGATTATTGTCTCGTGCGTAATAATCCATTTATTCATTTAAAAGAGAATAAAAGAGATTCATTTTGGCTTTAAACTCAAATGTAGAATGACAAGCAGTGTTTTGGGTTCGTATATCTTGTAGCATGACAAACCTTTTCTTTTAACATGTTAAACGTTCCGTTTGCTCACTTAGAAAATATAACCGTTTAAAACCAATTTTTAGCTTTACCAGAATAAACTCTATCCAGCGTGTGCACTATTCCAAAACTGTTTTATTGATCTGAATTTATTTTCATCGATCTGGATGTTTCTTCTGATAATGACTGAGAGATACCCGGTCTTCAAATCAGGAAAATTTGTAACCGCTGTGTTAAATTTTCTTCTTCATACTCTGGCGAAACCAGCTATGCCATATAATTGCTCTAACAAAGCGAGAAAAGCATTGCCAAGCTTGAACACAAAGTTTTGCAAAGCGACAGAAGTTGACGTCAAGTCAAAGAAGGAGAGCTACATTTAAGAGTTCGCAGTAGTTTGCTGAGTTAATTTTTGAATCACCACAAACATGAGGACAAGTTCATTATTTGTAATCCCAGCCCATAATATCATACCATTTCCCCTCCGGTGGCGACGAAAGTGAGCATGTAATTTTCGTTTAATCTCAACTAGTCTCTTGGACTGTCAATCAGAGCTATCCAAGGCTGCTCTGGTCTCGTCAGAAACTTTATGAGAATATCATATCTTATTTTAAAATAGCTTTGACCTCATCAACTCACCACTGCACGTGTCCTTTCGCCAATAAAAGTTACGTGAGTAAATATCTATAGAAAGAAGTTTATTCATAGAGGAGAGTAAGATACACGGAATATTTAACTATAGGAACAATTGCCAGTTTTTTGAGAGAAATGTCAGCGACATTTCTACGAAAAGCATAAAACATTAAAGTTAAGGGCAACGAAATTATCCACTCTTCAGAGCCGGAATTCTGGTATACAGGCGGGCGTTCGACTTGCCGTCTGTGACGATGCCGTCATAGGAGGCACTGCGCCCGTGCTCTGTAAAATTATTTATACTTAGCTTAGATAGTTTTAATCTTAGGTTAAGAAAAGTTATCGTTATAGTAAGTTATAAGTTTTTGAGAGAAAGTAAGTTAGAAGTTTATATAGTATAGTTATAGTAAGTTAGAAGTTTTTAAGTTCTAGAAAGTTATAAGTTTTTAAGTTATAGTAAGTTATAGCTTTCAAGTTATAGTAAGTTATATTTTTTAAGAATGCATGGGGAGACGTTATCCTAAATACCCAGTTCACGGAATGGCTAGTAATTGTTCATGAACCTATAGTCCACCAACCTCCATGTACCCGTGAGCCTCAGGACATGCTGGGAAACGGAGTCAGGCGCGTAGACGGGTGAGCAGTGCAGGCAACAGAAGGGAAGGCGCCTCAGCCGCTAGAGCTGGGTTTTATAAATTTTTCATTTTGAAGTATTTAATTTGTTAGATTATCTGTAATAAATTTAAAATCAAGTTCTAACGTCCTACTATAAGTTTAGTATTGATTAAATTTAGTCTTAAAAATCAAGTTCAAGGATGAAAAAGGTTACAGTTAATAAACACTAAACGAATACAGGAAATCCTGTAAATTTATTGCACAATAGGTACTTGTATACGTATATTTTTGCTTGAAAATGATCCCATGTTTAATTGATTCCAGCATAGATTGATTACACTAGGGAACGCTCAGTTAGTTGCGTTAAACAAAAAGACCATTATGTCAACGTAGTAAATTTTAGTCGATATATTACAGTTTTAGTCAATGGAGTCAATTTGAGTGCGCTGATTCTAAATCTGAAGGTGGCTTTTGTTTGCAAGCTACAAATTTTATGCATTCTGTTATTTTAATTTTTTTAACTTTTCGTTTCTATAAGAAATTACCATTTCAGTTACAGAACTTTTCTTCACTTGAATCTTTGAGCGGTATGAAAGGTATTTCTGTATTTTAATTAAGGCAAAAGGAACAGAGCACTAAATTGTGATTTGAAAGTATGTTACACTATTGGGGGTTGCGTCGCATTTTGTGATAGCGTTTCTTAAAAACCTTCAATCCTTATCCTGAAGTTAGATTACTATCCTTCAGAACATCACCACAGCTTATAAAAGATTATCGATTTATTTGTGCATTTCATTCAGGCCGGAATATGTGTTCGTAACTTTGGCGTTTGTACACTTCACCTGGGCAATCTAGTTCAATGCTCCAGCAGTAGTCAGCCATCATACTTTTGTCCCAGCGCCTTTGGTAGGGTTCTTCCATGACATTTAGCTCTTAGTGGGATCGTTCTCCTTGTTCGTCACTCACAGCTCCCAGGGTGTTAGCGACCTTATCAAGGTGGCTGTTCAAAAATCTTACACCCGAGATCACGGAAAGCGATGAGCATTCTGTTCACAAGTTCACTGTAGCTCTCCGCCTCATTATTTACAAGGAAGTGTTGAACAACTACCACGAAGGATAAACATGCTGCATTTACTAAAGCAGTCATCTTAGCTACAAACTGATCATCACGAATTAGGGTTCGAATCTGTGGGCCATCAAATGATAACCTGTGAGCTTGATCTTCTGAAATGATAACCCTATTAAAGCTGTGATGATGTGTTGGAAACATTCACCATCGGTTTCCACTGGATAAATTACTTCATCAAACCTAATTTGATGTGAAGAAGTGGAAAGATGATCGTATCTCTTCTTACAGTCTTGTGTGATATTTGGCATGCCTACTTCAAGGGTGTCACGAATAGATCAGTCCTTCTGGACCCAATGTCTGTCTCGTGCTCGGCTGTCCCACATACAGAGGAAACATTGAAACTTAGTGAAACCTTTCTCTTGTGTAAGAAGAACGTTGACCATCTTTAAGTCTACACAAATGATCCAATTGGGCTTTTGATATTTCAATAAGTCTATGACCATTTTCATATAATCATAGTCTTACTGTAAATGCACTGAGTGACCGACAGGTACTGCTCCATGAGCATTGCCATTATGTAAAAGAACACACTTTAGACTGCGTTTTCAACTGTCTAAAAAGAGTCTCCATTCAACAGGACTACAGTAAGGTGCTCCCAGTTCTTTGAGAAGCCTTGAGATGTCATGGCAGTAAACGAACTGTCTGTGTTCTGAAAAGGTCACAAAAAGCTGGTCACGCTTTCTGAAATATGATACTTTAACAGAATGGTCAACAAGATTTCTGTCTTGTAATCTTGATGCCAAAAGCTGTGCTGCAGAGGTTTGGGGACGGAGAAACGTTCAGTGTCAGAAGAACAGTTCTCCGATTGTGAACACTTTTCGGACAATTCACTGTCACAACTGTTTAGTTCGCTTGGATCATGTCCAATGTCTCTCTCGTTCCATGTAGGAAAGCCTATGAAAACTGTAACAGGACCTTCTTCATTGTGCAGAGCAGGCCGAATAGCTGATGGAATGTTCGGATACGTAATTATGTGTCGGTTTTTCCTCCCAATACCCGTTGTGTTTACCATGAAAAAATAATAGCTAGTTACATGGTTGGTGGGTTCGCGCCAAATCATTGGAACTCCAAAAGGCAGCCCTTTGCGTTTTCCTTTGGTCCAGTCACGAAGCATTTCCTCACAATTGTAGCAAACTACATGAGGAGCCCATTGCTTGTCTTGGTCACAAGATGAACTGCAAAATATGCCTTGTACGCACGCTTGACGAAGGAGGATATGGTACGTCTCTGACGATTGAGTGGGTAGCATCCACATATGTAGCAGAAAGCAACAGGTTTGTTTCTTATGGAGACAGCTACCACAGGAAAAATGTCCATTTACGGATGGATTTCTCTGAAATTTATGCGAGAGGGGTGAAATGGTGCAACGATTATTTTATAATTGGTGTGGTTTTTTTCGTATTTGCATGAGAAATTGAAAAAAACGAAAACAATTAGGATACAGAAAAATTTATTTTCGTTTTACAATTTCGAAGCTACAGAACCGGCTGTACCTTTTTTGATAGCTTATGTAGTTACTCAACGATAAGGGCGAATGACTTTTCGATAATTTCACTTTTTTAATTTTAAAAATATTTTGAAAAAAATTTCACTTGCTTTCCTTTCTTTCCTTCTTTTCGTGTCGTATAATTTTCAAAATAATAAATATTTAAAAAATCGAACCACCCTTATCGCTAGAGTTTGCTGAACCCTACCGAATGATGTTTCGCATTCTTGTGCTTTAAAAATTGTGGATGAAGAATCAATTTGAAGATACCAATTTGCAAGCTTCCAGAAAGCGGAATTTTCTCAAAACTGTCTTTTTTCCCTTAGTTTTGGACTAAGTGTTTTTTACGATGAACTCCTCTGCTTTTGTTGCAATATTTGAGTGTTATCGATTGAGATATTTGCCATTCATTTACCTCCAAAACTGTGGGAGAAAATCTACATCAAAAGACAATAAATGCAAGTTTTCAAAACAGGAATTTTGTAAACATTTTTCCCTATTTTGACATAAATTCCTTTTTTTAATAAACAACTTTGGCTTATGGCTCTTTTTGAGCCCTTTTGATTGATGTATTCGCCATTGCTGTAGCTTTAAGGTCAACCAGCCCCAGGCGGTCCGATGAGCCATTTTCTGTTTGTTGTTGAAAAAGGACCCTTAGGCGGTGGACTATTCGGTCCTAAACTATTATGGCGCTACGGACACTAGATCCCCCTTCCCTAAGGGGGTGTAAGAGGATTAAAAATCCTAAATTTAGACCCCATTTCGACCCCATATAAAAAGAAAACAAACAGGAAATTGAAAATTTGCTACCATACTTTTATTAGAAAGCTTTCAAGGGTTCTAAAACTATCTTTGTATTTGTTCCAGCATAAAAACACAATGAGATCTATTCATTTGAAATATCAATAAAAAAGAACTATAAAACCAATATGTCCAATTTATTCAAAAAACTAAGGCCTGAATCGAAAAGATGAATAGGGGAAATTGTGTTCATTTTTAAAAGTTACGTATAATAGGTAAATTTCAAAAGAATAAGACAATTACAATTACAATTTACAGTGTGAGTATGAAGTTATGCATGGAGATTAGCGAAATAAAAATGAAAACAGCATTACATAAATTGTCCATTATATTACACTTTTATAAAAATTTTTATTTATGGCTTATACCCAAAACCTCTCATTTTCAACATTCAAAAGAATAGAAGTCAGTGAGTTTTTAAAGAGGTCTTAAACTTTTGATCAGGAATGTATCAATACTGCAGCAAGAGCAGTCCCACCTGCCACCATAAAGAAGTTGACTGATTCCATGTCCACGATATTTTGAATGTAATAAAACTGCGTGGCGTTCATGTGGGTAAATTATGAAGTGGTTCAATAAATGTTATCATGGCTTTGAAATTATTTACGAAATATACTCTGAATTTATCCTTGTTTTGTGTGATTACTCCTTACTTACACCAACAAAGGTGAAGCTATTATTGCTGGTCGTAATGTAAAATTTTGTAGGAATTGTGCAATTAAAATAAACAGCCCTTTTATGTATAGATATTCAGGTCATGTGACTGCCTGTATTTCTAGCTCACGAGCGAGGCAAGCACAAGTAACTGGGAACACCAAGACTTTCAATATAATGAGACTTTAAAATTGATCTTTCATACACTTGAATTGTGTAAATTTGAAAAATGCTCACTTCTATGCTTTCTGTTTACGGTTTTTCACTTGCTGGTGCACATGCATTGCATCAATGCAGTCGTCGATGTAATTGTGTAGGATAGAATTTTTAGGTCGTTGTAAAATAACTATATAATTTCATCCTTTCCATTGTTTGACGTCATGCGCCCAGCAAACAATAAATTAAAAATCAGAAACGACCATAGTATTTGGTGAGTTACTCAACTCACTAAATCACTGCTTTAACAAAGAACTTTAAATCGCTCATACATTTTTAAGAGCTTTAAATCGGTCGTCCATTTTTCAACATCGGTCTCTACTGTTCTGTCACGGAACGCGCGTGTCAATGATATCGAAGTCTATTTCACTCATGGCGATCTTGCTCAATGTTCTTTGCGTTTATCTTAAGAGCATTTAGTACTATATGATTGATATATAGCAAGCTAACAGTACATTTTAGCTCACGCTGGTTTCAACCAACGTCATCGCAATTATAATACTTCTTGAATTATTTCAGCTACTATTTGTTTGGACGTTAACGTAAAGCGTTAAAGATAAAGACCTTAAAGACTGAAAAGTATAAAAACTCAATGTTTGATAATACAAAAAACACGTTTACTCAGTTTTGATGAATCGGTTCTCAAAAAATCACTGTTTTTATAATCTCTATTTTTCTAATAGAAAAGATCTCAAAAGTTAGTGGGAATTTGAAGTTCATTACGTGATGTTACGAAGGAATTCACTCAACATTTTCATTGGAAGACAATCAATCGTTAAAATGTACTACCTATGAACTCTATAAAACTCAACGTTTCGATGTACAAACATCATCATCAGGCTGGAAATGTACAGAAAAGTTGATCAGTCATATTGATAAATGCAAATTTAATTCTTGAGCTATATGAGACTAGAAGGAAAGATGAAATCACAGCAAAAAATATTTTATAAATCACTAGATATAAAGTGTGTACAACAAAAATATTTATACACGAGATCTGGTACAGTATAGATATTCAGTATTGCATACCATAGATGTTCATTGGACAAGCGATATGGGCGAAATGACCAGACAAGCAGTTGCCTCGGACATCTAAGCTGCGGTTTTGTAAATAATTTTAGAGGGAAAAAGTCATTTGTGTTTTCGTTGACAACAGGTTTAAGTTTTTGGATGTGTAACGCTTCTACAATTTGAATATGCTCTTTTTTATTCACGTTGTAAAAGATTTTTGTGTTAGGGTATAGATCTTCCTTTGATGGTTTGCAGCTATGGTCAATGAGGAAATGGTTGGAAATAATATCTTGTTATTTATGGGCGGTTAATCTTTGCCTCAGGGTCATCCTGGTCAAGCCAATGTAACATTTATTAAGAGGCTTGCATTCTCTTCTGTCACACTTAAGTTGGTGAATTACACTGGCCCTCTCCAGATCAATAACCTCCGATGCAGACATATTATTTTCCACTAAGAGGTCACTAATTTTGCGGTTTTTAAAATATACACAGACTTTAATTGACCTATCCGGATCTGTTGGCTTCACAAAAGTTTTAACGATGTCCTTAAAGATTCGTACATCAATTCTATAATTATTGTGCATTTGGTTTTCATAAAAGATATCAACATTACGAGAATTAAGTTCAGGATTATTTTTATTGCCCAAGGTTTGGTTTAAGATAGTAGCAATAGTTCTATCAAAGAGAGCATTAGGAAAATTGTTGTTAACCCGGAACCGCTTAAGCATTTCTAAATGAAAACTTGACCAGCTGTTACACACCTCGTAAGCTTTATTTATTAAAGTGTGTATAACAACTTCTTTGTACATTTATGGAGCATCGCAATCATAATTTATAGTTTCACCTGCATGAGGTTGCTTCACGTAAACTGATCTCTAAAAAGTACCATGAGACGCTTCAATCAAAACATCTAAAAATGGCAGCTTGGCACGTGCACGCCCAACTCAAACGTAAAATTCAACACCGATTTTTTTTAACATCAAATTACTTTACATCTCTAACTGCGCCAGGCCCTCTACTTCAACAAAATATCATCTACGTATCTACAGTACAATAACGGTTTAGTAGGCAAAGTGTGTTTTTAGACCGAACCTTTGGCAATAAAAATGATCCTGAACTTAATTATCGTAATGTTAATATCTTTTATGAAAAACAAATGCACAAGAATTACAAAATTGATGAACGAGCCTTTAAGAACATTGTTAAAACTTTTGTTAAACCTACAGATCTAGATACGTCAATTAAAGTCTGTGCATATAATAAAAAGCGCCAAATCAGTGACCTCTTAGTGAAAAATATTATGTCTACATCCAGGGTTATCGATCTGGACAGGGCCAGTGTAATTTACCAATTTGTGTGTGACAGAAGAGAATGCAAGTCTCTTAATAAATGTTACATTGGCTTGGCCAGGATGACCCTGATGCAAAGATTAACCGCCCATAAATACCAAGGTTCTATTTACAACCATTTCCTCATTGACCATAGTTGCAAACCATCAAAGGAAGATCTATACCCTAACACAAAAATCTTATATAACGTGAATAAAAAAGAGCATATTCAAATTGTAGAAGCGTTACTCATCCATAAAATTAAACCTGTTCTCAACGAAAACGCAAATGACTTTTTGCTGCATAATTATTTACAAAAGCAGCAGCTTAGAAGTCTGAGGCAACTGCTCGACCGGTCATTTCGCCCCTATCGCTTGTCCAATGAACATCTATAGTGTGCAATACTAATACTGTACCAGATCTCGTGTAAACATATTTTTGTTGTACAAACTTTTTGTCTAGTCATTTATGAAATATTTTTTACTGTGATTTCATCTTTCATAGTGAGTCTCATATAGCTTAAAAATTGGATTTGCATTTACCAATGTGACTGATCAATTTTTCTGTATCTTTTCAGCCTGATGATGATGTTTGTAAATCGAAACGTTGCGTTTTATAGACTTAATGGGTAGTACATTTTAACGATTGACAGTCTTCCAATGAAAATGTTGAGTGAATTTCTTCGTAATTTATCACGTGATGAACTTCAACTGTTTCGAAAAGTTGAGAAATTAGAAAAGAAAGTTTGTGTATATATGGACGACGAGAATCGCGAGATGGTTTAAAATTAGCCTGTATTAGCCTGCGCATCACGAAAAGCATTGCTTTAGATATAGCATTTGCACATTGGCTTATGAGCCTAATTGTTTATTTCCCTCTATCGTCGTGTTTTACGATGCTTTCGTTGGCTCCGCGGGGTTAGTGTATCGTATATTCTTTTACAAAAATCCTTCCTGTTAGCATTATTTGCGAACGATACTCCATAAATATATCTTGTATCAAACCATTTTCTCTTTGACTGCTACACGCTTTTCCTTAGGTACCTTTTTGAAAGAATGCAATAAAATTTTGAAATTTCTGACCAGACGATATTTTTCCTTCCCCGCATGATCATCTATATCTACCCATTATACTCTCATTGGCATATGGTGTGGCATTATAGTGAAACTCATGTGCCAAAACGAAAAAAGGTGCACACAATTCTTGAAGGACTGTGTCCTTCAATGCATTCGCCATCAATTTGTCCCACCAGTATTCACAAGTTTTTTCTAACTGAAGGTTAACAGATAACGCAGAAAATTTTTTGTGTTTTTTACTCATTCTTTTCTTAAATCATTGGCATGTGTATTATGATACTATTGGTATGTCTACCAATTGAGTGAAAAGCCATCATGTTACGACATTTTCAGAAGACAGTTTAAATTGTATGTAACAATTATATTGGAAACTCGATGTTATAAATATAAGTGCCAAGATACACGTTTTAAATCCCATTATTTATTTAGGAAAGTCAATAAATAAAATTTTTTGGAACGTTTCGACCACCAGGGTCATTATCAACCTGAAAACAAGTAGAAAAAACTAGTTTAGTGTCAAATTTTTATCGATGATGAACGAAGGAAGCAAACAAATATGAAAGGAACAAAATAAAAATGTTCAGTATTAAAATTACGTTGGTAGTAGAGGAAAGGCAGATTGTGTATCATTTAAAACAGGAGTTTCTTTCAAAATATGTACAGATTCTGAAGTACAAAGGTTTATTTGGTTTGATGCAGCGGAAATTACTCTGATGTCACCTAACCTAACAGGAATGTCGGACATCTCTGCATGAGAGCGGACTGAAGAGTGGGAAGGTAGGGAAAGTAACTGATTAGTTCTAAAACTCCTGCCGGCATACTCTGCAACACGATCGAATACTGAGGGCTCGAGTGGTCGAGCCCACGTACTCTGACGCACACTGTGCGCAACTATATTTGTAAATCACAGATGAGAGCATACCTTTAGGAGTTTTTTCCTCATAATTGAAAAATGATCCTATTCTATACGTATTGACTAACACTAATTTAAAATCAATCTGCGGAAAATGTTTAGAAAGAAGAATGACTAAGTCTTTTTTAAGTTTCTCCGATTGGTGACCGAAGAACGGAGAAGAGAAAAAAATTCCCTTTTATGAGCGGTAGGTAGAGTGACTTGGATAAAAACAATTCTGTTCAAAAAGTTCTTAACGCAAGAATCAACTAGTTATGAAGGAGAGCCATTATTGCTAAAAATCCTTCAAAAATTCAAAGTCCTTCCCTATTGAAAATCGAGGACGGTGCACCGGTGGAATATGGTTGACAAGGCTTATTATCCACGATTTATTGGTCATTCGGCCATCCGACCGATAAAACAACGGTACACCGCCCAATTTACGAGCATGTTATGATTGGCACTGCCACCCGTCCATACACCGTCTTTAATTCGCGGCATCTAGTAGCGATTCGAGGTTGACTTGGCCAAGGACGGCCATCTGGCTCAGAATCGCTGATACCGTGTTTTTCTGACACTTGTTTCTCATGCCCTCAAGCAACTAAAATTAATCTATGTTAAATAACCCCTAATTCTGAAATGAAATGAACAAAATAATAGTGAAATAAATATAAAAAGCTATTCTGAAATTTTACATTTTTGCTTTACTAATTATAGAACCTCTCACACTGAGATAAAAATTAAAATATTCAGGCCTCTATGAATAGGATGTTTTATTCCAGATTAGATTACAAGTTTGTTAAAGCCTCCCTAACCGCTACAAAAATAGAGCGTATCAAAGAGAGGAAGGAGGAAGGCACCATTCAGTATGGAGATAAGAGAATGAGGAATCTAAGCAGAATATGAGAGTAAGATGAGAAAGAAGTTCATGAAGTAAGATAAAAGTTAAGGAAAAAAGTACGAGGTGCTGAAAAACCGTGCAGTAGTGAATCGAAAAAATGTGGTCCTTAACACAACAAAAAACATTTTATTTCAACAAAAAGAAGCCCTACCTAGTTCTCAGCTCGGGCCCTCACATTTTTCCCCTGGAAGCGCTAATTCCCACATATACAATAGTTGTATCCCCCTGAGGGGATGTTTTATTTCAATCAAGCCCAATAAAATATGTATAATTGGCAGAACAATTATATGTGCAAATCTCATACAAGAAAAAATAGTCCGTAAAGCAGGCGATAGAGAAGATCCATTTTAAAAACAAATTCATTTGAACGTTTCGAGCTTATGGCTCATTTTAAAAAAAGGCTAGCAGATAAATAGAAAATTAATTCAATGCTCGCACAATTTGGACAGATCCCATAATAGACAAAAATCTCAAAGAATACGTGGATTAAAAACTACACGTAATAGCCTATAAAAGAAGTAAATTGTGACAATGATAACAATATTAAAAGAAATGCAATAGTTTAATAAGAGAATAAATGTTCATCGGTTTATAATTTAGATACCGTCTCGAAATAGTGAGAGATACCTACGATAAAAATCAAAATACGATGAATACATTGAATAAGCCGATAATTATAAATTTTTAAGACACTAATAGCTTAAAAAGTTTAACTTTTCATAGCACATAATACTGTCAATCAGGCCTGCAGGCTGCAGCGGAGACGGTATGGAAACGGTCTTCTGGAAACTACAGAAATTTCTTTAGAATTTCTTGAGTGCAACTTAAGATTTCAGTCTACCTCTCGTAACTTTTGAAATGATTCACCTATCGAGTTCAAATTACTCTCAAATGAAAGATAAAAAAACATTCCTATGGAAAATCGTACATGCCAACATTCTTGAGCACTCTCAGATAGCAAAATTCATTTGCCATGAAAATTACAGTTGGTAGCTGCCGAGGCATACTTGCAGTACCATACTGCCAAGCGCAGAATTACCGTTATTCAGAGGCCGAAAACGCGGGGAAGATCCGTACTTTCGTGAGACAAAAACGTTTCGCACTCACGTTGCTAACCTCAAGGCGTACATGTCTTTGCTTCCCGACACCACGTCCGACGAGGCTAGGAAGGAATTGCTCGTACGAAGTGCACACAAAAGTGTAGGTGACTTCAACGGTGTAGTTACTAAACTTGTGAATCCTGATGTTAAATATTCTTTCAACCAGGTTGTGGAAATTCTGGGAGATATTTATGTCTCGAAGGGCGAGCGATCCGTACATACGCTAGCTTGTGACTTAAATCAGCTCCGGCTCTTGCGAAATGAAGGATTAGCTGCTCCATTAGTGACTGCGTTGGCTAAGATCCGGAAATTGAGCGACCATATCCTAACTAGTCCAGACGTAGCGTTACAAAGACATCCCTTTGTCGTTGCTAGTGCGAATGCAAATGAATTAAACAAGTTTGCAAGAGATTTGGTTGTTTTTAGTCTAGCTACAGCAATTTTATCTCCATTGTTGGAGGAAAATTTTTCTAAAAAAATCTTTTCGTGGCCATTTTAACGTCTGAAGAGCTGTTAGCTCGTATTGTCTCCGCTGTGCGGAATAACCCTGACAGTAAACCAATAATTGCGCACAAGCCTAGTGCCCAGTACTCGTACCGGACTAGAGAAACTTACCTCGTGAACGTACCTGACGAGCCCGTGTGTGACGCGCAGAAATCGTGTTCCGACGTTTTCTATAACTCACAACACATGAATCGACGTTTTCAGGGACGGAAACCATTTCTGCGACCAGGTTGGAGATCTGCGAGGTTTTCGCGGGGAAGACAGAATGCCTATAGCGGCGATAGAGCTCTAGGTTCCATGGAGTGTAACAAGGCGTTCGTGGAGAATCCACAACAGATTGTGGTAGTGAACGGACAAAACAACAACAACCTTTCTGCTCACTCTGTAATACCCCTGGTCACGTTCAAAAGCTGTGTATGAAACAGCGAGGTCAGGGTAAACCGAGTTTCCGTGGTAATGCTTGCTATAGTTGTGGCAAGTTAGGGCACGTTGCTCGTGAATGTCATTCACGCGGTAGAGGCCGCGGAAGGTTAGAAGCGTATTACGCTGCAGTTCCTAAGAGTGATGATTTTTTAGAATAAAATCAGACGAAATGGAGAGTGTTGGTGTAGAGAGGGAATATTTGCCAATGCCCAGGGGTCAGTCCACAGCTCTCGCTACCAATGATGTGGTGGTTTTGAAGCCAGATTCTATAATTAAGTCGACCGAAGTAGTGGATCCGTTGTTCCAGTGTGAAAATAAGTTCGAATTACTAGGTGAACAAGAACTTACTGTAGGTGCAAATTCTGAATTACCCGTAGAAGTTTGTTTGTCAGCAACGATAATGAAAGAAGGTCGTTTGAGAAAAGAAAGCGATGGTTTGTTTTCTTTAGGAAGATCTAAAAAACCTACGATTATTCTAAAGAATGATACACGATTGATGAGCGCTCTGATTGATAGCGGTAGCGACAGGTGTCTAATCAGTTACCGCAATATAAAACGCCTTAACGAGCGAATTAAGCCTAGTGCTTTGAATATCAGGGGAATCAATTCGAAAAGCCAAGTGACAGGCGAAGTTGGTCTTTGTATTACCCTGCCTAATAATAAAGAATTAAATACTAGCGCTTTGATTTTGAAATACGGTGAATTTAATTATGATGTAATCCTCGGTAGGGATGTTCTGAAAAATGCCGTGATTGATTTTAAAGAAGGATTCATTGTTCTTGACGGTGTAAAAGTGCCGTTTCATGATGTGCAGGAATTGCACGGTGAAAGTAAGAGAGAAGTATTTTTCCATACCGTAAATAATGCAGAGTGTCTGATGGCAGACGTGATTGCCCAGAGGAGGCGTAAAGAGAAATATCTGCTGAAGCAGAGGGTACCAAGAAAACGAGGCCTAGAAAATGGCGAAAGGCAACGAAAAAGCCTAAAGATAAATGCTGCGGAGCAGCGGAGTAACCCAGAGAAAGAAGTGAAAACAACTAAAAGACGAGCGATCGTTGTTCACTGTGGATCAGTGGAAATGCCGAGTAATTCCTTACGCGTAATTAATGGGTATGTCAAGAGGGTTAAACCCGGAAAGTATATAATGAATAAGAGAATTCTTGAAAATGGCATTTATGTGGCCGAATTAGTAGTGACAATAGGTTCGGAGGGTTTTGTCCCTGTCATGCTTTTAAACGTCTCGGATGACGTGGTATACCTGAGTGAAAATAGCATGCTGAGTAATATTGAGGCAGTAGACGATGTGGAAATAAATCAAGAAATATATGTGTCTACGGTGCACGAAGCTGTGCGTGAAGCTAATTTATGTGAGGTCAACGGTACGGCGGATCTACCCAAGGTCGACAGTTGTTATGGTGGAAGCTTTAAAACCATCACTGGTAAAGACGTTGGGTTGGGGTCTGACCAAGCGGGGCATTGTTGCAACAATACTCGTGTTGACGAAGTAGGAATTAATGCACAGAAAGACGATGTACCGGAAGGAGGTAGGAGCAAACGACGCACTCTGACGAGTGACGACGTAGTTTGTGACGACGATGACGCGAAACCCTTACTGATAAAATTATTGAATTATTTTAGAGACGTAATTACGTTAGAAGGTGAAACTATTGCCGTTACGAATGTAATGCGACATAAAATTGACTTGAAAACCAATGCTCCAGTACTTAACATTCCTCCCTATAGAATCCCGCATAGATATCGAGAGGAGTTGGTGCAAGCAAACAAGCAAATGATCGCCCAGGGAATAATCGAACCGTCCATGTCTGAATTTAACTATCCTATTATTTGCGTGAAAAAAAGTCTGGAGAAATACGCCCAGTCATTGACTTTCGTGCTTTAAACAAAATCATTGTAAAAGATTCTTACCCTATTCCCCGAATCGATGAAATTCTTTACACTCTTGGTGGAAATAGTGTATTTTCCAGTTTGGATCTGCGATCTGCATTTCACCAGATCGAATTAGAAGAAAGTAGTCGGAAATACACTGCGTTCAGTATTGGTCACGAGAAATTTCAATTTCGGAGAGTCCCCTTTGGTCTCTCTTCCTCTCCAAGTGTGTTCCAGCGAGTGATATCTTCCGTACTTGCTACTGTTATCGGGAAACTAGCGCTTGTGTTTCTCGATGACATTTTGGTGTTCTCCAAATCAATGAACCAGCATTTAAAATATTTAAACAGTGTTTTTGAGAAACTGCGTAATGGGAATCTTTCCCTTAAGCTTGAGAAATATCAATTCTTAAAAAGTTCGATAGAGTACCTAGGTCACATAGTGTCGGCAGACGGCATTCGTTGCAAAGAGTCGGAGAAGCTACAAAATTTTCCCGTTCCCCAAAATGTGAAAGAATTGCAAAGTTTTCTGGGAGTCGCAAATTACTTTCGAAGTCATATTCCTCTGTTTGGGTCGCTTTCATATCCACTTTATCAATTGCTACGAAAGAACGTTGAGTTTATCTGGAAGCCTGAATATCAGGAAGCTTTTGAGAAAATTAAATCTGTTTTGACGTCAGATACCGTTCTACGGCATCCTGATTTTAATAAGCCTTTCCATGTATTTACAGATGCTTCAAATTTTGGTATAGGAGCAGTGCTTTTACAGCACGGAAACGATTCGAAAAAATCAATGCAACCAGTAGCATATTATAGCAAGAGCTTGAATTCCACGCAAAAGCGACATAGTACGATCAAAAAGGAATTCTTCGCGATAGTGAGCGCGCTGAAAGCTTTCAAATACCTCATTCTTGGATATCCAATCTACCTGTACACAGATCACAAACCGTTGCAGCCCTTGTTCTTCAAAAAGCTTCCCGACGATTCAGCAATGGTGCGCTGGTGTTTAACAGTTCATTCCTTTGATCCCATTGTAAAATATTTCCCCGGTAAACAAAACATCGTGGCCGATTGTTTAAGCCGATTGCCTGAGCAATTGACTGTTTCTGACCTTGATGACTGTGCGGAGTTTCAGGAGGTCGACGTGTTCCCTGTGACCACCAGACGTTGTGCACTGAACCCTTGCGTAGACGCAACAGACCCTCAGACGCACCCTGACCGACTGGCGCCGGCAGCGGCTGCCTCACCGCAGCTGACAGACTACATTCCTAAATCGACAGAGGTATCTTGGGACCTTGACGAGTTTCGGACGGAGCAACAGCAAGACCAATTCTGTTCTGAAGTTAAGGACGCATTACTAAATGGAAGTACATCCACGATTCCTGATTTGCAAAAGTATTTAATTTTGAACGACGTACTTTACAGACGGAGACAGGTAGACTCTAGGAAAAGTACTATATTAACTTCGGTTATGCCGACATCGTTAATGAACAAGGCGGTGCTCAGTATACATTATTTGTATCATACAGATGCTGTGCATACACTTTCCAAATTTAAATTACGTTATTATCATTTATTAGAGAAAACTATCATTCGTAAATTTGTGAAAATATGTGATGTCTGTAAAATTCTTAAAGCCAACAGCACTGTACCTATTAAAATTTTAGACGCGCCAATTGCTATAGAACCTTTCGAGGTTGTTTCCATGGATTTCCTCGGCTCTTTGCCAACTACGGGGCAGCAGAATAGATACATTTTGGTAGTTATAGAATTATTTTCTCGGTATTGTAAGCTTTATGCCACATCAGACCGGTTGGCAGACACAGTTGTTTCTTGTCTAGACGACTGCTTCGCGACATTCGGTTATCCGAAAACACTTCTCAGTGACCAAGCTTTAGAATTTTAATCTGCGGCTGTTAAAAAGTTTGTTCAAATTCACGCGATTGCGAAAAAAGAGGTTCTCCCGTGGAGCCTTCATAGTAACGCTATTGAGGAAAGGAATAATAGAAAAATAACAAATTTACTCAAATTGTACATTAATTCATTGGTTCACAAAGAATGGGATCAGTGTCTCAACATCACTGAGAACGCTATTAATAACGCTCTTAATACTACGTTGGGGGATAATACACCCTCTTACATTATCTTTGGACGAGACACTTGTCCGAATTTTCACGCTCAAACATTTGAAGCCCTTTACAGTTACGATACCGATGTTGATCTGGTGAAATTTCGAGCTAAGGAAGCGGCCCGTATTGTAGAAAATGTTCGATCTGTGATAATTAATAACACCAGTGACAGGACAATGTACCACAACCTTCGCCGTAAAAATAAAAATTTTGCCCTTGGCGATCGTGTTTTGTTACGCAATCATTTGAGAAATCATAAGTTGCAGCTTTCATGGTTAGGGCCAGGAATCATCACAAAAATTAACCGCAATTACGTAGAGGTGAAAATTGGAAATAGGACTTACAAAAGTAACATGAACCACGTATTACCTTTACGTAAAACATCTTGAACGAGTGTACGACTTACGACTGACTGCGATCCATTGTTTAGCATTTTATTTTTTGTGTGTTGAAGTATTTCTGTTCTCAGATTATTGTTTCGATGTTTACTTCTATGTATCAGCTTTTTACTTGGATTTTTCTCATATTATTTTATGTATTTTTCCTTTAACTTTCAGGTGTTTGAAGTATCGTAGGATCTAAGTCCGCCTCTGAGGGTGTCCCTCGTTTTTCTTTCGCATTGATGGTTTTCATCTGCTGACTGTTATGCGTGTTTAAAGGTCCACCTTGTGCTTACGTGGCGCGGTACCTGCACGCTGTGCGAGCAGAGTGCCGGGTTGTTTATGCAATCGCTCAGTAGCGGGCGTGTCTGTTCGGGACATGAGCCGCGTTGACATGCTGTTTGTTTCTTTCATTTGCGGCTGTCCTTTTCAAAACTTTGACGTTATTACTATTGATTTCCTGTTATTTCCTTTGAGGCCATGCTAATCGGACTGTCTCTGTTTCGATTTCAGGATAAACAACAACGTCCCTGACATCCACGATGTTGAATCGTATGACTACTATCAGCGTTGAGGCGCTTACTAACGCCTTGGAACGACACCAAGGCAGGGTGTCGGAGGACTGGGTGCGCGCGAACGCCCTTGTTGACATCCTCCCAGATAGGGTTTCGGACCTTGCTCTTATCTTTCTGTTCCCCTTTTCCTTGGCGCTGGGCGTGTCTCTCTTCTATTTTCGCCGGGAATTGAATTTGTTGTCGGAGCGGATGCGGTCTGAGGACTTCGTTCTCCGCTGACAGCAGTTGCGGTCGAGCCCTGCCGATCAGTAGCTGCGCACAATGCCAGCGCATAACGACCCATAAGAAGGGACGTGCCGCGATTGTGTTAGATGCGATGGTGTTACACGGTTTTGGTGTCGCCTAAAGGGCGTTACTCATTCACCGGCGATGTATGCGGATGTTCTAATATTTACTCAGGAATTATTATAAGGTTTGTATTTCCACCTTTGTGTTTCTAGTATTTAATTTTACCCATGTCCTCGAAGATGCTCGAGTCAATGCGATGTTCAGGTATATAATTATGATTTGGTTAATTTTTGTTTTTCGGTAACTCAATTCATGCAAATATTTTGTAGATTTAAATTTTAGAGGCATTGTGTATTGTTTCATGCGTGTTTATTATTATCTTTAACGAGTGCATTGTTTTATTTAATTCTATGGCGAGTGTCGATGCAAATGTACGAGGTATCTGCGTGCCGTGTTTCATTTAAGGTTTGAGTGAAAATTTCTTTAGTTGTTGTTTCAACGATGCGATTTTTTTAAATTTGTATTGCGTTATAATTTAAACTGCTTTCACCAATAATGTTCGAGTTAGTTGTGATGTTGATGGTTGATGTTGATGTTAGGGAATTTTGTTTTGCATATACCTTCAGTATATGGCTGGAAAGTAAGTTAAATCCTGGTTGTTGGAACTGTAGAGTTTCTTCGTCTTCATATTTTTCGATGCTTATTTTGATGTAATTAGCGTTAGATTTTTTTTCTTTGCGATGTTTTTGTCGATTTTAACGGGACGCGTTTGTTTCTCCTGTTGATGGCTGTTGTTTTGCCACAATGATGATATTATTATTTTTGGCTTTCATGAGCTGGGTGCCTTTCCCGTGCGGTGTTAATTTTTTATATATTTTTCTTTGCTTCTTTTATTTTTGTGCGTGGTACCCGCTCCTACAAAGGGGGAAGGTGTGTATCTGCGCAGTTGCGCAGTTTGGCGTACGTAGGTTCGTACGTAGGCTAGTGCAACGCCGTGGTGCGGTGTCGCAGTGCGCAAGCTGGCTCAGCAAAACCTAGAAGGTATATAGGGACGTGCCCGGCTCGTAAAGTCGCATTTGGTAGTGTGTACCTCTCTACCCAAGTATACTCAGAAGCTCTCCCGGACTTTCAATACCCTTTGGCATACACACGGGCAAGGTCGATTTGCTGCCGCGGGAGGCCGGTACAAGGCTGCAAAGGGAATTCAATGGTTTTGTAGCCGTTTTTTCCTGCCATAAAAAGGGGACATGGCGACCAAAAAACTGCTGTTTTTTCGAATAAAACACGGCTAGAAGTCTTGCCTACCGCGGCACAGAAACGACTTGAAAACGTCATATTTTTTTAACTGGGTATCGAAAAAGCAAAGTAAATATTTCTACTTGTGAATAATAGTTGGTATTTGAACTTGGAATCTCTTAATAGAATTATAATTCAAGTTACTCACTAGAACAAGAAATAACATAATAAAACGCCTAGCGGCAAAGTTTGTTAATCGTGAAGTTTAGGATGCAGTGAACAAACGAAGTATCGGACATTTTTCTGTCATTCTCTAATCAGAGTTACTAATTCATCTTTCTTAGATATTTAGCCTAAGACAAAAACGTCCATGCCAAATATATCTCCCAATTTGGAAGATGAAGTGAACGGACAAATAAATACTTCGTTCGTTTTGAAGCTGCTCTCGATAAATTATGCATATTTTGAATTGAGATTAGTCTCATCTAAATGTCATAAATGTTTGGCAACTCTAAGCTGCAGAATAGGTTGTTTATTGGTATATAATACATCTACGGCAATCATGCTCAAGTATTATGTAGTATTTTCTTATTTCGATATAATATTATATCATCAACAGTGATGAATGGTGCGGAAACGAGGGGTTAAAAGAGGATGAAAGAAGACAGTTGAATGTGTTGGAAATGAAATGTTTGAGAAGTATGGCAGGGGTGACTCTGATGGACAGACGGAGAAATGAGGAGGTGCGGAGGACAACTGGGGTGGTAAAAGAATTGGCAGAAAGAGTTGATTGCAATATGTCTCGTCGAAAAGTTCGGGGGCCCCCGCGCCACTCATGATGCGGCCGGGGTAAACCAGCGGTAGCTGTCGGGCCTGGCTGCTGAATTCAGATGCCTGGAATGCAAAGGATGTGCGATTGTGATTAGATGGAGTTGTATGAACGTTGAAAAAAAAAATTTTCTTATCTATGTTTTTTGCAATTTTTTGGTTCTCTGCACTTGTAGCTACCCTTCCCTTGTGGAGGGAGAAAGCTCTCGGCTATACATACATACATCGATATTATTGGCTTGTAGTTTATAAAAAAATATATATTTTACGAATTTCGTTTCATATCCTTCCCATTATTTTCATTCTAATACTCGGTTTTTGACGGACGTAGAGGTTGGTGTGTCGAGAATCTGATAAGAATAATCAATTTCCGAATTAAAAATGAGAATTTAGGGAAAATCTTAACCAGGTGTAATAAATTCGAGTTTTTGATCATGTGTAACAAATTTACGTGTAACAAATTTTGTACTTTAAAAAGAAAAAAATACTTCAGTGGGCTTTGCTTTATGTGTTGTAAAAACATTGTAGGGTGCGCATTCAGCAGTACAGAGAGTGATCGAGTCCACACGTTCGTTGAAAGAATGTTTTGGTAAGGCCATTCTGAAGAGCATCGGGCAGTTTTGTATTTGTTTTACCACGAAGGAATGGGGGAGGGAACTTGGTTACAAGATCTCTTACAGGGCAGAGAAACCTTTCCACAAAAGTGTTTGTGGACAGGGCGATCTTAAAATAACATGGGGAGAAGAGGCCAGCGAAACTTGAGAGGGTTCGGCTGAACCACATGGAGAGAAATTTATTGGAAGCACTTGTAAGCGTTGGGGCTGAGGACGCTGGACAGAAAAGGGTGACAGATTTATGACACACCATGGTAGGCTTAGTAGGTCCGTTAGAGAGCGAGCGATATTATCGAAAAGCAAACAACCTCAGAAGAAGGCGGAGATTACGGCGCGCTTGGCAAAACATTTCAACAGCAAATAAGAAAAGGACAGCCTCAGGGAAAACCAATGGGAACGTTAGAGGGAAGTCTAGGAGGACGCTCAAGAAGCCCGTGAGAACACGATTGGTCTCACAAAGAAAAGGGGGAGTACAGCTTTTGAACGGAGGGACAGAGCTGATGAGATGCGAGCAGTCTAACGCGGTGCATCATCATAGAAAGAAGTACGTGTAACCAAGTGTCATACTGGAAAAGCATTCTGAAAAATATAAGTGAAAATATTGAATATATTGAACGTATAGAGGAAGTTGAATAAGTTGTTTTGAGCCCGTAAATTAAAATGAAATTAAAAAAATGTCACGTCTATTTTCCAGAAATGAAAACATCGTAACCAAACTGTGCAGTATATGAAGTAATAATTTGAACGACAGTTGGGCGGGTAAGGAGTATTTCGGATCATAAGATATACAGTTCCTTTTGAAAAGAAGTTTTGAAATAAAAGTCATGAAAAATAATGTCACATTAACGTAAAAATTTAAAATAATTTTGAGCACAATTTTTTGGCAATTAAAAGAAGTAACGAGCTGATAAATCATTTGCAGGCAGGGCGGTCGTCGCAGATGTCTAACGTGATTGGATGTTACGCGCTAGAAGTCAGAAGTGGAGATTTGGAAGGTGGTCGTCATAAATTTTTTGAACTGAGAATCACTTGTGGAGACTGAACTGGATTCGTGCCTTTGAGAAGGAACGTGTGAACGAACGTTATGACCACATCTGTACTGCTGAACGCCACAATAATTGAGGGGTATTCTGTCATATTCATGTGTGGGAAAGTGAGGGAAGGGCTGGCCGGCCAGATTTACTGGGATATCAATTGTGTGTAATTCAGTAGGGTAGGCTTTGAGGCAGGTTGTAAAATTGAACTGGGTTCTAATGACATGTTCATGGATTGTGAGTCAATGTTATCGTATTGTATCAATTCTGCCGTAATTATAAATTCATGTTGAATTCATATGGCTTATATAAATATCCGTCAATGCAAAGGCAGCTCATCGATACAGGTGCGCACAGAATCGCGCGGATGTAAGTCGTGTATCAACTAATCGGTGAGTACCTTTTCTTTTTTAGTATATGTACGGTGATTGCCGATTATTATTCATTTAATTTGTGTTGTGTATATAGCCTGGAGGTGTGCCATTCCTCTATTCCGAGAACCTGATCTTCTTGTTAATGAATTGTTAACAAGGAGGTGAAGGGACCATTCTCGTGACATCACAATTTGGTGAGATCAACACGATCGCTTTGTAATTTGTGTGAATTTGGTGAGTGTAGTATAGCAGTTGCATTGTATTTTTTTTGCGTTTGTTATTTCATGTGCAAAACGTACAGAAATTCAGTAGAGGTACATGACTCGTGGTGATGAGTTTCTGTGTTCCGGTGTGAGAAGCCAGCAAGCACACGGCCGTATAGATCAAGAAAGGGAAAGTGGTTATAAAAGTGATAAGTTTGAGTGAAAAATTCTGGTGTGTTCACTCGATGAATTTCAAAGTTTCAGTAAAAGTTTTACAGTGAGTAGGTGTGGAAAACATTCGAGTGATCGCAAAATTTTGAGTTTCTGGAGAAAGTGAATTGGAGAAGATCGACACTATGCCTGCGCGCGGGAGAAGAAACAACGACCGCAGAAATGCGCCAGCAACGCCACCACAACCCGAAGAGGAAGCAGTAAACATGCCCGTGGTAACGAGTTGCGTGGGAGCCATAGGGGCCAAGTTCAGGAGGGGCGACGATGTAGGGGAACATATGGCAAGGTTGAAGTTTTTGACGGGCAATCTGAATAACAGCGAGCAGGTGAATGCCTTCTTCCTATGCCTAGGTCCACAAGAGGCAAAGGAATGCAATAAAATAATTGGTACACTAACGAACCTACGAGAAGCAGAAAGATGGCTGCGCTCCTACGCCGATCAAGTAGAACATCCGACTCAAGCGCTGTTTGAAATAGTGACCAAGAAGCAAACAAGCCGAGAAGGAGTTTCAGAGTACCTGACGCGCCTAGAAAGGCTGTACAACGAGAATTATCTAGAACATCCGGAACGAGTCCTTGTAGATTTGATGTGGCTCGGATTAAGGGAGAACATCACAAGACCCTTTCGAAGTGATGCGCGACCTACGACAGTACAAGAATTGAGGGACATGGCAATCGAAGTGGAAAATCGACGGATAGTACCAGTACCAAGGGAAACGACAGAGAAGAGGGAACCGGAGAGAGAGAGAGAGCGCAGCGAAGCGAGAGGAGGCCACAGCATGAGACTGCACGTGTCGGCCATACGATGCGGCATTCACCACAACGGCCTAGAGGGTACCGCCATGAAGTGCCACCCTGGAGAGAAAGGAACAGACAGATATGCCGCTCTCCTTATCATCGAAGAGGAAATTATGAAGCACCCCACTGGAGCGAAAAAAGGAGACTTAGGAGTCATCAGCACCAAATTTACCACGCAAGAGAACCACAGCCGCAACCGGAAGTACCACCTGCACCTGCAGTGGACTTGGCACAGTATAGAGCAGTTCCACCGCCGTGCGTCAACTGTGGAAAATTTGGGCACCTAAGAGCTGATTGCAGAGTGCAACAGTTTGCAGGACAGCCAAAAAACGGAATAGGAGACCGTTAGCTCCCCTAATAAATCCCAGCGTGATACTCCAAGTGAATGGTACACCTGTTACCGCACTTCTTGATACCGGAGCAAATATATGCTTGGTGAAAGAGCGTGTGGTTGCGGGAATTAAAAATGCTAGTGTGAAAGGAACATCGACTGCATTAAAAACAATTGGAGAGGAACCCGTACCTGTGCTGGGAAAAGTTAATGTGCCAATCAAAGTTAACGGTCAGAAAATTGTACAGAGATGCTTTGTTGTGAAGGAAAATGCATTCCCAGGAGACCTGCTAATAGGAGTGGAAGTAATGAACAAAGTCAACGCAAAGCTAGACTTCGGAAAATGTAGGGCATCCTTCTATGGTACTCACGTGAACATGTTTTCAGCACCAGGACACGCTTCTCCGAAAATTCTGTGTGTAACGAGGGAAGAAACATCTGTCACTCTGGCTGAGGATATTACAGTGAAGCCTCGCGCGCAAACCATGGTGAAGTGCCGAGCAGATGGCAAGTTTGATGGGAAGGAAGTAATTTTAGAGCCTAGAATTAAGTGGGCGCCGTACGTCGGAGCCACCGCTGCAAAGGTACAAAACGGGTATGTTTTGATGCCTGTACTTAACCCTTTTGCTGAAGAAATCGCTCTGACTGAAGGAGCAATAATTGCAACATGCCACGAAATCTCGAATGAAGATGCAACTGCAGAAGAAAACAATGCGGAAAATAGCGAAGCAGAAAATTGCCGCAGAGAGAAGCGCTTTCAGCAAATTGATGAGCTTAACCTCAGCCACTTGGATGCTGAAAAACAAGGACAAGTCAGAAACCTGTTGAAGGAATATCACAAGACGATTAGTGCAGACGAGATGGATATTGGCCATGTGAAAGGAGTGAAATACAAAATTTTGCTGAGTGATTACAGGCCAATTCAAACGAAAGGATGGCGTATTCCGTACTCCAGCCAAGATATTATTGATAAAAAGGTCTCGGAGATGATCGAAAGTGGAGTTGTGCAAGAGAGTACAAGTGCTTGGAAAAACCCGCTCGTACTCGTAAAGAAGCCAGGAGGAGGCCACAGAGTTTGCCTTGATTTGCGAGCTGTAAACATGCGGGTGATAAACGAACATTATCCGATTCCACACAGTGTAGGGACACTGGAGGAGGTGGCTGGCAAAGAATACTATTCCATTGTCGGTGCAAAATCAGCCTTCCATCAAATTGAGCTAGATGAAGAAAGTAAGCAGTACACGGCGTTTCAAACTCGACAAGGCAACTTCCAGTTCTCTAGGCTACATATGGGACTTAAGTGCTCAACATCAGTGTACCAGAGAGTAATTTGTCATGTTCTGAAAAGGCAACTTGGAAAATTCGCCGCTATTTACTTGGACGACGTGTGCGTTAACCCTATGACTTTTGAGAGTCACCTAGAAAATTTAAGGGAAGTGTTGCACGAGTTTCAATGTGCCGGAGTAAAAATAGGCTTGGACAAGTGCAAATTTGCACAAAAACAAGTAAAATACCTAGGATGTTACATCAGTCGTGAGGGACTTATTCCAGACCCCAAAAACGTGGAGGCAATGCAGAGTTACCCTAGGCCGACTACCGCACGTAAAGTGCGCTCGTTCGTGGCAGCGCTTAATTTCTACCGGCGCTTCATTCCTCACTTTGCCACAACAGCTGCACCCCTTAATGCGCTGACGAAAAAAGGGGCAAGGTTCCAGTGGAAGGAAGAACACGAACAAGCCTTCTGCAAACTTAAGCAGCTCATGATAGAAGCTCCAGTTCTGAAGAAGCCTTCTCTAAATGAGACGTATTACTTGAGCTGTGATGCCTCAAATGAGGGCTCTGGCGCGGTCCTTGCGCAAAAATGTAATGGTAAGGAACAACCGATTGGATACTTCAGCAAAAGATTCAATGATGCTGAAAAACGTTATTCAATTACGGAGCGGGAAGGATTAGCAGTGGTCGCCGCTGTAAATCACTTTTCACCTTACCTGTACGGCAATAAATTTGTTGTAATTACTGACCACACGGCTCTCAAATATTTGTTCAAAGGTAAAAATACCAAGAACAACAGAATTATGAGATGGGCCCTAACACTCTCTCAATATGATTTTGAGGTGATTTATCGGCCAGGAGCTCAGAACGTGGTGCCCGACGCGTTGTCGAGAAATATTGCGAACGATAACGAAGAAGAAAATCGAGACGACGAAGCCCCTAAAACAGTGTTCGTCACGACGATGATAAATGAAGCGCCCAATGTACAAGAGGCGGAAAGTAGTTTGCAGAAAAAAAATGTGAGAGCAGAACAGTTGAAAGATCCCGTTTGGGGGCCAGTGCTGAGGTATCTTGAAGGTGACAAATCAGGGGACGCACCAAGTCTCGCTCTGAAATCCGAAATCTACACTGACGGAGGCATCTTGCATTTCAGGAAGACGCAACGAAAGCCTAACAGGACAAGGCACTTGATCGTAGTGCCAGACGCTCTGAGAGAAGCAGCAATAACGTTAGCGCATGATAGCACAATTGGTGCACACCAAGGTCGTGCTAAAACGTGGAAAAAGCTCATGGAATTCGGGTACTGGATTAACATGGCGCGTGACGTTAACAAGTACGTCGATTCGTGCATGCAATGTCAGAAACGTAAGATCAACAATCGCATTTGTGTTAGCATGGGTTCATTCCCTGAAATTGACAAGCCTCTGGACAGAATAGGCGTTGATTTAATCGAAATGCCAGTGTCGAATGAGGGCCACAAATACATCCTAACAGTGGTCGATCACTTTAGTAGATATGTTGCAGCGTTTCCGCTCAGAAGCAAGACGACTGAGGAAGTAACGAAAGCGTTGACTAAGTTCGTTACTACGTATGGCCCAGCGAAGACGCTCATCTCAGACAGGGGCACCGAGTTCACGTCAGCTTTATTCAGAAATGTATGTGAAAAATTGAAAATAAAATACTACAACACTTCAGCATATCATCCCCAATCAAACGGAATGACCGAACGGCAAAATCAGAATATCAAGACTGTTTTATCACACCTTGCCGCCAACGATCAATCTTCGTGGCCTGATGCACTTCCTTGGACGTGCCTGGCACTGAACACCAGCTACCAAAGTGTCATTGAAGAAATTCCATTCTATTTATTCTTTGGTAGGGATGCATAAATTCCTGTTGTTGACTGGTTAAAAACCCCTCGCATGGATTACTCTCTAGGTGAGAATTACAGTGCCGAGGTAAGCTTACGACTCCACAATGCGTTCAACATGGTGAAGGTAAAATCTAAAGCCTCACACGATACATCGGTGCAGTTAAAGGAGCGCGGAGTGAAGAACAGTCAGGTGCAAGTTGGCGATATTGTGTTGCTGCATAATTCAACGGGAAAGGCTGAAGTTGCAAATGCATGGCCTACCGACTGGCTCGGCCCTTACCGGATTACAGTAAAAACAGAGACGAATGCCACAATAAAGGCGCTCTATAGTAACTGCGAGAGAAGAGTTCACCTCGATAGATTGAAAATTGCCCACTTGAGAGGTGAAGCTTACCCCTGCAACCAGAATGCCGCAGCGCCGCCAAATGCCGGATGTGAAGCTATCGACAGCGAGGACGAAGATATGCCAGAAAACGCTGCGAATGAACAGGCTACGTCGGTGACGCAGCGAAAATATAACTTACGTTCTAGGTGTAGGTGAATCGTCGGCCAAAAATGATCAGCTGCAATGAATTAAGTTCATGAATTTTTTGATTTTTCAGGATGTTTCCTTCGTGTGTAATTTTAGATGTGTTCTTCAATATGAAGACGTGTTCGAGTTTCGTATTCTCATAGTTTGCACTCGCAAGAGTGAGATGTGTTTTTCAGTAGTTGTATGTGTTACTAGCTGTGGGTGAAGTTGAATTTCTGCTCACGAGCGATCTTGTTGGAAAACGAGAGGCTTGTAGGAGTGTTCTGATCTCACGCTGTACTTGAAATTTCATTCTATTGTTGCTAAGATAAGAGAAATTGAGCTTTTCAGTAGTTTGCTGTCGTGTGCTTCTCAAAAGGAATGCCATGTGACTTTTCGTAGTATGCTTTCATTTTTCGCCAGCATCTCGTAAAGCGTACGCGCTTAATACGAAATAACACTAGTGAATTAATTAGTTTAATCTGAAAGTGCTTAGGCTGAGGTTATCTCAGGCTTGCTAATTTTATCAATACCTTAGACCGTTCAAGTTTCGTAACGGGGAAAACATGTTTAACGGTAGATTTAAGGTTGCGTGTTCTTTCGTGCCGTAGTGTTGAATTTTCTGTTCGTGCCGTAGTGTTGAATTTTCTGACTCTGTGTCTTTCCCTTGTCCTGAAGGAGTATCGTAAACACGGTATTCCGGGAGGAATTATTCTTATCTCACTCTGTAGCGTGTAGCACTTTCCTTTTTCAGACTTAAGGAATTAATTTCTTGGTAGATTAGCGTGGTATGTACTTCAGCACAGAACAGGCCGGAACAATTGCATAACACGAATACGTCTCGTATGAGCAGCAAATTAAGGAAGGATCACGTGGAATATAAGTAATTATTTACAAGAACAACTAACAGATAACAACTGTACAACATAAGGGATTCATCGCACTTGTATTGGAATCATTTCACAGTAGAACAAATTCCAGCGTTGCATTGGGAAACGACGAAGATGTATGTGAGGCTGAAATTTTGCACCATGTTCAGAAGAATGCGGAGGGCACAAGTAATTGCCTCAGAGTTGCTTGTGGTCAAACTCGCGGCGAAACACATCGTTAGCCAACAGCAGAGCCAGGAAAGGGCTGCACAAGTAATTGGTACTTAAGACTTCAAAGTGGAAAGCACCACAGAACGCCGGAGCATCATCGTGAGGAAGGAAGAAAAAACGAAATTAAAGCATGAGATATTATTGGGTGCCTAGATGTACTAGCGTTTAAAAATGCTTTTATACAGTGGGCACTCAAATGAAACAATAACAATGCTTTTATGTGCTTGAGTGTTTATATTTACTTAAGTATTTTGGAATTTGCGTCGTGACATTTATGCCTGGTGAGGCATTCCTGAAATTCGAATGCAAGCGTCCTGTGAATTTTACTAGGCAAATTATCACATTGGAGTATTGAAGCCGCATTTTAGGCATCTCTATTTATACGTGAAATAAAAAAAAATTAAAAGAGATTTCGTCGGATAGGCTTTGAGTGAAGCGTACGATCTTCAAAGCATATTAACCCATGGAATTCTCGCACTAATAAGAGTGGTTACTAGGAGAAAATAAAATATGAGCTGGTGTCTGCCAGAGTTTCTACGTCGATGTCAAGGAATACTGAGATTCTACGTCAAAATCGAGGAATACTGAGAGGAATTCCACTGGATTCCACCGCGCATACAGGATACCACCGCCGGATATACCTCGGACTCTTCAGGATTACTTCGTAGGATGCAGAACCCTATCGCGAAGGGAAACTGCAGTGAAGGAAATTATCGACGATTCGACTCGTATTTTCCGCCAGATCAATATAACTTACTGACGTATCGATTTGTCTGATCAACGAATCGACGTTCATGAGTAATCTGGCGATTAAAAAACTGAGTTGAATAAACCTCATAAAATATATATGAAACATTGCACTTAACATGATTTGGTGGTAATTTGAATCGTGATAATGATACATCTTACAGAATGGAATCGTGCAGTTAGTGTGGTGTATAGAAATTTTATACGAGTCTGGATATGGGGCTCGCAATACTTCCTCCTGAAATTAAGTACCCATCTTCAACGCGTGTGTGAAGCTATTGAAATGGCAGAAGAGAAGCATGGAAAGAGAGCAAATTCGTCAACGATACCAAAGGAGTCAACATCGAACAGTCAACAGCAGCGTCAAGGACTTGGACAACAGAATATACAAGCGGGAATTGAAATCTACGGAATGTAAAATCATCGATACTTTAGGATGTCTGAGGAGTGGGAAAGGTGCCCGTGAAATTTTGTGAATGTTATTAGGGTTAAGTACTCAAGTATTTAGTACGCACTTTACTTCGGCGGGGAAAAAACAGATACATCGGTTAGAAGAACACGACACAATATATCACGCTGTGGCTGATAGTAATGATTGTAGTGTTAATTGTAAGGTACCCTGTTTCTGCGGAACAATGTTTAGATGATAATGTGCTTAAGTAGAATTTACCATGTGTGTCTTATATTGGCTGCATACTGTAGTACTTATTATTCAATAAATAGCTGAAAGCTAATTAAAAAAAAAAATTGTCAGGCCAATTTTTTTTAACTCTAGGAGGGCCGTCTGTCGAGAATCTGTTAAGAATAATCAATTTTCGAATTAAAAATGAGAATTTAGGGAAAATCTTAACCAGGTGTAATAAATTCGAGTTTTTGATCATGTGTAACAAATTTACGTGTAACAAATTTTGTACTTTAAAAAGAAAAAAATACTTCAGTGGGCTTTGCTTTATGTGTTGTAAAAACATTGTAGGGTGCGCATTCAGCAGTACAGAGAGTGATCGAGTCCACACGTTCGTTGAAAGAATGTTTTGGTAAGGCCATTCTGAAGAGCATCGGGCAGTTTTGTATTTGTTTTACCACGAAGGAATGGGGGAGGGAACTTGGTTACAAGATCTCTTACAGGGCAGAGAAACCTTTCCACAAAAGTGTTTGTGGACAGGGCGATCTTAAAATAACATGGGGAGAAGAGGCCAGCGAAGCTTGAGAGGGTTCGGCTGAACCACATGGAGAGAAATTTATTGGAAGCACTTGTAAGCGTTGGGGCTGAGGACGCTGGACAGAAGAGGGTGACAGATTTATGACACACCATGATAGGCTTAGTAGGTCCGTTAGAGAGCGAGCGATATTATCGAAAAGCAAACAACCTCAGAAGAAGGCGGAGATTACGGCGCGCTTGGCAAAACATTTCAACAGCAAATAAGAAAAGGACAGCCTCAGGGAAAACCAATGGGAACGTTAGAGGGAAGTCTAGGAGGACGCTCAAGAAGCCCGTGAGAACACGATTGGTCTCACAAAGAAAAGGGGGATTACAGCTTTTGAACGGAGGGACAGAGCTGATGAGATGCGAGCAGTCTAACGCGGTGCATCATCATAGAAAGAAGTACGTGTAACCAAGTGTCATACTGGAAAAGCATTCTGAAAAATATAAGTGAAAATATTGAATATATTGAACGTATAGAGGAAATTTAATAAGTGGTTTTGAGCCCGTAAATTAAAATGAAATTAAAAAAATGTCACGTCTATTTTCCAGAAATGAAAACATCGTAACCAAACTGTGCAGTATATGAAGTAATAATTTGAACGACAGTTGGGCGGGTAAGGAGTATTTCGGATCATAAGATATACAGTTCCTTTTGAAAAGAAGTTTTGAAATAAAAGTCATGAAAAATAATGTCACATTAACGTAAAAATTTAAAATAATTTTGAGCACAATTTTTTGGCAATTAAAAGAAGTAACGAGCTGATAAATCATTTGCAGGCAGGGCGGTCGTCGCAGATGTCTAACGTGATTGGAGGTTACGTGCTAGAAGTCAAAAGTGGAGATTTGGAAGGTGGTCGTCATAAATTTTTTGAACTGAGAATCACTTGTGGAGACTGAACTGGATTCGTGCCTTTGAGAAGGAACGTGTGAACGAACGTTATGACCACATCTGTACTGCTGAACGCCACAATAATTGAGGGGTATTCTGTCATATTCATGTGTGGGAAAGTGAGGGAAGGGCTGGCCGGCCAGATTTACTGGGATATCAATTGTGTGTAATTCAGTAGGGTAGGCTTTGAGGCAGGTTGTAAAATTGAACTGGGTTCTAATGACATGTTCATGGATTGTGAGTCAATGTTATCGTATTGTATCAATTCTGCCGTAATTATAAATTCATGTTGAATTCATATGGCGTATATAAATATCCGTCAATGCAAAGGCAGCTCATCGATACAGGTGCGCACAGAATCGCGCGGATGTAAGTCGTGTATCAACTAATCGGTGAGTACCTTTTCTTTTTTAGTATATGTACGGTGATTGCCGATTATTATTCATTTAATTTGTGTTGTGTATATAGCCTGGAGGTGTGCCATTCCTCTATTCCGAGAACCTGATCTTCTTGTTAATGAATTGTTAACAAGGAGGTGAAGGGACCATTTCTCGTGACAGGTGTTTGAATAAAGCACCTGACCTATCATAGGGGAGATTGAATATTTTTTTATATCAGGCTTGAGGCTAGAGGTCATTCGACAGGGCTAAATTTTTGAGCTTACCTAAGTGGCTTAATAATAGATTGATTTGTATACCAAATATCTGATCGTAGCTACCAAATATCCACGTGAATGTATTGGTTAAGGTTTCGCAATTGATTGATTGTGCGGTTAGCATGTTATGTTAATATTGTTGCTTCTTCACCCTAGCAAAATCAGAATCACAGGTGATCTCTGTACGATGGATAAGAAACGCTCCCAGCTGCCAGTGTATGACGTCACAACTATATGTATATATGCTCGTGACGTCATACACTGGTAGCTGGGAGCGTTTTTTAAGCGATTTCGTAGAGGTGACCACCCGTGATTTGGAGTTGATTAAGGTTGCGAAGCGAGCGATTCATTGGATGTAGAGTTGGGTTGAGGTTGATTTGAAACCATTCACCGGCCTAAGTTGGTTTTAGAGGTGATTTGAGGTTGATTTGAAGCTGTTCACCGACCAAAGTTGGTAGCAGTATGGACATATTGAGGGCGCAGTTTGGGTCGAAGACTGGACATTTGACCCTCAAATAGACGGTAAACCAACCTCAAATCGTCCATGTTTCCACTCATATTCCACCGGTGCACCGTCCTCGATTTTCAATAGTGCTATGCATAGTTTCAAATGAAGAACACACACGATAGGCCCTAGACAACAATGTTTTGATGCTATTTAATTTGAAGAAGAAAAGCATAATCATTTCCCGGCCAGATAAAGGAAGAGGTGTAGTACTTGTGAATAGGGTTAGGTATTTACTTAGTATGCACAGCTTAATTTCAGATACAACGAAATTCAAAGTTATCACCAAACCAATTTTAAAATTCACCAATCGTGTTGAAGACAAAATTAATAACTTCCTTAGAAAGCTGAAAAATTCTCATTTAATTTCGGATGATTTGTACACGAGTCTTTTTGTTTCGGGATCTGGTCCTGGCATGTTATATGGATTGCTAAAAATTCATAAACCTAATTTTAATATTAATTTCCCGTTTCATCCAATATTTGCGGCCTACAAGACTCCTAGTTTTAACATTGCAAAGTTCCTAGTCCCTATTTTAGCTCCGTTTACATGTAATTTTTATACTGTGGTAAATTCAAAATTCTTTGTCGACGAAGTAACGTCTTTAGAAAACGCCGACCAGCTGTTTATGGTTTCTTTTGATGTAGAAAGTCTTTTTACCAACATACCGCTACATGAAACTATTGACATTTGCTTAAATTATTTATTTACTAGTGTATATTCCGTCATTGGCCTAACTAAATCGTTGTTCAAATCCCTACTTCAACTTTCCGTCTTGAATTCATTTTTCCTCTATGACGATAAATGTTATCAGCAAATACAAGGATTAGGAATGGTTCTCCCATTGGGACCTATTTATGCAAATATTTTTATGTGTTATCATGAACAGCGCTGGTTAAATTCTTGTCCTGTAGATTTTAAGTCTGTGTTTTATAAACGTTATATTATTGATACTTTTCTGTTGTTTAGGAATAGTTCCCATTGCAATTTATTTATGGAATTTTTGAACTCGTCACCCTAACATCAAATTTACTATGGAGCCCGAAAAGAATAATTGTCTCTCATTTTTAGACGCTACTATAACACGCAAAGAGGGTAGGTTTCAAAGTTCTGTTTTCCGTAAGCAAACTTTTACCGGGTTAGGAATTAGTTTTTTAAGTGTTTTTACATTCACCTTCAAATTAAATAGCATCAAAAAATTGTATTGTTGTCTAGGGCCTATCATGTGTGTTCTTCATTTGAAACTACGCATAATGAATTTAAATTTCTGAAGATTCTTTTAGCAATAATGGCTTTCCTTCACCACTACTTGGTTCTTGTGTTGAGAACTTTTTGAGCAGAAATTTTTTTACCGATGTCACTCTACCTACCGCTCCTAAAAAAGAACTCTTTTTCTCGTTTCCGTTCTTCGGTCACCAATCGGAGAAACTTAAAAAAGACCTTGTCATTCTTCTTTCTAAACATTTTCCGCAGATTAATTTTAAATTAGTGTTAGTCAATACGTATAGAAAAGGATCATTTTTCAACTATACAGATAAAACTCCTAAAGGTATGCTCTCATCTGTGATTTACAAATATAGTTGCGCACAGTGTACGTCAGAGTACGTGGGCTCGACCACTCGAGCGCTCAGTATTTGTGTTGCAGAGTATGCCGGCAGGAGTTTTAGAACTAATCAGTTACTTTCCCCACCTTCCCACTCTTCATTCTGCTCTCATGCAGAGAAGTGCGACATTCCTGTTAGATTAGGTGATTTTAGAGTAATTTCCGCTGCATCAAACCAAATAAACCTCCGCATTTTAGAATCTCTCCATATTTTGAAAGAAAAACCGGTTTTAAATGATATGCAATCTGCCTTTCCTCTATTACTGGCGTAATTTTCGTACTGAACATTTTTATTTTGTTCTTTTCGTATTTGTTTGCTTTCTTAGTAATTTTGAAAATCCCTTGGCAACAGCCACGGATTTCAACACATTCTTTTCAAAAGTAGGGGCTCAAGTTTTCAGTGAGGTGTGTACCAATCCAGATGAAACGACAATTGAAAATTCATGCCCCACTGCACCCTCGAGGACTGATGTCAAGTGGAGACCACGCACTGTCGATTTACCGGAGTTACAAAACATCTTATACTCACTAAAAAACACAAAGGCGGTTGGACATGATGGTATCAGTCTTCAATATATCAAAGACAGTTTCCCTGTTACAGCACCATGGATTCGTCTGATAATTAATACATCAATAGTAACCAACACGTTTCCAAACCAATGGAAACACTCCATTATTAGACCGTTGCACAAAAGTGGTGACCTAAATACAGCATCAAACTACAGGCCCATCAGTCTTTTGCCTGTCATGTCCAAACTATTGGAGAAAGTGGTGACAAATCAACTGTCATTTCACCTGGACGAGTCAAATCTACTCCACCAAAATCAATATGCCTATAGAAGAAATACTAGCACCCAAGACGCTCTGCTCAATATATCTGAAAAAATATACAGTGCCATCGATCAAAATAATGTAACACTCTTGCTGCTACTTGATCTCTCTAAGGCGTTCGATAGCGTCGAACATGAAAGACTTCTACGTAAAATACTGAACTTGGGAATAGACACGCAATGGTTTGAAAGCTACTTGTCAAATCGATCTCATGCAGTCCGCATAGAAAACAAATTGTCCCCATTCATTCAAAACAATTTTGGTGTTCCCCAAGGATCCATTCTTGGTCCGCTACTCTTTTCTATTTTCATTAATGATTTCCCTCCAATGCCTTCTAACACACGGATCTCAATGTATGCAGATGATGTTCAAATTGCAATAACAAGTTCAGTATCGGAAATACCACAGACGCAAATTAAAGCCGAAACTTTACTGACTAGCCTGAAATCATGGTACGACCGAAATGGTCTCAAATTAAATGCTAATAAAACACAATGCATTATTTTTGGATCCAAAGATGCAATTAAAAAAACTTCAGATCTTACTCTTGCAGTTGGAAATGATAAAATTAATGCATCAGAAAAAGTTAAAAATCTAGGTATCTGGTTCGATAGAAATATGTCCTTCAAATCTCACGTTGAGACTACTTGCAACAAAATCTACGGAAATTTAATGTTTTTTCATCGTATAAAAAGTATGCTAGACGAAAAATCCAGATCATTAGCTATTCGATCCCTTGTGTTATCGCGCATTGACTACTGCAGCCTAGTATGGGGAGACTTACCTCAATACCTTCAAAGGGACTTACAAAAATGCATGAATTTTGCAGCCAAGGTGGTATGCAACGGTAATTTCAAAAGAAATGATCACGTAACCCCTCTCCTCAATAAACTCGGCTGGATTCCTATCCAAGAAAGGCTCCTCTTGCAGAAGGCCCAATACGTATTCTCCTCGTTATATCTTCCTCAGAGCAATGCGGAGATAGTGCGTTTCCATCCACCCACTGTAACCAATCAAAAACCGAACAGAAACAATAATGTCTTAGTCAACTATCGTTCATCTCACTTAGGGCAGAAGGCTCTGTCCATTTCAGGCGCCTTACTGTGGAACAAACTTCCCCTGAATATTAAAGTCCCTCAAAGACCGAGAGAATTTAAAGCCAAAATAACTCGTCATCTTGTGTCTCAATAATAATTTTTAGTTACAGAACATACTGAATGAGTACTGACGAATCTCATTTGCCTGGTATCTCCATTGCTGAACAATCTCCCTCGCTCATTGTTTTATAATTCAAGACATCACACAACAGTTTGGAAGTATGCGTAGGTATTATGATTTGACCGCCTATACGTTGTCATTTGCAAACATGCTTACTTGTATATGTGTGTACGTATATAGGTGTATGTGCACATATGGGTGTGTATATGTGCACGTACACCTGTGTGCACTAGAGTAGATAAACCAGTCGAAGGTTGCATTTTATGTCATTCCTCTCCGTTTCTGTGCAAGCATCAAACTAGACCGTCATGGTACCTATATGTGTGTGTGTGTTTATCAATTGCAGACATTCTGCACCATATTACAAAGATAATGTGTTTTTTTTCTAATATGAAATTGTAAAGCATCCATGTAAAAAAAAAATAAAAATAAATTCGTTGTGTAATCATCCATTTATACTGCAGTAAAATGCTTATTCTGCTTATAATAATGTGATACCTATGTTTGTTTATGAATTGCCGACAATTTGCGCCATATTTCAAAGATAATGTGATTTGTTTTCTAATATGAAACCTTTATAGGACATTAATGTTTTCTTTCTTATTCACGTCCCACAATCGTTTTCATGTTTCTGACTTAAGTAGACTGTCTTGTGCCACTATTTTTAGTATGAAATTTTATAAAATTCATGCTAAAATAAAAAATATTTCCTCTGTTTCCCTCGATTGGAATTCTGGTTTATAATGGCTAGTTTATGCTGATATTTGCGCACATGCTTACTTGTATATATGTGTACGTGTGCACGCTACGCGTATGACACTCTGTAGAATGCGTATGTATTGCCTCAATGCATAGAAATGCATTTGTGTATGCTTACGAGTTTGGTGTAAGTATGTGCGTGGGTATGTTTGTGCATGCGTATGTGTATATATCTACATGTATACGTGCACATATGTGTGTACTAAACTGACAACTAGCATTTTACTAGAGAAAATGGTCTTTTTTCTGTGCACTCTCAACTTGTAACATCACCTAACTCGTCATCTCGTTATTATTGTAAAGCATTCATGTACAAACTATACATTTGTTCTGCGATCATCCATATATATTTAAATAAAATGCTTATTAACTAATGACCGGTATGTTAAAATTGTTGAATCAGAAATACAAAACTTATAATCTTCTTGGTCCTCATGCTTATGTGTACATATATGTGTGTATATTTACATGTATGGGTGCACATATGTGTG
Organism: Morinoia aosen; assembly: GCA_030386875.1. Classification (NCBI taxonomy): domain Eukaryota; kingdom Metazoa; phylum Arthropoda; class Malacostraca; order Amphipoda; family Talitridae; genus Morinoia; species Morinoia aosen. The sequence goes on along the minus strand of CM059559.1, from coordinate 37,790,010 downwards.
TACAAAACTGACAACTAGCATTTTACTAGAGATAATGGTCATTTTCTGTTCACTCTCAACTTGTAACATTACCTAACTCGTCATCTCTTTATTATTGTAAAGCATTCATGTACAAACTATACATTTGTTGTACGATCATCCATTTATATTTAAATAAAATGCTTATTAACTAACGACCGTTATGTTAAAATTGTTGAATTAGAAATACAAAACTTATAATCTTCTTGGTCCTCATGCTTATGCGTACATATATATATATATATATATATCTGTATGTGTGTGTGTATGTATGTATATATATATGTACGTATATATATGCATATGGATTTGTATTTATATTTTTTATTCATGCTTCCTTAAAATGACACTTTTGAACATTTGCCGAAACAAGCGATTCATATATTATTTCCTGGCATCAACAATTGCGAAGTTTTATGTCATGTACATGTAAACTGTCAAAAGTGATTTCACCCCACAATGAAAATGCATCGTCCATGAATTTGCGTTATCTTTTATAATTATCATTACATGTATTGTCAAATGTAGATTAAGCAAGATTAGGAGTACATTGCCCTCAATCATTTATTTTCGACTAGTGACACGAGTTTTTCAATACTCGTGTGTGTGTATCATCTAAGTGTATTAATTTTAAGATATTTAAAAACCAATGATTGTAATATTGTACAATCTCTATTGGAAATAAAGTTTTTTCTTTCTTCTTTCTTTTTCTTTCTTCGTTCATGATCGATGTAAATTTGACACTTGACTAGTTTTTTCTACTTGTTTTCAGGTTGATGATGACCCTGGTGCTCGAAACGTTCCAGAAATTTTTATTCATTGACTTTCCTAAATAAATAATGTGATTTAAGACGTGTATCTTGGCAGTTTTATTTATGATTCGAATTTGCAGAAAGCAAACCTCTCATATATATCCAAACTCGATGTTCTCTCAGTTTGTCATGAAAACCTTTCAAACTCAGTACAAACAAGCAGGATTTTATTGGAATCTTTCATACAGTCTGAAAAATATAACTACTGATAAAATGAAAATTCCAATTTGAAATTTGTTCTTACAAATTGTATTAAATTTTACCGGGTTTCAAATTTCATTTAACTTCTGAGTTGCCTCGCTCATGTTTCAATAAAGTTGATCAGTATTCCAGCAGCAAAAACCAAGGTCTCTAAAATATTTCACCAAAATACCGTGACCGCAAGCGTGATGTAAAGGTATTATGCTGTCATTGAAAATTGTGAACAAATTACAAAGGGTTTTGACAGCCATTTCAAGAGGTCAATAGCGCAAGTCAGCCGAGAAGGTAACCGAGCGTGCTCAGTATTGATAAACAAATGTAAAAATCTAGGAATATTATGCGTTAAGAAAAAAACAAGATATTTTCGGTCTGGATCTAGTTTAGACAAGGATAACTACAGTTGAAAATTTGCGTAAATTCTGTGCATTTGAAAATTTCCGTGTTAAATTGCGAGCGCCTATGAAAATTATGGCTGCATAGATGCCAACTTGCAACGGTGTGCCTATTTCCCTGCTGCTCCTATGAGGGCCATTGAGGCGTCTTATTCATTTCTTCATGGGCCGCAAAATAATATTCCTATTCCTAAATTGCTGTCCCTCCTAGATTGTTTGATGATTCCGTAAAACAATAACTGGAAGAGCCTCAAATAAGAGTTTCATAAGATAGTACATACAAATTAGTTGGGATTTTTCAAAAAAAACCCTATAGGAACGCTACTTTTTGAATAGCGTAACAAAGGTTATGAAAAAAACAGTCTGCGAGTTGATGTATTTAAATTTTCACACTAGTCTTTAGTGAAATGTTATATCAGATAATGGAGGCAAATAAGTTGAGACATTTTGTATAATTTGCTGTATTGTCTGTATGCGGAACTATCTTCAAATGAGGCTCATTCACGAGAGTTTTAGTTTGGTGGCACGACGAAGCTGTTGATACTCCTTGCCACCAAGTCGGTGTTAATGAATCGATTGCCGTCAATTGCGATGGTGGTGCTAGTAGCTTCATCCGCTCTGCCCAAATAAAAAATATTCATACAAATTGCTGGAAAAAATAACAAAAATATTCTACATAAATGAATTATTCTTTAACTCGATGGAAAATTTTATTTTAAGGTCTTGCTTCAAAAAAGTTAAGCGCTTCATTGTGCTTTCAGATCAGTTTAACACAAATAAAGGAGGTACGATTGCAGTGTTTTAGTTTACAGTCCCAACTGATGAAAAAACTAATGGAATAGTCGCTTGTCATGCATATATTTTGGCAGCTTAAATATCATTCCATAATGCTTCTTGTACCTTCCGCAGAAAATTATCGTTTTCGAACACCTTCAACTGCCAGTACTCTTTTAGCTGAACGACTGTCTTACAAAAAGAACTAATGGTACGAAAGAGATCTTGGAAGACTTTGCACTCTTCCTTGAAAAATGCTCAAGAATGATTTACCATGCAAAAAAACGCGCTTTTTAAGCAAAATACTGAAGACTACCGAAATCAACCAATTAGGAGATTATTAACTGTGCGGCCAGTCAACGATCGTGTGAAAGGTCTTACAGGCATCACGCAAACGCCAGTTGTCTGGTGCATACTGCCTATAGGGGCCTCATGAGAATGATTACGCACGCAAAGCGATTTAAAAAGCCGCCCAGCAAGATATCATGAACCAAGAAGATGGTCAAAATCAAGCCGTAATCTTAAATACTGACTTCAACTCAGAGTTCTCTAGGAAGAATTTAAGTGAAATCCACAACCGCAAGCTTTGAACATTGAGCTGCCTAAATTTTCAAATGACATAATCTCCATTGCAGAGATCGAGTAGAAGATCTCCCTCTTGAACCCTTACAAACAACTAGACCTGAAGGCCTTGCTCCTCGTATAGATACAAAAAAAGTAATCAGCGAAACCTTAGAGAACATTTTCAATCGCTCGCTTGCAACTGAGATTGTTTCACTGCACAGCAAGCAGGTTAATGTCACTCCAAATTTCAAAAGAAAACGAGCAATTACTCTATAGCCATCACCCTGACAGCGTGATAGCTATCATCAGTAAGCCGATGGAAAGATTGCTAGAATTCTGAACGAAAAACAGCTTCAAGCCCAAAATTCAACATGAGGCACTCATCACGGGTTCTAGGAAAAATGCAGCCGTCTCAAAAACTTACTTGAAACCTTTGAGGAAAGCAACCGAATCTTCAAAGGTACGAGAGCAGTAGACCTCATGTATCTCGACTTTCAAACAGCCGCCAACAAAGTTCTCCAAAACAGGTTTATGACCTTGGTGGAAGCTGCTGGTATTCTGAGGAACTATTCTCGATGGATACGAAACTGCCTCACTGGCAGCACTCACAGAGCAGCGATTCTCTAGCAATTTAATGAGTAGGAAGAAATTATTTCTGGGGTTCCTCAAACCCCTCAGGGTTTAAGATTTGCTGTTCTTCATCATCTATATCCACGACCTTTACCAGGTAATCATTGTAAAATTAACAAATTTGCTAATGACACGAAACTTTGTCAAGAGGCGTTCACCTAGCGAAACAGAAATGTCATGACCTGATCCGTATATTTGTATACCTGGCAAATGAGCTGTAACATCGAAAAATGCTCAATAATACACAGTGGAAGTAAAAATCGTCACTTTCTAAAAACAATGACTAATACTCAAAATGAAAGTGTAGACATACGAGTACAAAGAGGTCTGGTAGCACTACCACCGAAAATATTTAGCATGACTAGTAGCAAAAATGAGAGCGGAAATTGTCGATTCAGAGGAAAAAATTTTTAATTAAAATCAAGAGTTTTGAATTAAGGTAATGCTACCTTTCCGTAAAGACTGTTTCGAGCACATTTAAAATACGCGGAGCATCGCTAGAGCACTATACCCTAATGCGAGAAACCAACAAAATTAAGGGAATTCAGTGTAAAGAGTGAACATGATTCCTGAACATCGCAACCTCTGTTGCGATGTTGCCTCAGGTAATCTCCAACCACCAGTTGCGAGGTTATCTCCTACTGTCGTCGGAAAGCAGAATTAAGGGCAAGAAATTAGTAAGAAAAAATATCAAGTTAATTAGACCCTAAATATTTTCCGTTTAAAGTCATCAGATCAGGGAAATAGTATCAAGTATATATTGTCTGGGAGCATACTTCCAAATTTGTCTTGACCCTTACTGGATTGGTACTCTATCAGTGTTCTGAATTTCTAGGGTTAATCGGAATTGCAGGTTGATTTCAAGAGAAAATTATATGAGTTCTTCAAGAGGTATTTGCGGTAACGCATTTCTTTGTGCGCTTAAGAGCAGGACAAACCATGAAACGCCTAGAAAGGAACCTTTCTTTAAGCGTCTCATAATCAGCGAACTGAGCCCAGAAGGAAGGATTTTGTTCTAAGTTTGAATGATAAGCAAATTTATTCATGTTAATTCAATCATATAAATTGAATCTCGTTTTTCAGGAATTTTAATTTTTCGCAAACTGCTCGCTATTTGTGTCAAGATTTCTCCGCAATGCTGATAGCTATCATCGCAAACTTCAGCACACGTGTAGTGTATTCATATGTACATATATGTACATTGTGTCCAAGACTCACTGTCTCACCGGTGCTTTGTCTTTCCACTCCGATTAGCAGCTTTTTATTCGATTTGCGTGACAAGAATTTTTTCTTCTTTGGTCGTGTTAACTTCCAGTACGCCGTGGCATTTGTTATATTGTTATATACAACAGATTCTAAAACAGTATGGGCACTGGGTTATTTTTTTCCAGAAAATGCTCATTCATGTAAAAACTCCTCCAAATAATGTCGCGAGGATGTTCCCAGAAGGAATCTGATTTCTTGACTTATCGTTTTAGTGCCTCATTAGCATACCAAACAAATTTGTAGGTTCGAGTTTACTCGAATAAATTTGATCTAAATAGGTACAACTGACTTATTTCTTCCTTCGTACGTTGTTTCATAACGATGCGGGTTTAGTTCAATTATTTGGAGAGGCTCATAGACAGGTTCCTTTCTAGGACCTTCAAGGTTTGGTCTGCCCGTAAATTGTCGTTCCATTGGTAATGTTTCATCAGATAGTACATCAGCATGGTATGAAAAAGGTGACCTTGCCTCTAATATTCCTAATTAGGCAAAAATGATTGCCAAATCATGGAACCAGACTTTATGTAACGGCTGCGTTTAAAAGATACTGCGCTAACATGGATGTACTGCTGCTTGTTCGGAAAAATGAATGATTGTAAATGTGGTTTGTTGGTGCCAGGGTGAGATCGATGTCTGGAAGATGGGGACTTGGGCACAACTCCCGAATGCACTTCTTGGCTAGTTTACGTTCCCATTTTCTTTCTATCACCTTCTAACTCCGATCCGAATTTAAAATAACTCGGATCTCTGATTTATGATACGCTTTCTACTTTATGATCAGAATTTTGCGTGAAGCAATGAAAATTATTCCAATACTTCGTAATCTTAGTTACGATCGGTGCTTTCAAAGACTTTAACAAAGAAGATTACGAGATGAACTAATTGAGACCTATAATATACTATGGTTCTAAGTAGTCGTAGAAGGACTTTCGACGTCAGAGATGATGCTCGAGTCATCAATAAAGAATATTTTATCCAATAATAAGGAAGATAATTTTCTATTACTTAAATTGATGAGTGATTTTGTGAAAGAAATAGAAATTATCAATGAACAAACTAAAAATGCATGATTTTAACGCATTACCTTATTGAACGTCAAAAATATTAGAAAATGCAGAACGGTAATTGCCATTTTGAAATGAGCAATAATGTCCCAACAAACGTCACCACATGATACAATCTAATTTTTAGATCTCAGTTCAGTTAGATTCAATGTACTCGTATTGATGGGTTGAAATCTGTGATAGATCTTCATTTTCAAATTTTCATTATATACTAATTTTTTCCAGAAAATCAGCTCTGGAGAGTGTATAAGAGGCTGTAAAGAGGAAGTTTTTCCATAAATATCCGCTCATGAGACAGTGAAAGATTAGCGAGTGTCTCTCACGAGTAGAGTAAGCTGAAATTTGATAAATGAACATTTTAATTGAGTTTTACTCAGAGGTAAGTATGAGTAACAACTGTGAAGGTAATTTCTTATGCCAATCGACTCGAAAAATTTTCGTCATTAATCGAAGCATGTACTAACTTTTCGAAAAAAATTCACACATTTTATTTTTTGGATTCAATTTGTATTCTAATTAAATGAGAAGATCATAATAAAATTACAGCATTCAAAAGATTCAAATTGGAACAGCTTAGTCCAAATGTAAGATAAGAGGCATATTTTCCGTAGTTACTTCTTCCGTGGTAAAAAAACGACGACCACTACTCTAGACACCTGCGGACTTCTGATTGTGTTTGGCTTACAGCATATGGTCTTTTGAAAACTTTCAGATTGTGGTGGTTACTCTAGCAACATACCATAAATTACAAAGGGAAGAACTGAGACACCGAACTCACAAGTTCACGACGACTACAGCCACATATCCGTCCTCCTTGACTACAGCAGCTGAGATGACGGACTCGTCGCTGGGGACAGCGTCTATGCGCAGGTCGCCGCGTTTGAAGAACTTGCTCACGTGAGTCAGGGCGTAGAAAATTGGCTGCTTGTAAAACTCGTCAGCGGTCTGCTCAGAAAGTGGTGAGAAGTTTGCAAGCCGTCTAAACATTTTACAATCGATGGTTCTGTCCTCAATTTGTCATTGCAAGAAAATCCCGTTTCTCATCATCTACCTGACGTGATACACATGTTAGGTAAATGAGGGTTTGAGTATATGGGCTGGAGGCCACGAGAAGCAAAAAAAAATCGCTCATTAACTTAAGCATTGTCTGTTTAGATTTTAGAATCCTGTTATTCATTGAATATACCGTTTTGATAACAAACTTCTTCCACTGATGGCATTTTGATAATGCACTACCTTGATAAAATAGCAAAAAAAATAAAGAACGAAATTTTTATTTTAAAAACACTGATGCATTGCAGTCCGAACGAAAGCTGTATTTAGCTTACATGAGCGGATACCTCCGGACGCGCTCTAGTTCCTATTTTTACTCCTTGTTTGAGTGATAAAGTTTCGGCCAACTCTTTTATTCGTAGCGCTGGGATTTGAAAACAAAAATTGCGCTGAATGCAATCACTATAACCACTTCGCTATGCCATAAGTTCCTTCAGATATAATTTGAGTTAATGCTCATTAGGTAATGGTTCCTGGCAGAAGAGGTTAACCTATTTAATGAGGTAAAACTAAACTTTCAGTCATCAGTGAATGTTGAAGGCCGAGTCCAACAGTGAGCGTTCGTTCAGCCAGACCTACATTACCTTGCTCATTCGGTGAGAGATACGTTTGATATCGGCCTCACAGTTCCTTTGAACTTCATTGACGAACTCATCTGTAACTCATTTTATAAGCATCAATGAACTCACTGATTCTGCCCCTATTACAATATGTATTGTGTTACAGAGACATATTTTTACACTGGGTAGAAGGTGTAGCGTTGGACTCACACTGTTGGTCCTGCTGATTCTAGTGGACTCACTGTTCTTACGCGAGATCTGTGGATTCTGGTCACCTTAGTCCATTTATTCAAACCATTGTCTAAGCCATTTTGAGCCTAACCTTGCTTCACCTACATCGACAAAACCTAATTTAACATACCCTTATCTCGCATAAACATTTTGATTAAAAAATTTCATGACTGATATTTGATCGCAAAAGGCTTTCTAGTCGGCCATGAAGATGTGTACGCGTATTCACGTTAAGTATTTTCCTCCAGGTAATTTTTTTAAAATTCTCAAGGGTGTTATAGAGCGTTCTCTATTCGATTCTATCGGAAATGAAGGTTAAAAAACAAAATTTGACTTGAAAAATCCCTTATTATTCGGCGGCCTCTCAGTGCAGCAATATACGCTCGAAATCATTTTCAACTACTAGTAAATGATGCATGCATGCATGCATGAATGAATATATCGACGGGATAATAATGAAATAGCAAGTTGGGTACGAGTTCTTACAAGAGAATTTGCTACGAATTTCAAGTCGCCTCAGGAGGACATAACTATTGCATCGATAGGAATTATGTTCCCCCACGGAAAACACAAGCTCTCGAGCTGTAGGTTTGGTGAAAATGAGGCTGAAGGCTGAAGAGAAAAGCTAAATGTTTGATTCTTTTCTTGAAAAAGAATGGACTATTTTGCTTTGATTCGGTCAATTTTTTCAATTCACAACTCTCCTTTTTCATAACCTATATCCTTTACCAACAACTTTTATCTTGTTTCACAAGTTTCCCGTGAACTAGTTTCTTTATGCACTTTGTGCAGAGTGAGGGGACATACATTGTGTGTACATTTCCAGTTCCCTTTAATTCAGTATTATATGGTATTTTCCTCCTTTCCCTCTTGAGAATACCTTTTCATGTGATTAGGGAGGCTTAAACTGACATATAATCTAATCTAATCAAATCTTATCTAATAATTCTCTACTACTGAAATCATTCCCATTATGAACTGGCGATTCCCATTATGAACTGGCAAACCCTCAGGCCTTCTTGCATCCCTAGGTCCAATTTTTCTCCGCGTTAGTTTAGCTTCAAATATCGGCACTCCGTTTAACGTTCCACCGTGAACTGGTTGAGTCCAAGGTTCTTCATTTCTTAGTAGTACACCTTGTCTTCTACAAAGACCCTCTCGCAAGCTGTTAGCATCAGTTGCGTAGCCTTAATCCATTTTGTATTTTGATTTTTGGTCTTTCCCTTTTTGCTCTTTTCTGCTCTTTCTGATCACCCCTGCCGAATTTTAGTGAATTTATTAATCCGTTTAAGAACAAATAATATCAACGTTGTATTAAGGAGAAAATAGGACAAGAAAAGACATTTAGGATGTCTCGCAACATCATCGAAGAAACAAGTTCACCAAACTTTTTCTGAATAATTTTCTCAGGTAGATGAGGCTGTTTTATTTACTGCAAAAAAGACGAATTGTTATCACATCAACTATAGATAGAAATTTACGAATGATCATGGAGTTCAAGCCATTGTTGCATAATGTCTTACAGCATTGACGATGATTGGAGCGTCCAGAGGTGATCCGATCCAGTACGGCCCCCCTGAGGTGAACAGAGCCTGGTTCCAGTCAACCCACCCCACAGAGTAATGGTTGATATCCTGCTCAAGTCACATTGAATTTAAGAAAGACATTCACCGGCAATGGCTAGGGAGATGGTCCTTATCAGAGACTTATTTAAGTCAAGCGATCGATGGATTGACATATTCCCTTTCACAATGGTATAAATTTGTCACTAACATTTCTTGAAAAATTATGAGCTTCAAATTAATTTAAGAATGCGCATGGTTCAGTTAAAGCAAGTATTGATTTTTTTTGCAATGATTGGTTATTAACAGTTAATTTGTTAAAGGATATATTTTCTTTGTTTTTATAACAGAAGTATAACTTAATGTGAAATGGACTTCATTGCATGTTTGTGAAAGTTATATGACTGGTCAATCGACTGATACCACGTTGAGTAGCAACTAATTTAGTCTTCCTTTCAGCAATGAACTAAATTCTAAAATGATGTTCTTAGTTTACGACAAACCTCCAGGATGTTGTGGATGTAGTGTTCGGCACGAGTCCAGTCCCCCAGCTGTACAATTGCTGGAAAAAATACGCGTTAACTTGGTCGATCAACCATCGAACATATTTATTCGATCTCGCACCCTTGAATTGGTCGGCTACCTATTACATTTGTGAGACTTTTTGAAGAGAAAGAAGGCCGTTTGAAATACGTAACATTATTGGTTCATCAATGCATAGGGCATATTTCTCACATCAGTAGGTGCAATGCTGCTAAAAAATTTAATTCTTCATTGGATTCATGTCCGTTACACACACAGAGTCGAAATTATGAATTTTGCTTCTTAAGAGTTAAGAATTACCTACTGCAACCGTAATAGCATTAAACTTCCTAACACGTCTTCTTGTGTACCATAAGATGAGTTCAATGGAAACAAAATACAAAATAATGGAAACAAAATAATAATGGACAAAATAATGGAAACACTTTTGAAAATGAATAAAATTTATTTTAATATGGTGTAGGTCCACCTTTTGAGGCAACTACAGCCTCATTTTTCCGAGGTATTGATTGACTCGAACAAATTGTGAATTGTTACCATAGGAATTTTAGTCCACTCTTCAGTAAAATACACCTTCCTGTTCTTTTAGAGACGACAACGGTGGAAATTGATTTCATTCTTGAATTTCTAATACCGATTATTACTGCTCAATAATGTTAAGGTCCGGGGATTGTGGTGGTCAGATGAGATGCTCAACTTCATTAGAATGTTCCTCGTGACAATCTTTAATAATTCTAGCTGTACGGGTTGGAGTTTCATCATCTTGAAAGATGGCGCTCCCCTCCGGAAAAAGTGTTTGAACAATATGATGAACTTGGCCGCCCAAAATTCCTATATAGACTCGGCTTTTAATTCAACCATGAAGGGAAATCGTTGGCCCGGCGGATTTCCAAGAAATAGCAGCCCAGATCATCACGGAACCACCGCCATATTTTACGGTTGGGAGAAGGCAGTCTGGATATAAGGCTTCTTTCAGCGGTCTCCAAATGTACATACACTCTACCGGAGGTCGGATTTTAGGAAAACAATGATTCATCAGAGAAAATCACATTTTCCACAGCTCGAGAAACCAATTCTAGTAGTTTTAACACCACTCTAAACCCTTCGAAACATTTGTCTTTGAGAGCAGAGGTTTTCTAATTCCAGCTCTTCCGTAGAATCCTAATTCGTGCAGCTCCCAGCTAACAGTTTTCGTAGTAACTGGGTTCTGTAGGTGTTCATTGAGCTCTGTAATGATTTTAAGAGCCGTGGTCTTGCGATCCCTTCTTAACAATTCGGTTCAGAGTCCTACGGTCTACTTCAGGCTACTTCACTTTTCGTCCGGACTTGTGCTTTGCTAGGACGTTTTTCCTTCTTTTTTGAAAACATTCATAACTTTTGAGCCAGTACTTTTTGAAACGCCAAGCTTTCGGGTAGCTTCTGTTACACTAGCGCCTGCCATAAGAGCACTAACTATTTAGCCTCTTTGAAAGTCCACTTGGTCTGCTATTTTTATAAATTATAATCAACATTTTTTTTCTATAAGAGACAGTCATTTAAAAGAACCATATCAAATAAAAAAATAATACACGAAAAGGATTAAAATATGTCAGGTTTCAATTGTTTAAAACATATTCAAAGCTCATGATGCCAAAATGTTATGGGTTTCCATGGTTTTGTCCAACTCCTGTACATGCATTAATTGGAGCTAAATAATTCATTGGCATATGTGATCGACTTATCAATTCTCCCTTTCAACGATTTTTACGGGACAAGTTCCATCTATAAATGAATGTGCTACTACTAGCAAGTAACTGAAACACTGCATCCATAAAGCATGTAACATGCGTAATAATTTGAGCAAAGACGGGAGATTTCACACCAAACCAAGCTAGAGTAATTATTTAATCAACGCTCTTCATTTTCGCTAAGAGGGCTTTTTATACAAAGGTTGTGTTTTAACCAGAGATCCTTAAATTTCATCGACGGTAATGAATAACAACATTCATGCTAAGGAGGTAAATAGTATATTTTTGAATTAATTTGAGTTCATTTTTATCATTTGTCATTCCAACTTAGTTAGTTCAGACACAAAGCCTAATTGACTTGAGTTTAGACTACAATGCCCCCTAATTGCAAATAAACTGACTGTTGCAGTTAAAAAAAAAATTCATCATGATTATCACCACGTCTGGAAATCCAACAAAAATAAAGTGTAGGCAAAATACAAATTTCAACTTTACTTGAAGAGAATTTCGTTTGTAACGTTATAACGTAGATTTAGATACTGGACCTGCTGCAGTGATTTTGAGACATTTTTTGCTTCTATGCAAGTACGTCTGTTTTGAGGAAAATGACTAGTATAGACTCCAGAGAAAATTAATCTCCGTGTGCTAGACCGTGCAGTTTTACTAACTGCTTTTCTATAATAGCGCTTACCATGACATGCTTCAGAGTACAGGATGAACTTGGTGGGGTCGAGGTCTCTGGTCTCGAGGAGGATCTCCGGAGGCTCGTCGTCGTCAGCGTACCAGTGAACTGCGACGCCGTCCACGTACTGGGAGCACTCCGGGTCAGTGAAGCACTGGGAGAAAATTAAGCGTATTACAAGAGTTCGAAAATTAAAAAAAAATTCAGGGAAGAACGAGGTTAGGAAATTTCACAAATCTACGTATACCAGGGACAAGTTGATTACTGATGAAGAGGTATTTTTGCGTGCGCATTATTTTCGGTTCGATGTTCAAGGAAAATGTAATAAGAGTTATTCAAGCTTCTGTCGTATATGTCCTATACTACATTTGCTATCTGACGTATCACTTTACAATAACATTGGCCCTTGCTAATTTTGGGTGTAGTCATTACGCCGATGTACCAAAGATTCAGGTTCACATTTTCGTGAACATTAAGTATCGAAATACGTGGTTCATCTGGTGCATTGTTTTCTTGAATCCTGAATTTTTACGGTTAAACATTCAGTGTATCTTTATTGGTGAATATTTCTAAAATTGATTAAATTTAGGTTCAGATGTCAGTATAGCATCACTTAATCTATACCCAAATCAGATGAAACCTGCGCGCAAACTATCAGGCACAAAAACTTCACCTTACGACGTCAGTGAAAGTTCTTCTGCATTTTTTGGGGTTGTTTGTTGTAATGTACTAGTACACCCCCTTTATTTGAAATAAAAAAGAGGGCGAAATGAGAGAAAGGTCGTAAGAAATAAAAAAATACATTCTCTCGAGAGTTGATGAGGCCGCGTGAACACGGCCCGTCAAAATATATAGGACTGGAGCTTGTATCACAGGTACGCTCATCACACACTTTCGGCTGGCTTCGGACATACAGACCGACGACGGACGGACGCGGCTCTCAGTATAGTATAGATTCCAAGGGATATGAACCACACCTGAAGCGAATAAATTTGCAGATTCACGTTAAAACTTCACATGAATATTCTGAGTAAAAGAACCGTCGAATAGTGGAAAATTGCTTAAAAATGTCCTTATAACCCAATTGAAAATCAAGGACGTATCGCCGATGTGTTATGGCCGTGCAAGGACGAACCTAAGGGACGTAACATGGGTAAATCACCTTCGAATCGTAGGCGAAATGTCCACTTGAGGACGAACTTTTGGCTCAGATACGTACGCGGCCGTCCGCGATGATCAGACATGCTAAGTCCATGCTACGTCCCTGCTCGACCCATTCCACCGGCGATACGTACATGATTCGCGGATGGCCATCCTTGAATTTAGCGTTAAAAAAAAAACTTTCGGCCGCGCACAGACGAGATTTATCGCCTCTAAGCGACCCTCAAATATAAATATATATATGTATAATCACATATATATATTTATATTTCAGGATCGCTTAGAGGCGGTAAATCTCGGCTGTACGCGGCCGAAAGTTTTTGTCGAAAGTTGTCGTTTTTAAAAGGAAAACTCAAATATATATATATATATATATATATATATATATATATATATATATATATATTATATATACATTATATATATATATATACATATATTAAATATTTGAGTGTTGCTTTTCAAACAACTTCGCTGAGCGTGGCAGAGAGTTTCTAATGACAAAGCTTGGTATTAAAACACTCAAATGTTTACCCCCGCCCGCTGTTTATTATGTAGAGTAACAAAAATACCGGCTCATCTTGGCTGGTAATTAAGCACACCTGTCCAATTACAGCATATACTGCGCTGGTCGTGTTTCTACGATCACATACTGGACTCGCAGTTTTTAAAACATGTTTTGACAGTTAAGTTATTTATTGCTTAAATTTTTCACGAAAATGCAAAGCACGATCGGCATTAAGCATCCAAAAAGGTGAAAATGAAATTTTTAATTAAAATTAATCCTTTATTTAAGCTAAATCTAGAATATTAGGATAAGCCTCCCTATTCAAATTAACGCGTTGTAGAGAGTGGAAGATGGAACACACAAATTTGTGGGGAATTAAGCGAACGGGGAATCTATGAACAAGGCGTGAAACACCTTGTTTTCAGAATCAACAAGATACACAGAAGTTTATGAAACATGATAGAAGTTAAAGAACGTAATAAACAGCGTCTAACTCGAGTAAAACTGACTCGTCAAGGGCTGGTGCATTATTTTCAAATGCCCAAGTGATAGCTGAAAGATAAGTGACGGGTCTTTTGCCTCTCCTCCATCCCAGTCAACTGATCCTGTTGAAAAAAAATAGTTCGTTATTATGTATAGGATTGCTATCCAACAAATTAATATTCTGAGTACGAAATACCTTTAATAGTTTCCTGGTCAATCAAATTTTAGTGAGAATAAATGCTCTTCACAGCATAGTTTTGTGAGGTTTATCCTTCGTTTCAGGTTCCTTATCAGTAGCTTTACTCATTTAATTAATAAGGGTATACTGGGTCGAAAAAACATAGTTAAAGAGAAATATCGAATTACTTGTGTTTCAATAGTTCTAAACATGTTAGAATACAAAGATAATCACTGATTTACGCTAGATTAGACAGAACAAAAATATTGGTATCAAATATCACAATGCGAGAAGACTAGGTAGGGTAATTCTGTACATGATTGAAATTGCAGTTGACTAGTTATTGCCGCACACCAGATATTCGCATGTTAACGGCACCAGAGATAGAGGTAAAATGAATGAACAACTGGAGATTTCACGCGTCTACAAGCCACAGTCCTATTGAACAATTTTAGAACAAAAAATTATTTGTAATTTCGTTGAGGCTAGGTTTAAGTTTATGACTTATTTGAATATGCTCCTTTCAACAACATTATACAAATTTTTTTGTATTTGAGCACAGATCTTCATTTGAGGGCTCACAGCTATGTTCAATACTGAAATGATTAAAAAGGGAACCTTAATATTTGTGCGAGGTTAATCTTAGCTTCAGTGTCATTCTAGTCATGCCAAGTGTAGCATTGCAACACTTACTGAAAGACTTGCGTTCTATCCTTTTACATTCAAACTAAAATATCACATTGCCTCGGCCAAGGTCACTGACTCCGGATCTGGAAATATTGTTTCTAAGTAGATCACTGATTTCTTGATTTTGTAGAGCACACGAAGTTTTAATGACATATCAGGATCTATTGGTTTCACGAAAGTTTTAACATTTTTGAAGACACGTTTATCAATTTTGTAATTGCTATGCATTTGACTTTCATAGAATATATTTATGTTTTGCATATCCCGGGTTATGGTCCTCACTCAAAATTCGATTCACAAAGTTACCAATTCCATCACTAAGCGTATTGGAGAAATTTTTATTAACTAGCAACCGATTACATAGTAGCATTTCTGAATGAAAACTTACCCAGTTGCTGCACACTTCATAAATGTTCTTTAATAAGGTATGGATAACACCTTCATAATACACATGCGCTGCACCACAATCACAGTTTCTGGTTCCACCAGCATGCAAGGGTGACATACACAGTTATACGAAAAGCACCCTGAGATTCTTCAACTGAAATGTCATGAAATGGCAGCTTCCCACTTACACGCCCAGCTCATACGTAAATGTAACACCGGATTATCAGTCACCAAATTCCTCAACATCTCCAACTACTCTACCATCTCAATTTCAACGATAATATCGTCCACGTACCATGCGTATAAATCGGCTTCACCGGTATAGAATTCATGTTATAAAAGCACTGCAGATTTATAAACTGGAACCTACCCTCAACGAAAATACAAGTTATTTTTTGCTCTAAAATTGTACTGTAGCGCAGGGTGCGTACAGGCTCTGAGGTTCAAAATTCCACTACTTTTTCATGACTTTTTATGCCAACCAAATCACATTTTCACTACCTCTCTCTGCCCAAAATAATGTCACACAAAGTTAAATTGCAGCACAATAAATGTATTTCAGTCATAAACTTCACAGAACATTCATCATTACTTGCAGGTCTTGTTTTCATAAATGTGTAAATGATCATCACAACACCAAAGTCATGCTGGACAGTTGAATAGCATCTGCTATGCATTTGCCAGTGCATTAAGTTTGTCATTAATTTCCGCATTCAGCCCCTTGAGTTGTTCTTGCTTGTCTTTGGCTGATTTCCTCAATGCATTTGACTTTGCCAGTAGGCGCAAATCATTCTTGTCCTCTGCCTTCCGTGCAAAGCTGTCAGCATCCTCCACCAGCGCTTGCAGACTCTCCTCCATCCTCTTCCGTTTTGTCTTCAGGTTCTCCACTTCATCCAGTTCTCTCTTCCTCTTCTCTCCCTTCTTCTGCTTCTCTGCCTCTTCCTTCTTTTGATCCAGGTAGTGTTGATAGCGCTGTCTGCCCTGTGAAGCTGAAAAGAGGAGTTTCTTGGAAATGTCAACCTTGGAGATACCTCCTACATGTTTGATGTGGTCCATGACCACTCTCTGCGCCACGATGGTGTTCTCACCCATGTTGACTTCCATGAGCTGCTTGCTCACAGAAAAGCCCCTTTCCACTGAAGCCTGGCCATGTGACAGGACCAGTAGCATCTTCACAACCAGCCACAGTTTCTTGAGGGAGGATGTGGCCAGCTGGCTGCTCCAGAAGACATCTAGCCAATCAGTGTCTTGCTGAAAACTGTTTAAAGTGCTGATCTTCCTCTGTGCCTCATCAAAGAACTCTGAAAACTGGCTCATCACCTCATCGATGTCACCCTGTGGTAGCCTCTTAGCATCGCTGAGCAGCTGCAGACAGTTTTTCAGCATGGACTTGGTCTTCTCTCTCTTTGTGCGATCCACAAAGACACTTGGCACCAGCCAGCCCATGTTTCGGGCCAACCCGAACTTCAAAGGTGACTTCTCAACAATCTTCTTGATGACAGCAACAAGGAAATTCTTCACATCATCCCTGAAGGAGAAAGCTGTTCAACATCAAGCTGTTTCTTCTGCAGCTCCTCATTCAATGCCTCATCAAAGAGGAGGACGAAACCGTCTGCAGTTTTGGCCCTCTCCTTCAGCACACTTGAGAAATGAGGGGCTAGTCCAAATGTTGTCAGATAGGCGCATTTCTTTTCACTCATGGTGAACTTGCTGGCTGTGGGGGAATCCTCAAACATTGAGGCGAAAAGCCAAGGAGTCTGGTTTGAGCACTTGAAGGACAGGTGCGATGCTACGGTCTTCAACGCCCAAAGCGTCTCGGCCTTCAGGACTTTGTCCCTTTGCACAAAGTCAGTTAGAGCCGTTTTCTTGCGACAGCACTGACAGGTGCAAGTTTTGACTGATGGCGATGAAGTAGAGGTACTAGCAGATTCTGGTACTGCTGGCACGGTCTCACTGCTCTCAGTCTGAGCCTCCGAACTGCCCTCAGCAGGCGTCGGAGGATCGGTCGATGGTTGGGAAGTCACGAAAAAAATCCCCGATCTTCGGGTTGGCAAGTCTCGTCGTCTGAGCTTTCACGTTCTTGGCATGCTTTGTTCCTTTTGCATGACTCCTCGCCGCCGCTATTCCATTGTTGGCGATGTCGAACTCCGACTCGCACGCGGTGCAAACCGCCATTGTTTTCAGTTTGGGATGCGGTGCTATCCATTGTTGAAAGTCTTTGTCTCGCAACCACAAGTTGTTGAAAGAACAACTGCCTGGCATGACGATAATTCCTCAGCTCAGTCTCGGCACCGTAACTCTAGTCACACACACACGGGATGGTCAAGACCGATGATAAAAACTCAGCCCGAAAATGTTCAACAGTGGCGACAGGTCAACAATGGTCCGAGCGAGCGCGTGTCTTCAGTCACACTGAGCGCGTTTGGTTTCACGTGACGCCTGAGAACCAATCAAAATCGCGGACACTAAAGACGTAGCTGTATCAACCAATCAGAGCCCAAGTAACACTCGAAGGTTACTGACAACGCCTCGCTCAACGCGGACCAAACGGAACGAAAATTTTCAACAGTAAAATTTTCTTTTCACGAAAATCCTAAAATTTCATGACTTTCAATGACCATTTTTAAAATTCCACTACTTTCGAGGCCTTGAATTTTATTTTCGAAATTCAACTACTTTCCATGCTTCTCCATGCCTGTACGCACCCTGTGTAGGACTGTGGCATAGACGTTTGGAACCTCCGGTAGATCGTCCATTTTGCTTTCATCTCTGGTGCCGTTAACATATGAATATCTGTTGATCAATAAGTAGGAATTTGTAATTTTTTTCTTGCACAAAAAAGTCCTACCGTGTCATAACGCAATGGGATTACCAATATTAATATTCAGTCTGATGAAGCATAATTTTTGTATTGTCATTGTTTTATCAAAGTAATTGTTTGTTTTGTCTTTGGCATCCTGAAGATGATGTTAGTAACATCGAAATGTTGACTTTTATGAACTGATATGTAAAATTTTTAAGAAATTGAGTGTTCATTTCAGTGGAATGATATGTGACTAACTTTGTATTCTAACACGTGGAGAACTAAAACAATTTCGCAAAGTTGAAAAGTTGGAAAATGAATTGTGTTAGAATAATGTGAAAACATCTTTATTATACTATCAATCTGTCGTTATAAGCACATGAAAAAATCTAATTTCAGTACTATGTGCGCAATGAGCTTAGTAAATGATGGTCAGTTGAGACAATACCCATATCCGGCACTCCCGTCATCCCCTATTTAATAACAGGCTACACTTAGTATCGCTCCAAATGACTACTATCATCATTTACACTTTCAGCGCAACATACTCTACCGGTGGTCTCGGAAGGGATATTCCTAATGCTGCTGACCGAACAGTATGCCAAACTAAATTTTTAATGAATATTGAATTAAAGCAAAATGAAGGCCGGATCCGGTTATTGTTTGCATTTTCAAAATAACTAACTTTAATCTACTTCAAATTTTAGTTGAACATTGAACCTCAGTTTAACCAATTGAGGTCAAAGTATTGAAATATATACTCATGAAGTCATATTTCGGAATTCATGTGCATGCATATCTCTCGCAACTGAAAGTGGATGACTAATAAGTAGATACAGCACGAAGTCGTCTCGTCGAAAAGGGCGTTAGAACCTAATTGTGGGGAGTGGGTGACTGGAGTTATTCATTAAACAATAAAAGTTTGGTACAAAATTTGTTATCTGTGAACCTACATGAGATTGCAAGTTTATCCTGGTGAAACTTCATAAAACATTATTCAGCAGAGCTTACCTATGAGATGAGAGCTTTCTGAAAGGCAGATTTCACTTTACTCCTAGGCTCGTTTCGGTACTCGGGAATTTGAGCAAGAGCACCTGCATTGCATGAAGGAAAAAATATGAAGAAGGTCGTTCGCAAC
Source organism: Morinoia aosen (assembly GCA_030386875.1). Lineage (NCBI taxonomy): Eukaryota > Metazoa > Arthropoda > Malacostraca > Amphipoda > Talitridae > Morinoia > Morinoia aosen. Next base: position 37,770,586 of record CM059559.1, on the reverse strand, counting down.
AAATTATGGCAGGCTGTATCCTACTCTTCTATTTTACGTACTAAATTAAAAACAATCCTGATGTTGTGAACAAGATTTACAAATATTAATTAGTTTTCTGTAACAATACTCTTAAATACATGGTATTATGGTTACTCACTTTTGATTACTGCACACGCGACGGAGCGGAGTTGTCAAACTTAATTTTGGTCCTCAGTCTGTGGGGGGCCTAAACCTGGCATGGAGAATTCTGTCGCTAGGTTTCTCGCGAGTAAGATTTTCAACATCGCTGTCACTGTGCGACTAAGGTTTGCTTCCCTGGCGGTCATCAGATATGGAACCTGGAAATTTGAGAACAGGAAATTGTAGGACATGTTTAAAAATGTTAGTTTCTCCACAATTTCGAAGTACATTAGCTTACAATTTTGTTTGAATCCTCAGCAGCATATTAACTTGGAAGTCTCACTACGAAAACTTGTGACTACCGAAATGAAAGATTGTGTTTGTCCAAGTTTTTCGCGCATATTTCACGCCAACTCCCCATCATAACGAAGAAGCGTCAAATCCAGTGTTCACAAATATTTAAATAACAATTTTATATAAATGGAGGGATATATTAGCAATTATTTGACCACAATACAACTTACAAGGTCTTCGCGCTGAAGTATGTAGTCCAGTCTTCCATTGAAGTCGTACGCGTGAATCCTCGAACTGGTGTTACGTTGGCAGATTTTTCTGATTAAAGATGCTCCTTCAGAAGCAAGGCGATCCCAGCAACTTGATCGTTTAATATCTCAACTTTACACTCCCTGCGATCGAGTTGACTCTGAATGGCAGCTATTTCCATTTTTTTTGGCGAAGCAATGGAACTGGAAATGAAAGGAACGATAGAATTATTTACCTAGTAAGTTCTTAAATATTATTTAAGAGTTCTTATGATAGTCTTGTAAAGTAAATGAAAGGATGTTCATATGTACATTATAGTACTCAAAACCAGAAAAACAAGTTAAGTTTTTGCGTCATTTCATAGAAATTTCTGCATATAACGAAATGGAAATTAAAATGCTTAATTTGAAGGAAGATGATATGCACCATATTTGGGTAAATGAAGTAGTAAAACACGTCAAAACATATTGGAATTGTTCCGCGCAGTACTATGGAACTAGATATTCTTTGTGAGTTCCCTGAAAAGATTGCATTTCTATGAATTAATATACGGTTTTTCACATGATTTACTTAATCGTTGATATAAAATCGAATACCATAGATAAAAACGGAATCACATTCCTTGGCAGAGCCCTTTTACCGATATAGTCAATGGTAAAATAAACACTAACGATAGTGTAAAGTATGAATTTACACACACAGCTTTTACAATTAACAAAAGTAGAGATTCATTTCTTCTATTTTTCACAGTGTCATCGTACGTATCGAAAAGAAACTATTCCATCAAATTCCTATCTAGATATATCGAAGAAAAACATGTAAAGCAATAGTTGACCCTCCCAATAAACAATGAAATGAATAATGAAGGCATCTACGGATGCTTTATTTCCAATCAAGCCTGATACATATCACCTTGTACATTGGATTTTCAAATGCCTTATAACTAACACCAGGACGCCATGACGCTTTCCCCCGGTCAAGACCGGTTCCCATTCCAGACACCAGGGTAGAGTGGGGTATTGTACTTGGAATTTTTCTCCTATACCCGACAGAGAAAATCGCCACCACCAGCGCCGAAATTCGATCCTGAGTCTGCCGCACGGCGGCAGAAACCTCTAGCCACATGGCTATGGCGAGCACTATACATTACGCACCTAAAATATCACGCATAAAATTAGGTATACATAAAATAGATTAACACTCAACATGTACTGTAATAGATTTCTTTTTGATGAACGGACTCATGAACAAAACGAAATAAAACAAAGTTAAAATATCAATTTGATAATTATTATTGTTATTATTATTATTATTACTATTATTATTATTATTATCAGCTCCCAGAGGAAAAATGTGAGGGCCCGAGCTGAGAAATAGGTAGGCCTTCTTTTTGTTGAAATAAATGTTTTTTGTTATGTTAAGGACCACCTTTTTTCGGTTCACTACTGTCTTGTTCTTCAGCATCTCTGACTTTCTTCTTCAACTTTTATCTTATTTCATGAACTTCTTCCTCATCTTACTTTTTCTATGCCCCTTCAGCATAGATTCCTCATTTTCTTGACTCAATACTAAATGGTGCCTTCCTCCTTCCTCTCTTCGATACGCTCTATTTTTGCAGCGGTTGGGGAAGCTTAAACTAACTTCTAATCTAATCTATTATTATTATCATTATTTAAGAAGGTTTTAGCCTCCCTTAACCATGACCAAGATGTTCCAAGAGAGGAAGGAGGAAGGCACCATTTACAATGGAGTTGAGGGAACGCGGAATCTATGCACAAGGTGCATAGAAACAGTAAGCCAAGAATGAAGACCATCAAACAAGAAAAAGCTGAAGAAGAAATTAGAAGGTGCTGAAAAACAGGACAGCAGTGAACCGAAAAAAGATGGTACGTAACAAAACAAAAACTTATTCTATTTCAACCAAAAAGAAAGCCTACCTAACCTTTAGCTCGGGCCCTCACATAGACCCCTGGGAGCGCTAATTTCCATTGATACAACAGTTGTATCCCCCTGAGGGGCAGATATCAATGTGAAAGAAACATCATTATCTGAACGTAATTCTCACCGGCTTAGGTCGGGAACGAATTCAGCAGTTGGGAGACAGGTTGAGCACCTTGTTCAGAGTCCTCGGATGAATCCAATTCTTCTGAAAGTAAAAACGCGTGTATGAGATATTTCCAGATATGTCAAGATAAGGACGTGTAGCACATTTTTCCTGATAGCTAAACTTATTCCTCCTTAGCATCTTAAGATTTACAATTCCACCCCTATAGGTGCTAGTGTGGATGACTGCTTAAAACGTAACCTCTAAATTATAATGTAAGAAACTATATAAGTTTCTTGCCAAACATTTTCATGCGTTTTTGTATTTAAAAGCAGGGCATATGTAGAGCAAGGTTAAGTTAAGCTTCGTGAGGGTGAGTTTAGACAAGTCATGTTATGTTCAATTAAATAAAAGGGAAACTCTTTAATGTTAACGGTTAACCTACAGTTAATGATATGGTTTACGGTGCGGTTAAAGTTTAAGTAGGTTGCAATTATATAATGTTGGATTTAATTCTATAATATAGATATCAAGTAAACTAATGGGAGTTTTTAGTAGAAATTGAACTGGCAACCATAAATGAAAGTCGTTATAATACCCTGTTCACATTCAATTATGTATATGTTAAATTACAATTATATCCACACATTTATATTTGAAGAAAATGTGTAATTGTATAAACATCATATAATTACAATAATTATAAAAAAATAGTTTGAAAAAGAAACTACTCCACCAAATTCCCATCGAGATCTGTAGAAGAAAAAGGTTATAGAAATAAAAGATCATCTAATGTGTATCAAGAATGGAGAAGTCCCAATACATTAAAAAAAAGTATATTATTAGTACATAGTAAAAATAAAGCATATTACTGTAATTGATGCCACAGACTTTATAGCTCGACTAGCCCTATCGTCGTTAATGATATAAGTATCGCAAAAATATGATTTTGAGTACGTCATATTACTGTTATTGGGATTTTTGGAGTTTAACTACACCACAATTTTTACGAAAAATATCAGAGAAACTTGATAACTGCTATTAATGAAATGTGTTTGAAATTAATTTTATATAAAGTGTGCAAGTTTCATGAGAATCGGACCATATTTTAGTTTATTAAACAAGCAGAAACAACAAAAACATCCCTAATGAAATTAAACCAGTCAACAACTGTATGATCATCTAAACCCAATTGTTTACAGATCACAGTCATAGAAAGTTCCAATCACAAAAAAAAAATAAATTAGTTTCAAAATTTGTGGGATCGAAGAATGACTTTCCTGAAAAAAGCTCTTTCTCCCTGCGGAATCTAAAGTACGACACTTCCGTGTAAGAAATTATTTGGAAGTTGGATCACCAAAATTTTAAAGCCGAAGCATTTAATTACATGGGGGAGCCACATTTTACACAACTCACATTAGTATGATTCAAATAATTGTAATACTGCAAATACGCTAATAGCGACACTTCACAATTCAATAAATGCTCAAGATCTTCTAACGTACTAACGAATATGTTTTTTTTTCTGAAAGTTAAGAAGAAAAATATAAAATTATATGTGATAAAATGTGTTCCAAATCTAATTTTACATATACTAGTTTCATAAAAATTGCACTATAATTAAAAAAATTCTGCGTGGGGTTGTTAAACTTTAGAAATTTACTGTTATTGAAGCCACTACTTTAAAGCTCAACTCGTTCTATCCTCGTCATTGATCAAAGTATCGTAAAAATATGATTTTGGATAGAAAAACATTAACAGAGGGTAACATACATGACGAAATAATTCACTCACCATTTCCCAAATTACTAGAGGTGGTGAACTACAAGTTATGCCATATCTCGAGAAAAATATCTGGTAAATGTGAAGAAGATGCGACTTATTGATTTTTGAAAGTTTGTTGCTTATAACATATCAATTATATCAAAATGAACAACTTTTCATCATTGCATTTTTTGGGGCAATTGAGTATTTAACGAGTTATAGCGGTAAATTACTGGCCGTAACTCTAGTGTTTGAAGCGGCAAGTAATTCAAGCAGCGCTTCTGACGGCAACACTGCAATGCCGTCTTGCGTCCAGCGCGCTCGTCATCAAAGACGAAACCAAACCTACTGCTATACCTCGTTAAATACTCGTGTACTGCAAAAAGTGTATAGATGAAAAGTAGTTTATTTCAATGTTATTACCAAGATTCAAGCAACAAAAATTCTAAATCGATTAGTAGATTTTTATCCATCGCACCCATCATCATAGACGAAAATGGTAAATGTATAGTGTTTGACCATAATCGATTTTCCACTTTTTGATCAAGAAAGATGGTTAATGAGACCAAAATAAACAAGTTTTCTTCAATGCACTTTCCTTCGGAAATGAGTATTTTAAGAAGTATGGCGTTAAATGAGTTACCGGAACTCGATAGTGCATGACCCTATTACAAACGTAAAGAGGTTGGGTCGTGAGGGGTAGCCACAGTTCTTTTAGTTTTATAATTTTCACTAAAAGAACTGTTGCAACCCCTCACGACCCGACCTCTTTACGTTTGTAATAGGGGGTTTGCTCTTCGTCGGCTTGGTTGGCGCGCGGGAACGCCTGTTTACTTTCACGTCGGACCGCGCGGTGTATTTTTCCCCGCCTCAAATACTGGAGTTACGGTAACTCATTTCCCGTTCTCACTCCTAAAATACTCATTTCCGAAGGAAATTGCATAGAAGAAAACTTGTTTATTTTCGTCTCATCTATAATGTTTCTTGGTCCAAAAGTGGAAAATCGATTATGGTCAAACACTATACATTTACCACGAAAATTAACATACCGCTATAACTCGTTAAATACTCATTTGCCCTAAAAAGTGCATAGAATAAAAGTTACTTATTTCTATATAATTACCATGATGAGACAACAAAATTTCGAAAATAGATTAGTTGCATCTCCTTCACATTAACCAAATCTCTTACCTCGGCTGCACACTATTACAGTCCGTCTCGGTCAATATATATTTTATGTCAGGCAAGGAAATTAAGAATTTGGGGGCAAATTATCAATAAAGGAACACATTTAAAAACCTTTTACAAGAAAGACATTCTGCTCGCTGATGCGTTATTTTCGAATAATTGAACTTTGAAGTTGGCCTTCCCGCGCCAAAGGAAGCGAGCGTAATTTAATTAAAAACGGAAGCTAACCCCCCATTACAAACGTACAGAGGTTGGGTCGTGAGGAGGAGGCACAGTTCTTCTAGTGAAAATTATAAATAAAGCTTCTAGCCCACCCATTAGGGTGACGACCGCAATCTTGTTTACATCGGGTCTAACATGGCGACCACCATGGGCGCCGCCATATTGGACCCGATGTCAACAAGATTGCGGTCGTCACCCTAATGGGTGGGTTAGAAGCTTTATTTATAATTTTCACTAGAAGAACTGTGCCTCCCCCTCACGACCCAACCTCTTTACGTTTGTAATAGGGGGTTAACTACCCTTATTAACTAAATAACGGCGCCGGCGCGCGCGCGCCGGCGCTAACTTCAAAGTACGATTATTCAAAAATAACGCATCAGCGAGCAGAATGTCATTCATGTAAAAGGTTATTAAATGTGTTCCTTTATTGATTATTTGCCCCCAAATTCTTAATTTCCTTGCCTGACATAAAATATATATTGACCTCCGTCTCTTCCACTTTGAAACTTAACAATAAGACTGCGTGATATCACCCTATTTTCAATTTTATGAACACTTGGAAGCATTTTTACCTTTGCAGCGTAGTCCTTGCATTGTCTGTTCACAAACCTCGGTTCTTTAGTAGTCTTATCCGTCTACTCAAACATTTTTAAACTGCCCCACGAACTATTTACTCAATATGTACCTAATAGGGTTAAAACTCAAGTGATTGAAAAATAATAAAATATTCGGTATATGTATATCACAAAATGACCAATACTCAAAACAACAACTATTCGCATAGGTATAAAATACTTACTTGATGCGACTGCCTGCTAGGTTTGAAGGTGTAAGAACGCCAACTCGCCCTGCAGCGGCTTTTTTCAGGCAACAGGCAAATTCTGTAACACTTCCTTGAGTGGGCCACCGCACTTTCGTCACGGCCTTCAGTATATATCTTATTTGACAGAAGAACTAGCTTCGAGCACAATTTCAATTTTCTCCTCAAAAAATCTATTTTCTAGCAAGTCAATTTCTAGATTACCAAAGAAATATAGAAATATAATGAAAGAGTAATCTATCCTGAGTACTTTGATATAAATATCACTAAAACACCCTTCGCATAACTGAATTTAAAAAATTAAACTCAGCTTGAACGTTCCAGTCGACGAGAAAGTTCTACGGATGAGAGTAACGATCGAATCGGGTCGATCAACATAAAATCGTAGAACTTTCATCCAGTATAAATTCTGAATATTCCAACATATAAAACGTTCAAACATCTGCACTACAATCAATAAAATTCACATTCCAAGATTTTAAGCAGTAATAATTGCGAATCACAAAGTCACAACACCTATGGGGACATTAAAAACTAACGAACTGTCTAACTAAGCTGCACCGCTGGTTCGATGACACGGACAGTGACAGACTGCCCCTTGCCAGATCGAAACTTCCACTGATACTCGTTCGAAACCGGCGCGCCATTTCATAGAACCCATCTTAGATCCTTACCGAGTTACCCTAACGAAAAGGGTAATTTCTAAACTATAAGACGTACAATCTTGAAATTAGTACCAAATTAATGGGCGTGACGAGTACAATTTATTTGTGTAATTCAAAAATTTTTTACGCCCCTGTGGGGGGCAGGAAGAAGGCCTCTCGTGGCCCGTCAATCGTCGGCCGATTTTCTCTATAAGCCTCATTTTGGACTCCTCATAGTTGCTGTTAATATTGCACCTAACAATTTGAAAGTAGTCTCATTATTAAGATCGATTTATTCTCCAAATGTGAGTGTATAATAAAACTGTCATACGCTCCCTGGAGGAAGATGAAGAGCAAGTTTCTCCTAGCCTCTGAATGGTCGACCGATTTCTCAAAAGGCTCATTTTGGACCACTCATAATTTCTAAACTATTGTACCTAAAAATTTAAAAGTCGGTTCATTTTAAGCGTCAATTCATTCTCCAAATGTGAGTGTATAATAAAAATCTCATACGCCCCTTGGGGGATGACAGAGACCAAGGTTTCTCCAGCTTCTATTTGCCTCGTAATCCGCCCTGCCGAAGGGCGCGCTCACCTAAGTTATGAAGTACTGTTGAAATGCTGGTCGTTCGCTGGTCGTTTTGCCTTGCGTTCTAGGGGCTCAATCACATCGTGGGTCTTCGAATCCCGCAGGTGATGAACTTTTTTCTTAGCGATCACTTTCATGTTTTTCTTACTGATGTAGACTTTTGTCAGGCAATATTATAAGTAGAGCTGAGCCAATGCATAACTTGCATATATGCACTCAGAGAGATATGCAGAACGTGTTATGCAATGCAAAAAATTGTCTTGTGCATTTGCAAAATCACATATGCAATTACGCATATACACTACAACAGATGTAATATGCAAAGTGCTTTTTGCATATGCACAATATCATAGTACATATGGTCTCATGCGAGTTGTGCAATTTGATCGTCCTGTTGTTAATGTAAAACTGCAAAATTGTTCCTTCATCCAGAAATTTTCTACATTGATGGCACCTCTCGCATACATACTCTCAGTTGCAAGGAACATCACAAGTTTTACCTGGTGCACTGTCGTCAGTGCCTGATCCCCAGGTCACCTTCTTGACCTGTTGTTCAGTTTTTAAATATGGTTCATCAATCAAATACAATAGAGGTGTCCGAACTGAAATTAATGTACTTTCAAGTTCTTAGGAATATGATAGTGTGATAGTTTTGTACATCTAGTGATAGTTTTCTTGTTCTCTTCTACACATAGGCCTAACTATACTTACAAAAGTCTTCAAGTGAAAAGACAACTGTGAAATTAGTATCAATTTCCGATACATACGCTATAGTGAAGTAATAATCAATACCTCTGTTGTGCTCTGCCTGTTCAGTAACAAATGAGGAGGAACTCAACAAATCAACTTTCGGTGCTCGCATCACCAACTTCCCTTCCCTCAAGGTGTCACGGGTTCAAATCCCATCGCTGCGCATGACTTTTTGCATGGCTATCCATCGTTATCACATGCGTTAAGCCCTGTTTTACTCTGGAATCCAGTGAATATTTTCATGTTTCAGTGAATATTTTCTTGTTTCTTCACTATCAGCAAATGCATGATATTTTAAATATTGAAGACTGTCGTAAAGGATCATTACTTTACGGTTCAATATATGAAATATCGCACAAGTTCCAACTAACTTAAGTCCTTCATTCAGCAGTGCATCTGTAAGACTTAGTTGCATATTGCTTGCATATAAATGCGAGTACTGTGCATACGACACTCCGCAATCGCAATATATCTATCCTGAAGCCGCGCTGACGATTTCATATACGCGTCCATTGGCACAGCTGTGCATATTGGCACAGCTCTAATTATAAGCATGGAAATGTTATAATTGCGTTGCATTATGTAAAAAACTCTCTTCGTGTCCCCCATAGCAAAACCAGATCATACGTAGGAATGAAAATATATTTGTGAATGCCAACGTTGCTGCCGTAGACGCAGAATTATTTCGATCCACCCGTTTTACTTTGAACAAATTACCTATACCCCAAATCACAAAGCTCGGATTTCATTGCCAGTGTGCAGCAAAAAGTATTATGTATATACCGAGCCTTTTTTTCTCTTCATAGTAAGTAGTGGGTGGCTGAGCATCATCGACATAATACTTTACAGGGAGTGTTCATGATAGGGGCTACCCAGGACCCTACGCACGTCCGAACTTTAAATTAAGGCCTTATTTCCTCTCGTTTAGTGCTCACGTAACATTCCTTGAGGACATTGACCACACTGCAGGCAACGGCCCTGATTTGGCGCACGTACCAGCGTTTTCTCACCAACTGCCACGTACTGGGCTCGAACCAACCAACCGAAAAAAGTATTCCTAGATATGTATTGTGATGGAAATCGTGTTTTCTTTTTAAGCTGTACAAGAGATACATTGTCCTCCATCATGTTTTTCGACTAGCCACATGGGTATTTCAATACTCATGTGCGTGCATCACACATGAGTGTATTTCCAAACTTAAGATTATTTTAAGAACAATAATGTTGTGTACCATCTCTGTTGTAAATAAACTGTTCTTATTTTTTTGCAGTTGCACTACAGAACTACTTATTTAGTGAGCTTCCCCAATTTTTGCTATTTTTTCTACTTTGTACGTTTCGTTTTCTTCGAAATCAAGCAAAAACTGTTCTAAATCTAAAGTAAAGTTAAATCTCTACCAATGACTGTCTTCCAATCAAAGATTCCTAATCCTCGTTTCTGCCTTTCCTTTTGCTTTCTCTACTTTTCTGGGTTGAATGAGAGCGCTACTTTATTATGCCTATCACGAGCTCATTTTCCCAATTCTCGTACAATGTTCTTGTTACAGTCATCATGCCCCGACAGTAAATTCTTTTGTGCCAGTATTACCAGCGTAGGTAGGAAATATTCTAAATTTGTTTTGTGATAAAAATTTTTATTCCCTTCGAGCTCATTGTTAATTTGGCGAACTATTCAATACGTTATAACGAAAAGAAAAATTTCCTTAATGTCAACCTCATAATCTTTGACGCAAAATGATGTATATTTGCCCAATTTACTCTCAACATTTATCCCTGCAATCACGGGCTCCTGTGTTCGTTTGCTTATATTCCAATACAAGTGCGCCCCAACGAGAGTGTTGTACAACTATGCGTTAGGAAGATTATGTTTTATTAGTTACTAATATTTCAATGCACTGTCAAAATCACATTACGCAACGAAAGGAATTGATTTTTCTTGTGCGTGTTTGTTTCGACATTTAACATGGGTATTACGATACCGATGTCTAATTATCAACCAAAAATGTTAATATGCAGATATTTTGAAAACCAACGTTAAACATTTCATCTTTTAACTCTATTGTCAATTAACTGGTTTTCTTTTCCATTTTCACTGGGGTAGCAATTGCACAGTAAATTTACAGGAGTTCCTGTATTAGTTTTCACGTTCATTAACTTTAAGCCTTTCTTGTTCATGAACTTAATTTTAAGACTATAAGTAATTAATAATAAACCATTAATAGCCCTTCAAACCTTTAAATGTAATTTTGTCCCAGATAATTTAGCAAATTTAATAACTTCAATACGTAAAAATTTTCTATAACCCAGCTCTAGGCTTGTCTTTGGTTCTTGAACTTTGATTTACTGTCCTGAATACAACCTAATGAATACACTTTTTGAGCCAAGCCGCACTTACCTCGTATATTTTCTGGATGCAGATTCAGATCGCCTCCAACCTCCACTAAGCAAACATCTTCCATCAACTTTATTACTTATACAACCTTGAGCCTACTCAGCCTTCGTCTCGAACACCGTGCGGAACCTGCCTGCAACCAGCCCAGGGACGCCGGTGGGTTAACGTCAGCTTCTTCCGAGGACCGAGGACCGAGCATCGGTCCCTTCTTCCGAGGACCGAGCGGACAGAAGATGAGAGGCTGAGGCGCCTTCCTTGCTGCTGACCTGCACCACTCACCGTCCACTCGCCTGACTGCGCTTCCTGGCCTCCTGAAGCTCACGAGTACTTGTGGAGGTTCGTAAACTGTAAGTTTAGGACCAAATACTTGCCATGCCGTGAGCTTGGTACTTAGGACTACGTTTCCCCATGTATTCCTAATAACTATAACTTATAACAAGGAACTAGAAACTTAAAAACTATAACTTACCTTATAACTTAAAACTATAACGAGAACTGTATTAAACCTAATATTTACTCTGTATCATAACCAACCGCAACTAACTCCACAGAGCACGGCTTGCTTCCTATGACGGCACAGGCGCAGACCGCAAGTCCAACGCCCGCCTGCCTACCTGAAGTCCGGCTCTGAGAAGTTCTTAATCTGTTGCCCTGAGTTTTAGTGGTTTAATCTTCTCATTCAAATATCGTTAGGAAATTCATCTTAATAAATTGAAGCAATTTTTCCCGTTACGGAAGTCAGACTATTAACTTTCCAATACTTGATATTAATAAATTTTTTTTTTCTTTAGCAATAATTCTCGTTTGAAGCAACAAGCTAATGTAATCTGCCTAATGTGATATATAGTTCGTCCTTATTAAAGGTTCAGTGCTAAATATTATCAGAGCATTAATCTTCATGACTCTAGGATTTAGTTTCCTTGACCCAAAAATCATATATGAAAACACAAGTAAAGAAAATAGGCTAAAAATCGCAATAACGCAAATGACCGTCGCCCTGCTATATCGAACTGACGGTTATGTTGCTCACAATGTTCGACAAGAATATTTTTGTTTTCAATTTTAATGACTTATGAAACGTAAAAATTAGTTCATTTCCAATCTTCTAACAGAATTTATATGGAAATCAATTCACAGTATAAGAGCAACCACTTTTTCATCCTGTCAGTATTCTCATTAACAAGCAAGAAACAGATATGGGTAGGTAGGGTAAAATAGAGGTACCGTAATCAATTGATATTTCACTAATAGAACATTGCGACTCTACCTAGGATTCACCTCATGATAATGAACCAGATCGCCTCCTCCGACTCCACCACACTCGAAAAAGCGACCCTGACTCCATCTCCACTGTATAACATGTGACTCCAACTCCATGACTCCAACTTGGCTACACTGCCTTCATCTCATGGCAGGGCAGTGTTTACGATCGTTATGGTTTGTTGTGATCATGACATTAGAATAGCTGTGCTTACGTCGCACTCACACACACACACTGTTTAGGTCTCGTGAAAGCGGTCGGTGACATCTTTGAGAGAGCATTTAATGTCTAGTATAGTTAAAGCTGCCTTCGTGTCAGGTTCAAGTTCTATTAGCTACTGTAATTTTTCATACTAAAACAGTGCCGCACAATGTTCAAAGGGAAAAAGACAATCTGAAAAGTGACAAATGAACAATAAAAATGGAGAATGAAATTAACTATCTGAAAACGCTTGAAGGCAATAGTGTCGATTTCAAAGCAGAAATTTACAGGAAACTCATTGAGAAATTCTGTTATAGAAGATCTACTAAAGAAATAACTAGATTCAAGAGGTTAGAAAAATCCAGCGCAGAATTCAACTTCCAGATTCAGAGAATTTTACGCGTGAGTATTACCATTGATAGCTTATAATTCAATTTTGAACATAATAATTCAATAAATAATTCAATAATTCAATAATAATAAATAATTCAATTTTAACAATATAAATATACTGATTTCATTAAAAATATTTTCGTTTTAGACGTGTGAGCAACGCTGTGTTTTTGGCCGACCCCTCTGCACTTCATAAATCATTTTTTTATGACTTGCATTCTCTCACATTTTTAAGTTTTAATTCGGGCTGATGTCGCTCTCTTCATCCTAAACGTGCGTATTGAGCACTTGAATGTTGTAAGTTACATCGGTGAACCCAGTAGCAAGTCTATATGAATGACACACGCTAGCACGACTGACGAATTTATAGACCCCGGCCAGCCCCGATAATTTTTGCAGACCCCAGCCCCGGCCGGCCCCGGCAAAATAGTGCCCTAAACCGGGGTTTTGGCCGGGGTTTTTAGTTTTTTACTCCACCTTTTTCACTTCAAATTAATCCGAGTCAAGGTCAATTTAATCCAAGATAAGTTCAATTTAATCCAAGTCAGATTAAAATTAATCCGAGTCAGATTCAAATTAATCCGTCAAGTTCAAATTAATGCAAGTCAAATTCAAATTAAACGTGCTAAGTATCCAGCATCAGGAGGCAGAATGTGATGCAGATCTTTGAGGGGAGTAACATATAGAAATCAATTACAAAGACTTCGTATTAACTATTCATAAATTTTTTTTCAATTCTACATTAATGGCAGTGTGCATCCACTCAAATATTTATGTTCAAAGACAATTTTATGTTACACATGCACATACGCATAGTAGTATCGAGGATTTAATTACTCATATAGAGATTTATATGCGTGAAATTTCGTTCGTCTGCATGCAACTACGAAAGATTACCATTTGATGATCTGTAGATTTTACCTTTAAAAGAAATTTAGCAACGAAGTCTGCTTTTGCTTGTTCAAACGATTTTTGTAAAAACAGGTTTCAACTTTTTTCACCGGTCGAGATGATATATTTGCCTAGGCCTATTCATTTGAAGGGATGGCCCAATTTTTATTGCTATTAGAGAATTGTATCTTTGTAGTAATGTACTCATATAAATTGTAATCAAATGGTATCGTACATAAGTACTCAGGGAATCTCATTTGCTCATTTCTTTTAAAGGGTAAATCTACACATCGTCCAGTGGCAATCATTTGTAATTGCATGCACATTTGATTTCCAAAATGTGAAGAAGTGGAATTTCAGGCATGTAAATCTTTATATGAGTGTAAATAAATCCTCGATACTATGTGTATCTGTAACATAAAAGTAGCTATGAACATAATTATTTGAATGGATGCATACTACCATCAATTTAGAATTATAAAACAACTTTAATGTGTAGTATAATAGGAAGTTTTTATAATTGTCTTCTAACTGTTACTCCGCCCAAAGATCTGAATCACACTCTGCCTCCTGATGCTGGATACTTTGTACATTTTCTGACTGCTTGTTTTAACACTGCAGAAATTTTATGTATTCCTTGCTTGAAAGGAAAAACGTTTTTCTTGCTCATCACATCCAACAGATACATTTTTACTCCAAAAAAACGCTCAAATTAACGAGGGATTTATGTAAATTCTAAATTCAACTTGGAGCTTGATTAATTTGAACTTGATTTGAATTAATTTAAACTTGACTTGGATTAATTTTAACTTGACTTGGTCTAATTTGAACTTTCCTTGGATTGATATGAACTTGATTTGGATTCATATGAACTTGACGTGGATTCAATTTAGTTTGAACTTGACTTGGATTAATTTTAACTTGACTTGGATTGATATGAATTTGATTTGGATTAATTTGAACTTGACTTGGATTAAATGGAAGTTGATTTAGATTAATTTGAACTTGACTTGGATTAATTTGAACTTGACTTGGACTAATAGTTTGAAGTGAATAAAGCGTAGTGTGCCCGGCTACCCGCACGTGAAAAATTCATCATTCTCGAGACTGGAAATCATCATCAGCAAAAAAACAAATTTAAGTGAAAAGACATGAAATGAATTACATTGATGATAAATTGAAAAAATAACCCTAAAAACTACCGCTTAACGCTTGATAACGGAAAAGAACTAAAGTGGTTGTTTAGAATTGGAATAATTTTTAGAATGAATTAAGACTCTAAAATTCTGAAATCGGTGGCAAATTAAGATCTGGTGAGGATTTTAAAATCTAGTCTTCGTACTCAGCTGCTAAGCGGCCCATACACGATCAATTATACTGCGCAACATCATTGTCAATACCCTCAATTGTCAATTAAATTGACCGTGTATGGGCGATATTGAGGACTTGCGCGACTGTATTGAGTAAATCAAGTTCCGCTTGATATCTTTTGCGCAAGTCTCTAGCATTGCGCAATTATTTGACTGTGTATGCTGCCCTTCAATGGTATTGTGCAAGCTAAAATATTTTCTGTTTCACATTGAGTAAGTAGCCTACAATTAAAATGTATGGAATAGAAGACAGGCAATTCGTATTTGAAGGTTTACAAGTTCATAAAACTTTACCACTTTTATCGAAAGTAAAATGTGATAGTTACACAAACAGGCCGAAGAAAGATGCAGTTTATGCTGTCTTTGTTGAAAACTTCCAGGAAAAATACTCAAATTCCATGAGAGGAGATGTAAAAAAAGATAATAGCATATAGGACCAACTAGCGCAAAGAACTCAGAACAGTTTTGGATTCAGAAATATCTGGCGCTGGAGCGGACCAGGTATATCAGCCAACTTTGTAGCAGAACAAACTGCCTTTTTTACGCATGTATATTGATCGTGTGCGGCTAACTGAAAGTTGTCAATTACGTTGTCCAAGCCAGACTTGCACAATACAATTGATCGTGTATGTGCCGCTTTAGGGATCATTGAGAGCATTGTAATAGCCCGTTTGACATCAGTGATTTTAAAATTCTTACCAGATTTGAATTTGTCACCGATTCGATAATTTTGGAGTCTTTACTATTTATTCATTTTCAAATATAAACCGATTTCAGATAACCAGCTTAGTTGTTTTCCGTTACCAATAGTTAACTAGGAGTTTTTAAGTTTTTTTCACTTTATCATCAATCTAAATCATTGCATGTCTTTTAAGGTGAATTTGTTTTTTGCTGAAGATGAACGAATGGTCTAAACGTTATATTTTATGTTTACTTGCAATTTTTACTTAGAGTAAGTTTTTTATATGGTATTTCTATTTATCTCCTTTTTACTTAAGATTAGGAAGCCTCCCGATAACTTTTTAACAATTTTGAGTATGTAAGTGACATGAATCAGCTCTGTTAGGCCGTTGACGCAGTTGGCGTTTTGTTTTTGATTGGATTTTTCACCGTTGCGGCCGTACCAGAAGCAGCGCGTAGGATTTGATTGTTTCGGACACATTGAGCTGAAAAATTAACATTGCTAACATTACAGTACTGCCATCGGCTTGTTTGTGGAGTGTGTTTGCGCGCGTCTGTTTGTTAGGTTTCCCATGTGTAAATGTATGGATGTATGTACTGGTATAATGGTGGGTGAATGAGCCGATGAGAATGATCGTTTTTGCTGTATTTGAATCATCAGTAGGATTAAAGTTTTATAGATGTTTGTATGCTATAAATTGATTTCTTATATAGTTTTTTTAAAATGTATGAACTTTATGTCTTTTGAGTTTTTTCATCTTTTTGACCTTTTTGTATGTTTTTCTGCACTGAAGATGGAACTAAAATATTTCGAAACGTTAGCCATTAAAATAAATAAATTGATATGTATATTTGTACGTTGGTTCTCCTTTTTATCTTACGCGTGAGATTCCCTAAGAATCGACCTATTGGAAATATATCATGATTTTTTGCTGTATCGCAGAAACAATCACTTAACAACTTTTACGAGCGTGAAAGGGAGAAACACCAAGCAAGACGGACAAACCAATGTCATTTATTCAATGAAATTTCCATTGTAATAAGATAGGAGAAATTATGAACAGTAAAACCCTAAATCTATTTATGAAATTATTTGTTTAAGGAGACACTTTGTATTTTATTGTATAAGACTTTTCGACGGGTCCTATGCACTCGTAATATTACAACTTCATTTTTGAACTTCTGTTGCCTATTTAAAATTAGTTAAAAAAAAATTGGGGTAAACATATGTACACATTGCAACACATACAAACATTGAGAAATAAAATAGTCATACTATAGATTGTGAATAGGTAGAGTTTAAGTCGCAAAATTATGAAGATGTGCAGTCGCAGTTAGAGCCGGAATCGTTCGTGTAGACAAATCAGATCGGAAACGAAACTCCGAGTGTGTCACCGGCATGAGGAATACCATGCATTTATTTTGTCGTGAGCATTTTTCACTTCATCGTACGACTTCCACAATTTCGCTCTCTCGCTCTATCTCTCCCCTCCCTCACTCCCTCCTACTGTCTCTTCGTTTCCCTCCCTCTCGCTTTCTCTTTACGCTTGATAGACCGAAGAGTCACAAATGAAGACCGTTCTTAAAGCTGTACGTTGCTAGTGTTCTGTCCTTTTCCTCTTCAGCGCCAATGCAAGACTCTCCCAGACCCCCCTGCAGGGGCGGTCCCTCTGAATGAATTCTTCCACGCCGAATTTGCAGCAGCAGCAGCAGTAGCTACGAAGAAATCATCATATGTGAGTTCCTATAATCTATAGAGCTTGGAGAATTGTTTACTTATATATGTAAATAAGTTTTAACAATTGTACCAATGATGGACTCCAAAATGAGCAATACAAATGTTTCTTTGATTACAATCCCACTTTTGTACATCCATTGCAGATAGCTGAAAATGAGTACGAGAGTAACGACGGCGAGGAAAGTGAAGAGCACTCCTACCGCTCAAAAAATTCCGACGACGACTTCCAGAATAGAATCTCGGAGAATGAGTACGAGAGTAACGACGGCGAGGAAAGTGAAGAGCACTCCTACCGCTCAAAAAATTCCGACGACGACTTCCAGAATAGAATCTCGGAGAATGAGTACGAGAGTAACGACGGCGAGGAAAGTGAAGAGCACTCCTACCGCTCAAAAAATTCCGACGACGACTTCCAGAATAGAATCTCGGAGAATGAGTACGAGAGTAACGACGGCGAGGAAAGTGAAGAGCACTCCTACCGCTCAAAAAATTCCGACGACGACTTCCAGAATAGAATCTCGGAGAATGAGTACGAGAGTAACGACGGCGAGGAAAGTGAAGAGCACTCCTACCGCTCAAAAAATTCCGACGACGACTTCCAGAATAGAATCTCGGAGAATGAGTACGAGAGTAACGACGGCGAGGAAAGTGAAGAGCACTCCTACCGCTCAAAAAATTCCGACGACGACTTCCAGAATAGAATCTCGGAGAATGAGTACGAGAGTAACGACGGCGAGGAAAGTGAAGAGCACTCCTACCGCTCAAAAAATTCCGACGACGACTTCCAGTATGAAATGTCCTCCGGAAAATGCGAACGAAAGTACGAAAGTACGACAGATAACGTTTTTATGGAATGGCAACTAGCAGCGCAAAGAAGAACCGTCGAAGAAAATTTCGAAAGCTTCATGACAGCAAAGAAAAATAAGATTTATCGTTTGAAAGAACGGTTTACTGTAACGCTGAACGGTTGCAATAATACAGATATTTATGAACGAGGACATGAAAGGCACATTGCTCTGTTGAAAGGCATAGCAAATCTCAACCAAGAGTGTGATTGCACATTTTATAAGAGAAAATTATATCCGAGCTCCCTTCTTGCAGGACGACCCTTGTTCAGTTTCCTAGTTCGCTGCCAAGACCCGCTCTGCGGCCTCAAGCAAAAAATTGTCTGTTTCAACGGGCAGGAAGAAATAGCGGGAAGATGTACAGTGTTCTTGTTAGAAGCAAAGGAAGCGAATATTAATCATAAAATGAGTAAGAGACAGGCAAAAGTAGAGGAAAAACAACGCATTGGACAGGCTGTCTTACTGGAAGGCGCGGCGAGTGTTTACTATAAACAATTTGCCAATACGGGAAATGGTACGGATACCACGAAAATTTCGTCCCTCGATCGTGTCAGGAAACTTGGACAGATGGAGAAGAACCGCAATAAACTTGCTAAGGATGACAAGTCGGACTTAGAGTTAACCATCCAAGGCTTGAAAGCCTCTGACAAGGCCAACAAAAAAATTATCCCCACTTTTGTGCAAGAATACGATACGATCAACTCGAAAATAATACTTCAGACCGAAGAAGAGCTGCGCGAGCTTGCCAGAACCCCGGATGCCACTCTCCATTTGGATTCCACTGGAGGAATCGTACAAGGTGACGAATCGAACAAATACCTCTATCATGCAGCAGTTTTTCAAAGAAAAAAAGGTGATTCGCCATTATCAGCCATCTCTATGGTATGTCAAAAAAGTTCTACAAGCTACATCGAAGGTATGCTCGCAATCCTCGTACAGAACTATAGAGAAGTCAACGGCAAAGACTTCAAACCGAAGTGCATAGTAGTCGACCACAGTTTCGCATACTTACATGCGATCACTGCTGCCCTGAAATTGGGCGAACTACCATCTTATCTTGACCGCCTGTGGATGACTCCCGATCAGGCGGAGCTCAATTATACACAGGTGAAGCTTTGCCACGCGCATTTTATGAAGACAATTGCTGGCAAATCTAAGAAGTTCTTCCCAAAACTGAAGCCTCAGAAACGCAGTATAATAAACCAGTATTTTGCCGATATGGCGCAAGCTCCTTCAAAACAGCATATCTACGCAATCTTTAGGAACCTTTGCCAACTTATGCTCACTCCTTTCCTTGGAGAGGGAATTGAACATCTCATGAGTAGGGATGTTTCCATCGACGTTGACCCTGACGATGTCGAGCCTACTAACGCAATGATAGTAGAAGACACCGGGAGATACCGCGATAAGTGTGCCGTGGGTAAGAAATTCGTGGCTATCGCGGCAGACGTTCAAAAAAACATGACTATTGAAGGAAAAATCCCTAATCCTTTTTATTCCCCTGAGATGCTGGAGGACGTATTGACGTTTTCCATGCCATTCACTCCACTCTGGTGTGGAGTGCATGGTGGAACTAAGACAAATGGATTAGTAGAAGGGTGGCATAAAATTGTGAAGCATGATATACTTCAAGGAGATCGAAAAACACTAGCAGAGTTCATTCGTACTATGAAGACACAAGCGGAGGGTAGAGCGAAAGAAGCATCGCTCGATTACAAGGAACGCAATAAGAAGGCCGTGAAAGAAGTGAAAGAAGGCGAAAACGAGTATGAAGAGCGCTGGGGGGGAAAGCGATCTCGGGCACAATCTGTAACTGAGAAAGCTCGAGAGAAATTCAATAAAATTCTGCAGGGTCGACCCCAAGAGGGTACTAAGACGATCAAAACGAAATTGAAAAGTGTCCATTCAATTTTGAAACTTCAAACAATCCGTGTTAGTAGAGCGCTTTCGATTTCTCCCCAAAAAAAGACTGCACAAAAAAAAGTGAAATTCACCAATGACACGCAACACGAAAGCATTGTACAAAACCTGGCCCCTGTATTCTCTCTTGATAATGGAAGTAAATGCATTACAGGAAAACAAGGTTCTGATACATGTCTTAGCACTCAGCAGGGAATAATAACAGTTGATCTCATCTCCGAGCTTCCTAATGCGAAACAAAATGAAGGAAAAATATCTAGCATTAAGTGTGAATCCTATACGGATCATGAGCAAAACACTAATACAAAAGACCTCCTATGTGTCGGGACTTGTGAATCGGAAGACAGAAGTACATTAAGCAAGATTTGGTGGCTCAAAGATTTGAACCTGGAAACTAAACACAAACAAAATATCATGAAACGAACCAGTTGGCTTTCGAGTGACGAGATTGAACCCTTTTGTATTCTTATTCGCAGGGAGAACCAACAATACAGAGTTCACTCCCCCCTCACGGTTTTCCAACCGAACCCGCTGAGTTGTGACGCAGAGCTGTTTGTGCAAATATTAAATACCTCGTATTTGCAATGTGCGGTAAAGGTCCGTGAAGAAGGTTACAAAAAAGCTAGCGA
This sequence comes from Morinoia aosen, assembly GCA_030386875.1. NCBI lineage: Eukaryota > Metazoa > Arthropoda > Malacostraca > Amphipoda > Talitridae > Morinoia > Morinoia aosen. The sequence goes on along the minus strand of CM059559.1, from coordinate 37,749,600 downwards.
CACCGGAAGTCATTGGATCGTCGTGACTAACGCACTGTGTCGCGACCGCCGAGCTGAAGAAGGCGTAGCGCGCGTCCAGTACCTGTGCTCTTTGAATGGTAATCCCAGTTATGATGTGATAAAGTACTTGAGAAATTTATACGCGAACGTGAAGAACATAAGACACATTCTGATAGAGTGTCTAGGAGTACAACACCAAGAGGATGGAGCGAGTTGCGGTCCATTCTCACTGGCATTTATGACGTCCGTGGTAAATGGAGAAAACCCGTGCCTCGTCACATATGTGAAGGAGGAAATGCGTTCCCATATCATAGAGTGCCTTCAAGGCCGCTCTATAACACCCTTCCCTTCGTTGATAAAAGGCAAAAATTTCACGATGAAAGGGGGGGAACCAACTGGACTGCACGGACCCGAAGTTATTACCCGTCAAACAATTAGCCTAGAATAATAACTTGGATGTCTCCAAAAGCGTAGCTTATTTCGTGCGGCTATTACAACTATCTTATGAGATTCCTTCAAATGAGAGAGATTAGTAAAATTATGAATCTTAATTTTTATTTATTGTATAGTCACATCAAATGTCCTAAGTTGCAAGTTCATCCATCAGTGTCTCGTGAATACAAGCCGCTTCCCGAGCATATAAAAACCAAAAGAGCTAGAGAATGTAATGGGAAGGAAATATTTCACTTCACATCGCATATCTTTGTTCATTTGCCTGCAAAGTGCAGTTCATTTAGAAACCATAATTAGGTTCATAAATCACCCATGCGTATAATCTTTTTACCTATTTCTTGTTGTGGACCAGCACGGACCAGCACTAAACTTTAAAATCGAAAAAAACTGTTAATTTGTGTTATCAAAATTATCACTTTGGACCATAGCTTAATCTACCTATATGTGCCAAATTTTGTAAATATTCTCCACTCAAATGTGATATCCGGCCACAAAGTTACTCCATTTTATCCCATGTACACATGTCTGTATAATGCTGAAGAGTTGTGTTGTTTCTTGACTGTAACCTGAGTTTTCTTAAAAATTTCTATGAAGAAACTAAAAACCAGTTCATTTTCCGTTTTCCGAAGTCATCTTTTCCTTTTAGTTATTTTTTTTTCGAATAATTTCTTAGGATTACAATAAGCTCAACTGTCATTATCGGTGTAATAGATGGTAGGTTGTTTCTATCCTCTTATTTTATATTTGTATTTTTTTCTAATATTTCATTCTCAATAAGTACATATATTAATATGTGTGTGTACGTATATAGGTATATATATATCTACATAAATAAATATACACGTTTCTATTTCATTTCTTTACACAAAAACCATCCGGTTAATAAATTTTATTGCACTAGCGAAATGATTCAAAAATAGATCTCCCACTTACTCCAGAGGACGTCTCTGTGAATCGGATTAATGACAAATACAATTAATGAAATTAATCGTAATTTGAGCGTATGAATCGTGGTAAAATTATCTTTCTGTCCGTATGTTGTACAAGCAAATTTTGATGTTGAGTATATGTTTGTTTGCGCATTTCTGCCAAAATTTTGTAGATATTTGTCAATCATGAGTGGTAACTGGCCTACACTGTATCTCCATTTTATCCCATGTACCCATGTCCGCATGATGTTGCAGAGAATATCGAGAAGATATGATATATGATATGATATATTGAAGATGTATGTTTTTTTTTTTTTTTCTTCTTTTTCCACAGCGGTAACTTGAGTTTTCTTAAAATTTCCTTTAGGAAATTAAAAAACCATTCCATTTATACGTTTTTCGAAGTCCTTTTCTATTCCTTATCTTTCCTCAGGTTATTTCTTACGATTCATCAGAGCTTGGGCTGTCATTTTAAATATTGAAAGAGTAAGATTATTTTTCATGTCTATTAGCATTTTTCTTATATTCGTTTTCAATACGTATATATATGAATATGTGTGTTGGTGTGTGCGTGAGTATGTACGTGTGCGCACGCAAACATAAATGTTTATGTATCAGTGTAAACATGCACACGTCGCACACATATATGCGCACATGTACATATATCGGTTTCTATTTCTACTTTTTGCATAAAAAAGCAAAACCTCAAGACACATTACATTTTACCTAAAGCTCTGCGATCAGTTAACACTGCACCAAATTTCAGAAATAAACAAATTGATTGCGCTTGCTTTATGATTTATAAATCAATCTATCACGACCCCGAAGGGCATTTCTGTGAACAGAAGAAATTAAAAAGTATAAACAGACAAAGGAAATAAAGCACTCGTGCAAAAATTATCTCTATATTTGTATGCCGAACAAGCCATGCATTTCAATTTTGAGTGTAAGTTTGTTTACGCATTCCTAGATGTGCGTGCTGTGTTGCGCGATGTTCTTTACAAATTATTTCGAGACTATCTTTTCTCAATACTTGATTGTCATTTACGGTGTTGTTTCAATCTAGTACGGTGTAGCGTTTTTTTTTGTATTTTTCCTACTTCGATGATCTTATAAATAATTCGAAAAATACTAAAGAATTCTTCGAAACTGCCAAGTTCTTAGTTGAAATTATCGAAGTGGGAAAAAGGCCAGAAGCGCTGTACCGGAATCTCTTGGAATATAAAATATCCAAGAGATAATATTTCTCATTTCTCATTCAACTACCCTTGATAGAGTTAAACTATTAGCACGACCCGTATGGTTTGTCTATTAGTACGCCTCGTATATTTTTTCTATTAATATGCCTCGTATGGTCTATCTATCTGTACACCTATGATAGTATTGTCTAATATTACATCTCGTATAGTATGTCTATTATTATGCCTCGAACGGCTTATCTATTTGTACACCTCGTATGGTTTGTCAATTAGTATTCCTCGTATGGAACTTTGTTAGACTATTAGCACACCACGTGTGGTTTGTCTATTATAGTACGCCTCGTATATTATGTCTATTAATATGCCTCGTATGGTCTATCTATTTATACACCTCTGATAGTTTATCTATTAGCACACCTCATATAGTTTGTCGATTATTATGCCTCGTATGGCTTATCTATTTTTACACCTCGGATGGTTTGTCAATTAATACTCCTCGTATGGATCTTTTGTTTTAGGACGTCTTATATTAAGGAACTTTTAAAAGCCAATATGTTGGCATATGTATCTCATGTGACAACTTGGAAATAAACGGTTTTGTTTGTTTTTTGTTTTTTGTTTTGTGATATAAATTTATTACGGTGCCTGTATTTGCTCCCACGTACCCATGTCTGTCTGTTCTTTGTTAATGCGAATCCTGCGAGGATGAAGTTGTTGTTCTGAAACTGTAGCTTGATTTCCATGAAAATCCTGTTCGAAGATTAGCAATGAACTCATTTTCACGTTCACTAAGTCATTAAAATTTATAACAAAATTATTTCTGTCGACTATATGAGGAAGAAAACCGTCACTTCGATATAGCAGGACGGGCGACTGCGAGTTTTATCAAAGTTTCTTGGCTTGTGTTTTTCTATATGATTTTTGGTCATTTTTGTGTTTGACATGACTGCAAAGAAAAGAATGATACGTATGCAATGTCAGCATACGTTTCTGGAAACAAATTTTAATGCCATCTATAAGATGAGCAAGCTATGAAATTCATTGTGCAGGCTTTTAAGTGTGTGCTTGTTTCTTGATGTGCGACGTTTAGTATAGCTCATTTTTGGCTAACCTTGTTTCTAAGTATTGTAGTAGCGTTTTGTGAAATAATTGTTTTAGAAAGATTGTATGATTTCATAAAATACTGGCACCTAATAAATGAGGCGTAATTCGTATACAAACATGTTTACGTAGCAGGATCTGAGGAACCGTAGACAACTGCAACTTTCCATTTTTAAGCATGGAATGAATCTACTTTTTTTTTTTTAATAAAGGCTGAGAGCGGCCCAAATTTTAGCCTCACTATTACGGCCAGCTGATTTCTGCTAGCTTGCCTATATAGTGGGGTTAGAAATAAAGCCTACTCACAACACGAGAAGAAAACTGGATTTTAAACATTTACAACGACGAGCTTCGGAAAACGAGCGGCAGATATGAAAACGGACACGCGATCAACTCGTCTCGGATGTTGAAGGAAGGAAGAAATTTTAATTTCGTCGTCAATGACCAGTGCTATTTGAAGTTCGAAGGTGCGATAGTTTAGAAATTCGACTCAGCGGAAAATGAAACTTATTGGGCCGACTTCCGTGCCTACGTGCTGTACTCTCATTTATATGCAAGCAATCTGCGACTCCTGAATGAAGGACTTCAGTTAGTTGGAACTTGTGCGATATTTCAAATATTGAACCGTAAAGTAGTGATTCTCTAGGATAGTCTTCAATATTTAAAATATCATGCATTTGCTGATAATGAAGAAACAAGAAAATATTCACTGAAACATCAAAATATTAGAAACATGAAAATATTCACTGGATTCCAAAGTAAAACGTATGTGATAACGATGGATAGTCATGCAAAAAGTCATGCGCAGCGATGGGATTTGAACCCGTGACACCTTGACTTGACGTAAGGGAACTTGGTCATGCGAGCACCGAAAGTTGGTTTGGTAAGTTCTTTCTCATTTTTTAATGAACAGGCAGAGCACAACAGAGGTATTTATATACAAAGTTCACAGTTGTATTTTCACTTGAACACTTTTGTAAGTATAGGTAGGCCTATGTGTAGAAGAGAACAAGAAAACTATCACTAGATGTACAAAACTATCAAGCTATAAAATTCTTTCAGTTCGAAAACCTTTATTGTATTTTATTGATGAACCATATTCAACAACTGAAGAACAGGTCAAGAAGGTAACCTGGGGATCAGGTATTGACGACAGTGCACCGGGTGTAACGTGTGATGTTGCTTGCAACTGAGTATGTATGCGAGAGGTCCCATAATTGTACAAACTTTCTGGATTAATGAACAAATTTGCAGTGTTCCCTTAAAAACAGGACAATCAAATTGCACCACTCGTCTTACAGGATATATTCAATGATATTGTGCATATGCATAAAGCACTTTGCATATTACACCTGTTATAGTGTATATGCGTAATCGCATATGTGATTTTGCATATGCACAAGATAATTTCTTGCATTGCATAAAACATTCTGCATATCTCTTTGAGTGCATATATGCAAGTTATGCAATTGCACAGCTCTACTTATAATATTGCCTCACAAAAGTCTACATGAGTAAGAAAAACATGAAAATGATCATTCTCAACTGAGAAAAAAATATGTCACCTCCGGGATTCGAAGAGGCACGATGTTGGTTGAGTGTGCCTAGAAAGACAAGGCTATGGACAAGAATTCAAACAGCACTTCATAACTTAGGTGAGCGCGCCCTTCGGCAGGGCGGATTACGAGGCAAATAGAAGCTGGAGAAACCTTGGTCTCTGTCATCCCCCAAGGGGCGTATGAGATTTTTATTATACACTCACATTTGGAGAATGAATTGACGCTTAAAATGAACCGACTTTTAAATTTTTAGGTGCAATAGTTTAGAAATTATGAGTGGTCCAAAATGAGCCTTTTGAGAAATCGGTCGACCATTCAGAGGCTAGGAGAAACTTGCTCTTCATCTTCCTCCAGGGAGCGTATGACAGTTTTATTATACACTCACATTTGGAGAATAAATCGATCTTAATAATGAGACTACTTTCAAATTGTTAGGTGCAATATTAACAGCAACTATGAGGAGTCCAAAATGAGGCTTATAGAGAAAATCGGCCGACGATTGACGGGCCACGAGAGGCCTTCTTCCTGCCCCCCACAGGGGCGTAAAAAATTTTTGAATTACACAAATAAATTGTACTCGTCACGCCCATTAATTTGGTACTAATTTCAAGATTGTACGTCTTATAGTTTAGAAATTACCCTTTTCGTTAGGGTAACTCGGTAAGGATCTAAGATGGGTTCTATGAAATGGCGCGCCGGTTCGTTCGAACCAGATCATAGAGCAAATTTTTAGGGTAAATTTGCTTACAGACAGTAACGTTTGAATGTTCGAAACAAATTTTTGGAAGAGTTCTTTATACTAGACTAAATAATACTGTATATATATCACTTGTTCTTGGAAGGCAGTATGAGTGTAATACATCATACTTTTTGTTACTCCATTTTAATTCAAACTGGCATGGATAGGGTAATTTGTAGATTGGTCTTCGACTGGTCTTCGACTGGTAGACGATTCATCGATCTCGTACTTACCGAACTCATGACAAACCATTTGCCAACTTCTTTCCCAGACATGTTTTTTTTATTATATTCCTTCTCAGTGTATTTCGTAGATGATCGAGTCTTTGTTTTAAACTGAGTAAAAATAATAACCGATCTTTAGCCTACGTTTAAGTGCTGTGGTATGCGACGTTTGCTTAAAACGCATGTACGAGTATACTATTTACAAGGCAAGAGTAATATAGTGTCTAATTTTCTCACTTCCTCTCTCTCTCTTCCTAACGAAGATTAATTTGTGCGATGTCATAAGAACGTAATTAGTGTTACATCATTGTTTTATGTATAATTTTCATGATGCAAACACTCGTATATCTTGAGAGCAGACTTCAGCTACGCACGACTGCCTAGGGAATAAAAAAATCCAACAGAAATTAAAAAACAATGTTACTTGAATCGCGAACAATGGAAAGTTTGACTTGTATCCTTTACCTATACAAACTAGAATTAATTTGATTACTTGTTAGAATATAAGATTCCCTTATTACCATTAGTTATTCTTTCCAACGTAATTAGCCAAATTTTAACGACATGATGCGATATTTCGTTTCCATTAAATTTCATTACCAGCTACAGTTGGTAACGTCAGGAAAGTTAATATTAGAAACTGTCATAATAAAATACTTTTTCGCTTGACACTGTTTGAAATCTGTGTTTTTTTTTAAATAATCAGCATTGTCAACAACATGATATTTTCACCATAAAAAATAGAACGATATAGCATAAAATTTATGAATACGATTAATCTTAGGTATAATTTGAATCACAATGATACGAGATTTGTCAATTTTTTTATGTTGTTCTTCATTTTAGAAATTACCAAATAATAATTAAATTTTTAGAATGCATTTAGAACTAAAAAGTGATTAAACAGATTTCACTCTTGAATCTCATTTCACAATTTGATATCTTGCGTTGTCCTCTCAATAAGTAGCAGTTCTCTTCTGAGAGAGATAGATATACTGCGGGGACTGTAGTTATATGTTTGACTATTCTGGTATCGAAGAATGAAATAAAAACATACCCATAACAAATGTATGGTGAAAATCTATAAATGAACGCAAGTAAACGCACGGACGCATTTATTGTACAGCACAGAGAAGTCTTCAATTTTAATGTTGGCTTTATTTTGGAAAACATGAAAATTGAAAAAAGTATGCGAAATATAGTATCAAGCTTAATGCATTGTACGCAGCAATGTCAAAACACACGTTTCATGGCTTCCGTCCATTATAGAGCGAAAATTCAGTGATATTTGGATAGCTGCAAACCACGGATGGCCGTCAGCAAATGTTACGGCCATTAACCAACTGAAAATTGTGCGCCCTCAAATCATAACTGGCCTGCTTAGAATATCACGTCCGAGCTCGACCGTGCGCAGCTATGAGCGTGGAAAGAGAGTTATAAGGCCGAGACGGCCGACTCGCCTTTAATTCATACTTGATCGACTGTCTCGTCCTTAATTCACCGGCGACACGTCCTTGATTTTCAATTGGGAAGGCTGTTTCCTGAGAAAGAAATAGGGTTCAGGGATTCTACGACGAAATAATTTATGAATTTAGCGCCGTGTTTACACAGAATTACTGGGAAATTTTACGGAGTTTGAGATTTGTTCCGAATTATCAAACTGAAAAGAAGTTTTCTTAAAATATCTCAATTAGTTTTCAGAGTGTAATTTTCAATTTGATTCTTATTTAATAAAAATTTTAAGAATCATGGCAAGTACTAAACAGCATTTTTTATATCGCTCTTAAATTTTGCACCAATGATTTTGCTGAGACTTTTAGCATAATGAGACTCCAATAGTTCTTATGGATAAGTAACTTCCCCCTATCTGGTTCTTTCTCAACGTTATTGGCACATTTTACATCATGCTAAGGGTTCTCCATGACAATAAGCTGGAAAACTGTCCCCCAAAACTGTCCTCGACTTTTTAATTGATTATACCTCCGCCTCAAATTAACATATATGATTCTTTTACAACGTAGTAAATTTTGTTTTCTTTTCGAATCATTCAAGTTTTGAAAATCGGTTGAATAACAACTTTACAATGATCGATTTACTGAACCCCTTCACAGTAAGATTTTAACCCAAGAATTTGAAAGACAGGCAGTCATAGTTGTTTTACCGACCAACAGTGATTTAAAAATCAATAACTTTTTACATCTTACCATATCATTTCATTCTAAGCTTCGATTGGAGTTAAATGGATGTGATAATAGTGTCTCCCTTGAAGAAACGAAAAAAAAACATTCTCAACGCGCTGATACTATCGGAGCAGCAAAATCTATGCGAAATGTTCAGAACATTTTCTATATAGACCCCGAAAAATAAATGAAGATCATCACCAAAAAAAACTACAGGTATTAGTGGGCAGACTATGGGAACTAGGAGACCGATACAGTCATTACGAGCCACGTATGCGGGGATTATGAATGGCTAATTCGTATTACCAAAGACACAGGAAAACGATTTCCTGAATTTGAAATGGTTACCCAGCAATGTCAAAATTCCCCACCAAAATGCCACACTTTAATTTTTCTCAGACGAATTACTTCGATCAGGATAAAAAATTATTAGACAGAATAACAGGTGCAGATGATTTTGAGTGTTTTGAATAGTGAAGATTATGCAATGCCACCTTATATTTTCCCACAGGGTTGTAGGGTACATGGGGCTGAATGCATTGATGTTCTATAAAACGGTTGTTGAGCGCTGGATAGATAAAGTCTCAAGTAAACCACCATATCCTTTTCAGCAAGACTCAGTACCATCTCTCAGTGCTACAGTAACGTAACACTGGTTACCGGAGAATTTTGACGGTCATTTAACCCCTAACATTTGGCCCCAGACTGATGAGATATAAATCCTATACGGACTATAGGCGAATGGTATCGCCGAAAAGGAGACCACTTGACATCCTCATTATCATTAGTTGGCGAGTCTTCATATACGGTCTTCTGAATGTTATGCCAACTTGTTCTGAAATGCTTGAATAATAGAATATCTGGAGCAGATGAAGTCCCGATGGTTTGAGAAAAGGCTTCTCGAGCAATCGACTCCAAGATATGATGGCGATAAGCAACGTGTTGCAATTCGTGATCGAGAAGCTGTTCCAATATAATGCACGTTTCTTTTTGGAGACCAGTATTAAAGCTGGTTGTACCTAAACATATCACTTGAACCTATTCCTCTAAATTCCGATCTTTCAGAACAGAAAAGATAGCCTGAGTTTGTGCTTCTCCTCTCCCCAATGGTAGATTTGGGATAGTCACTAGCACCGGCAATCTGTCCGCATTAGAAATGAGAGTGAGATTTGGGATAAGCTTCCCATCCACGTGCACAATGAGGGGGAACTGTGGATCGAACTTTTCCGTTTTTTTCCAAAATGGATTTACGATACCGCAGTCATTGCCGTCTGATATTGGATCGGCTCAGGGCTAGTGGCTGTATTTTTTGTCCCAAAGTGCGGACAGTTTCACCAATTACCATGCCAGCAGCTCTGTCTAACACCAAAGTTGCGTTTCGGTCCAAAGTTGCAGCAAGTTCTGGTGACAACACTTGTTAGCGCCCGCGTTTCGAAGGACCTGGTGTCGTGCAGGTGGTATGTGGGCCCGCAGCTGGATCTTCTTCTTTTTCACTAATACTGTCACTTGTGCTGTATTTCCTATTTTCTTACATTTAAATTACAGCCCTTCTAATTCTTGCGTATGTGTATCGTATAACTCATGTGAGAGGAACTTCAGATCCATATAATCCCTTTTAAATGCTAATTTATATTGTATAAATTTTAAACATATTGTTTTTCAACCAAATGGAACCGTTTTTCGGGGACCACTTTTTCAGACCAGTGAAAATCAAAAACTTAAACGTATAGAACACCCTAATGTGTATGCAAATTACTCTCACCATTTCTAAAATTTACATTTGTGGTAGCAACTTTGTGTATATTTCTGGAGTAATTTAGATTGCTCCGTCCGTTTCTTTGAGAAATAACAAGTTTCTTAGTGTTAGGCCCCGCGCCAGTATGGCCCGATGGATATTCTAGTATCACGTTACCGGCTTTGTAAATAATGTTCGCCGGAATTTAATTCGAGTTACCTAGATACTCCCCACACCCCCTTGAATCCGGCTTGTCCGAAATTCGAGAGAGCGACGAAAGAAAAAACGGTCAGCTCTTTGGAATTTTGGAACCTCATTATCCGTTACTGAAATACTCTGCATCTAACATTGTTCCTTGCAAATACATCTGGAAATTAACCGAATACTATCTTCCCCGAGAAGATTAGCGACTACAAAGAAAAAAAAGGGTCTCAACTCCTAGAGAGTTTTCAAATGAGTGGCGCCCAATGAGCGGCAGCCCTACATCCGCTGAGATACAGCCTCTACGAACTAAACTTCGGCACCCGTGAGCAAGGTCAGCCCCTAAAAGCATCCGAAAGATCTAGAATCTTGGGCCCAGTCAAGGACCAAAAATAACAATAAATTTAACAATTGGCGCCAAACAGGGACAACCTAACAATTATAATAATCATTTCTAACACTTAGGAATAAAACTCACGACGCCAAAAATTCGATAGCTTCATATTTTTTCAAATAGGTATAGTAAAGAAAATTAGTAAACAATTTTTCGAAATATAAACCGTTTTTCCATGATTCTTTTCCCAGTTATGTATCATGGTGTACATTTCGTCCTAACACATTTTTATATTTTATTGGCTCTGCATTCTCCTCTACTTAGAACTCCAAGATGTGCGTAGTGCGTTCTATTCACGGATAATTACCTCGAGGGTTGCCGAGCTGCTCACCTCAGAATACGGTTAATCACCAGCGAATGCAATACACATAGCATGTGAAAATTATCGCTAAACCCATTTTCCCTTATTCCTCCAACTATTTTGAACGGTCGAAATACAAATGTGTCAAATATCTAATTTAAGAAACTCTTCACAGTCATTTCATCACATATATTAGCATCTCGATGATGATAAGCATAAATAAAAAAGTTTAAAATAAATTTTTGTAAAGACAAGTTTTACTACTTTGTTGTTATTTTGGTTCATTTACATACATCGCTTATTAATATTTCATTTAGAGATGACTGAAAATTTCGTTCAATATTTGCATACTCAGTAAAATGAAAAATATTTTCAAACTTGAAATTTTCAGACGTAATAGTCACTGTTTTGTTCAGTTCCTCAGTTTTCACAAATGGTGCGTGTAGTAAATGTTTAACGAAAATGATCGAATCCGTTAGTTTGAATAATCATTGAAAGATTAGTGAAGTTCCCTCTGTGGAGTTATTTAAATAGCCCTTCAAAAATTTTCAGCATTTGCACAGCGTAGCACAGACTGAATATGAGCATTTGCAAACTGAATTTGTAAACAATTAAGCGTAGAATGTTCCTACTTGATGCCAGTAAACACGATTGCTCTGTGCTCGGAGTCAGCATTCGAACCAACGCAGCTTTCTTAAGTCATTGATGAAACTCATAATGCAAAAATCTCGTTAAAAAAACTCCCTTAAATTTATTTTTTGTCATTTCCAATCATAAGCACCTCAAACCATTTTCATCAGACCGATCATCGGCTTATCAGTTATAGTCGACAAAAATATGACGGTTTAATATACGTACAATGTTTTTATGCTAATGTTTGCGTACATGCGTGCGTATATATGTGTATGTAGGCGTGTTTTGTGTATGTATATAGGTATGTGTGTGCAAATATGTATGTACATATATATATACATACATATATGTGTGTCACCTAAACTAAACTAGCAACCTGTTTTTGAACTATAAATACCGATTTTTTTATATTCACTCTAAACTTGTAACGTTACCTAACACATAATTTGTCTTTATTATTGTAAACTAGTCCACCTCCTTTAATGGAAATAAGAATGAAGGTGAAATGAAAGAAAGTCCGTAAAAAGTATAAAAAATCTATCTCTCGGGAGTTGATGAGGCCGCGTGAACACGGCCCGTCAAAATATATAGGACAGGAGCTTGTATCACAGATTCGCTCATCACACACTTTCGGTTGGCTTAGGACAGACGGACGGAGGACGCGGCTCTTATTATAGTATAGATTAGTGTACCCGTGCCATCAAAAGTGATGGTAAATACTGTCGCAAAGAAATTAAATAAAATTATATAGAAGAGCGCAATGGAATACAATTAATTTTATGTATACATTTAAAAAAACAAGCGTTTTAATAGAGTATTTCTTTAATGAACATTTTGCACACTGATTCTGCCTTTGTTGCCTTACAATAGCTCGTTGTTCTTGAGATAATCTTCCTCTCGCTCTTCTTTTCCGTTCTCAGTATATACAGTATTTTTGAGCCGCAATAGAAGTAGTTATCACCATTCGCGTCATTTCTTAGATACAGAAATTCAGTATTACTGAAAGCAACTGCGAACTTGTGTATGTATATTGTTATATGCAATACCCGCCGAACTCGGTATCCCCGATACGAACTCGAACAAAAATTGGAATGTCGAGTTTTTGGCAGTAACTAAAAGGCTCCAGATCTCTCAATTTATTTTATGTATAAAAAATATAAAGCGTTTTATTATAATGCACTTGTACAGTAAAAATCTGCCCCTAAATTTATCAGCGAAATGAAACCAAGACCGCCAGAGCTACATAATTTCTTCTTATCTATTCTTAACAGCGTGACACGAAACAGCTAAATATATAAATAAATGAATGTATAAACACACGACGGTCATTCTTAGTAATAGACCATTTAATTATTTAAGAAATATAAACTTGCTGTGTAATTCACCCATATATGTAAAATAAGATTCTTTTTAACAAATGACCACTATGTTAAAATCTTTAATTAAAAAACTTGAAATTTCATGCATGTGTCCCATTATCTATGTACATATATATACGTGTATGAATATGTATGTATTTACATATGTATATGTATCTACATTCATAAATTTAAAGAATTAAAGAATGCTCTTTTGGGCAGTTAACTTACTTTTATATTATTATTCTCGTTGGAAAAGATATTTTTGCATGTCTGCCGTAACAAACACTTTTAATATCATTCCCTGATGTCAAGGAAGCCAAAGCTTATATATCAATGTACGTGGAAACTGTCACAGGTATTTTCACCCCAAAGAGTTTGTCATCTTTATCTTTATTGCTTCCGCGAATGAATGAACACTATTCAAAATAAATTAACTTGCTATGGCATAAATCGTTATATTTTTTTCTCTCGGTCTTTGTATCAGCACTAAACTCGACCGTCATGGCAGCTATGTATGTTTATCAATTAAAGACATATACACCATTAAATTTCAAGAGTAATGTGATTTTATATAATGTGGTAACCATATAGTTTATCAATGTTATCTTCTCTTTTTTACATCCTAAAATCCTCTTGTTACCCTTGTGTGGTACGATTTATCATTTCTTACGCTCGTGACTTTGGCAGCCTTATCTAGGTGGTTAATTTCCCGTGTTACTCAAATTGTGTTGTACGTGTCTTGGTTGTCGTTGTAGAACAATCCTTTTCATGTTTCATGTAGACTCTTTTGTGCCACTATTATTAGCATGGAAATATCATAGATTCGTGGTGGGATAGAAACATTTAAAAAAATTTTCTCCGAGCCCCTAGATCGGCATACTAGTTGTAAGCAGGAATGAAAATATAGTTCAGAATGTCAACATCTTAGTCACACGCAGAATTATTTTATTCCACCCTTTTTATTTTCAAAAATATTTCCTATACCGTCCCTAGGATCGTATTTCAATAAAAATATGCACTAATAACAGTGTTTTCTACAACGCATCGTCACTGAAATCGCGTCTTCTTTTCAAACTGTATTTGCATATATTATCAAACCTAGATTATGCAACAATAGGAATGCATTGCCCTCAATAAATTTTTTTCAACTTGTGACATGAGTGACAAACTCATGTGTATATATATCAACTAAGGACCCTTACTTTACGGTATTTTAAAAACCAATGTTGTGCTCTTTGTTTCATCTTTACGGGAAACAAACTGATTTTCTTTTTTATTTTTCTTTACAAATACTTCCTGCTAAAATGTTTCACGGCGATTGAAGTATAAATTTGTATAAATGCATAGTAATGAGTCATAGAAGGTATTCATTGAACCATGCACGAATCTTGCAAAAATTTCATTAACAAATGAGTGGAAAATAAGAGCTGTGGGGCTTGTATGTATTTTTAACGGTCCTCAGTCAATATTTCCATTGGACCAGTCATTGATTTTTATAGTTGTCCTAAAAATTTGTTCAAGTCTCCGAAATTCGGAGGCTGGAATATACGTTATATGGCTGACAACGACCGACGATAAAGCTTTCAAACGACGGGAAATACCGTATTTTTCTATTGGAAACACTAATATCGATGATGTTTTCATTTCCGACAAAATTCCGACGCTAAAACACAAAAATTGATTAAAATTTCAGGAAAATCTAATGAAAAATTTACTGTGAATTAAAATAAATTATAATATCGGTGGAAATGTTCAAATAAATGTAGAAATAGAGGCCAATATTGTAGCTTATTCAGCTGAAAAATAAACTTGTCATTATTTGTTTTATCTTCTTGGGATCGTATTTAGAAAATAATTTGATGGTCAAAAACGTTTTCAGAAATTAGAAGGAAGAAATTCCTAATTCGCTTATTTCGAAAGCCTTTCTTAAAATATCATTCTCAACCAAAATTATTAGCAGCAATCATAAAAAGAAACATTTTTAAAGCTGACACTCGAAAGTGTCAAGCGAATTACGTAAAATTCATACCAAATGTCGTAAAAATATGTGAATTATCACGAAAAACAAGTAGTTGAAGTTTTGACCGTTGAATATTTTGTACGGTATAGGCGCTCGGTAAAAACATAGCCTTTTGACAAAATATCTTTCAGAGTACAGCAATTGCTACTAGCAGCCGAAAAAATGGTAAAATGCAAAAAATTAAATGTATTTGACATAATTTTACCTTCAAAATATTCATTTACGGATTATCCGAAAAAAACACATTGTTAGCGAATGGCCTCTGGCAGTGCGAGCAAATGTTCACTCCTCGCATGCGCACACTTCAGGCAAAACACTTTTACAAGCGCAGGAGGTTTCACATAAGTTGAAATGTTATGAATCTTACATCCTTTCAGATAAAACATAGTTATAAAATTAAGACCAACCTTTTAGAAAATTTAATCAATCAATGTACTCTGACTGTTTGTGAAGCACACATGCTTCAAACAGCAAAAGAATGAGTGTGCACAAGGACTTCATTGACAAAGAACAAAGGGATCATTTATCGTTAATAAATACTTTTTTTAAAGTTGCGAGATAAAACACTAATGTAAATAACACTAAATGACTCATTCATGGAATACTTTCTCTAAGAGTCGAGGTGCATGTTGGAGGCAGGCAGCGAACAGGTTGCCTTCTCGTATTTTCTTCTCTTAACAAGAGAAGTGTAAACTGCAATTACAGCCCATGTCACCAAATATTTCGCATTAATATTTTGCTAGATAGTTGAAAAATAACAGTTATTCTACGAAATAGCACGTTTGCATAGTGAAAGAAACATAGATATGTTGAAAAGTTGTATAGTTGTATAAAAAACAATAAAAACCAATAATGGTACTTTTGTACCATCTCTATTGGAAATAAAGTGTTTTTCTTTTTTCTTTTTTTGTAGCCATATTTTCAATGAAATACATACTGCCTTTTCATTTCAGATTCATTAACTCTCGATTTGTTCCGTTCATGTTTTTTGACGAGCTAGCTCTATATTTTTTCAAGCAGGAACAAAATAGGGTTTGTTTTTAATTGCTCTAGGAATATTTTTTTGAGAATCCTGAGCATTTTTGTTTCTGAGTCGTTAAGCACCAGACTTGAGCGGGATGCCAAATTGCTGGTCTGAACGAGATGTTACTCTCTCATGCTTTCCTTTAGGAGCTCATTAAAGGAAAAAAATTTTAGATCCCATATCAGTGTAAGAGAAAATTGTTTAAATATAGAGAGCACAGCTTACCGGTTCGACGTAGTACGGCAGAGTGTAGCGGTTGAAGTCATCGGCCATGATCTTGAGTCTGTCGTACCCGGCAGCCACGAGACTTGGGCCCAGGTAGTCTCTGATCCACTCCCTCATCTCCTCCGGGTGCCAGCGGCACGAGTTGATTACCCAATCCTGAGAGGAGCATGCAAAATAAAGATTACGGTTTCCGGGAACTTGAAAGCAAGGGATCCTAGTTTGTGTCGAGTGTTGTGTCGAGTTTTTGGCAGTAACTACTCGGCAACTTTTTCCCCATTGGCTAAATTCCATCAAAGTTAACTAATAGGGAATATTGTCTTAAAGATGACCATATTTTCAGAAATTATGCATTCACCGGGCAGCGCAGCGTATTCCAAAAAAAAGTGTATACTCATGTTTAGCAATCCTTGTTGCGACTTGTTCTTGCCCCACAGCGCATGCCGCAATGTATATTCTTCGCCAGCGATTTGAGGGCAGAGTTGTCTCGTGCGGCGACGTGAACTGACTCTCGAGATCATGAGATATAACGCCTTTAGACGACTTTCCTTGTGGCTACCTTAAAGCGTGTGTCTTTGAGAATAAACTTGAAACAGTTGATGCCCTCAAAGTCAACATAGCAAACATCATTCAGTAAATTCAGCCAGACTTATGCAACAGAGTAATTGAAAATTGAACCTCCCGTGTACGTGCGGTCCAGCGCAGCCGCGGCGGAGATTAGAAAAAAGACCTTTTCATTGACTTTAGAAGACCCTTTGCATGGAATTTTTGGAATAAGGCGAAGCGACTTAAATGAAGTCCTAAACTATTGTTTTTGCCGTAAGGTTTAAGGTAACACTATTTTTTTTTATCAAAAAGTTAAATTTCAGATGCATCAACGTGCATCATTCATGTAAAATTATCCAGGTCGATTTTTCATTTTCATATTGCAACCTGTTATTTCCTTCATGCATATATTTGAAGTCAACTACAAATCAAGGCGCAAGGTGGAAATCACTTTTAAACCAATGTTTACATGCAATCGTTGAATTACGGCTTTGAAATCGGCCATCGTTTATAAGGGGGCTATTGTGAGGAAGGTAAAAGCGGTCACCTTTCATGTGAAACGATCAAAGTTGAATACATTACACGTCATGCCGGGTGCCTTTTATTCTAATCAGGAGTGTTAAAGCTCGTCATAATTTCTTTCGCGAGTGTAAATGAGAACTTGCCTCAACTATGATTGCTTTCCTGCATTGATTAAAAAGAATTTTACAAACTTAAGGACACTTGGCATTGATAAACTTTATGGGGATAACACTCCAATTGATATTGATTAATCCTAATGGATTCGATTCCCCAGTCTAACTTTTTCGCCGCCTGCATACATGTTTTTGCCCCCAAGTAATTAAATGGCTTAGGCGGCGAAAAACACACAAGTTCCGGGGAAAATGTTAGACAGCGTCGGAGATGCCTATGAAATAAAATTAACAGAAGTACACTAATTCAAATGTTATAAGCGAGTCTTCTTCAAAGATTTGAAAAAACTATTCTATGTTCATAGCTTGAAGTGTAACAGTACAATTGTGTGCTGTTTCCCTAAAACATAACATGATGGAGATCATGGGAAAAAGTAAGGCACGAAAAAGATCTCTTAGCAATTGGATGACAAATTTTAGATCAGCATACATATGTACGACTCTACTTCCTCATACGACTCTACTTCCTTATATTCTATCGGGAACCGATCAGGATACAACACCCACTGCCCGTGCTCTATACCTACTCCTCACTATGACAATGTTCTACTGAATTTGGTCTGCAGTAAACTAACAATTTCGTGCGTGTCTTAGTCTTCTTAATTTTTTTCTTGGGTTCAGAAATTTTAGGAAAAATTACAATGACATTTTCGAAGTTTTTGCTTCTTAAACCTGGTTTGTTAATAAAGAGCATATTCTTGTTATTTCTATTTTAATGGTTTGTCCACACAGTTAAGTTTTCTGTAATAGTAAGCTGTTTATGGCATTCGGTTAAATCAGAAGTGCACTTCATTTTAACTTTCATCTCCAGTGTGTTTATTGAACCCATATAAAAACAACAGAACGGTCAAAATGGAAAAAAAATATTAGTAATGTCAGTTTAATGCCATAAATGAGAACAAAATTTAGTTATCGTTTTAATTCAAACCAAAAATATTCTAGTTTTTGCAGCGTTAAACTGCATTTTTTGGCATTTACAATATTAATGATTTAATTTTAGATGCTATAAATTTTACTGTTAAAACGTATGCCATTACCTTATTTCTGTTTGGAATTTAAAATATTCCGCGTGGAATTTAAAATTCTTTGTTGCTCCTCCTTACTTCGACATAATTTTTCCAATATGACTGAAATTTGAACGCACAATTTGGGTAATCTGATTTGATGATTTGATTGGACATAGAATTTGATTTCCTATGGTCACTTTTCAGTAAAATTATACATTCCTAAGTTCGTATTATCCTGTCCACATGCCGGGACATGTAAATTCCAGTTGATTCAACTATAGTGACAAGCGATAACAACTGTTAACACGTTGCTCGGGATGAGTTTAACTTAAGTTCAATATTCAACTCAAATTTGACGTCAATTGTAGTAAGACGCTTTGAACTTAGCAAACATTAACTGGACCGTGCCATCATTTAGCTAAGATTGAGAATTGTAAAAATTGAGTTCGTAACCACTGGTCGGTCAGCAGCTGTATGAAAATTCTCTCTGTGCACACCTGCGCATCCCATTGTGGCCAATTTGTTAAGGAGTAAAAAGTATACCTACCTCTTCTTCATCGAGGGGTTCATTTTGGGGTGTGAGGCCCCACACAGGGACTCCTTCAGCTTCGTAGGCTGTCGCCCACCTGTCCGGAAAAAAATAATACATTCAAGATCAAAGTAGCTTGCAAATCGATGGAAAGTAATATTATTCATGAGAATTCGCGATCAATTTCATACACATAAAGTACGTGACAATAGATACATGGATGATTTTGAGCCTGTAAATGGCGAGCGACTTCAAAAAACCTGAACTCTTTGTGTGGACCAAAGTGTGACATCTCACTTGACGATGTAGTTGGCGTAGGGCTGGTAGTACTCGTGAAGCAGGTAGCCGGTGCCGTTAAACATATTGTTGCTCTTCATCCATATAGGAGGTCACCAAGGTGACCCGAATATCAAAACTTCCTGCTCACTCAGCCGCATGGCCTCCTTCACGTTCGGAATCTACAAAGAATTTAACATCAACAACAACTTCTCTTTGAAGAAATAAGTAGACATGTTAAATAGTGAAAATTTTGTTTTTTAAATATTAAAATTGATCGCGAATTCTTAGTATTGGAAAAGATTGAGGAGAAATTACGTGTATAACGGGATTTCCTCTGGTAGAAAGTTGTTATCAGATATACAAGTTTCAAACTAGTGACTATATTTCATAGTAATTTTCTTATAAAGAACACTCGGATATTCTGGATGTGTATTTACCACGAGTCATCTGATCGCACACATGTAAATTTATGGAGTACTTTTTATACGGGGAGCCACTTATCGTTTGTGAACTGTCTTCACTTCCCCGGTGACAATCTATTGTGGGGAAGAAGTTACTAACTTCCCACGTTGGAAAAAAGTTGATATTCCAACGTTGCCTAAGAAGTTACTTAGGTCAGGAGAAATAAGATTACTTTGAAGTTGTAGTCCTCTGGCTGCAAAGACCAGTGCACGAGATCCACGTCGCCCTCCACATCGTCGAGCGTGTAAGGGCGAGGAGACATGTCAGCGCCCCCGATGGGGACGCGACCAATGGAGTACTCGTTGCCTTCAGGGGCCCAATATGACCTGCGACCACAGCAAGCGTCAATGTCTCAAGTTGGCTTGTAACTCGGTTGCGAGACTGCAGGACCGGAGGAAGAATGGTAATACGAGGTTCTATTTTTATTCCCTTCTACATTGCTAATTAGTTGATTTTTAGGCAATCCTACCCTGACGATAAAACAGCTATTTGATCGTTTTTTTTGAGCGATAAACGTTACAGATTATCAAAATTCCATCTTTAGTGCTAATAAAAGAGAGCTCTTAAACTAAAAATACGACATAAACAAAAGCAATAGAATGCACAGGTCTCTAAACGTCTCAAAATCTAAATTTCCTATTATTCATTAACCAGTCCACAATCACTGACACACGCACACACACAGACACAGACACACACAGTCATCCCCATACTTCAACAAATAATTACGGTAATATGTAGAGGCAATAATTTATTTAGCAGTACTGACATCTTTACCAATATTAAGCTCGCTAGTGGATGAAAGAAGACTGTAACTGTGTGTGTAAAGCCTCGAGGACTCTTTGCTGATTACTAGTAGAAATTTTGAACTTTTTAATATAAGATTCAAATTAAAGCAATTATCTCTGGCTGTTGATAAAGATGGAAAGACGAATGAGCTACCGGTTCAAAAACATTTTCCTCCATGTTGGCGGCGTCACATGAACGGCTGAACTTTAGTATTAGTAACGGAAAACCCTATGCATGAATTACACATTTGATAATAGTAACACTCACTCTACAGGCATTCTTCCAGTCGCTCCTTTCTACCACTGAAAACGCAATCTTAAAATATTATCTGCAATACGTACTGGCGCTGGGTGAAATATAAAACCCTCTTGCAACGGTGATATTTCTACTTTAAATACAGATCAAATACTTAAATTTGCTCAAATGGAAGTAATTTTTATCTACAATGCTTTCTCTGACTCAATTGAAACTGAGCTGGCACTGAAACCAACTGAAAATGACATCAGTTAACCAACTTTTTATAGAAATTTTGTATATGAGTTTTAGAAAAATTTTGCAAATTCATTTCTTGTTGCATATATTCAAAGTACAACTAAAAATTTCCATGAGCTGCTACCTGCGCTTGATGAAGCACACCTGTTTGCCTTGGTTTTATACATCTACGAGTATTATACGAGCATATATGATAGTTCGTACCAAATTATCAAATATTGAGTAGGTACCTATGAACAGCAGTAGTCAATCAAGAATACGATTTTTATCGAAAAACTGAGTAAATGGGACACAGGTTTTCTCATACTTCTATTGTAAATTAGACTTTTGATTGACAATCAATGGCACTATGAAAACATCTACTTGAATCTGTGCCAGAAACTTTTGTTTTGTTACGTTCTGAAAACAAGTA
Source organism: Morinoia aosen (assembly GCA_030386875.1). NCBI lineage: Eukaryota > Metazoa > Arthropoda > Malacostraca > Amphipoda > Talitridae > Morinoia > Morinoia aosen. Next base: position 37,728,117 of record CM059559.1, on the reverse strand, counting down.
TTTGCATTATTTCCATGACATCATCTAAAAACAAATGTTGTAAAATAATTGAAACAAAGCGACCGGACATCTTGTATGAATGATTTTAATAGAATTCAAATTCTCATCAGATAATTGTCATTCCCACTTCACACGAAACCTTTGTTTACCAGTCGTAGTACGGCTTACTCATTTGGTATAGTAGAATACAAAACCCAATGTTCCACAAACCAGCTACATCGAGTGTGGGGGTATACTTAACGATTGAAATGTTTTCTCTCACCTTACGTGAGAAGGTATCTGAAGTACGAGTATCTTATTGGTAAGATTTTAACATATTAGAAAAACTTGGTCTTTCTGCGGTTACGCTCAGCATCACAAAACAAAGGTTGTACGAAGAACTTCCTTCAGTTAGATATTTGAAAACCGAATTAAAATAAATAGTGACATTATTGGTCCATATGTAGGATGTATAGCACGCTGATCGTCTAAGTGTTTTGCCAAAATAAACACAAGATCACAACTTTTTCCGGAAGAGGGAAGCGATTGGAAGATTCCCTTAACAGTGAAAGCGTCTACTGGTGTTTTGACGTGTGGTTGCTGAGTGGAGTCGTGAGTTGGTTGCAATAGCCTTCAGAAATCCATCAGACACAATCGACGCTCAGGAATTTCTCAAAAAAATGAGTCACGCATACATGTCACGCCTCTCCATCCAAGTCAACACTTAGACGCAAGTGTAAGATTTTGCCAATTCATGTGAAACTAATTTTTCAACGCTTTACTCAGGGAATAGCGAGCGAAACGTTAATATTTCACATATATATGCAATCTTTAGTTGTTGAGGAGCATCAACTCCATAAATGCTTTTTCTGTGCGACAGCGAGTTTAAAAATTTGAGTTTCTAACGTATTTTTTTGAAGAAAAGGGATTTACACGGTACTCTTCTGGTTTTTGCATAAGAAGAAATGAAAACATTAATTTTCAGAAAAGTTTCGCGGTATTTCAGACTGCTGCTTTAAGTTTTTGACCAAGTTGAGAATGGGTTTTTTCGTTGAATTTAACAAAATGTATTCTGATAAATGAGTTGAGATATCTCAAAAACCGAACATGAAAATGTTTGAGAAATGTTTTTCGCATGATGATTTTGCATCGTGAACTTGAAATATTATTATGCTCTTTTTTCTGCTGTACGTAGAAAAAACACAACAAGTTCTGAAAGAGGAATTTTTCCCTAATCCAATATTATCTACATCATCTTCTTACGTTCAGTGATGCTGAAGTACACGTAGAAAGTTGGAGAATTTCCTCGCACAAATTGAAATCCTGCAACTTTTTTGTATTTAACTATGTTAAGTTCTTGGGAGTGAGCGAGACCATCGGTGGGGTTTCATTGGTCAGAGAAGAAGTCTACAGAAGAGGGGAAAGAATATCCCTTCAGAATATACCCCAAGCGTAAGATGTGGACGACTATCCTGACACTCCCGGTGCATTTGCGGTCATTTGCGGTCCTTTGTGGCGTACAAGAGGCTTCCAAGCCATTGTTTTCCATGGTTTGTGAAAACCTCAACCCTGTATTATTTACCGAGAATCATTCTCTCGTCCAAAATTATGAATTATAACAGTAAAGAGGCAGACTCACACTGGATACAAGTCAAACCATTCTCGCAACAGAGCAAACAAGTGCAAGTGAGACTAAATATTTTGACGAGCGAACAATTTTCAGCGCATTTGACTCGCAATCAGCCACAGTGAACCGCATTCATTCCCCTTGCTGGGATTTCTACCCCCAATTAATGGTTTGGTGTAGAGGTGAAAAAATTTTGAGTGCGAGTTTATGTATCACCTTTGCATTGCTTTGGGATATGAACTGAAAATATAAAATTTTATGATTTTTAAGGCGGTTACAGAAAGTTTTAAGGTTACAGAACGTGAGTTCAGCGAAAAAATCTATCACCCAATTCATCGGAGCAATACTGAGTATGTTATACGGACGAGCGGCCGTTTGTGTGTGGCTGCGTAACCGGGAACATGCGTCTAAAATCTTCGTGAATGTGGGAAAACTCCTATTTTATTCGACTTTTCTATTTTTTTATCGCTTATTACTTTGGTTTTACTTTCTCTTCATTTTTAGTTTAGATTTTATATTATGTCAGCAGTGTTTATAATTCCACAATGTTTGTCATTAAAATGTTCAAATTTACGCTGGTTTTCCGTATACTTTTTATGACATATCGCTGAATATCTTGAAGAGAGCTACTCGGCAAATAAATTAGCACATGTAGAGTTGTATAAGAAAAATAAGAAGTTGTATAAGGAAAACTCATGAATAAATTTTCATGACTAACTATTCCACTTAAATTATTGCTCACTATAAGGCGAGATGAAAGCTTGAGAAACGAAAATATTCTCAAATGTTTGGAAATTATTTCGACGCTCATGAAATTTTACGCTGCTCATATCAGTGAAGACCCATCACGGTAAATATCACATTACGAAGGTCGGATAAAGATACACGAGCAAGTACCTCAAGAGTCTCTCTCTCGCTTCCGCGGACAACGAGTTGATGCTTTCCCCAGCGGCGTCGGTAAATGCTCCGCCGAAGCCGAGGATGGCCTGATAGGTAGTTGTTGTGTCCACAGTCACGGTGACCGTTGCTGTTCCTGGATGCACAGAGATTGAAAAGTTCAGGATCTCTGAGCGAATCAAGGGATAAAAATTAAGCCTACTGATTCTCATTTCGGCTGTAACCGCTTTAACCTTAAGGAAATTATAAAGTCAATATGAAGTTCAGTGCTGTCAATAAGGAATACGATTTCTTCTCGGACAATGTGAAGCAATGCTAATAACAAAATAACGAACAGTCGTTGTTTGCGCTCGTCTCAGCTGATTAACGTATAGGCAAGTGCTCACTGATTTCTCACAAATTAAAGAAGCCATGCTCAATATGCTACGTACAAAACTGGTAGTGTTGAACATGAAAAACGTGCATGAAAGCTTCTCGTAACACATGTAATCGTGCGAAGTCTAAAGGATGTCATCGCCTCCTGTCCCTGACGGCTTCTACGGAGAAAACCAAGTAGGTAGAGAGTTTTATGTGCCATCGACCGCAGTTTAAGCTAGGTTGTCGATTGGAAAAATGTGCGTTCCCCATTCAGTTTAGGCATAAGTCATGCTCATGTTTGGAAGTCATTTGAGTTTGTTATCCTCAGCCTTGATAGCTCGCCTATAGAGGGTCGAGCTTCCCAAACACACCGGGTCATTTTGTCCCGTCTGTAACAAGTAAATCCTCGGTGAAGAGCGTAGAGAACGGCCGTTTTTCCTAAGATAGTTAAGCATTATTTGACGTTGTGTGGCTGAAAATTATTACCGTTGACAATTTCTTTGAAATTTAGAGTGATTATATAATCCCTCAGTTTTACTTGACCTGTTATGTATACACTCTTGATCAAAAGTTTAAGACCACTTGAAAATTTAAAAAAATGCCCCCTTTTCAGTGATAAATAATTAAATGCATTCAAATAGGGATCGGTAATTACTAAACGTAAAAGGTGATAAAAACAAAAAAATTGTAACAATTTATTAAGAAATCAGCACTTTTAATAAATAATGACTTTTTCAGTTTATCAAAATGATAAGGACACATGCAAAATCATAGGAAATCTTTCTTCAACGACGTTGAGGTGAGCAAACATTGAACTTACTGATGAGTACTGCCTCCATTCTTGTTAATAACCTCAAAAATTCTTCGTGGCATACTGTAAACGAGGGTTTCCATGAGGGTTCGAGGAATGTTGTCCCAGCTCCTGAAGATGGCAGCACGAAGTACGAAGTTCGTTTACTGACGCAAATTGTTTACCATTTCCTCAAACATCTCTCGCCATCCACTCCCAAACATTTTCTATTGGGTTTAAGTCCGGCGAACATGCTGGATGACGCAAAAAAGTGACTCCATTTTCTTGAAAGAAAGTCGTAGTCTGGCGGGCGGTGTGGACTGCTGCATTATCCTGCTGAAAAATCCATCCATCACTACACAGGCGAGGACCCTCTGCTGACTAAGATGATCTTTGCAGCATTCCAACGTAACCAGCAGCTGTTTGACGAGCCTGCACCTCCCGAAGCTCCATGGTTCCTCTGTAGAAAACTGCGCCCCATACCATAACGGAGCCTCCAACACTATGGCGCGTGAAAAACAGTTCAGGAAGGATTTCTTTGTCATGCCAGTACCGTTGGAAGCCAACAGGGCCATTCATATTGCATTTTTTCTCATCAGAAAACAAAACTTGAGACCACTTCTCAACGTCCCATGTTTGGTGCTCACGAGCAAACTGTAAACGGGCCACTTTGTGACGTTTAAGCATCCGAGGACCTAGTAGACGCTTTTTGTTCTTCATGCCGTTTTGTCGTAAGTGCCGCCTGATCGTTACTGCACTTCAATTAACATCTGTGGGGCCTTAATTTTCTCGGAAGACCGTCATCTGTCTTGAGAAACCACCCATTATATTCTCCTACCCAATGCAGGGGAAATTTTTGTCGGTCTACTACTAGACTTTGCTCTTTGCTGTTCCATAATTTTCTGGGTCCTTTAGGAAGTTGCAAATTACAGTTTAACTGCTGTGAATCTCAGCTGCGATTGCACGTTGCGACAAGCCTTGGTTATACAGTTCGACAATTCGACCACGTTCAAATTCGGAAAGTTTGCTTGCTCTGGGCATGGTGAAACCTTTACGCTATCAGTGTCAACCTGTAACTAATCTAAAATGCCGCAAATTACCCTTAAACTAAATTTTTAACCCTAGTCTTATAATTATGATAAACTGAAAAAGTCATTATTCATTAAAAGTGTTCATTTCTTAATGAATTGTGGCAGTTGTTGTTTTTTGTCTTTCTCACCTTTTACCTTTAGTAATTACCGGTCCCTAGTTGAATGTATTTAATTATTAATCACTGAAAAGTTGGCATTTTTCTAAATTTTCAAGTGGTCTCAAACTTTTGATCAGGAGTGTATGTAACATACGTATTATTTTAGTAAAACTTTCACAGCTTCGTATTGTGTGATGTTTTCGGACTTACTTTCGGTAGCCAATGAGTGATGTTGAGTATTATTCGAAGTAGGAATAAAATACTAAGGCTATTCTTCAATTTTCGGTACGTATCTTAGTAGAAATGAGTTTCCTAGAGAGCAAACTAGTTTATTGAGCATCGTTGCATCAAGGTAGATCATCAAGTAATTTCTGAATAGAATTCTTTTTCTCCTTGGTTTGGTGGACGAGCAGTGGGAGTTCTATCATAAAAGCTCTTTGCCCAGATCCAACTTTGTCTCTGAATTTCTTTGGTTGTTATTTAATACACAAAAAACGGGGTTTGTAATGTATTTGGGAAACAGCCGCTGTATTGCAGCACTACGCAACACTTTCACGACAATTATATTTTGAGGGGTGAAGTATAACTAAGGCTACAGGTTCATTACCTGGTTTTGCTGTGGATCTAAATATTTTTCAATAAATTCAGGTCTTCAAATAAGTCTTTAATGGAAGTCCGTCTCCGACATTGAATTGGAAGGTTATAAGCAATTTTAGTTGTTCATACTTCGATTGCTTTTCCTGGTTCTTCTGTTTTCATTAATGTTTTCATTTCACATCGGATACAATAGAATTCACGAACGATTCTCACTAAATTCATGATTTCTCTCATGCAAGAGATTTCTCAAACTTTATCGTCGTCTTAAGCTTGTGATGAACATTTGAATAATTATTCAATTTAAATTATCTTCAATCACGTCAGTAAATCGGTAATTTTAATGAAAGACTGAAAAATCAAAAACTAAATCAACCGACTCATTAGATAACCTTCGAGTATGGTTACTGCTGCATGAGACCGACGGCCGAGGGGTGTAAAAGCTCGACTTCTAAGGTGAACGTCATGACTTCAGATTGCAAGACCTATGCATCGTTTTTCCTGCAAATCACAAACTTGCTCCGGGGCCTAACATCTCCTTGACAAAAAATTCAAAGTAACCTACTTGCAGAAGTAAGTATGTACTGGCTCTACCGCGAATTACCGTCATTGTGTGGAAGGAGTTTCCTTAAGGCTTTGAAAATCAGTTATTATCATTCTAGCGCATTGACTTCATTCGAATGAAGTATTATTTCGAAATACCTGCGGCGTCTTCGATAGCTCCCGAGAAGGGCTCGACTCTGTACGTAGCCCGGTCGGAGGTGAATTGGGCGTACGCGCCAGGCTCTGGCAAGGTGATGACGCCTGGCTCATCACAGCGAGTGGCGTCGCACACGCACACGAAGCTGTCAAACTCATAAACTCGCTCTACGCACTGACCTGCTCGAAAAAAAAAAAATTATTAGTTCGTTGCCCTAGAGAGTTTCATAAGGTAAAAAGCTCCTCTGGAATTTACAGATTATCAAGTTTGTAATATTTTGATCGATTTTATGAAAAACTTTAACGTTTTCATAAGGCTAGAATTAATATCCGCAATTCTAGCAGACGAAGTGTGGCGATGGGCGAGAATTTCATTCCACGAGCGTGCATTCGAGTTACCAAGCCACTCCAAACTTCAGCAATACATGCATGTTGATTTCGATTGAAAACTTGCAATATTCTGGGATGAAATATTTTTCCATGTAATAGGTAGATAAGTATTAATGTATTTTAGGAATTGTATTGAAGTTTTTTAAAATTTCAAATTGAGATTTTTCTTACCATTCGCTACCTTCCATTTTATGTAATGTTAGAAAAACATTACTGACACATAGGCATATATATATATCATTAAAAAGTACGCCGTTTTTATTATTGATTAGTTATTATTAAGATTTTCTATTTTCCTGAATATATTCCTAGCATCATTGCTAAGGAGGTTAAAAAGGTCGCTAATAGCTATAGTCGACGCGTTTCGGCGCTCTTGCGCCATTCTCAAGCTATGCGAATAAAATGCAGCTATGATTTCTGAGGTGCTACTGTAATGGCTGCTCGGGATCAAATGAAAGGTAGGATCATGGCTGCCACTGAGGTTTTTCCTTTTCCCCCAGATTTGCGGTAGAAATTCCCCCATTTTCGTCAAAAATCCCCCAAAATTAAGGAAAAAACGCATAATGGTATATATTAAATAAAAACTGACATTACTTAATGTATATTGAATCCAAATGTAAGAACTTTCGTTTCGTAGAACATGATTCGGTTCGGTAAGCCATTGGAAAAAATAATCAGCATTCTAAAGCAAGAATGATAATTATAAAATAATGAAATCATTTCATAAATAGCATTAATCAGTAAAATGAACTTATTTGTCATCTTTGTAAAGTTTTACTCGTTAAAACGTTAAGTTAATATTCAAAGTTGAAGTACTTATTGCTGAAAAGCATGTAACAGAGTTAGTCTCTGTAACGTATTTAAGTTATGAAAAGACATAAAAATAAAACGTAAATATTGAAAGTTACTGATTGAAACCTAGGCGTGCCGCACATTTTTAACATCTCTTAATTTTGAACCACACAAGTATTCAATCTACAAGAACTCCTGCTTACACCTCTTTTGCCGAAGAAAATACAATAAAAATATCTGAATTCCCAAATTAACATATAGGAATAATTACCACATAATTTAAGTCATTGGAAAGAATGTCGATCAAAAAGTATTCGCTCAGAGGAAGGAAGCTAGCAACCGTCACGGTCACTGTTTGCCTTTTTATTCCTTTTATAGAGCGAACTCTCGAGACTTAGCTCTGTGAGCTGTGAGAATGAGAGTAATGTTCCTGTTCATTGTTCCGATGTGAATCTCGTTGCTAGTCTAATGAGTTCGATCCTCATTCAAACTTCGTTTTATCGCCTTTTATTCATAGTTAAAAGGGGGGATTTCCTGTTCTGCATCATAATTTCTTCATCCGAATAAGCATACGTCCACTTGTAATTCAAAATTATCGATGGTATACATTTTTTACATAGGAAATAATTGCTGGCCGAATTCCCCTAAATTTTATGGTTTTTGCAAAAGTTTCCCCCATTCCCCTAGACTACGAGTGTTTCCCCCAGATCTAGGGGAAATCCCCCATCAGTGGCAGCCCTGGGTAGGATGGCAGAGTCGCCAATGTGGATTGGCTTTGTTGGCGGCTTATGTCGAATCGGTGGGGCGTACAGTCGGTCGACGCAACCACGTGCAACTCACGCGGTCAGCGTCAAAAAAGTTTGAGAATGCGGTGGGTCCCGGTGCTCTGGTTGTTAATTGTTGGTTTTTTTTCTCCGCTTGAAATTTACATATTTGAATTATCTTTGTTTCACAATGTAGTAAATTTTGTTTCCTTTTCGAACACATTAAGTTTTTGAAAATCGGTTGAATAACCACTAACATGAAAATAGAAAATCTTAATAAAAAACTAATCAATAATAAAAACAACGCACTTTTTAATGAAATATGCTTGAAAGAAAGACTGTTTCCAAAATATATATATATATATATACATATATTTTGTCAAATATGTATATATTTTCCATTCACGATGTTCAATATATATATATATATATTAAAAATTTATAAATAAGTACAAACAACCGTTCAGACATGTAATTGATCGAACATGAATAAAAAATCATTTGTGTTCATATACCGTTTGTCTCACAAAAATATCCCCGATTTTTTAATTGATTATATCTCCGCTTGAAATTAACATATTTGAATTATCTTTGCTTCACAATGAAGTAAATTTTGTTTCCTTTTCGAACACATTAAGTTTTTGAAAATCGGTTGTATAACCACTAACAATAATAGATTTCCTAAAAGGGTAAGAAAAACCGATTATTCAAACGAAAAGTTTTTGAAACAAAATTGATATTCTTCCTTATTTTGTACTTTCCAAAAAAACGAATAAACAAAAATTTAAAATAGTAACATATCTTTACGTTAAATAACGTTTAAATAAATAAAGTAATTTAGTATACTTCGACATACCCTCCATTTCTCTCAAGGCAAGTATTACTTCTAGCCACCATTGAATGAAGAGTTTTGCGGATTATTTTACCGTTTTCTTTCAATTCTTGAAATGCTTCATCAATTCGTTGTCGAAGGATTGTTAATGATGAAGGTGATACACACTTAGTATGTATCACTTGTCGGGTGATCCAACATACTTGGTATGTAGGATAAATCATTGTGAAATTAGTTTTAATACTAGGTATTGATAAATGAAGAAACACCAGTGTAGTCTTAAAACTTTTCCTTTGAACAATTAGCTTTTTAACCCTCTCAGATGATTGTAAAGTGGTTATTCAACCGATTTTGAAAGACTTAAAGGATTTGAAAAGAAAAAAATATACTACATTGTAAAAAAAATAATTCAAATATGTTAATTTGAAGCGGAGATTTTATTCATTAAAAATCAGGGACACTTCTGGGGGACACCAGTATATTTTCATGAACAGTTTTTCCATTGGTGCATTATTCACTGAAGGAATTCCATTCACGATCGGTTGATACTCAAAAATAATTATAAATTGACTTCCTGTCAAAAAAACAATCCAAGAAGGTTTCACGGAAATTGAATTGGAATAATTGCATAAATAAATTCCGTTTGTGACGATGAATTTCATTTAGAACTGCCCTCAATTTCATTCGGAAGAATTCAAATTTCCTTTCTTACAAACTGAACTTCGCTTTCTCCAAAGTTTAAGTTACTTTTTGACCTCTCAGATTTTGCTTTGGGGAGAATAATTTTGTTATGGATTTTTTTCGTTTCCGATAAATATTAATAACCGTATTTTATATACAAGTTTTTTTGTGTACTATATTTTACTGCGGCAACAAAATCTTCCGTCTGTAACTACAGAAGTGATCGGCGTATTGGTGGTACAAACTTTACCAATTACGTGTACAAATGTATTATGCAAATCGCCAAATAAATCCAATTAAAACTAAACCATTTGTTGATGGAACTGTCGCGAATGAAATTATCCCTTTCCGAAATGTTTTTTAATTTGGAGAAGAGCTTTGAAAACAGTTTTTTTGGAAAATTATTCTGAAAACCGAAGGAAACCAGTAGAAGACGTTTATTACAAAAATTAGTCAGAAAAAATGAGGCGCTTAAAATTGAGCAGCTACTTTATACTGCTATATAAGTACTAAGAAGCTCTTATAGCTGTTGGTCTGGGACAATAATAGTCATCCCATTTACTGTGGAATAACTATTTATCCCGTAATTTATCCTAACAATTTATTAACCAATCACGTATGTGTAAATTTATGCTTGTAGTTGAGTGTCGTTAGCTGTCCTTCGTGAAATCGAATATATTGTACGTGAGCCAATACTTACGCAATATCAACAGCTGTTTTAAAAAGGCTAAGAACAGTAAATTATTCCTACCAATGCACAGAAATATGGCACAATTTACAGAACTACGTTGATGACTCCTGAAATTTCATTTATGACGAAATCAAAATTTCATCCATTAACAGATAGACCTTTTGAGATCAATTTAGTGAAGCACTGAGAAGCTCTGAATTCATGAACACGACAAATACACTTTTAAACAATATGACAGCAAGGGCTAATTTGTTTTCATTTTGTTAGAGGAAGCAGGCCGGGTGTCGAATTGTGTCTTCTGTCATTGCGAATAACAGTGAAAAGCCAGCAACATAACAAAATGCAGTTCAAGAACTTGATCAGATTTGCATAGGTTTTTAATCGTGTAAGTCACTAGACTCCTTACTTTTTTAGTTCAGTTAACAATTTTACACGCATAACTATTTTTTGTGCTTTTGACTAATTCATCCTATGAGGGGCACATCTACAAAGACGAAGCCATAGTACAGAACGTGGAAGTTTTAAATATAACCAATGCCATTTCAAAATGTGAATTACATTTTGCCTAATGATATCGCTGAATCACAGTGTCGTTGATGATAACTAACCCAGCGAGCAGAAGGGCAATCAAGCCATGGAGTAAACCACGAATGTAGTATCTATATTTATAAAACAATACTATATCACCCGTGTTTCTTTCGATTAGGTCACTCATACAGAGTTCAACAAAATCCATCAGTTACATTAATGTTCCATGAAAAAAGCCAATGAGGATATAGAAAAACATTAATCTCAATTTAAATCGCAATAATTGAACTTTCGATGTACAGGAATTGGGTGAGGGGAATGACGTACGCAGTAAATCTTTGTCTTGGAATAAGATCCAGAGCATTCCCAGAACAGCAATTCTGATTTACAGGGATGATGCACACTCTTATTAATAAGCAAAACTTTCAATTCTGGCCCAGTAGAAACCTTAGTGATCGAATAGCACCTGCGACAACGGCAATCAGAGAAGATCATGCGTACCATGAGTGATTTTAGCGTGTGAAATTCATATTTTTTCGACGAATAGAACGTTTCTATGACTTATTTTAACTCATCATGCTAAGTGTAGGAGAGATTTTTCTATGTAATGGCTATCAAATTCTTCATCAATCACAATCGTGGCCATCTGTAGTTCCGAGGTGGAACCACAACGCATTCCTCTCGATGTTCAGTCCACACCTAAAGCAAGTAATTTTAAGTTATCTTTCGACAAGTTTCCTGGTCAAATGTCAAAGATCTGAGAGCTGTAATAACTCATGAAATCAATAGTTCTCGGGCCATAATTTTCTTGATAATAACAATCTTACGAAAGGCCATGGTTCAGTAGTCGCAGTTAAAGTCGTAAGGTTTCCAAGGACTCGTACAATAAAACTGCACCGAAAGTATTATACATTTGGTAAAAGTTTTTGGTGTCATTCAGTTTTTCTTTTATCAAATTTTAAAACTGTCGTAATACTTTTTAGAGTTTTTGTTTTTGCCCTTTGGCAAATATTCTTCATGACGTGTATACATCTATCAGAGTGTATTCTCATTACCGCTAGCGTGGACATTAAACTTAGCTCTTTGTTAGTACCAAAATCAGGGAGTGAAGTTTACCTCAAAATTTAAGGAGAATAGTGTTGAATTTTGACCTATGTTATGACTGAATGTAGTGCGTGAACAATGCCAAGCATACAAGAAGCCATACACACATAAAATAGAAAAGCATTCTTATAAACATCCAAACATGCTCTCAAACTATCATGACTTCTCATATTCTATAAGGAAATGGATAGGTAGTTAGATTAGATAGTGCCACTGCTCAAGTAATTACAATTCAAAAAATTAAAATAGACGGCGTGTTGAGTAATTGGCAACAATTAACCTGCGTATTTATCACGCGTGGGGGTAGCCACGTTTGTGTGGTGTAAGCATCTAAAAGAAAAGTAAAGGGGAAACTCGAGAGGTAGGGAAAAGTTTGTGCAGATGGTATGTTCATCATGCTTCCAGTGACTCAAGCATTCATAAAAAAACAATGTAGCTAATTCAATAAGCTACACCACCAAATATTCCCAAGTGTTGCCCTATTATGAGCAGTTTAGACATGCTCTCTATAAGGTTGTAAATTCTAAGTGGAAAAGGACGTGTGTATGTATTTTTCTTGGTTACAAGTGTTTTTGAGAGCATGTTTAGGTGAGGCCGTTGTGTCGACTGCACTAACGAACAAGCGAACGACGTAAGAGGTTAGGAGGTTTGGAAAAAGCACGTATTCAGAGGTGACGTTGAGCTCAACATCAATTTTAGTGGCCTTGATCACATTTTTATTGAACAGAATATTTTCGTCTTTGAAGTTCATTTTGAGGCAGATGACATTTCGATTAATTTGGTTTGCGTGAAATTAAGAAGGCTGTTAAAAAACAATGTAGAGAAAAAGTTACTCTGGTGTTTCAAAACTAAATGAAACAACTTTGTTGACACGTGAATAAACCATAAAAGTTTATGTCATAGCACAGCCAAAATCCGTCGTTAGTTCCTGATTTATTTAAAAAGGGTGTAAAAAATTATTTTCTCCCTAGGATTTTTGAATTCTTATACTCCAAGAAAAAAATTAAATTATGAACCCGACGTGGAAAATATTGGTCGAAATTAACAAAAGCAAAAAGTTGAAATTCACAGACGCTCTGTGTTACAACATTGACCTTTTATTAATGTTTTCGAAAAATCGTACATTTATGAGGGAACGAAAAGTTAGTGGCGAGTATATACTTTTTTATATGGATAATCATGATTGGACATTTAAGTAAAATGCCTAAAATTTATAAAATTATCGCATTTTTTGTACCTCATTTTTTATAACATTTATTGGTAGGTTGAATTAGTTCATTTCTAATACATACCTTCAATTCGTAACTGATATCTCAGGAGATTAGTTTAGGATTTTTGCATCGAAAAATTTCTGCTCCAAATGCCTTGGGTTGTTTTATGGTAGAAAACTGGAAAAATTCAATGGTACGAGTAGAAATTTTGGATTAGCTCACTTCCTGTGTTGGGAATAGTTACTTTCTCTATGATTAAGTACGTAAACTAACAAAAAAATAGGAATTGCAATGTAAAATCAGTATGATGACCAAAGATAAGGCCTACAAATATCTTCATCTAGTTCACCTTCGTTTTCCTTCTGGACTCATTTTGTTTTTGATCGGACATTTGGTAATCCAGCCATACCTTTCGTGTTCATTAAGCAGCTATAATAAACTTACATAAGGATCCATGTTTATATGGTTTCAGGATTATTCAATCAGCGCGTTTATTGCTGTATTTAGTGTTTACGTGAAAGAACTGACCCGTAGTTCTGCCTATGACGGTCTTGCTTTGAACTTATACGTTAACTGTGCTGCAGGAGTGGGTGACCTATAATATTGACAAGTTTCGGGACAGTAGCGGTTAATGTAGGGGAACGGGAACCGTAGTGAGCGGGTCCCGATTTTCCTACGAACGGAAATAATTTTTAAGTTGAGGGCAAATGCAAAAAGTGCATACCATCTACTTTTAGCTTGTTGCCGGCGAGTAAGAGGCTGGTGACCAGTAAGAAACTCCGCAGTCCGGCCATGACTTGACTGGCAGCAGTTCGAGACGTCAACTGATTGTGAAGGTCGTCAGTAATGACTTAAGATTGCTCGCTATCTTCTCTCTGTACCGTATGCCATTTTCTCAAACTGGGTTCGTGGGATGAAATTCCTTTAGTGCACTTGTTACAATCATTCAACCACCCAAGAGATGGGTTCATAATGATGTCTTGTTTCATACCATTATAGAATGCGTAATTTCAATAATGATAGCGTAACTTGTTGCACAACACGCTCAAACAGACAAATGAAGTTTCATGATTGTCACTTCTTACATCCCTGTGTAAGCCTTTCGAATAATGCCTACTTTCGGTTGAATCTTCGCCTCTGTGAACATAAGAGAACACTTGAACTCTCATGCGGTGTGCCGGTCTCTTCACCGTCACGCATGCTCACGTGGTAATGCGCATGTTCTCACGACACAGCACAAAACACAGATTAACTCACTCTTTTAGCTCATTCTGTTCAAAATGTACTCTAGCTTCCGTCGTGCACATGTGGAATTTGATGAACAGAATTAATTTTGTTGAATATGCAGCAGAGCATGGAGCTGTAGTCGGGGCGACAATGCAAGGGAGCCAAGAGAGAGTAGTGGTGATTTCGTCCCGTCTTTGTCAGGCCTGTTCGTGTGACTTTCTCGTGTTTGGTGGCTTAGAACGAGGCAAGTTTGGCAAACGTGTTACTTAATTAATTTATGCGCTTTCGTGGCCCTTAACTACCGACCATCGTTAGCTCCTAGAAGTGACCGATATAACTGAGAGAACCTCTACAATAATTTATCTCATGGCGTGGTTGTCTGATTTTATGCCAGACTATTCCTTTGTCCTTGAAGCGTTGCCTCTGAAATTTCTAGAGTTTAGTTACTCCCATCGGGATACTTCACAAGCCCTAATTTTGAGCCTTGACTACGGACCCGTCAGCGCATCTGGAAAGCTGGAACCATGTCTTCATTCTTCCCTCTCCTGTGTTAAATGTCGATGAGTATCTTTTCTATTAGTTTTGTTTCTGTAACAGGCATTATGTTTATTTTGAGCTGCTTATTCAACACTTATTTTCATTGACTGACAACCGGTAATATTACTACTATTACCAATATTAACTGTTAGTAATGTACCCTAATATAACGAATTTAATTAACCTGAGCCCTATTATTGAAACCTGAAATGTATTATTGAGCTCAAGGAGCATTATTCCGATCTAGAATGTTCTTCGCTCTCATTTCTTTGAGACTTCTGTAAGCTTTCCGTTCTGAGGTCACCGTACACTGGAGGCAATGAAACTTCAGGTACGTTCATTTCGTAATTTTTATCTCATTTTTTTCGTAGGATTTCAAAAAAGTACCTTTTCTTATTTTGTGAGCATGCCTGTTTCGGTTTTAATGAGGGAAGAATTCAATCATTGGTTTCTTCAATTGAAAACTAAGAACTAATAGCATTAATCGCATCCCTAGTAGTCACGTATTTGTTTTCTCTTGAGTATTTTAACGTTACGTGCTCATGGCTGCAGATCTCGTATCACTCGAGTGAACTGCAATTTTTAGTTTATGTCGATTGACCCGATAAGGTAAAACTGCTCGTAAGATAGGTGGATTCATTTATCTTTTAATGTGTTTAAGTGCGCAAATTTCAATGTGATTTTCGGTTAATTCAACTGAAATGAATAATTTGCTCTACCCTACGTAATTTATCTTTCTAATCCGTTGCGGCTGAACTGGATAGTTGTAGCACTCACGTCCGCTCTGCAATTCGACCTCTTTTCTTTTATGCGATGAAGAGAAATTAAAAGTTTTTGGTTTCAGCGCAGCGAGGTTTTGGTAAAAAATTACGGCTTGACGTTTCGTGTGTGTGTGTTGCCTGATCTGATGAGTTAGAGAAGTGTGGGCTTTCTTTAGCCTATTTTTTTTCTTTTTCTATTTTTTATAAGGTTATCAATCATGAGTGGTCTTCTCGAAGCGATGTAGGACTCGATCGGTACGACCCGAAGAAGAGAGTAGATTTCATCGAATATATATTTCAAGTCATCACAAGTTAATAAAATATGAAATTTTCATGAGCTGCAGTAATGGGTAGGGCTCTCCTTTTGGTAATAACTACTAGGTACAAATTATATAAGTTAAATTGACCTTGTTTGGTGACAAGGCTCACCGAGCAATTTGGCCGGAAAATATTTACTTGTTAGCTTTGGCTAACATTTTCCTTATTTTTAAATTGCGCAGTAGTATTAAGATTAATGAAGATAGGAGAGCCTCTCATTTTTATTGATTTTATTTACTCAACAAATGATTTATGAGAAATAAAATCCTTCATTATTTCGCAACTGCTCAGGGCAAACCTTTCATTTAATTGAAGATTACCTTTGCTTCGCTAGATCGGAATTGTCTCAATATTTTGAAGTGTAAAAATGACAGCAATAAAAGAAATAGATAAAACATACAACGATATTAAAATCAATATATATATGTATATTTATATATATATATATATATATACATACATATATATACATACATATATATATATATATATATATATATATACATGTATGGTACACTTAGCTCTGTTCTACCCAACATTAGAGTCAATGGGAAGAGAACGAACAGAGCGTGAAATATCGGTGAAATTGCTGAAATATGATTCAGAAAATAATTGTTAAATATTTTGGCCACGCGCTGTCTTACGTGCCAAATCGATTGTACTTTGCCTGTGAGTGAACATTGACGATTACGACCGTGACTTTATTCTCCATTACCTAGACTGTGGTGCCAGAGTGCGAGTGGTGCTTGACGGCACGAGACTATGAGAGCAGCCCCAAAATAAACCACGATGCTCGTTCCTGTCGTGATATCTTATTATATTTTGAATTTCCAACTTCGAATAATGCATGAGTCATTGAATGATGCGGTGCACGCTTTCATAGTAACAATTAACGTTACATGTAGCCAGTTGAGGCGACGAATTATATTTGGGATATGATAGATACTCAATGTTAAAAATTTATCGATCATTTGAGGGAGATCCCGAAAAATTGATTCTATGAAATTGATAAGAAATTTATAAATAAAACATAAGTCTTGTCTACAGCTTGCCGTTCTTCGCGTGTGTCGTTGATCTTCTGGACGGCACAGCAAACTGTAATTTAATGATTGTTTGGCAATTTAATTACGTACACAGTGCAAAAAGATTATCAGGAGTGAGGGAAAGTCTGGAATTTCGTGAATAATTCTTAGAATGGGACGAGAAAGCAGCATCAGGCAAGCGTTTAATTCAAGCGAATGGAATTTTTCCCTCTTTCTCGGTTAGAGAAATGTCTGTAAGCAAAAAATAGTCAACTCAAATCAAATTGTTTTCACAGAACGTCCATGGGCGCGATAAAAAGGAAAACATAAACAAACATAAAAAATTGATGATTAATTAGTGTTAGAAATTTTTGCTATGCAATGCATTTATGAGTACATTTTGATAATAGCAATTGCGACCACATTCTGGCTAGGAAAGGTTGCTATTAGATAACCTTTACGAAAATTGGAAATTAAAACTGTACCGGGGATTAAAATTTTTCCAGGAAAAATATTTTTATCTTGAGTCTTGTTAGGGTTACTCATCAAACACAGTATAGCAAAGCATGGTAGCTCATTATCCTCTCAACACTTTTCCCTCCTAGGTTTGCAGTAGAAACAGTAATAACTATATATATATGAATAAAAATCTGAGGCAGCATTCGTAAACATAGACCTCCTCGACCCTCACGTACATAATTTTGTCTCAGTTGCAGTCAGATATTGAATATCTAATATCTTTTCGCGCAGTGAGAGCAAACTTTTCAAGTCTAACTTCAGCAGTACGATGAACTTTAAATCGATTATAACAACAAATCCCTTCGGCCTATCTTAAATCATTTTCTTTTCCTTTTCATTCTTTCTTACACCAACATTGCCCATCAGATGCATTTTATTTTGAACGAGGGCGTTCGTGTATCTTGTTGCCACGAATCGCAAATAAGGGTGATACTTTTCACGTTCGACAAACCACCTCCGCCATAGAACCCAGAAGTAAGCGGCACCGGCACGGCTCAACTCGCATTCTTCGATAATGCTTCATAAACAATCATGCAGAAATGCTATTTTCTATGGTTCTTAATAACTATTTTTTAGTTGTGCATCATATCTGCATCACTGTTGATTTCAAAGTACCGAAGTCATAACAGGCTAAGAAGTGCAATCTACTTATTACAATTGTACGATGTCCTGCTGATGGAGCTTATCTTCGCTCCTCATACACAAGTCCGCGGTTCGGTCAATGAACATATTGTGCTCGTCTAGTGTAGGGCTCGTTCGGTTGATGTAAATAGAGTCACATTGTATATTTTGAAAGTATTTTCGTATTCATTGTGTTTCAAACTCTCATTTTTGCCTGGAAATTCATCCTAGACTGGGTCCAGTTTTCATTCAAAACGTCGAAGTTCAAATTCATCGTAATTTTCTAGGGAATGCTTATTATAAGTCGAGCAAATTAAAATGGCCAACCTATATTTTTAAAACTTGAGGAGCTGGTAAAACTTTATTTAGAATGGAATTGTATACTTATGAATAATTTTTTTGCTAAATATTGTTTACATATTTCAGGATTTTAATTGAGTTATTCATCTTATAACGGTAGAAACCGTAAATAATTTAAATCGAAAAAAATCCATGCAAGTATTTAATCTTCGTGAGTTTGTTAACATAAGCTACCCTAAGCACTTTTTAGAAAATTTGTACTTAATACCCGGAATGAAGTTGGAAACCTTAGGGCCAGTTGAAAAGAATACTGGCTAAAAATTTTGACATTTTAAGTTTTTTTCTTCGATACGCATGGGTAATACACAGCGTATATTAAAATGTACGCCTGTGCAATATTGTATGACTCGCAAAGTAAATTAGCTAAAGAGTTAAAATTTTGCATAAATGTTCCCTTTAATATTTTCTATACGGGATTGCATTCGGGAGGCAAGTATACTGGTATGGTTCGCGTTTTATCCCCGATACGTTTCGGTTTTTCATCATAAGTGCACACTCGCGAAGAGAGTAAGTTTTATTCATTTTCTGATAGCAATAATTGTCTGCTTATTCATGTTTTTTTGTACTCGAAATGAAACTTCAGACTGAAGAATTTGTTGAGACTATGAAGCAACCTCTCAGTTGCCCTAAGTAAAAGTAATAGCATTTAATTTTGGTGTCTACATGTCAAGCAGCGCATGTGGCTGTCGAATTCATTATTCAATAGTTACCCATAATGGTCTATGTTCTCTTTCAAATGTTTGGCCTGTGGCACAGTGAAAATAGACTAGTACTATTTTCGCGCTATTTTTGCAGAAGGGAATAGATCACTGTCTTTGCTCAAATGTATCCGTGTACTTAAAAGGCAATAAAATGAGAATCACCAATAAAAACCTCACATCCTGATGACAATAGTGTTTCTTCTCTCCTTTTTACACAGGCCTTACTCTAAAGAAACACCTCTCCTTAAAATGGGTTTGAGGGACCACCTTTGGAGAACAAACTATGTATATTATAGGTTTATCGCAAAGGAAGACAACACTGTCGCAGTACAGCGAATCAGGGATTACCCTGGAAAGCTCTAGCAGAATCATACGTCGTAAACAATTGTACGTCTTCCTAACGGTGCCGCCGTAGTTCAATCTGTTCAGCACAAACAAAGATTCGTTTGTTGCTCTAACGCAAGGGTCTCCAAACTTGCCAGACTTGGGGCCATACTGATTATTCCAGTAAGTTCCAAGGACCCACACCGTTTAAATTTTTCTGCCATTATCTATAATTTCTAGAGTAGTCCCGAGTACGCGGTCGGATTAACTGTCGCGAGCTGGATTGACCACACATGCGGGCCGGATTTGGCCCGCGGGCCGTAGTTTGGAGACTCCTGCTCTAACGGACTGATTACGGCGTATGCGGCACCCTCACGAACCTCAAGACGGGCAGCTGCGCGGAAAAGCAAGTGCCCCGAAAAGGTAGCTACACCGAAGACAGCCTTTTTCTCGAACCCACACGTCGACCCTCACGACGGTATCGACAGTACATTAGATTGCATACTGTACACACATGACTCTTCATTTAATGTTGTGTTTACGCGTTGAAAGATACAGAGATCGTTCAAATTCTAGCTGAAATTGATGTGAATAAATTAGAACTAAATGACATCATTCTTCATGTGCCCCACAAATCAAGTAAAGTTGCTTCAGCTTCTGATTCTGATGCATCAGATCAGGAATCAGCCGGTGACTTAAACAAACTCGGCCACAGACTCATGAACACAAAACGTAATTTGATTCCACATTCGGTACCAGATATCTTTGATAACAAAGATGGTGAGCGTCAATCAGAGCTAGCACCACCTAAGAAGACAAAAAAAGACAAAAGAAGGGATATTCTGTCGTTCCTCAAGATGTTTTGTCCGCTCAAACACAATTAGATATTTTAAAAGTTTAAAAATGAAGGTTATAGCGAAGACAATAGATTTAAAATACATATCTATCAAAAATTAGTACGTTTAGATCGTCTATAAATCATCATCAGCTATAGTCTGAAATACATAAAACGACAAATTAAAACCGGCAATCAAAACCATTCAGTAAGTAATATAATAATATGTACACAAACGAAAATTAAAAAAAAAAGAAAATTACGTAATACCTATTTTCAATGGATAGGATGATTGCATGTCATTAAAGTTAGGTTTCAATTTGCTAATAAAGAGGGATTCAAGAATGCGTAAATTAAAACACGAACCTGCAGAACCTAATATTGAAAAATTTTCGAGTGAGATAGTTGTATTGCATTTTTCAGCATGGATTCTAATAGCTAAATGGGAAGGCCTACTTAATGGAATACCAGTCCTAAAACTTCTACCACTGGGTTCAAATGCCCTCGTAGATAGCGACCGAGATTTCGAACCGACATACACAGACCCACACAGTGGGCAACAGTGCTTGTATACAACAGAGGAAAGCATTGAAATGGGTAGCCTATCTTTAAAATAAAAAATGAACCTATTTTGATATTATTAACCAAAATAATTTGACGGTCAACACAGGGAAAGTATTTCACAACTATTGAGAGCAATTGTTCTTTCAACCTCTCAGACTGAACACCAAAG
The DNA here is from genome assembly GCA_030386875.1 of Morinoia aosen. Lineage (NCBI taxonomy): Eukaryota > Metazoa > Arthropoda > Malacostraca > Amphipoda > Talitridae > Morinoia > Morinoia aosen. The sequence goes on along the minus strand of CM059559.1, from coordinate 37,707,034 downwards.
TAAGGAATGGTGACGAACAATTTCTTCTCATCTGGAGTCAGCACAGTAGCAATGGCGGAATACTTTTTATCTAAAAATTGCTTGGAATATTTCTGAATAAAATATATAGGATAACCATTGCTACAAAAAATGCTTTAAAAATTCAAACTCATTGTGCAATAATGAATAATTTGAGCATATTTCATACGCCTAAAGTAAAAGGATTTTTATGCTGTTGATTTTAAATAAAAAAGAATACGAAAAATACTGAGGTTAATAGTTTCAAAACAGGTTCATTTTTTCATTTTAAAGATAGGCTACAAATTTCAATGCTTTCTCTGTTGTATACAAGTACTGTTGCCCACTGTGTAGGTCTGTGTATGTCGGTTCGGCATCTCGGTCGCTGTCTACGAGGGTATTTGAACACAGTGGTAGAAGTTTTAGGACTGGTATTCCATTAAGTAGGCCTTCCCATTCAGCTAATAGAATCCATGCTGAAAAATGCAATGCAACTATCTCACTCGAAAATTATACAATATTAGATTTTGCAGGTTCGTGTTTTAATTTACGCATTCTTGAATGCCTCTTTATTAGCAAATTGAAACCTAACCTTAATGACATGCAGTCATCCTATCCATTGAAAATAGGTATTACGTAATTTTCTTTTTTTTAATTTTCATTTGTGTACCTATTATTTTATTACTTACTGAATGGTTTTTATTGCCGGTCTTAATTTGTCATTTCTTGTTTTTCAGACTATAGCTGATGATGATCTAGAAGATCGAAGCGTACTAATTTTTAATAGATATGTATTTTAAATCTATTGTCTTCGCTATAACCTTCATTTTAAAGCTGTGCCGTGTTGTGTAACCTAATCTAATTTTTAAAAGTTTTTTACAATAATTTCACGATGAAACTTGTAGACCGAAATAACATTTACGTTTCGTAACAAGGAAAAAATTTGAATTTTTAGGAGCGATAAAATTTGAGTTATGTTCGGTGGACTTTTATTGTCTGGTTATGCAAAAAGCCATGACTTTTTTACTATTTGATGTTGCAGTTGTAAATTCATGAATTCTCTATAAGAAGCAGAATTGAAACAGCCAGGTCTCTCATCTCTAGTTTAGATCTGTGTTAGCAATATCAGTTGTGAAACAGTCCTCAACTCCAGCAACACAAGGACAAAGGGTACCCGTACCTCTGAGTGGCGTCAGATATGATCAAAATATTGATTCCCAGGCATGCTACTACCGAAGATGTGAAAATTGCTCTGAACGTGCAACATTTTTCGGTGTGATATGCGATGTTGGTCTTCATCCAAAATACGACGAAGAATATCACAAGCAATTATAGGTCTAATTTGTCTTACAATTGCAGTGTCATTCACTACGGGAGAAAATACGGAGCGTTACTTTATTTTCGTTTATGGTATTTAATAATTAAAAACAAACATTTGTATTACACTTGAAAAAAACTCTTCTGCATTCGTAGTTATTCATGTACAAGTATTTTATTAGTTGAGAAGTTATATCATTTATAATCTCATTCATCGAAGCTCCATGCTGATAGGTGCTTAACGTACATTTTAATGTAAGGTTCTTAACATAAGAGCAACAAGATATAGTTGAAAAAGGCACTCGTTTTTCACTATTTACTATAATGTCAATTATTTTTGAGAAAATCTTCCAAAAATATACGTTTCCTAATTTTGAACGTTAATGGGTTAAAGACACCCAACCATCAAAATATTTATTAAAATATTCATTCTTCGGTTGGATGTTGAAATATTATAATTCGCTCTGTACACTGTTTCATGGCTTGATCTGCAACACATCTGAGTCTATAATGAAATATCACCCAACTCTCCAATTGAACGTCGGCCAATCCATTTCATAGGCGATAATGTGTGTGGAAATGAGATTCTCAGGCGCTGCAGTCCACATATTCGGTGAATTATTCCGAAAACTGATTATTGATTTGGCTTGGGAAGATGATTGATGGTATTCCACGCTTTTCAAATCAGCTTTGCATTTTAAAATACACGAGTTCAGATTTTGTCTCACAGCATGACAGTGTTCGGTAGCAATGTACTGCCGTGATTTGGAATATCTAAAATGCTTCTCATACCGAGTAATTTCAAGGAAAGTTTCGAAGCAGCGATCACTCCACTCAATTGAACGCTTCATTTTGTTCGGTCTAAAAGTGTCTGCATTTGATAGGCTTTATTCCCTAAGACAAAGAATTCTCGTTCGATATTATTCCGCATGTTATGAGTATAAATACGTATAATTCGACATGGTGCAGAATTGCGTTTTTATGGTGCGTTTTCAAAGCCCTGTGAAAACGATCACCTGTCCACAATAAAGTTGAGACTTTATGGCTCTTGTGAGGCACCTATCTAACGAGAATAGGCTTTGGTTCACAGCTGCATGACGTGAGGACAGTTATATGAAATGACTATTTACGACGAGCAAATCGAGGAGCTTAGGAATGAAATGATACTCTCATGATGACTGATTTCGTACATGTGGTGAAAAGTTATAATTTACCTTTTGTCTCAGTTCCAAGACACTTATATAATAGTACTAGAGTTTTCAGTGCATCGCATAAGCAATTAAAAAAACAAGAAAAATTTTATTCCCAGTATATCATAATTTTGAGAAGAACGTATTACATATATCTTACGAAAGAGTTTCATAATTTGACAGAAATACACGAAATGCTTTCGAAGGAATCGCTATAACTCACGGGAATCATGGTGTTCTAGAATGTTCCGTAAAGCGATTGACCAATGACTTCGCGATTGCTCATTAGAACTCCGAAATGCGTTTTTAGAGCTTCGGACCATTAGCCTTAAAGGGTCGCTGGAGTCAGATTCGGTTTGGGTCAGTTGTGTACAAATGATTGCTGAGTAAAATCGATGGTGGATGGCAATAACGCCACAGACGGAACTCAGTTACAAGCTGGAGTGCTACTTGACCCTAAATATCTGTGGATTTAAGATTACTCTGACAGTTGCTTTTGAGGAACGATCACTGCGTCCGACAGACCATCAAAACAAATTTTATTCGCTGTTTCCAATACCTACACCAAAATGTTTTCCATAGGGGGTTTAGTCCATTGCGTCGAAATTTCAACCTCACAATCATGTCAGTCAACACGATGATCAATTATTCGCGATTATGTTATCAAACCTATACCGTTTTAGTATCTGCTAGACCAGTGGTCTGCAAATTGCGCGGCTCGCAGGCCACCGGCGAGTCGCTATTGCTCAATTCACGGCTGTCGAGAAATATATAAATTTATCATTAAAAAAATATTTTAAGAAATTTAAATTTAAAATGTTTTTTTTTAAAGTCGCTAATTTTCTTCAAGCGAAATCTCTTTAAAGTTGCGGCTTGTGGCAACACTAAGCTTGACAGGTGCCTTGTCTGTGACAAATGAGATTGAATTGAACCGCGCTGTGAGGAGGTTCTTGGCCTCTTGTGCGTAGCACTTGTCAGGGAGTATGTGATCGCCTTTTATTTACTATATTAATTTATGATTGCAAACGCGTTTTCTCTTCATTTTGTTCAGTTATTTATCTTGCATGTTCACAACCTCTTTTCTACCCATCTTAAACACTACTCGGTCCTTGTGACTCTAAAACTACTCGGTCCTTGTCACTCTAAAACTATTTCACTATCATACTACCCGTGGCTCTACGGTGCCCTCTTGAAATCATAAGTGATTTAGTCACTATTTCAAGGTAAGCCGGTGGTCATGTGAAATTTCCTATAAACGCGAAACGTGAAAAGGTTCTACTTTTCTGTTGTGGTTTTTTGTTCTCCATCAGAATCCTCTGGCGAGCGTGATCTGGATGGGATGCTCCTCTAAGAGGCCACTTTCTTTGGTTTACCAAGCCTAACTTCTCTTCTCCAGCGTGTGTTTCATCTCCAAATTTAATTTCTTCGATTCTGGGTATTGCCTAGGTTCGTATGTGAATACTAATGAAACTTTCTAATTATGAAGTCAAAGTGTTATATGATCTGACGCAGTGGTACCTCATTTAATCACTAATTCATTCCTCTTTATTAAATTGCAGTTCTGTGTTGGACTGGGAGGTGCCGGAACTATAATGGCCTCCAGTTCTCTTTGTTAAACGTCAAGACGTAACAAGATACGCCGTAGAACTCGTTGGGTCTTCTGCCACTATGAAGACCATTTAATTCTGTGAATTCTCCTAATTGGGAAGCTTAGCGTTAACAATTTTGTCGTGTTGTAAAAGTTTGAATTATTAAAAGTTCGAGTAAAAGTTGTGCGTTATTTCCTGTGTTCCGGTTAAAAAACCCTACAATATAAAAAATATTTTTTCAAGCATTAATTAAGTTTGATGTTTATTTTGCTATTAATAACGAGATTTGTAGGCTAATATTATCATATCAAATGATTTTCATTTACTATATTGCACTGGCAGCTCAGTTCTGCTTAATTTAGTTAAGTTCCGCTAACTCGCAGTAGCTGCGGCTCTCTCAACCAATGAATTAAACCGAGTGGTCCTCCTGCAAAAAGTAGTGAATAACACTGTGCTAGACTAAAGAACAATTGTGTATTTATTGTCGATTTGTGTATTTGCATTCCATCTTGTAAACATCAGCCACATGGAAAAAAGCCTGCAATACCAGCTTGATACCCTACAATACTGTTTGAGTTTTAAAGATAATCATATAATCGATAACTCTAAATCTCGGAGGGACGGTTTGTTTGTTACATTGTAACACAGGCAAATCATTCATATGTAAGATACATAATAACAAAGTAAAAAATTAATAAGCTCACGAGTCTACATAAACTGTTCACACGTATGTGAGAGTATAAATATCTGAATTTACCCAGTCTCCAGGAAAACAGAAAAACGCAATTAAAATCAGTTGGAAAAGTATCAGAAACAAAGTAAATTTATTTTTTATATGATCTTACATGAAAAATAAAATCACGCGCAAAAAAAAGCTAGGCACGTCTACGTGAAGGCCAGGAGTGGAAGAAAGTCAAAACTATTCGTACATGCCCACCATGCTTGTTCGATGACAGTTTGATGGGCCGTTGCGGTGCTTAATTTCCGATTGTAAGTCCTATCCTCAAAGCTGTTCCTTTCAGACTGCATACACCCGCTGTAGCGAAGGGAATGAGTTTCAAAACAATTAAAAAATACATATATTCTACAGTTGCATTTGACAAAATTAAACCATGAAACTTGGTAGTAGACGGGAAAAAACAAATTGGTACATTAGTGAACATCCTTGTAAAAAAAAGCGTTGGAACATCATTGTAAAGAAACGGAAGGTGTTTGGAATCGTAGAATATTGGCAGAGATTTGGTGCAAACCGAAAGATTCTAAAGAGAAGTTCACAAGCAAAGGAGCGTGTAAAATTATCTTAAAACAGTTAAAACAACTAGAACAATTTTGTTGTTGTTGACCAGTGTTATCATAGAAATGAACTTCTGAGGAAAGCACTCAAATCTCGATTTGATCATAAGACTTCACTAATGAAGAAACTTCATTGAAGATGAAAATTTCAGTTAGCAAAATAAACATTAATACACGATTATAAACAAAATGTGTTCAGATCAACGCAAGATAGAGCTCTATCGTAATTATGATATCACTTATGTATTGTAATTTAAATGGAACAGACTATACACACCTAAGAGAACAGTGAAACGTGTGACCAGGAGCATGATGGTATGGTGTTGGTAACGTGCAGGAAAATTGAAGGTAATATAGATACAACTGAATATCGTTAAATTTGAGAAGATAATTCACAAAAACCATGTGCGAAACTGGATCTTTGATTTGTGAGGCTATTTCAACGGCACAACGATCTTAAGCATCCCGCAAAAGTTTTCGTGAATGGTTCCAAAGCAGCAATATCAAACTATGTACAGACACACCCTAGTCCGAATTTTTTCATCGGCGTAACGGTAATTATCATAGGTTTTTATAGTTTCTTGAAGTATTCCAACGGTATATATACATGGCGTATCCGTAAAATAAGTTCCACGGGCTGCCTCTGGCGCTAGGATCGTTTCTGTGCGCGGCCAGGCAACGAGGCAGGTTGTTTGGTTCCCCCACTCCAATCCCTTACCATGCCAGCATCGCTGCGACGTTTAGTCTTGGCCATGGTAGACGAAAGAGGAGGTAGCGGCAAACCAGTCTTTTATCAAATCGTGCTACGTGCGAGTGACGTCATGGCATCGCACCATTAGCAGCGCCGCTTACATTGCATCTGGCAAGAGTGGCAACGCTGCTAACCCGAAATCTGGCATTACTGTAAGCGAAGCGTTACTGGCACGACAATCTGGCATGCCATTCAAACGAAGTGTGATCGAGTCAAGTGTAGTGAAATGTCGCCGCCTCACGTTAAATTAAATATGTGTTCCTTAATTAATTTAATGTCGGAGTAATTCTAAAAATCTACCCAAGAGATTTCAATGTCCTGGTTTCAATTTTTAAGAATGGATTTCGCCGAGTTGAAATGTAAAGTTTAATTTTAATTAATAAGTTTTATTTAAACTAGCAGTAGCCATTTAAAAAAGACCGACTGCCGAAAAGTTCTATCAGAATTTAAGACGAAGATTTCAATGAAAAAGTGGTGTTGTGTTGTTGTTATATGTTCGGAGTTTGGAACTGGAAGGTAAGAAATTAAATTTTTAATATTAATTTAAAAAGAATGGCTCATATCTGATTTTTTCACTGGATGAAGTTGCATCTCTGTTTCAAAGCTTTGAAACCAGATAAAATTTCAACAGTTCAAATTTGATATGCTAGTTCCATGGAAAAATGCTGTTGACTCGCCTGAAATTTAAGATATAAAGGAAACAAAAAAATAGGAATATGATGTGCAACAATTCAATGCCGAAAAATGACATACTGCTTAATTTCAATGTATTTTAATACCTTGGAGCTTTTCATTCCAAAAAGGTGACCTAAATATTGTGGTAGGGTGCTATCAGCTTCAGTTGTAAATAAATTTCTGTGTGTAAATTAATCTGGAACCACGTACACAATAAAAAAAACTTCACTGATATTCAACATTTAGGTAGAAGTTCAGAAGAACACACTAATCGATTTTCAATTTTTTTTGCTTGAATCATGGTAATTATATCAAAATAAACAACTTTTCTTCTATGGCATTTCCGGTGCAAATGAGTATTTACTTAACATTAACTTAAAAATTACTTTACTTAAAAATTGCAGACCAATTGCACTAGCTGACACTCTATGTAAGATTTTTTGTGGAATTTTGAATGAGAGAATGAAACATTAAGTTGAGGAATTAGGAGTCCTGGGAATAGAACAGAATGGTTTTACGCATGATAGACGTTGGGAAGATAATCTGTTTGTAGTGAGTGAAATAATTGAGCAAATGAGTAAGGATGATAAGAAGGTATATATAGCATTCCTGGATAATGAGAAAGCGGACGACAGAATGGATTGTGGTAGGCTGTTTGAAATTTTGAGAAAAGTTCTGTTGAGTCAAAAGATAGTAACCCATGTACAAAGTCTGTATGAGAACACAAGCGCTATCTACAGGTAAGGAAATTTGGAAACAGGGCAAGTGAGGAGTGTTAAAGGAGTTAGGCACGGCTATATTCTGTCTCCCCTGTTGTTTGTATTGTACACAGAAGAATTGGCAGTTTGACTCAGAATTAGGAGCTTAGAATTGAAACTTGGTAAGGAGAGACTGAGTTGTTTATTGTATGCTGATGATATTGTGGTTAGTGAATGTGGACATGAACTTCAAAGGAGGCTTAACATTGTAAATGGATAAAGTACAGATCTCAAGATAAACTTTGGTGCTGATATAAGTAAGGTTATGGTTATAAATAGAGATGAGACTGATAGAGACAGACTGGAATATTGGGCAAATCAGAATAGGTAGAACAAAAGGATACAAATATCTAGGTTGTATGATAAGTGTGATAATTCCACTATGAAGTGGGATAATTCAATACATGAAAATTGACAGTTATCTACTTATGTATAATGAGTTTAAAGATTTTCAACTATTTCTTTCTCCAATAATCAGAAATTTGCTGCAGTTTATTAGAAATATTTCTGTCAGTGAATCTGACACTCCACCGGTGTCTACTAGTTTCTAGTCTGTTTATTGGTTCATGTGATGAAATGTTGCTCTTATAGTTGTTAGATGTTAAGACAAGGTCTTTGCTGAACAATTTTTAAGAGTCCATTTTGGACAAGGTTATATTAGGAATTTAGGCAACTTTTTGGCAATGATGTGTTGGTTGCTACTTTTAGTATTAAGTATTTTAAGTATTAACAAACTTCAAACTTTTTTTAAACCTGTGTTAGTGAGTGTATTATTGACTCAAACTGCTCATTTATTGGCCGATTGCTTACATGTTGATGACATTCATAATGTAGAAAATAGGTAGTCATTTTTTGATTTTCAAGGTACTAAAAAATAGTAAAAAACTATTGAAATTTGGAAATGAAATATATCAGTAGATATCCTGCTATACATATTTTTATTTTCATATATCTGGTAGTATTGTTTTTGAGAATCTATATCCATTGGTACCTCCATAATGATAGCTCATCATGGGTGACTCTTGTTAGTTATGATATTAGCATTTAAGGAAATATTGCTCATACATGTCCAGTTATTATTCACACTGTAGCACCTTCTAATTTCATGCCAAATTTGATTAATGACTTTGTACAGTACTCCATTAAGCATTCTTTTCAGTGCAAATGGTGCAGCTGCAGCCATTGTTGAAGATCCATCCATACTTATAATTGGTATCTATGTTTTCATAATTCAAATTTGACTCATCCAGTTTGGTGGATATGAACATTATAAAATATTTCTTTTCTTTTTGAAAGTTGGTTCTTCATAAAGCTAGTTGGGCATGATTGTAAAAATTCAGTAAGAAGAGTTGACAACAAAATTTCTTTATTAAATTTCAATCTGTCAATGACTCACTGGGCCTTCATTTTAAGAGCCCATTTTTACCGTAAGTGTTGTATGTTTTTAGTTATCTAATTGATTCTGATGAGCTTTTTCTTCATAGAGAATTGCAACAACTCTAAGTGTAGTATAAAAATATCTAATACGTTAAATTAATCCATTACAAGGTATGTTATGTTCATAAGCTAAAGATTAAATCCATTGAACTTTTGTTATCACGAGTGTTTACAGATTCTTCTAGGTTCTTATTGGTCTAGTTTTTCCCTTCCAAGATAATTGTTTTTCAAAATTTAAATTTAAATTCTTCAATAGCTTTGTTAGGTTGTATTGAGCTGTTTTTAGTATTCAAGAAAACTCTTTAAAATTAAGTGGTGTCATTTAGGGTCAATATTTTTTATGTTTTCATATGTTCATTCAAGATTTCATTACAGAGAGTGACTAAATTTTTACATAAAGTGTTGCTACGTACTGTTTCATTTGATTTTTTTTTTATCTTTAAGGACATGGAATGGACATGCGACCCAATCCAGCTACTGATCACTCACTGCTATTGGATAATGTTCCACCTATATACACTGGTTCCTATCCCTGCATCCCAACCAATTTCAGAAATAGGGATCACAATTTCATCATCTTCTCAGCATCCTTCAACTTTTCATATGACCAGTGATTCAAGCCCTCAATCAGCCACCAAAAGAACCTATTCAAGTCCTCAATCAGCCACCAAAAGAGCCCGTTTGAGTTTTCAATCAGCTTTTTAGAGAGACCATTTAAGTCCTCAAACAGCGACCAAGAGTTCCAGTCTTTCATCTGCCCCCAAGCAGGCTTTTTCAAGTCCCCAATCATCCAGCAAGCAAGCCTGTTTGACTCCTAAACCAGCCACCGCTTCAACTCATTGCTCAACTTAAAAAAAAAACTTGTCAACTTCCCAAATTCAGCGTTCAAGTCCAAGTCTGTCTTGTCAGCAAGAATTATTTCCTTGTCCCATCAGGGGGGAAAGTGCGGCAAACTAAAATCAATGACATTCTGTTAGACGAAATGTCATTGAGAAATTGACTTGCTTACAATCACTGCAAGAGGATCTTATTATTGGATATGAGGATGGCTAAGCCTCTTCTCTCATTCGAGCTCCTCTTGCTTCCAATTGCAAGACAGCTCCTGACAAGCAATTAAGAGAGACCTTGGGCTTCTTAGCAGAGGTGAGATGAGTCTGGTAACCCGCTAAGGAATACATACATGTCAGAATAAAATTTAAATGTTGTCCAGATTCTAGACAGATTTTCTCGACTCAGTTGTTAGGAGTCTTATTGAATAGATTTTTTCATTTTTTACATTGAGTCCTTAAAAGTTTTCAAAAGTGTAAGTTAGGATTATTATTTAATATCTCTCAAAAATCTAAATATATTAGACAACAACAAATTTTAGAGAGGAATTGTGGGAAATAGATAGAGTGCATAAACTTAGATTTTGGTTTAAGGCATGTATTCCACACTTCTCTGCCTATTACTATCAATCTATTGTTTCCTTTTTTCCCTTCATATCTTATTTCCCCCATGATATCCCACACTGCATTCTTTTCTTTTCTCACTTTATGGTGCCTTCCTCCTGCCTCTCCTTTAAACTTGTGTTTTTTAGCGGTTAAGGAGGCTTGAACTAACATATAATCTAACCCTACCTTTTTGTCCCCTTTTCTTCTCTTTCTCCATTGAGCCTCTTTATAGTTTTACATTTAATATTATGATATGTTTTATCATCTCCATTTCCCCTCAGGGGGATACAACTATTGTATCTATGCAAATTAACACTCCCAGGGGGACAATGTGAGGGCCCAAGCTGAGAGTTAGGTAGGCCTTTTTTGTTGAAATAAAAAGCTTTTGTTATGACATGAGCCATCTTTTTTCGGTCAACTGCTGTCCTGTTTTTCAGCAACTACTACTTTCTTCTTCAACTTTGATCTTGTTTTATGAACTTCTTTCTTATGTCACTGTTTCAATGCCTTTTCTGCATAGATTCCGCGTTCTCTTGGCTCCATACTAAATGGTGCCTTCCTCCTTCCTCTCTTTGGATCGCCTTTGTTGCGGATAGGGAGGCTTAAACTAACCAAGAATATCATCTCCAGTTCTTCGTATACTTTTCAATGGTGCTTACGTTGAGCGTAATTCTTCACAACTGACCCCTTTCCTAATTGCTATCGCCTGCATCTCAATTTATCATATTAGCTCCATTTTCTCCAACAGATTCAAATCTGTACCCTTAACTGCAACTGAAAGGCTTGCTTATGAAGCCAAAGACTTCATTAAAAAATTCTTAACTTGAGCTCACATTTTTTCTTGCCTTTCAGGTGCCGAAAGAAAGTGAAATGATTCCACTTATCATTGAGGTGTCTGAAGAGGAACAAAAGGCTGCCGTGGTGTTCAACGGAGCCACCGAGATCGGAGGAAGTTTTCCTTTTGTGGAAGTGGAAGAGATTTGAAGCCCCCAAACAAGATTAGAAGGACCAAACAAGGATTGCATCTGAGGCATTCTGCAGCATGCAAAGTGCCTCAGTCAAGTCAGAGCATTTAGTAACCCAAGCAGCTCCGTTGTCAGCATGAAGGGATGTCTGCAGTAGGGGGTTACAGTCCTGGAAAGTATCATTCATCATGATGCTAAACAATGTTGGGCTGATCACTGATCCCTGTGTTACACCCGACCTCAGGAAACATTGCTTGGATAAGGTGTCATTGATTCTGACTCTTATTTTGCATTCCCAAAGCCATAAAGGGCTTTGTATTCCCTTTATGGCTTTAATTTTGTGCCAGACCTCCGCTTGAGTATAGGTACTAAGGCCTGTCACAAATTCCCTCCATTTGATGGCTTTAGCCTCTAGTACTGGTTTGCGGATAATCGCTCTTGCTTTCTTAAATGCGATCCATTTATCAATGTTTTCAAGGTGATTTTTGTAATGGTTGTACGCCTTATGGTATTTCCTATGGGCTATCTTGCACTCATTAGTCCACCAGCTGCTTGTCCTTTTTTGTTGTGTAAAGCTTTGACTAGCCTTGATGTTGCCAATATTACTTCGGTTATGGGTTGATAAGCATCAGATATTGTCTATTTTGAGCAGTTTGGGAACACTAGAGCGGTTTCAAATATTGACAATCTGCATTGCGCAAGTGCCATCTTCTTGGTAGTTGGGCCTTGGGAATTGATAAAGCTGAATCAATAATCAGTGGAAAGTGATCACTTGTAAATGTGTCACTACAAGTGTTCCATGTAAACTTGGAGGGCAGATCCTCAGTGACTATTGTTAGATCTATGTGTGTATATATACCTCTGGAGGACAAGAAAGTTGGGGCTGAATTATTCAGTAACATTAGGTTGTTTTCAGTCATCCAGTTCTCTATTATTTTACCCTGTGTGTCACTGAAGTCAGAGCCCCAGCTATAGCTGTGAGCATTTAAGTCCATCATAATAATGCTGGATCCTGTAATCTGATAACTGATGTCCTGTAACTTCTGCATTAAACCATTACTTTCCAAATGGGGTGGCAAATACATTTATTATATTGATAGGCTTTTTGTTCATAAATATTTTGAAGAGCACAAGTTCTAATGGAGTAGTCAATTGTGTTGTTATGTTTGGTATGCTGGAGTGAATGAAAGTAATCACCCCACCTCCTCTACCTTCACTTCTTTCATATCGGAAAGGGCTGAAGTAATTCTTCAATTATATGTTATGGCGCTGTTGTAACAATGATTTTTGAATACATATAATTCCTGCCTGATGGTGATCAATAAGCAAATGAAGGTAAGGTAGTTTTGCAAAGTATCCTTTTAGATTACATTGTAGGATTTTTAAGTTCCTGCTTGACTGATGAAAGAGGTAACATTTAATTTTGTGGTTAACTCGGAAATTAGCTCACCAGCTTCTAATATATTTTCTATTTTTTTTAGGCTGTCTATTTTTCAGTTATAGTGTTTGCTAGTAAGATTTTGATAATAAAAGGGAGAAGTTGGATGATTAGATTTTTAAAGCAGCCCACCATTTGTTTCTCCTGGGAGATTTTCGGCAAATGTGGTGTTGCATTTGAGTTGTCTGCATCTCTTAATTGAGATTGTGTTTCTAGCATGTTCCTGTGATCCGGAGGATAACCAGAGGCTACATCAGTCTCAGGCAATGTATTTGAGCCCAGGGAAGCGTGTTGGCTTTTTCTAGTGGTTTGTATTGGTTTAGATTGATTCCTGCACCTTTGACTGGTTATCATCTGCTTATGTTTTTTATTAGCAAAAAATCAGAACCACCTCTTCTGAGAGGTGGTTCTGCTGTCAACTGGGTGTGTACCATAAGATCGGGTTACAGCTGCATATGTATTCCGAGACAAATTTTGCTGTTGTTTCTGAGTCAGAGCCGAGAATATGTGCTGTGATTCGAGGGTAATATATTCTTCAGTATTCATCTCTAGTTGGTTTTTTGTTGTTGAGAGTAGATGGCACTTGATTCATTAAAAGAAATATTTTTGCTGGCCTTGATCTTGCAAATTTCGTGTTCTTGGATATATGTTGGACAGTTTTTGGAGTTAGCAGAATGATTCCCTTTGCAGTTAGGGCAATGGTAGTTGTCTGATTTGCAGCTTGCTTCATCATGTTCTGCTGATGAACAGTTTCTGCAAATTGTTTTGTTCCGGCAGATGGAAGCGGTATGTCCCACCTCCAACACTTTGTGCAATGGATTGGGTTTGGATAGAAAGGATGGACTTTGTAATTGAAATATCCTGCCTTAATGTCCTTAGGGCATTCTGTTCCTAGAAAAGTCAAAACGAACATAGAAGAGTCAGCTCGCCTTGGGTCCATGAGCATTTTCCTGATACCTACTATTCCTGTAGGGGCAAGATGCAGCAGCTGTTCATCCAGAGACTCGCTAAGAAATTCAGGTGCATAAATCTTGTCACACCCCTCAGGGGGATACAACTATTGTATCTATGGGAATTAGCGCTCCCAGGGGGACTATGTAAGGGCCTGAGCTAAAAGTTAGGTAGGCTTTATTTTGTTGAAATAGAATAGGTTTTTATTTTGTTACGGACCATCTTTTTTCGGTTCACTGCTGTCCTGTTTTTCAGCACCTCCTACTTTCTTCTTCAACTTTGATCTTGTTTCATGAACTTCTTTCTCATATTACGGTTTCTGTGCCTTTTCTGCATAGATTCCACTTTCCCTTAACTCCATACTAAATGGTGCCTTCTTCTTTCCTCTCTTTGGATCACCTTTGTAGCGGAAAGGGAGGCTTAAACTAACTAATAATCTAATCTAAATCTTGTCGCATACTGTAGAGGCTCCTCAGGGAATTTGAGTATTAATAGAGATTTTTTCCAAGGATTTAACTGCAATGAATGGTTTTGTTTGTTCAAAGGTTTTACTTTTATTATTCAGCTTCCTGTTTTTTTGTATTCCACTTGTTCCACTGGGCTACAAATTTGATTGATTAGGCTCTGCTCTCTGAATGGACTCAGTTTTGTTAGTTTGATCTGTTCATCTGTTGCAGAGATTTTGACATGCCTGGAAGAATCAGGTATTTTATTTATGTTTTCTGGCAGGTTCAAATCAATTTTAGCAGATCTGGTTTGTGAGAAAGTTGCTTGATTGTTTGTATATTGCTCTTGGTTGTTAGGAATGGTATCTATAGTTGTATTTAGAGACCTATCCCTAGGTATCACTGCAGATGGATTGCTCTCGAAGGACAAGTCAGTTGTACAAAACTACAAGTTGCTGCTTAAGTTCCTTTTCTTTTCCAATGAGCTTCTTTTTCTGCAGGTTCAAGGCTTTGGTCCAAAGTTTGTTTTTGTGGATTAGTGGGCTTTTCAGTTTCATTTGTAGCTGCTAATATTGCATTGTTGTCAAGACTTTCGAGCATTTGCATTTCTGATAGAGATGGCTGAGCTAGGGTAGTACTTTTGGGGGGTTGAACTCCTGACTTTTGGATAACCTGTTTTGGAAGATTTTATATTTCCATTTTCTATTGGAACAGATTGCGAGTAATGATGCATTCCTTTTTTCCCCTTGGTGTTGCTAGACCCAGGGCCTCCAGGGTTTTTTCTTTATTGGCCATTGGGTAGGTCCATGAACTTGAATCCTCAATAAAATGATGCATAAATGATTCACTTCACTTTGCTTTGATTCACTTCACAGTGATTTACTTCTGTTAATAAACAACCATTAGTGTTCAATTTGTGGTAGCCTTATTTTGTTAATGTGAAACGAATTTAAGGCTGCGAAGAGTTCTCTTGAACCAAGGGGGTGATAAACCTTGTGTACTAGTTTGCGTAGAATTTGAGGCTGTGAACTATTATTTGGTAGGATGTTGCCTATTTCATTAAACATAGTGTATGGTTTATTTGTTTATTCGGATCAGTGCACAGTTAAGTGAAAATTTTATCAAAAAGAATTACTATGTATGAGCTATATGTATTTGTTATTCCATTCATTCTCCCTTTACACTGCAATTTTTTTGGAAAGATTGTTATAACTAACTTATGGAAACCTCTGCAAAACTATGATATATATATTGTTTCATGCAGTATTGCAGAGTTGAAAGAATTGGTACTCAAATTGTGATTTTGACTAACTGGTCATTCTAAAGTTCATCTTCATAATCCATTAGGCTAAATTTATTCATTTGTGAATTTTAAGTGTTCAGGTTATTTTCATTTTATTGTTCTTTACTTACTGGCACGGAGTGTCCTGATGCTTGAATATAGCGCTAATGCATTGGGAGTGCTGCAACTTTTTATTAATTAGTCACTCGTCGTGTGTAATTACTCAAGTCCTTTCCTAGATTTAAGTAATTAGTTTTATGTTGTTTCTTTTGTGAAGATTTTGGAATTTATAACTGGAAAATGTCGAAACGCGCATAGAGCGGTGGTGTTCCAAATGTTGTTTTGATAGGAAAATGGTTTATATAATTCATTATCGCCGAAAATGTACGTGATATAAATTTAGTGTATTTTTGAGTGAGGAAAATATTTTTCCAGGGACTAATAATTATTGTTTCTTTGATTTTGCTCCCCATTCTTAAAGAACTAGTTATGTTAAGTCCCAAGGTTAGAGTTTCGTAGGGCTTCATTTTGTTACAATTTAAAAGCTTTGTTTTCGTTAATTTTGTCGTAATCTTGATCTGTAATTTAATATTTCTATGTACAGGGTATCTTCCCTTCAGGGGGATGCAACTATTGTATCTATAGGAATGAGTGCTCCCAGGGGGATTATGTGAGGGCCCAAGCTGAAGGTTGTGTAGGCTTTCTTTTTGTTGAAAAAAAAGGTTAACATCGGCATCTTTCGGATGCTTTATTTCCAATCAAGCCTGATACATATGATCTTAGCATTGGTTTTTCAAATGTCTTATAACTAACCCTATATATAGGACACCATGACGGTTCCCCCGTAAAGCCGGTACCCATTTTCGACACCTGGGTTGAGTGGGGTATTGTGCTTGGGCTTTCCCTTATACCCAACGGGGAAAATCTCCGAGCCAGCGCTGGGAACGAACCCGCGACTTCCAACATACAAGTCCGATCCCTTAACCGCTGTGCCACGGAGTTAGAAAAGGTTTTTGGTTTGTTATGGACCATATTTTTCAGTTCACTGGTGTCCTATTTTTCACCACCTACGACTTTCTTCTTCAACTTCGTCTTGTTTCATTAAATTTTTTCATAGCCTACTATTTCTAAGCATCTTGTGCATAGATTCCGCATTCTCTCAAATCCATACAAAATGGTGCCTTCCTTCTTTCTTTCTTCGATACGCCCTTTCCTGCAGCGGTCACGGAGGCCTAAACTTGCGTATAATCTTTTCCAATGAAGCGAAAACTATAGCATGTTTTATTTCAAATAAAAATATAAGTACAGAATTTTATATTATCCTTACGATCCGGTGCGCAATCGTCAGCCTCATCGGCATGAAAAGATAATAAAACGTCTTGTATGGTTGATTAAAGTAAATTTTATAATTTGTTTGGAAAAGGTTTTCAATTTACGAAGCTGCAGTTACAATTAAATAGAAGATCGATGACCTTTTAGTTCTGGTAAATTTGCACGTAGCCGGACGGAATTCAATTTTCCAAAAATCCAAATCCGGATACGTGGAGGCACACCGGCAGTCGGTCCTGTTGTTGATCGTACGTCTGTAAGGGCAGAGTACGCTGCGTGGTAGTACGCACGCTGCCGCCGCTGACGTCATGTTGCGTGCGAGTGATGTCATCCGGCTTGTTTGTAGTGAAGCTTTCAATTGGCCAGTCGAATTAGTGAATGTGCGCGGCTGTCCCCGTAGAAGTGACTTTACCTCTTTTAGTATACCGTGGTCTTGGCTCAGCAGCCGTCAGCGATGGAGCTTCCTCTTGCGTCTCCCGCCAGCTACGAGTTGCGGTCTATTATTCGTCAAAAAAATCAGTCAAAATCTAGTCAATTATTGTGGTTTTGCTGAACTCCGGAATCTTTCAACTCTTTATACTTTATATTACAAGTGAAACTGTGAAGTTAAAAATGCAGGACTATAATACCAGCAAGCCTCAGCCGAGACGGTACAGAAACGGTTTTGTGGAAACTACAGAAATTTCTTGAGGCTCAGTCAATAGACTTCAGTTTACCACTAGTAACTTTTGAAAGAATGCATCTATTGACTTCAAATTACTTTCAAACGAAAGAGCGAAACATTTTATATTAGCCCAATATAAACAAGACCCAAAATATTTTCTGAAAATCACTAAAATTCTTCGATAAACCTTTCTGAATCGCACGCATTCAAAAGATTAAAGTTTACCACTCGTAACTTTTGAAAAAATACACCATTGACTTCAAATTACTCGCAAACGAAAGACTGAAGTATTTTCTACTAGCTCATCATTTATTCATCGCACCTATATCTATTGAAGTCAATAGGTGCATGCTTTCAAAGGTTACGAGTCGTAAACTTAAGTCTTTTGACTGCGATGCGGACAGGTATCTCAAAAAATTTCTGTAGTTTCCACACCATTTCTGTACCGACTCGGCTGCGGCCTGCCGGTTACTATAATGGTCTATATATATAGTATGAAAATTCCTATTAAATATCTCATTCATGCACTATTATATTTTGATCCAACTAAACTAAATGTATTTCAGGCTCTACTCATTTTGTAACTCAGGCCTTGAAATATTTCTCGTTTTAAAAGACTAAGAATACGAGCGTCAAATTGTTTATCACGTTCGTTTTTGTACCAATCCCAAACCTAATTGACCTATTTTCTAGTAAAATAATTTTCTGTGAAATGATTTAAAACAAACATATCAAAAAATATAAGCCTACACTTATAAATTCACTGCTTTTATTAATGAAATATTTATAAATTAGTTAATCAACATAGAAAAATTATTGGAACCTTCGTGATTTTAAACTAGCATTTGAGCTTAACGTAATGTTTAGGTATTACATTGCTCGTTGTTGTTCATTGCGGTGCCCCAAGTTTGAGCGTGTGTACTGTTTACTGTTTAGATTGCTTTAAAGTATTAAGGTCTAAACATTTAAATTGTGTCATAGCTATTAATATGTGGAACAAGATCTAATTTCCATAATGTTGGTGTTCTAAGTTATTCTGATGTGTTTTACTGGTAACGTAAGATTTCAAAATTATTCCCTGCGCATTCACATGAAAAAAAATTGGTTTTCATATGTGCGTTTGTGTACACACATCAAAGTTACCATTCAAGGAGCTCTACTATAATGAACAAGGATTAAGGTATATAGAAGTTACCTAAGTTGTTGGTACCAATAAAATTACTATTATGAATTATTTCAGCCGCGTTTTTTAAAATAGCGTGGATGAAAGTGGGTGTATAAGTGAATCAAGCTGCTGATTCATGCCTGCAAAATCATGGTTTGAGCAAAATTTCATTTGGAAATATTTTTCTACCTTCAGATTTATTTGTGCTGACTAGTCAGCTGATAGTTACTTTCTGGAAATTTTTGGTAGCTTACTACTGCCAATTTTGTTTGTGTTTGTGATGGTGCAAATTGTTTTCTGAGAGACTAGAAATTTATTGATAACTATGTATAATAGCCCAGAAATATCACCTGCGAGCCCAGCTCTGGAAGGCCTATCATGATGAAATGTGAAGCATTCAATGCTCACTCATTGAATTCTAAGGTAATGTATCTCATTGGCTTATAAAATTTTCCTAATGATGGTATAATAATTTTTAGGATTAGTTTGAGTGTAAATCTAAATTTTCAAATTGACTTTCCTCCTGAAGGAAAGTATAACCTTGTTTAATTAATCATTACCGGAAATTACTTTCTAGTAATATATATGTTTTTGAAAATTATTTGTACATGGATATTTTCTTTACTACACCTTTTTCACTTCAAATTAATCTAAGTCAAGTTCAAATTAATCCGAAGTTCAAATTAATCCGAGTCAAGTTCAAATTAATTCAAGTCAAGTTCAATGTAATCCAAGTCAAGTTCAAATTAATCCAAGTCAAGTTCAAATTAATCCGAGTCAAGTTCAAATTAATCCAAGTCAAGTTCAAATTAATCCAACCCTCAGTTGAGTTAAAAAAATGACAAAATAATTTGTTAATTTGAGATTTTGTGCTGAATATGTATCTATTGGATGTGATGAGCAAGACTGGTTTCGAGGATATATTTACAATCAAAGATATTTATATACGTGAAATTCCACTTTATCACATCTATGAAATCGAAACATGCATGTACAAAATATTATCATTGGACGATATGTAGATTGAATCAATTCAATATTTATTTACAATTTAATATATAATATTTTTAGGATTTCAATAACTTTTATAATAATCGTTTTAATAATCTTTTAGCCTTGAAAGTATTATACATTGAATTGTGAACACACACAAATAAAATCAGTATAAGTTAGAAACGTTGTTTCTTGTATCATTATTGTGTATTGTAATTGGATCCAACATTTCTTTACAGTGACTAAGACGGAATTAGAATGCATGGCAACATTTATATTGATAATGCAGGAATGTGTCTGGGTAGTAATGTACAAGTATAAACTGTAATCACACGGAATCGTACATTTGTACTCAATGAATCGCGTTTGTATATATCTTTCAAAAATTAAATCTACATATCGTTCAATGATAACCTTTTGTATTAGCATGTATATGATTTCATAGATGTGATAAAGTGGAATTTTACGTATATAAATATCTAAGAGTGTAAATATATCCTCGAAATCAGTCTTGCTTATAACATCCATAGATACATATTTAACACAAAAAAACTCAAATTAACAAATTATTTTGGCATTCTTTAACTCAACTGAGGGTTGGATTAATTTGAACTTGACTTAGATTAATTTGAACTTGACTCGGATTAATTTGAACTTGACTTGGATTAAATTGAACTTGACTCGGATTAATTTGAACTTGACTCGGATTAATTTGAACTTGACTCGGATTAATTTGAACTTGACTCGGATTAAGTTGAACTTGACTTGGATTAAATTGAACTTGACTTAGATTAATTTGAAGTGAAAAAGGTATAGTATTATATTTTTAGACATAAAAAGTTATTACAGATAAGTCATCAAAGAGAGCAGTTTCCAACTGCATAAAATAGTCAACAATGATGAAGTCGGTAAGATCTTATTTTAACATGTTTTGATATTACAAATTCTGAGTCACCTCAGCTATGTTTTCAGAGATAAGGTGTGGTGTATTTCTGAATCAAACTTTTAATGGACACCAGCAATTTCTTTGGGGGAAAATTAAATTTAATATTTTCTCACACCCACTCCTTTGTACTGATAGTTACTTTCTGATATGTCTTTGCTAACATCCCACTACCTATCTGCAATGTTTTTGCAAAAGTGCAACTTATGTTCTTGATTGCTTGTGTATTAATTCAGAAGATTATGCTCAATCTAATGATGAATTTGAATTAGTTTGTCATAATTTTCAACTTTACCAAATCATTTCAGTTCATCATGTGTTAAAGCAGTAATAAAATCACTCAGCATCTTTTTATTTAAAGAATATCAATTGTTAAAAATTCTCTAACTCTGTGGTCTATAAAAAGCGACGTTCCAAAGCACGAACATGTTCAGGCTGAAATTATACAGAAAAAATGTTTCAGTCATATTGATAAAATGCAAAGATAATACTCAAAGCTACATCAGACAAAGTAATAATGTCGGAAATGACAGCACAAGAAAATAACTAGATGACTAGAAACTAAATTTGTGCCACAGCAATATGTACTACTGTTGTATGATTAGGTAACAGTATTAACATATTTTTAGTATTACACCTATTACACCTACCAACACCTTTTTACTTTACTTTTAAAAAGCTCAAGTTCATTTTAAACAAGGTCAAGTTTAATTCAAAACAGATCAAGTTTAATTTTAAAAATGTCATGTATATTGTAAAATAGATCAAGGTAAATTTTGAAAAGCTTATATATCTAAAAAATTTTACCTATACCTATGTACTTGACCTATTATAAATTAAACTCGACCTTTTTGATATCAAAATTGAGTTTTTTAAATTGATCTTGATGTTTTTTAAAATTGAACTTGATAATTTTTATATAACCTGATCATTTTCAAATAAACTTGAGCATTTTTAAATTGAATTTGAGCATTCTTAAATCAAAGTTATGGTTTTTCAAATTAAACTTGAAGTTTTTCAACATGAACTTGAGGTTGTTAAAACTGAACTTGAGGTTTTTCAAATTGAACTTGAGATTTTTCAAATAACTTGAGGTTTTTCATACTGAACTTGACGCTTTTCATACTGAACTTGACGTTTTCCAAATTGAACTTGAGGTTTTCCAAATTAAACTTGAGGTTTTTCAAATTGAACTTGAGGTATTTCAAATTGAACTTGAGGTTTTTAAAATTGAACTTGAGGTTCTTTAAATTAAACTTGAACTTCTTCAAACTGAACTTAAGGGTTTTAAAACTGAACTTGAGGTTTTTTAAACTGAACTTAAGGTTTTTAAACTGAACTTGAGGTTTTTTAAACTGAACTAGAGGTTTTTCAAACTTAACTTGAGGTTTTATATATTTAACTTGAGGTTTTTTAATAGAACTTGAGGCTTTTTGAATTGAACTTGAACTTGAGGTTTTTAAGTTGAACTTGAGGTTTTTTAAATTGAACTTAAGGTTTTTAAGTTGAACTTGAGGTTTTTGAAATTGAACTTGAGGTTTTTTACATTGAACTCGAGGTTTTTAAAATTGAACTAGTGGTTTTTTAAATTGAACAAGGGTTTTTTATATTGAACTAGGGTTTTTTTTAAACTGAACTTGAGGTTTTTTAAACTGAACTTGAGGTTTTTAAACTTAACTTGAGGTTTTTTAAACTGAACTAGAGGTTTTTCAAACTGAACTTGAGGTTTTATATATTTAACTTGAGATTTTTTAAATAGAACTAGAGGTTTTTTAAATTGAACTGTAGGTTTTTTGAATTGAACTTGAACTTGAGGTTTTTAAGTTGAACTTGAGGTTTTTAAATTGAACTTAAGGTTTTTCAATTGAACTTGAGGTTTTTGAAATTGAACTTGAGGTTTTTGAAATTGAACTTGAGGTTTTTGAAATTGAACTTAAGGTTTTTCATTGAACTCGAGGTTTTTAAAATTGAACTAGAGGTTTTTTAAATTGAACGAGGGTTTTTCATATTGAACTAGGGTTTTTTAAATTGAACTTGAGGTTTTTTAAATTGAACTTAAGTTTTTTAAGTTGAACTTGAGGTTTTTCAAGTTGGACTTGAGGTTTATGAAGCTGAACTTGAGTTTTTGATGTTGAACTTGAGGATTTTGAAGTTGAATTTGAGGTTTTTGAAATTTTTTGAACTTGAGGTTTTTTTAACACTTTGGATGCGACGTGTGCCACCGGTGGTTCACGGAGTTAATTTTCATAACACTGCTGACCGACCAGTAGTCGTAAGTTCAATTTTCATTAAAACTTAATCACAGCTAAATGAAGGCACGATCCAGTTCATATTTTTTCTAAATAATTTACTAAAATTGACTTTAAATTTGAGTTTGGCATTTAACTTAATATTTAGTAGTCGCAGTCAGTGTTAAATTGAACTTGATTTATTTTAAAATTGAACTTGAGGTTTTTAAATTGAACTTAAGCTTTATTCATTCATTCATTCATATCAGCTTCATCCTCTTTGCAATTAGGCAGTTCCCAGAATTGGGTGCGCATTTGATTTCGATTCATCACACACAATTACATTCTCTTTTTAATTCTTCTTGACTTTAATTCCTTGACTTAAATTCCTTCACTTTAATTACTTTAATTCCTCTTTAATTCCTCTTGAAAATTTTATAAATTAAAACAGAGGAAAGTCAAGTAGAAACAGAGGAAAGTCAAGCGAATAACGATATTCAAAACCATTACAAAGAAAATCAAATTAATCGAAAAAATTTATCGCCCAACAAGCCTATTTTCGGAAATCAAAATCCCTTGCGCAGTCACGTAGAGAATCACTTCATTGGAAAACCACCCTTGAAAAAATCTGATGCCTCTGCCAGGCCTCCATCGAACGACCAAACCGATGCTGCAACCGCTAAATCAACATTGCATCAAATTAGCACACGCGTTGCAGCCACGCTGGACGACTTGAAACGATCGCTCAAAATGGAGCCTGCTTACACTTTAGGTGACGGACACTGTCTCCTCCACGCCGTAACGACACAGCTTGCTTCACAACAAATATCGAAATGGAATTATATATCTCTGAAAAACATCAAAACTGAGAGCTCCAGAAGCAAGGACCAGTACGCAAAATTCGTTGACAAGAACAGTGGAAGTTTCGAACAACTCATCGATAGGTAGGTACATCGATAGAAAAGTCTTCGATCACGCAGTTGGAGACCTCATACCCCAAATACTTTATAATGATACGAGAACACCAATTCATATACTTGATGAAAGAGACAATGGGATTTGGAAGACGACAATCTCCCCTACATCAAATGCTCTGATAAACTGTCCTCCGGTAAGCATACACCGAAAACAGGACCACTATAGCGCCCTCTTGAAAATGCGTGATGAAAATCATGCTGCTCCCGCCCCCATTTTGTGACTAAATAACAGTGATCAAATTGAATTTCTTCCTAAAGCTGAAATCATAAAAAGTGAACGCGGCAATAAAGACCTAGAGACGAATACTAAATGCCCTGCTAGACCTAACAAATGCAATAACTCCACTAAAGATCTGCCTATTGAGATCAATAATATCAAAATATTGCACGTAAATGCTCGCAGTCTTAATTGTAAAATGGATGCAGTACGAGTAATGCTGATCACTAACGATATCGATATTTTATGCGTATCTGAAACATGGTTCGATTCACGAATTGAAAGCTCATATCTCAGCATTACCGGGTACACATTGTACCGTTATGACGGAGTCAAGAGCAAGAGAGGAAGCGGTTCATGCATTTTCATCAAAGATGTCTACTCTATATCCTTATTTCCGATAAAAGAAAAATGCGAAGACATAGAAATGGTTTGGCTCAATGTTCAAGTAAACAAACACAAGTCTTTCATTATCGGCAGTCTTTACAGAAATACGTCAGCATCTCTACGTCCAACATTAGATTTCATTGAAAATACGCTTTAATTTATCTCTGCAGCCAAAAAGTCTTTTTATGCTTTCGGAGATTTTAACGCAGATCTGACAAATAAAAACAAACAGCTAAGCAAGATTGTGCACAGACTTAATCTTTCTCAAATGGTCCAAGGACCAACGCGAATTACCAACACTTCCAAAACTCTTCTTGACCTAGCAATTACAAACAATCCCCAAGCAGTACTCATGCAGCACAGAGATCTCACCGTCCTTTCCTGATCACCATTCGGTAGAATGCCGAATCAATATTGCAAAAGAGAAACAGAAATCTAGTTACATTACATATCGCATGAAAAACCACTACTCCCGTGAAATATTTCAAGAAAAGCTATTCGACAGATGAAGTGAATTTCAGGGTACGGAAAACAACGATGATGTCAATCTACAAGCATCGCTTTTCAACGAAAATTTCATATCAGCCCTTAACGAATGCGCACCTTTCACTACGAAGAAAGTCAAGCCAAGAATTTGTAAATGGATGACAGATGAGATAAAACAGTTGAGCAGAGCTAAAAGAAATTTGCAGCGTGAGTACAAACTGAATAAATCAGACAGTACGCGTCGAAAATTATATAAAGATCACGAAAAGATCCCACGAAGAAAAGTTAAGGAAGCAAAACTTCCACAACGAAACTATTAGCGGCAAAACAAAACCCAAAAAGAACTTGGGAAATCATTAGAGAAGTTACTCAGTATAAAAATTCGGTCTACAAATGCACTTTTGACAACCCTTCAAAAACATCGAATAACTTTATCACTTTCTTCTCAAAAGTTGGCGAAGATGTCTTCAATGAAGTATCCAGGACAGTTTCAGACACTCTACAGGGGCAAATCTGAGTGATGTTACGTCCTCAAATAGTAGAAACAAATGGAGACCAAACCTGGTTAGCGTCATAGAGATACGAAAAATTTTATACTCACTAAAGAATACTAAAGCGACTTGACATGATGGCATAAGCCTCCAACATATAAAAGACAGCTTCCCTGTCATAGCACCCGTCATTCGCATGATAATAAATACATCTATAGCCACAAACAAGTTTCCCGATCAATAGAAACTATCCATTATTAAGCCATTACATAAATCTGGTGACATCGCCATAGTGTATGAAGTCAGATTCATCCCCTATCTCAATTTGCCGAGCGAACAGGATAGCATGCACGGGAAGACAGCATCTCTGAATTTACACGGGTTGTAAATGTAAGCCGGCTCTAGAGCATTGGTTTTGGGAACTAGACGGCCGGGACGTTCTCATACGAAACACTTCCCATATTAAATTCGATAACTTTGATGCGCTTGGGCTGCGGCGGTTACACAGTCATAAAGACGACGCAGGGCTCGTAGAGCCGACAATGTAAATTTGTCAAGGGCCCTATAAGTTATTAGAGATATATAAAAACGACTGCCGGCTTCGGTCGCGCGGACGAGGGACAGAGCGGGGGAGCAATTGCTGAATACGTCATGGTCGAAGAAAGCTGGGCCCCCACGAGAGCTTACCCCTGCATCCCTTCTCCCCAAAAACATACCCCCCTTTTGCCCAACCGCACTCCCTTTTTCTGGAGGGAGGCGCGAGGCGAGAAGAGAGCGGGCTCAGAGGAGGAAGGGCATTCAGTCGCCGCTGAGTCTAGAGAAGGGTCAGGGACTCGGACGTAGGACTCAGAGAGTACTTCAGCAGAGTAATTCAGAAGGAGATCGGTGATTGATAGTTGGGGCCCGTGTATTCAATTTCATACTTAAAACTTGTGTTCGGTTTAAACGTTGGCAAATTCGACGGCAAATTATTGACTGTATCGTTGAGGGCGCATGATTTCAAAGCGTCTGCTACACGCTTCGTTGGCTCGACGTTTTCGGTGGCTCGACGTTTCGGTGGCTCGACAATTTCCTTGACCTGAAATATTGGGTACACAGTTTGTCGTGTTGGTATCGTGAGCGATCCATCGAAAGATAATCGTGAGTTGAGTTGTCCTGTTGTCCCGAAATCGTGAAGGGTTTTTACCACGCGTGCTCTTGCGATCCTTACTTGCCTTCCAATAAATGTGTAAAGCTTGGGCCTCGTATATTTTCCTCTCTCGTCTCTCGTGAACTCGCCATTAGAAACACGCGCCTGAAACTCGGCCGCTACCTGAAAATAATAGTTCCCGTTTTGTTCTCACACCTTAATTAATTCATATCTTATTAAATTCGAGGCCTTATGCCTCTGGTGGCAGCACTTCCGCGCTACCCTCTTAACTCTTAACGTAACGCCGTGCCGAGCGAGTTTATCAGAAAAGAAACAGAAATGATGAATTAAAGACACTACCTTTGGAGCGGAAGAAAAAAATCGACTCTTTACAGTGGAGGCAGCAGTGCTGGCCTTAAATGCTTGTGTGGCGGGATCTTACGATTAAAAAAGGGCGAGAGAGAGAGAGAGAGAAAAAGAGTGAGTAGGTGGTGAGAGACTGAAAAAAAAGAAAACAAATGAGATGAAAAGAAGAAGAAACCCGTCCAGAGGCAGCGAGCAGCAACACCTACGAAGGACCAAAGGAAAACTGTAAGTAAACACCATTTCATTTCATTTCTTTGTATGTTCCATGGGAGACCAGTAGAATGTGTCTTTAACTGCAAAAATTTATTTATTTATTGTCTTCTGTTGATGTTTGGTTGTGTGAGCGTAGCCCTAACAGAGATTGAGCGTATCGCGGCGCAGCCTGAAAGTGTTTTTTTTTGGGAGATTAGAATTTCTGATAGGGATCGCTGCACATGTGAAGTAGAAGCATCGAAGATTCTTTAGGAATAATACCAATTTTTTGTGTTCTTCGGAAGATACATGTGATTTTCGCACGCTCGTCGTAAATTAGGTACATATTGGGGGAAAACGTCTCATTTCGGCTCTTAACTCTTCTCTCACTTGGTCTTGGTTAATGAACCGCATTAAACTATTCTGACATCTTATCTTGACTTAAACTGTTCTTGCTATTAGAGGCTCAACTTGCTGTTCTATGTACCTCTGCGGAGATACTGCATTTCAGCTGGTGCCTTCCTCCTTTCTCTCTTGGAGACACCTCCAAGTTTTATTAGCGGCTAGAGCTGTTTGTTTGTAAACCAACCGTACATCTACTCTGTTATGGTGGATAAATCAACAAGTCGTGAGTAGAACCATCCATTTCAATGTTTTGTGTGTCCCCTAGGACAGAAAGAATACGTGCCGATTCCGCATTTTGTTGGTCGCTCTTTGTCTGTGTTTGAGGGGGAGATAGCCTCACAGACGTTGTGCAAACCGAGCGCTGCTAGGAAACGCCATGGTCTGTGAGATTAGATCCGGACTCAGCCATAAATTTGGGGAGGAGATCAATGCACCAAATAAAATTTTACTCTGTCGTTCATAAGAAAATTTTTTTTGGGGGTGTCTTGGGCTGAACTAGGGTCAGTTAAAATGAATATGTATGAGTAACATTGCAAAGTACAGGGAACGATCAACGTGAATATTTACGCAAAATTTGTGCTGGTATATGAGTGAGAACCCGAGCTGGGAGTTACGTAGACTTTTCCTGTTTAAATGAACATATTCGGACATGTTAAGGACCACTTCGGTCAACGCTGCCCTGAGCTTGTTTTGACTGATTGGGTGTAAGGAGAGTCCCTCCCGACTTACGGTTGATGCCCTACGCATAAGAGTCCGCATTTCGGGTATCGTCATTCAGTGGTGCCCTCCTCCTCCCTCTCTTCGATACACCCGAAAACAATTTTTTTTCGGAGTCTTGGTAACCAATACTTATCGTAAAAGTTGGATGTTCCGTGTTTGTGTGTTGTTGATTTGCAACTGCCAATAGATATATTTGAGAAAAATTTTGTTTACCATCGCTGAGTTTAAGCTGCAAAATGTCTAAGGGCGAAGAAAAGTCTAGCAAGGCAGGAAGTTCCGCTGCTAATAAACAGGACGCAGGAGCCGCTCAGACAGCTGCAAGCGGGCCAGTGCTTGGCAAGCTTCCGAAATTTGACGGAAAAACCAATGTGGTGAAGTTTCTTAACATTGTAAAGAAACGCGCCGCTCTAGAAAACTGGTCAGACGAACGAAGCGCTGATGTCATCCGATATCTCTGCACTGACACCGCGGAGAGTTTTCTGGATTCAAACCCCGAGCTCGAAGCATGCGATCTGACGGAGCTGACCGAACGCCTTGAGGATCGTTTCCTCAAAAGCATTTCGCTGACGGATGCACATGCGGAACTGGCTGCGATCAAAATGGACCGGGGTACGATCGAAGATTATGCTGCGCGACTGGAGACCTGTTCGGCTGCCTTGTCGCATGTCATCAAGGAGTTACAAGACACATCATCCCGCGACAAGCTCTTGGCGAATGTGTTTGTCAAAGGTCTCGACCCGGCATTGAAGAAGACAATGGCAACATACGAACCAAAAAAGCTCGCAGATTGTGTCAAAATGGCACAGAAGTGCGAACGAATGCTGGAGGACGAGAAACCGCGCAGGCATATCTGCGCTATAGACGAAGTAGAAGCCGCCCCAACCCGGCCACCACCTAGATGCTGGTCGTGCGACCAAGTAGGCCATTTCTCTAGAGAGTGTCGCAACCCAGCGGTGATTCCCAGACAAAATATATTTGCCCAGAACATACGGTGAAGGACCATGAACGGTTTCAATTGTGGGCAGGCAGGCCATATAGCCAGACAGTGTAGGGCACAGTGGCCGACACCGAATCAAGCTAGGCAGATCAGACAATTGGACGAGTCACAAGGCTCGAATCCCGCATCTCATGGGGGGCTTAACGCTGATAACATGACACCGTGGTGATACGCACAAGGCCCGCCTAGTAGAAAAAATTAGTGGCGCCTGTCGATACACACGAGACCAAACCGATCATAAAATTAACAGTGAATGAACAAGACTGCGAAGCATTCCTGGACACCGGATCGGTTTGTTGTCTGATAAGGCCTGACATGGCAGAAAAATTTGTGTCGGCAGGATTAGGTACAGTAAGAATAAAGACTGCCAAACTGAAGTTAAGTACAGTGAGTGGCGCGGGAATAGATGTGCGGGGCAGAATTGCGCTGAACATTAAGATAGGAGGTAACACGTATGTGCACGACGTGATAGTGGCTCAAGTCGGAAATTATCCAGGAGACATACTAATAGGGCTCGATTTACTCCAGCGCATAGGTAAAGTGACGCTGGACATGACCAGTGGACATGGTAGCAGAGTGATCGTGAACGGTCATTCGTATGCATTTGAGGACGGTAAGTATGCCGGAGAGTCGATCAATCTGATCAGATAAAGAAAAAGGGTAAGTATGCGAAAGTCTGAGGTCGCGGCGGTGCTACCAACAATGAGCAGTGACGATGGTGAGTATGGTATCACCGACAAGCTACCCGAGGCGGAAGTACCAATCCTAGAGCATCTGCACACGCAGCAGCGTGAGAGTTTGTTAGCGCTCCTCGGTAAGTATGCGACAGCCATTTCTCAGCACGAGCAAGATTTAGGCCGATGTGACTTGCTCCCACATCGAATTGACACCAGGAACGCCGCGCCGATTGCCACGAAACAATGGCCTCTGCCCCAGGCGACATGCGCAGCAATCGAAGAACAAGTGCAGAATATGCTAGCAATGGACGTAATTGAGCCATCAGCGAGCGCGTGGGCATCTCCGGTGCTCCTCATCAAAAAGAAGGACGGCACGCATAGGTTTTGCGTTGATTTTCGACGAATTAATGAAGTCACGCTCGCAGATAAATATCCAATGCCACGAATCGAACAAATTTTGGAGTCCCTTGGAGGCGCATGCTACTTTTCAGCCATAGACTTGAAATCAGGCTACTGGCAGATTCCTGTCGTGGAAGCAGACCGCGATAAGACAGCATTCGCTACTGAGTCGGCTCAGTACCGCTTCAAGCGCATGCCGTTTGGGCTGACTACAGCCCCAGCCACATTCCAGCGCTTGGTCAATCGAGTGTTAGAGCCAGTGATTGGAAAGACGAGCTACGTTTTCATCGACGACGTAGTCGTATTTTCGAAGACATTTGAAGATCACATCGCTCACTTGGAGGAGGTTCTCGCGCTCATTCAGAAGTCAGGACTGAAAATTTCACTGAAAAAGTGCAGCTTTGCCAAGCCCTCCATCGAATATTTGGGACACGTTGTCTCGAAGGACGGAATTCAAGTTGACCAACGGAAAATCACGGCCATTCGCGAGTTGTTACCACCGAAGAAACCGAAAGATGTCAGAAGAATTTTGGGAATGGCAGGCTATTATCGAAGACACATACCAAATTTCTCAGAGGGAGTCGCCCTGCTGACGGCATTGACTAAGAAGTGTGCCAAGTTTGTGTGGACGGATGCACACCAGGCCGCATTTGACGCGCTCAAATTGGCTCTAGCGGAAGCGCCGGTGTTGGGTTACCCAGATTTCGAGCGACCGTTCAGGCTGCACACCGACGCGAGTGATGTCGCGCTGGGAGGAGTACTGACGCAAGAAAGGGACGGTATGGATCACCCGATCGCATACAACTCACGGAAATTTACACCGGCGGAGACTCGGTACAGCACAACCGAGAGAGAAGCTTTGGCTATTGTGGAAAATGTCCGCCATTTTGCTAGATATCTCTACGGCCGAAAATTCCTGATACTAACCGACCACCAACCCCTTAGATATCTCTTCCAATACAAAGCTACCGTTCCACGTATCGCCCGCTGGGCAGTGCTACTGTCGCAGTTCGAATATGAAATTTCATATAGACCCGGCAAGGAGAATGTGATGCCAGATACGCTCTCCCGAGGAGTGGCAGCCGTCCGCCCGACCGTGACGGAAGCGCTGGACCCGTACGAAGTGTTCTGTGCAGAAAAGGTAGGTATGGAGCAGCGCAAAGCACCGCACTGGGCCAAGGTCATCAACGCATTGGAAGGAAATGGTGAAATGGTGACAGATCCGAGCCAGTACAAGGATTTCGTGCTAGACAAAGACTGTTTATTCTACCTGGAGGTTGGCGACAAGGTAGACATTCGCAAACGTGCAGTGATTCCCGAATCCCTAGTAAAGCCCGCGTTAATAATGTCGCACGATACGCGTATTTCCGGACATTTTGGAATTAAAAAGACCCTCCACCGTGCTAGAGAATTATTCTTATGGCCAAATATGGCACGACACGTACAAGAGCACGTGAAAAATTGCGCGACGTGTCAGAAGCGAAGTCCTCACGGGGGCCTTAAAGCAAAAATAGGCGAATCACCGCCAGTCTCACGACCATTAGAAAGGGTGGGTATTGATCTCATTGGAGAGCTGACACAGTCACATGCAGGAAATAGATATATTCTGACGATCGTGTGCCACTTCTCTAGATACGTGCAGACTTATCCACTGCGCGATAAGAAGAGCGAGACTGTAGCGCGAGCGTTCATGGATTTTGTATGCCGGTATGGCTGTCCGGAACACATCGTGTCGGATCGAGGTACGGAGTTTACTGCCCAAAATTTCCAAGAAATGTGCCGCATTTTGAAGTCCAAGTTGCACTTCACCACGGCCTTCAACCAAGCCAGTAACGGAATGACGGAAGCATTCAACAAATTGATCAAGACAACGTTGGCGGCCACCGTAGAGAAGGATCTTACATCATGGGACGAGCAGCTACCCTTTGCCACACTCGCTCTAAACAGTTCTTATCATGCCTCGGTAGATAGCACGCCATACTATTTATTTCACGGACGCGACGCTCCCTTGCCACTGTCCGATATTCTGCAGCCCAGGATACTAAACTATGCTTTGGAGGAAGATTTTCCTCACGCCGCCTTTGCCAGGTTGCAAATTGCGTTCGAAGACGCGATGTCAGCAAGCCGAAATGCACATGACAAGAATGTGAGATATCAGCACGTGAGAGATAAGGAACTTAGAGTCGGCGATTGCATATTTCTCCGGAACACGGCAAAAAGAAATAAGGCAATGGGAAAATTCCGACCGAACTGGATAGGCCCGTACAGGATTCAGGCCCTTCCAACACCGATGAACGTCGTAATACGATAAGTCCACGGCCGCCGGCATGAGATAACGGTCCACAGAAATAAACTTATGCCCTCGTCATTTCAGCCAGAGGAGGCTTTGGTAATACAAGACGAGCGCCCTCGCGGCAAGGGGAGGAGCGTCGAGCACGTCACCGAAGTACTTCACGAAGATAGCGACTCGTAAAGCAGCGATGACGAAATCTATGTAACAAGGCCTGAAGCTCCCTCACCCCTACCCACCCCGGCAGCTAGGCGTCCTTACGCTCTTAGATCTGCAGGTCCGGTAGAGGAGAGGACTACATAAGCAAAAGCCTATGCAGCAAGTAAATAATAGATAAGCCTACTAATCTAATTTTCCCTTTCAGAATAACCTAGCAAGTAAATAATAGATAAGCTTACTAACCTAATTTCCCTTTCCGAATAACCTAGCAAGTAAATAGTAGATTAGCTCACTAATCTAATTCCTTTTCAGAATAGCTTAGCAAGAACTATGTAGAAGTACAAATAAAACATTAGAAGAGCAGTAGCACGATCAAGCGTTAACTGCTATGCAAGTAATTTCTTAAGAATGCTATCAGCCAACAGGAGCGACTTTGCTCAGAGCGTTTAGAGCGCAAGGCCCGGACGGGAGTAATAAAATCATCCGAGACATAGGGACCAGCTCCGAGCCTGTGAAAGATGAGCTCGACCGCAGGAATCGAGTGCGATAGGCAGAAAGGAGACGTGAGATACAAGTAGAGATTAGACATACAACTTGTAAATAGCGGTACTGGGTAAATTATATCGTGTTGGCTGCGTATTTTAGAATGACGGGAATAAACTTAGAGGTAAAATTGCATCGGAAGGTTTGACATTTTCGAACAACTGCAGAGATAAGGACTGTCACATCGTAGAAGGAATTTGATTGCTGGTCAATTGACTGAGATGTGTGAGGAATGAAGAGAGATTTCGAAGGAAACTAGCCGTCTAGGCAGAGATACAATTAGACAGTAGTACAATCTCAGAATAGCACGGCCGCAGCAGATGTTTTTCCTTCACATTAATATGGTCAGTAGTGAGCACGGCTCTCTAAGTCCTCTCATAACTAATATGTTAACACAACCAATAAGGGTGACGAAATTTTCATTTTTTTAGTAGTATTTATAAGTACAATCTTATTCATAAAAAATTGCCTATCAGGTGTAGGTTTAAGTGACAGCAACGTGGATGTGAAGTAGATATATCCCTCTATTATTTCTATTAGTTTGGTTGGAAAATTACCTGTAAGGAATTCTCTTTTGTCGTAGGGGGGGGGGGGGAGTAAAATTTGAAAAATTTTATTGCTTTAAAATGACGTTAAAAAAGAGAAATAGGCACAATGCAGTCGCTAAGAGAGAGACGTCAATTTAAAGTTATCTTGAGATGGGCTTTGCTGCACTTGGAAGAGCGAAACCTGACCCTGTCATGAGCTGATAGGAGGCTGATACTAGCCGCTCGGAGCAGAACTCCTGAGAGTTGGGTAGAACTTCTACCGAAACATTATATTAATTACGTTCCCATTACGGACATAGTATAATTCTTTAGCAAATACTGCTCTTTAATAATGACGTAGCTTAGTGTGGAATAGGCAAGCTGGACGCGCACTCTCGTAGTAGACTCGAGGCGTGGGCCACGAGACAATGGAGCCACAATAGGTCATAAAACTGAAAGGCGCTGCAGTGCGGAGACGCACGTAACCCGAGATAGAGCCGACTTCAAGATAGAGAAGGCAGCCTAGACAGAGAGAAGCGCACAGCGGTGCGTTTGCGATGCTAAATGCGAGATCAATGGGAGAACGAAATAGGTAGAGATGAGCAAAGATAATAATAGAGAGATGGATGGCTCCTGTGCTGAGAAATCGGAGCGTGAACAGCATCGAGCCGACGCTAGAGCTGAAATATTTAATGATAAAAATGCGCTAAGGTGAATTTTGAAGATTTTCAGGAAAGCGACGAGCGAGCGAGGTGCTGACGTGTGCGCGTGCCAAACCAGCACCACAGCGGCATCAAACGGAGCGGGACGGAAGTAGCGGTCGACGTAAGAGAGATGGAGAGGCATTCATCAATGGTAAGATCGGGAACACTCCTGTTGCGGAGTAATCCGTGCGCGAACAATGGAGAGTGTTATAAATATCTGGTCTGCTGATGAGCGTGAGAATGGATATTACGTGAAGCATGACTGAGAGGGATATTTTGAGGCCTCTCCAGAGGCATGTGCGCAAGGCTTGAGGCATCGCAGCTGTACCGCTATCATGAGTTTATTAAAATGCGGAGAATAAGTCATGTAAGACTTGGAGAGTTATATGAACAGAAGTGCATACAAAAGGGGCACCTTGCATATTGCAACCATACGAAAATTCAGGCTTGCTTCTCACGAATTGATTAGCAGATGCCACTCAGGCAAACAGTCAGCTGACACGGAAATAGTACTAAGGTAGGAACATCCCATTTCTCATCATTTAATCATAAGGACCTGCACTACGAAGTGAACGAAAGAATGGGAAGAATGTGCGTGTGTGGTCAGAGTGTGTGCAGTTTCGTGTGCGGTATCGTGTGCAGGAGTATGTGCTGTATCGTGTGCAGGAGAGTGTGCATTGAGCCATTCAAGTCTGCTAGGACTTGCTAGGTTCATGAATCCCATAATTTAACCATTCATCATGTAACATACGCGCTCATTATGAGGCGAAGAGAGGAAAATTTGAAAGAATAGGCGCTATATTGATGTCTAATCCATGCAAAACTAATGCTCGAACGTGTGCCGTAGGAAACGGTGACGTACATGCATCGAGGACGGAGACGGAGGCCGAGCGAGGTGGTGCGCCAGCTCGGAACATACGTCGCAGCGCGCCACTAGAGGTGGCGTTGTGGCTGCCCGACGGATGTCTGGCGAGCGTCTCGGCCGAGACGGACTGGGCGCGGGCGGCGACGACCCTGGAGGGCGACGCGCTCGTCGTCCACTTCGTCCCGAAGCCGGACAAACGCCTGACCGAGGCGACCCTCAGCGGCTTGCTGCAGCATCTAGTTTTGCCCCGGGACGGCGGGGAGATTGAGGCCAGGACCGCTTGCACGCGAATCTCCTCGGCTTCGGTTTTCCCCTATTATCAGTGGAAAGAGCCACTGCGGGGGGAAGAATTCATCCTCACAATAAAAGTCTAGGAATGATCCCCACTGGAAACAGATGACGAAGATCTCGGAGGCGGAAGAGCTCGCCTCCCCAGTCCCGAAGGGGGCCAATGTTATTTAAAATCGCTGGAGCACGTGCGAGCGAGTTGTTGTCGCCGTTTTTTTTTTTTTGGTTGTGTTGTAGTTTGATGTCATGTTGTACAAGTGTTCGCTCGTCGGGTGGGAAATACACTGAGGCCGAGACATAGAAAAAGAAATTATTATATAATTTCTTTTTGTTCATGTGGGGGGAGGGTGTATGAAGTCAGATTCATCCCTTATCTCAATTTGACGAGCGAACAGGATAGGATGCACGGGAAGACAGCATCTCTGAATTTACACGGGTTGTAAATGTAAGCCGGCTCTCGAGCATTGGTTTTGGGAACTAGACGGCAGGGACGTTCTCATACGAAACACTTCCCATATTAAATTCAATAACTTTGATGCGCTTGGGCTGCGGCGGTTACACAGTCATAAAGACGACGCAGGGCTCGTAGAGCCGATCACATAAATTCGTCAAGGGCCCTATAAGTTATTAGAGATATATAAAAACGACTGCCGGCTTCGGTCGCGCGGACGAGGGACAGAGCGGGGGAGCACTTGCTGAATACGTCATAGTCGAAGAAAGCTGGGCCCCCACGAGAGCTTACCCCTGCATCCCTTCTCCCCAAAAACATACCCCCCTTTTGCCCAACCGCACCCCCTTTTTCGGGAGGGAGGCGCGAGGCGAGAAGAGAGAGGCTCAGAGGAGGAAGGGCATTCAGTCGCCGGTGAGTCAAGAGAAGGGTCAGGGACTTGGACGTAGGACTCAGAGAGTACTTCAGCAGAGTGATTCAGAAGGAGATCGGTGATTGATAGTTGAGGCCCGTGTATTCAATTTCATACTTAAAACTTGTGTTCGGTTTAAACGTTGGCAAATTCGACGGCAAATTATTGACTGTATCGTTGAGGGCGCATGATTTCAAAGCGTCTGCTACACGCTTCGTTGGCTCGACGTTTTCGGTGGCTCGACGTTTCGGTGGCTCGACAATTTCCTTGACTTGAAATATTGGGTACACAGTTTGTCGTGTTGGTATAGTGAGCGATCCGTCGAAAGATAATCGTG
Source organism: Morinoia aosen (assembly GCA_030386875.1). Classification (NCBI taxonomy): domain Eukaryota; kingdom Metazoa; phylum Arthropoda; class Malacostraca; order Amphipoda; family Talitridae; genus Morinoia; species Morinoia aosen. The sequence continues at coordinate 37,670,174 of CM059559.1, read as the reverse complement.
AGTTGAGTTGTCCTGTTGTCCCGAAATCGTAGAGGGTTTTTACCACGCGTGCTCTTGTGATCCTTACTTGCCTTCCAATAAATGTGTAAAGCTTGGGCCTCGTATATTTTCCTCTCTCGTCTCTCGTGAACTCGCCATTAGAAACACGCGCCTGAAACTCGGCCGCTACCTGAAAATAATAGTTCCCGTTTTGTTCTCACACCTTAATTAATTCATATCTTATTAAATTCGAGGCTTTATGCCTCTGGTGGCGGCACTTCCGCTCTACCCTCTTAACTCTTAACGTAACGCCGTGCCGAGCGAGTTTATCAGAAAAGAAACAGAAATGATGAATTAAAGACACTACCTTTTGAGCGGAAGAAAAAACCGACTCTTTACAATAGCGTCAAACTACAGACCAATCAGTCTCCTGCCTGTTATGTCCAAAATATTAGAAAAAGTAATAACAAACCAGCTCTCGTCTTACATAGACGAGTCACATCTACTGGATCGTAATCAATATGCTTACAGAAGGAATACCAGTACTCAGGACGCCCTTTTAAGGAGAGCGTCCCCCATACGGACTTTTTTCTTTATTATTGAACCTAGAACAATGAAATTTGATATACTGATAGGAAATTAAATTTAGAACCGTTTTTGCTTAGAGCAAAAGTTCAATTTTCTTGAAAAGAAAATGGGAAATCAAAGAAAACGAAGTTCGAGGGGGGGGGGGGTTTCAAAAATCTTCTCCTCCTACAGTTTTTGAGCTACAGTGATGATTTTGGTATCATTGGATGCGGAAAAACACGGACTTCTATGGAAACTAAAATTCATTCCAAAATTAGTTATTGCTCATGAGTTATGATGTCATAAAATTGTACATTACCGAAAAGTACATTTATTTCCTATTTTTACACATTTTCATGTTGAAAATGGAAATTTGAGGAAACAAATTTTAGTTACCCTAAGAGCCCGTGTCTTCCCGCATCCAATGATACCAAAATAATTACTGTAGCTTAAAAACTGTAGGAGAAGTTGTTTGAAACCCCAAAAACCATTGTTTACATTATAAGCAAAACAAAGAAACATAAACAATTAAAATCAAAAATTTTGTAAAATTTTTGGTTCAAGTTAGAGCCCTGAAATCATTATAGAGTAATCCAGAGCCATAGGAGATGACATAGCAACTTTGCGCCGTGAAGAAAATACCATTGGAGAGGTGTAACATGATAAAATACCACTTCCCCCTCCCCTCACCCCCATTCTTTAAACCCCCGTAGCGGGCGAACGAGTGAACGTAAGAGTCTCATTTTTTCACAGGATGTACCTGACCTCTTACACTTCTTCTAGCAGCAAAAATCCCAGTTTCTCATGAAATCTCAAAAGCATGGATTCATAAGGGGTACGCTCTCCTTAAACATATCAGAAGAAATGTACAATGATATTGACCAAAAAAATTAACTCTCTTACTATTGCTTTATCTCTCCAAAGCTTTCGACAGTGTTGAGCATAAGAAACTTCTACAAAAATTTCAAACCTCAGAATAGACACTAAGTGATTTGAAAGCTACCTACTAAACCGCTCTCATGCAGTGTGTTTGAATAACAAAATGTCATCATTCGTACAAAATAATTTTGGCGTTCCTCAAGGTTCAATCATCGGGTCCGCTCCTATTTTCGATCTTCATCAATGATTTCCCCACCATGCCGGCAAACACAAAAATCTCAATGTATGCTGATGACGTACAAATTGTCATGACAAGCTCAACAGCGGATTTGAAAGAAACACAAGCCAACGATGAAGATCTTCTGAGAAATCTGAAATTGTGGTATGATCATAATAGCCTAAAACTTAACGCAAGTAAAACGCAATGCATTATTTTTGGATCACAGAATGCGACTAAAAATTTACCACCATTCACGCTAACATTTTGAGACGATACAATTGAACCAGTAGATAAGGTAAAAAATCTTGGTGTTTGTTTTGACAAAAATATGACTTTCAATTCACACGTAGAAACAATGTGCAACAAAATTAACGGAACCTTAATGGTCTTTCATCGCATTAAGAACATACTTGACGAAAAATCTAGATTACTAGTAATTCAGTTCTTAGTTTTATCGCGTCTGGACTTATGCAGTCTTGTGTGGGGAGATTTGCCTCAATGTCGTCAGGAAGAGTTGCAAAAATGTGTAAACTTCGCCGCCAAAGTGGTATGCAAAGGAAATTTCGATAAATACGATCATGTCACCCCTCTTTTAAGAAAACTCGACTGGATCCCAATACCGAACAGATTCGTGATCCAAAAAGCTCGACGAGTGTTCTCCTCTCTGCACCTCCCCCAAAGTAATGCAGAGGTGGTAAAGTTATTTCCACCTAATATCCCAAACTAAAACCCCAAATCGGAGGAATGATGTCTTAGTCAGTTACCGTTCATCTAACGTGGGACAAAATGCTCTCTCAGTTCCTGGAGCTTTTTTGCGAAACAAGCTTCCCCAGCATATCAAAAACTTTAAAACTGTAAAAGAATTTGGAGCAAATGTGTCACGTCATTTTGCATCTCCGTCATAGACCTGCAGCATTTCGGTGTAAATTTCTCATCTACCGGAAACTTTAATTTTCCTGAAATTTCTGTTAGAAAATTAGAAACCATTTCTTTTACATTTATTAAGCCATTTTTATTTTCTTCTTACTTATTTCTGTCGACAATAATGAGCACCACAGCCATCAATTCAATGCAGCAGAACGAACGTTTTTTCCATAATCTATATATTAATATGTACGCTTAAAACTAAGTTCGTGTGTAACGCTCTCATCAGAGTTCGCGGTATCATGGATACGGAGTTTCCGAGGGTTACATAAAAAGATCGCTTTTACATGCATTGATACGTTTGACATTTATCAGGATAGGATTGGTAGGATACGTTAAATAAGGTTAGGGTAGGATAATTATCATTTTTTATCATGCTATTTATTTTTTCAATTTAAAAAAATCCATGTTATTTTTCATTTATTATTTTTTTCATTGTTTTTTGTTTATTTTTTATTTGGTAGTTTTTTTATGTTTTTTTTAACTATTTAATTATTTTTTATTTAATTTGTTATTTATTTTTAATATGTCGACTTACATAATTAAATAATTTTATTCAATTTTTTTCATTTTATAGGTATTTTGAGTTCTTTTATTTTATTTTAAGTTTGCTTCTTCTGTTTTTCCTTTTTCAATTTTTTAATTTTTTTTTATTATTTTATTTCTTTTCAATTTTTGTCCCAATTTTTCATATAATAATTTTTCACTTTTTTTTAATTTATATTTAATTTTTCATTCACTATATATATCATTTTTTATTTTATTTGTTATTCATTTTCTAGTTCATTTTTTGTATTATTTATTGTTTTTTTTTTATTTTGAATTTTTTTTCAATTTTGTCAGTTTTTATTTGTATATATGTTTCAATTTTTTCTATTTTTTAATTTTTTTATTCATTTATTATTTTTTCTAATTTTATTTATATTGAATTTTTTTATTTATTTAAAATTTTTCTATTCATCTCAATTTTTTCTATTTATTAATATATTTTCATTTATTTATCATTTGTCTCTCATTTTCTTTCATTTTTAATTAAACGTTTCGTTGATTAAAAATTTGATTTTAAATGTTAGTAATTATTGCAGGAGTCTTTCCTTATCGAAGAATGCCAATGAAGTACATTTCCTTCATACTTTACCTTATATGCTTGAAAGTGAATCAATTATTGAAACCGTTTAATCCGCACTGGTGTCTGCTCAATATTATGAAGGTGCCGTGACTCGCGGTATCGTGTCTACGAAGATACTATATATAAGGAAACCAGGCACAGCCCGCTAGGGGCGAACACACAGACATTCCTCTGTACACCACTATCATAATAATGATAGACACGCACACACGTTCAAACACACACGCACACACACTTATGTACACACGCACATGCACACACTTTTCAAATCAACACAAATCACAAGCAACACGCAATGAGATACACCTTCGTGTCAAATGCCAAAATAACATATATGTATCAAAATGCAATGCTATTTACTTCAATTTCTATGTTTAACTTTCAAACACCACAACCATTTCATTTTTCAACACTAATACCATTGCTCAATTGACGAAACAAATCACCACAATTCAGAAGCCACCCACTTACAGACAACATCGTCTCACAAAACAAACCACTGTATATACCCAACGTCTTTCACTCTAAACTCTATGTCGAACTTGAAAACACCACAACAATTTCATTTAGCAAAAGCAATATCATTCACATATATATACTAACAGTAATATCAACCTAACCTTGCCACTAACAAACTGGTGCAAAATTAGTTCTCTAAACCATTCACACATGAAAAACACATAGCCTATCCAAAACGATGATACCCTCATTCATAGTATTACACTGACTAAACGTATGTCTTACAACCAACAAACTGGTGAAAAATCAATTCACCAAACGATTCCCATGCTGATCACAGCCTAACCAAAACGATGGCACCCTCATTCGTAGTATTACACTGATTATATACGTATGTGTTACAGCTCATCAAATCTTTAAATCAGTTTGCGTGTCTCACACTCTATCTAAAGTAATATAACGTACTCTAAGCCAACCTAACTCAAGGCAAAGTCACCTAACCTCAACTAACATAGTCTTAAATCACCTAAGCAAACCTGATTTAACGTAACCTACTTTAACCTAACTGAAATTAACCTATCTTGCTCTAAATATGACTTGAATTAACTTACTCGACACACACTTCCAACTCACCTACATACAACTAAACTTTACTAATTCAGGGTGCCCTGTCCTGTTCTATAGTTCAAATTTCGGTCCCACGTATTTTACCTTATTTCATTCTTATGTCTTTGCCCTTATTCCTCAAGAATTCAAAATCTCTTTGTACGCTAACATCCTTCCATCAAATTCTAAATAATAACCACTTAAAATGCTAATGGTCAAATAACGAAAATGCGTTCCATTACTATTTCGCCAGCAGAGACATTCTGGCTGCTATATTTTCTCGTTCAATTATATGGAATAGGGTCTGCTTGAATTTGTTCAAAATTTTAGCTCACGAAATATTGTGACGAAACATTTATTACATTTCGGTTTATTCAGGGGTTCGCATCACTAGACTTTCCCTCTGTTTCGAAGTTGACAAGTTCACTTCGTTCTAATCGACAATTCATCATATATCCAACCTACATACTCCAAAGAAATTCGATGTCACGAAGAAATGATGACGTCACAGCGATGCCAATTGGGAAATATTATATAAAATCTTTATTTTGCCAATGAGCTACTTTTCAAAATTCAAGTCTAAAGCTTTACGGTGCAAAAATCGTAATCAAACACTTATCATTAACAATTAATTATAGGGCTAGCAATCAAAGTCTCTTAACTGTGCATCACAAATCGGTAAACGAATATATATACACATACACCGCGCTATCGCGCTAAGTTGAAGGCCCAAGAAATAAACTCTCCATTTTGGGAACGCTTGGCGAGACCTGAAGCTCTCGCCAAGCGAAAGCGTTCTTGTGTTGAAGTCAGTAAATACAAAGAAAGAACGCATTCACAGCAAATCTCTTGGAAACTTTCAACAATATTTGAGCATTTGGCCTTCACCTACAATTTTGAGTGCACTTACAACTTACATTCCACTAAAAGCTTTCTAATGCATCATTGACAAGAAATTCATCTCTTCATATCAGAAATCAAACTTAGCAAGTCCACATTCATTACGACAACATCATATCCGAACATATTCCTGACATTTCTCAAACAAATGAATCTGTCAACAACTGCGGCTATACCTTAGAATCACTTATATTTCCCAATAGACATTATTTTCACCACAACAATCAATTCTTTCAGGAATGGGAACAATTTGAACCTCTCACTAATCTTCTATTTCTATTATGGATCGATATAGAAACCTTCAATTAGGCTGAGTGGAATTTATAAATTATTATTGCAAATACATTAGTTATACCATTTCAAATTCAATAAATAACATCATTCAAACATACAAAACCTGCAAAATATTTCGTTGTCTTCGGGGACAAATATTCACCAAATATTAATCATCAGTTAGAACCTCGTAATGTTGTCTATACTCACTCAAATGATGACTTCCTGAAACTCACACATGCATGGTGAGCGATTCTGAGGCCTTCAAACAACGAGTTTTAATTATTATCATTATTGGAGATCGAATTCTTCATGAACACTTGACAGGTTCTTGGTCGTGAAGGTCCAGCAATTTTACATCCCAACCATAAAAAATTATGATACAAATATTCACTCAAACTATACCCTTCCTAGAAAATGCCTCGTTCAATCAAAGCATATATGACGACCTGAACCATTTTCGTGTTGTTTGAACCACTATATATCGAGAGATTCGTTCCTCAATGAGCTATAATAATTAAGAAAATGAGAAGTCAAATTCTTGGTTTATGAGCTCTTTCAATTTCAATTTTCTAACGTCAAAAAACAAGTTTGAAACACAACACAAAAATAGGCACAAAGACCTGTGCCGAACGAAAAATATTTAGAACCTATATCTCTATATAGAGATGACTAATTTCAAGTGTATCACCTTTGAATTATAGTTCAGTTACGAAGTTTAACCTATATTCGCCTTGTTTTCCGGTGACACAATTTGCGATGTCAAAATATTATAAGATTGCTATAAAATTGCTCTCAACAACGCTTCCACAGTAGTTGCGGAATTTTTGGCGTCGAAAACTACTCGCTTTGCCTATTTGAACTCATACTACGAAGTAACGTCGATGATGTTGACACTTTAAAGTAAAACACTAGATTGAACATTGAATTTGTAATGTGATGAAGTGACGACAACATATAATAGGTCATCAAAAAAGAAATAAAGCTTAACTGAAATCAGCACCTCGAACGAATATCAGCATCTTTTCTCGTCAAAAACGCATCAACAGCAATATTTACGCCTCTACGCAACATCTGATTTGCGATTTATGTCACTTTATATTACTTCAACTTGATCATTATAGTACAATTCTTATAAGAATCTTAAAATTCACGTCTCAAATACTAAACCTCATTACTATATTGCAATTCAAAGTCGCCATACCTGTGAAAATATGTGTCTGACATTCATGGACCTTCAAGCAGCGAAAATAAAACGCGTAACCATAATTTTTTTCCTTTTGCGAAACTTGTTAGAATTAAAATAATACTACCTTAAGGTGAATGAAATATTTTAAACACATTTGTTCTCCATTAATTTCCATGTAAAACCAGTTTAAACACTTGAAATGCATGATTTACTAGTCATGACTGAAAGTTATGCGAATCTAAAAGCGAAAGAACCGAATTAGAGTATTGACTTACAACTCCAAATTAATTTATATTACCTCTAAGAACACTGTAGACCTATGAAAAAAACGTAACACAGCCTCAAACGGTCAAAAATTGGTTGAAACTTTGAATTTTAATAATCACTCGCAATATATCGGATCAAACTCCACAAACAATAAAACATAAGCGTCATGATGTTCAAGATCCTTATACAGCCCTCACAACTCAAGCAAGCTTAGGCCACGTCATCGCAGTCACCCATGATCTCGATGTGGAGACTTCAATGCAAAACAAGAAATAATCCGTGTCATTAATCTACGGAGATTGAAAGACCTTTTCACTGGCACATTTCGCGTCCAGGGGAAATTTATTTCGATGTTTTTTCCATTTTTCTCAAAAACTTGAAAAGCTAGGACTTTGAGACACGTATCATTATGGAAAGATGTCCTCGAGACGCATCAGTACAGAGTACTTAAAAGCCCTCAAGGGTAAAGCAGGGGGCGTGAGAGGGGTAATAAAAAACGAAATGACGTGAAAAACATGTTTTTTTAATATATATATGGAACGGTTGATGCGATCGTTCCACAAAAACTATTTTGTATGTAGCGTGAAAAAACGAGCCAAAAGTGTTCATCAACTTTGCCTGTAAAACGAAGCGTTCTCCAATGTTTTTGGTTTAGGTGAATTTCCAGACAAAAAGGACTATTTTTAAATCCCTCATTTTGAGAAAAGTATCGCACTTGTGGCTTCATAAATTTGATAGATTTTAGAAAAAACTCCAATCTACATTCTATCAAATTTTGGAAGGCGAAAGCCCATCGAAAACGCCGCAACTGGCAGCCAAAGTGACACTTGAAAAACGGCCGTTTTTTTACCCAAAAGTTTTTCATTCATTGAACATTTTCCCGAATACTTTTCGAAGTAACGATCACACCGTCTTAAAGCCCGACATTTTCTCTATCAGTTCCCACCAAGTCAGCTCCTCCGACGGCGCATTCAAAAAATTCTTCATGTTTGAAATGACCCTATTTTCGGTCGGTTTTCGATTTCTCGGGGCTCTCCTATGGGGTCTTGGGGCCTGGAAAGGGGTCCGTATGTCTTAGAATTTTCCCTTGTACACGCTCACCAAGTTTGAAAGCGCTGGGACCTCGGGAAGTGCGATTTTGCGCGAATTAGGGGGTGAATTTTTATAATACTCGAGGCTCCACCTTTCGGCGACCAGCATTTCGATCTTGGTGCCACTTATGATTTTTTCACGGGTACTATTTTTAGTGTGTTCTCGCAACCTACAAAGTTCGCCCGCCGCAAGTAACCAGGCACAGCCCGCTAGGGGCGAACACACAGACATTCCTCTGTACAACACTATCATAATAATGATAGACACGCACACACGTTCAAACACACACGCACACACACTTATGTACACACGCACATGCACACACTTTTCAAATCAACACAAATCACAAGCAACACGCAGTGAGATACACCATCGTGTCAAATGCCAAAATAATATATGTATCAAAATGCAATGCTATTTACTTCAATTTCTATGTTTAACTTTCAAACACCACAACCATTTCATTTTTCAACACTAATACCATTGCTGAATTTACGAAACAAATCAACACAATTCAGAAGCCACCCACGTACAGACAACATCGTCTCACAAAACAAACCACTATATATACCCAACGTCTTTCACTCTAAACTCTATGTCGAACTTGAAAACACCACAACAATTTCATTTAGCAAAAGCAATATCATTCACATATATACAAACAGTAATATCAACCTAACCTTGCCACCAACAAACTGGTGCGAAATTAGTTATCTAAACCATTCACATGAAAAACACAGCCTATCCAAAATGATGATACCCTCATTCATATAGTATTACACTGACTAAACGTATGTTTTAAACAACCAACAAACTGGTGAAAAATCAATTCACCAAACCATTCCCATGCTGATCACAGCCTAACCAAAACGATGGCACCCTCTCATTCGTAGTATTACACTAACTATACGTATGTGTTACAGCTCATCAAATCTTTAAATCAGTTTGCGTGTCACACTCTATCTAAAGTAATATAACGTACTCTAAGCCAACCTAACTCAAGGCAAAGTCACCTAACCTCAACTAACATAGTCTAAAATCACCTAAGCAAACCTGATTTAACGTAACCTACTTTAACCTAACTGAAATTAACCTATCTTGCTCCAAATATGACTTGAATTAACTTACTCGACACACACTTCCAACTCACCTACATACAACTAAACTTTAATAATTCAGGGTGTCCTGTCCTGTTCTATAGTTCAAATTTCGGTCCAACGTATTTTACCTTATTTAATTCTTATGTCTTTGCCCTTATTCCTCAAGAATTCAAAATCTTTTTGTACGCTAACATACTTCCATCAAATTCTAAATAATAACCACTTAAAATGCTAATGGTCAAATAACGAAAATGCGTTCCATTACTATTTCGCCAGCAGAGACATTCTGGCTGCTATATTTTCTCGTTCAATTATATGGAATAGGGTCTGCTTGAATTTGTTCAAAATTTTACCTCACGAAATATTGTGACGAAACATTTCTTACATTTTGGTTTATTCATCGGTTCGCACCACTAGACTTTCCCTCTGTTTCGAAGTTGACAAGTTCACTTCGTTCTAATCGACAATTCATCAAATATCCAACCTACATACTCCAAAGAAATTCGATGTCACGAAGAAATGATGACGTCACAGCGATGCCAATTGGGAAATATTACATAAAATCTTTATTTTGCCAATAAGCTAATTTTCAAAATTCAAGTCTAAAGCTTTACGGTCCAAAAATCGTAATCAAACACTTATCATTAACAATTAATTATAGGGCTAGCAATCAAAGTCTCTTAACTGTGCATCACAAATCGGTAAACGAATATATACACACCGCGCTATCGCGCTAAGTTGAAGGCCCAAGAAATAAACTCTCCATTTTGGGAACGCTTGGCGAGACCTGAAGCTCTCGCCAAGCGAAAGCGTTTTTGTGTTGAAGTCAGTAAATACAAAGAAAGAACGCATTCACAGCAAATCTCTTGGAAACTTTCAACAATATTTGAGCATTTGGCCTTCAGCTACAATTTTGAGTGCACTTACAACTTACATTCCACTAAAAGCTTTCTAATGCATCATTGACAAGAAATTCATCTCTTCAAATCAGAAATCAAACTTAGCAAGTCCACATTCATTACGACAACATCATATCCGAACATATTCCTCACATTTCTCAAGCAAATGAATCTGTCAACAACTGCGGCTATAGCTTAGAATCACTTATATTTCCCAATAGACATTATTTTCACCACAACAATCAATTCTTTCAGGAATGTGAACAATTTGAACCTCTCTCTAATCTTCTATTTCTATTATTCATCGATACAGAAACCTTCAATTAGGCTGAGTGGAATTTATAAAACATTCTTGCAAATATATCACTTATACCGTTTTGAATTTCATAAATAACATCATTCAAACATACAAAACCTGCAAAATATTTGGTTGTCTTCGGGGACAAATATTCACCAAATATTATTCATCAGTTAGAACCTCGTAATGTTGTCTATACTCACTCAAATGATGACTTCCTGAAACTCACGCATATGCAATGTGAGCGATTTTGAGGCCTTCAAACAACGAGTTTTAATTATTATTATTATTGGAGATCGAATTTTTCGTGAACACTTTACAGGTTCTTGGTCGTGAAGATCCAGCAATTTTACATCCCAACAATAAAAAATTATGATACAAATATTCACTCAAACTATACCCTTCCTAGAAAATGCCTCGTTCAATCAAACCATATATGTCGACATGAACCATTTTCGTGTTGTTTGAACCAATATATATCGAGAGATTCGTTCCTCAATGAGCTTTATTAATTTAGAAAATGAAAAGTCAAATTCTTGGACTATGAGCTCTTTCAATTTCAATTTTCTAACGTCATAAAACAAGTTTCAAACACTACACAAATAGCTGTGCCGAACGAAAAATATTTAGCCACTATACCTTTATGCAAATGACTAATTTAAAGTGTATCACCTTTGAATTATAGTTCATTTACGAAGTTTTACGAATACGCCTTGTTTTGCGATGACACAATTTGCGATGTCGAAATATTATAGGATTGCTATAAAATTGTTCTCAAGAACGCTAGCAAAGTAGTTGCGGAATTTTTGGCGTCGAAAACTACTCGCTTTGCGTATTTGAACTCATACTACGAAGTAAGGTCGATGATGCTGACACCTTAAGGTAAAACACTAGATTGAACTTGTGATTTGTAACGTGATGGAGAGAGAGGACAACATATAATACGTCATAAAAAATAAATAAAGTCGAACTGAAATGAGCACCTCGAACGAATGAGCATCATTTCTGGTCAAAAACGCATCAAGAGCAATATTTACGCCTTTACGCAACGTTTGATTTGCGATTTATGTCACTTTGTATTACTTCAACTGGATAATTATAATACAATTATTATAAGAAGCTGAAAATTTAAGTCTCAAATACTAAACCTCATTACTATATTGCAATTCAAAGTCGCCATACCTGTGAAAATGTGTGTCTGAAATTCATGGACCTTCAAGCAGCGAAAATAAAACGCGTAACCATCATTTATTCTCCATTGCAAAACTTGTTAGAATTAAAATAATACTACCTTAAGGTGAATGAAATATTTTAAACACATTTGTTCTCCATTAATTTCCATGTAAAACCAGTTTAAACACTTGAAAAGGATTATTTACTAGTCATGACTGCAAGTTATGCGAATCTAAAAGCGAAAGAACCGAGTTCGACTATTGAGTTCCACGTCAAAATAAATTTATAATAACTTTAACAACACTGTAGACCTATGAAAAATTTGCAACACAGCCTCAAACGGTCAAAAATTGGTTGAAACTTTGAACTTCACCAATCACTCGAAATATATGGGATCAAACTCGACAAACATGAAAACATAAGCGTCATGATGTTCAAGATCCTTATACAGCCCTCACAACTCAAGCAAGCTTAGGCCACGTCATCGCAGTCACCCATGATCTCGATGTGGAGACTTCAATGCAAAACAAGAAATAATCCGTGTCATTAATCTACGGAGATTGAAAGACCTTTTCACTGGCACATTTTGCGTCCAGGGGAATTTCATTTCGATTTTTTTTCCATTTTTCTCAAAAACTTGAAAAGCTAGGACTTTGAGACAGGTATCATTATAGAAAGATGTCCTCGAGACGCATCACTACAGAGTACTTAAAAGCCCTCAGGGGTAAAGCAGGGGGCGTGAGAGGGGTAATAAAAGTCGAAATGACGTGAAAAACATGTTTTTTCCATATATATATGGAACGGTTGATGCGATCGTTCCACAAAAACTATTTTGTATGTAGCGTGAAAAAACGAGCAAAAAGTGTTCAACAACTTTGCCTGTAAAACGAAGCGTTCTCCAATGTCTTTGGTTTAAGTGAATTTTCAGACAAAAAGGACTATTTTTAAATCGCTCATTTTGAGAAAAGTATCGCACTTGTCGCTTCATACATTTGATAGATTTTTGAAAAAACTCCAATCTACATTCTATCAAATTCTGGAAGGCGAAAGCCCATCGAAAACGCCGCAACTGGCAGCCAAAGTCACACTTGAAAAACGGCCGTTTTTTTACCCAAAAGTTTTTCATTCATTGAACATTTTCCCGACTACTTTTCGAAGTAACGATCACACCGTCTTAAAGCCCGACATTTTCTCTACCAGTTCCGACCAATTCAGCTCCTCCGACTGCGCAATGAAAACTTTCTTCATGTTTGAAATGACCCTATTTTCAGTCGGTTTTCGATTTCTCGGGGGTCTCCTATGGGGTCTTGGGGCCTGGAAAGGGGTCCGTATGTCTTAGAATTTTCCCTTGTACACGCTCACCAAGTTTGAAAGCGCTGGGACCTCGGGAAGTGTGGTTTTGCGCGAATTAGGGGGTGAATTTTTCTAATACTCGAGGCTCCACCTTTCGGCGACAAGCATTTCGATGTTGGTGCCAGGTATGATTTTTTCACGGGTACTATTTTTAGTGTGTTCTCGCAACCTACAAAGTTCGCCCGCCGCAAGTAACAAGCAGAATGGATAGGATAGGTTGGTATATGTTAGGTTAGGATGGATTCGGTTAGAAAATGTTATGTTAGAATCTCTTGGGTAATGTTAACCGAATTTTTTCACGGGTCCACTTAGTTTAACAATGACATTGGATATGTTGAGTTAGGATTGGTAGGGCTAGGATAGGTTAAGTTAGGTTAATGTTAGGATAGGATAGGTTAGCTCAGGAAAGGTTAAGTTAGGATAGGTTAGGTGAAGATAGTTAGCATAGGTTACGTAATGTTGACGACATTTATTCACGGGTCAACAGATTTTTACGTTCGACAAATTATCAGGAAAGCTTCCGTTAGCATAGAATAGGTTAGTGTATACATGTTAGGATAGGTTAGGTTAGAATATGATGCTAGAAATTGTTTGGTAATGTTGACCGAATTTTCTCACGAGAACACCTAGCTAACGATGACATTGGTTAAGTTAGGTTAGGATAGGATAGTATAAGTAAGATTAGGATAGATTAGGATATGATAGGTTAGGATATGATAGGTTAGGATATGATAGGTTAGGATGGGATAGGTTAGGATAGGATAGAATATGTTAGGACAGGATAGGGTTTGATAGGATAGGTTATGATAGGAAAAGATAGGTTGAGATATGTTAGGTTAAGATAGGTTAGGTTAGCTTAGGTTAGGTAATGTTGATGGAATTTTTTTACGGGTCCACGTTTTTTATGTTTGACATATCATCATGATAGGTTCTGTTAGCATAGGTCAGGAAGAGATAAGTTAGAATATGTTAGGTTGGGATAGCTTTGGTTAGCATTGCTGTGTGGTCGAATTTGTTAGATAATGATGGTGGAATTTTTTCACGGTCACACGGTATTTTTATTTTTTACATATTATCAAGTCTTCTTTGCTCATAAAAGTCTTCTTTGCTTGGATGTGTTTGAGATGAAGTGTTTGAGGAGCATGTATGGATTAACTAGAAGAGATAGGATCAGGAATGAGTTGGTTAGGGAGCAGAAGGGTGTTATCAAAAAGTTGAGCAGGCGAGTGGATGAAAGAGTGCTTGGATGGTTTGGGCATGTAGAACGAATGAATGTTGAGCGGCTGGTGAAAAAGGTTTATATGTCGGAAGTGAGTGGTCTTCGAGCGCGAGGTAGACCACGGATGAGTTGGATGGATGGGGTGCGACGTGCTTTGTATGAGAGGGGTCTGACTGTGGACGTGGCGAGAGGGATGGCTGCGGACAGAAGTGAGTGGGGGCAGTGTATAAGGAGGTAATTTTATTTTTGACGCGTTACTGGAAGCTGCCCGCGTGTGATGGGGTTGACCTGTCATGTGCGGGGGAGGGGCTGCACTCAATGAAGCGGTCGGGGTAAACCAGCTGTTGCTGTCGGGCCTGACTGTGGAAGGTGGTTGTGCTGGGCTGCTGCTGATCCTGGCAGTTCAGGTGCGGCCAGTGCTGCCTCTCTCGCCTCCTAGTGACTAAGTGTGGTGATTGTGGCCTGCTGTCGGCTACCCTCCCATGGGGAGGATAAGCCCGGTATATGTATGTATGTATGTACATATTATCAGTAGAGCTTTGGTTAGGGCAGGTTAGGATATGTTAGGTTAGGATAGGTTCGGTTAACATAGGTTAGGTAGGTTATGTCGATGAATTTTTTTACGGGTTCACGGGTTTTTTATGTTTGCCATACTATCAGGATAGCTTCGGTTAGGATAGGATAGGTTAGTATATGTTATGTTTGAATGAGTTAGGTTAGAATATGTTATGTAAGAATTTGCTTGGTAATGTTGACTGAATTTTTTTTGACGGGCTCACCTAGCCGAAGGATGACCGTGATTAAAGTTAGGTTAGGATGGGATAGGTTAGGTTAGGTTAGGATAGGTTATGACAAGATAGGTTAGAATATGTTATGATCAAATTTGTTAAGTAATGTTGACAGAATTTTCTCACGGGTCCCCAAAGCTTATTGATGACATTGTTCGTGGAATTTCCACGGGTCCTGCTAGTTAGGAGTATTTCCTCATCTTTATTTGCTATTTTTCTCTTTTCAGTATTAATATTTAACGTCCGTATGACAAACATACTCTGAAATACATTTTGTGTGTACACCAATAAACAGGTTTATAGATGTGAGGGTTGTGCGAAGTTTTTAATGAATAAAATTTTAGCTAACGTTGTCTCGCTATTTCAAAATCATTCTCGAAGATTTTTTCAATCGATTTAGGCTGAGCTTGGGGGAGGGGGTAATCCAAGCATTTCATCTAGTGTTCTTTATATTTTTCCGTGCGTTTAGCGCACACTAGCACTGAACTTTCAAATCGGAAAAAACTCTAAATTTCCGTAATTAAAATTATCACTTTGGACCATTGCTTAATCTACCTATTTGTGCCAAATTTTGTATATGTTCGACACTCAGATGTGATACCCGGCCACAATGTTACTCCATTTTATCCAATGTACACATGTCCGTATAATGCTGAACGGTTGTGTTGGTTCTTGACTTTAACCTGAGTTTTTCAAACATTTCTAAGAAGAAATTAAAAACTAGCTCATTCCTACGTTTCTCGAAGTCTTCTTTTCCTTTTAGTTATTTTTTTCCGAATAATTTCTCAGGATTACAGTGAGCTCAACTGTCATTTTCGGTGTAGTAGATTGTAGTTTTTTTCACCTTTTTAGTTTATATTTTATATATGTATTTTTTTTCTTATATTTCATTTTCAATAAGTATATATGAGGGTGTACATATATCTACATAAATAAATATTCATGTTTCTATTTCATTTCTTTACGCGAAAACCATCCGGTTAATAAATTTTATTGCTATAGCGAAATGATTCAAAAATAGATCTATCACTTCCCCAGAGGGCGTCTTTGTGAATCGTATTAATGACAAATACGATTAATGAAATAAAGTGCAATTTGAGCATATGATTTGTGGTAAAATTATCTTTCTGTCCGTATGTTGTACAAGCAATGAATTTTGATGTTGAGTATATGTTTGTTTACGCATTTCTCCCAAAATTTTGTAGATATTTGTCAACCATGAGTGGTAACCGGCCTACACCGGATCTCCATTCTATCCCATGTACAGCGGATTTTCGCATGATGTTGCAGAGAATTTCGAGAAAATATGACATATGTTTTTTGTTGATGTTGTTGTTCCTCGACGGTAACTTGAGTTTTCTTTAAAAATTTATTTTAGGAAATTAAAAACCATTTAATTTATACGTTTTTCGAAGTCCTTTTTCTATTCCTTATTTTACCTCAGGTCATTCCTTACGATTCATCAGAGCTTTGACTGTCATTTTTAATGTAGAAAGAGCAAGATTATTTTTTATGTTAATTAGCATTTTTCTTATATTCATTTTCAATACGTATATATATGAATATGTGGTTGTGTGTGCAGGAGTGTGTATATGGGCGCACACACATGAATGTCTATGTATCAGTGTACACATGCACACGTTCGCACGTATGTATACGCACATGTACATATATATGTGTCTATTTCTATTCTTTGCGTAAAAAGCAAAACCTCAAGACACATCAAATTTTACCTAAAGCTCTGCGATCAGTTAATACTGAACCAAATTCCAGAAATAAACAAATTGATTACACTTGCTTAATGATTCATAAATCCATCTATCATGGCCCCGAAGACCATTTCTGTGAATAGAAGAAATTAAAAGTATAAACAGACAAATGTAATGAAGCGCTCGTGCAAAAATTATCTCTATATTTGTATGCCGAACAAGCCATGCATTTCATTTTTGAGTGTAAGTTTGTTTACGCATTTCTAGATGTGCGTGCCGTGTTATTACTTCGTGACTAACCTTTTCTCAATACTTGGTTGTCATCTACGATGGTGTTTCAATCTGCTCCGGTATAAAGTTTGTTTTTGTCCGTTTTTTACTTCGATAATTTCAACTAATAACTTGGGAGTTCCGAAGAATTCTTTAGTAGTATTCGAATTATTTATAAGTTGTTAGCCATCTCTTGGAATATAATATATTCAAGAGATGATATTTTTAGTTTCTTATTCAACTACCCTTTGACAGAGTTAGACTATTAGCACGCCACGTATGGTTTGTCTATTAGTACGTCTCGTATATTTTGTTTAATTATATGTCGTATGGTCTATCTGTACACCTCTGATACTTTGTCTGTTAGTACACCTCTTATAGTTTGTTAATTATTATACATTGTATGGCTAATCTATTTGTACACCTCGGATGGTTTGTCAATTAGTACTCCTCGTATGGAACTTTTGTTTTAGGATGTCTTATATTAGGAAATTTTTAAAAGCCAATATGTTGGCATGTATCTCATGTGGCAACTTGGAAAATAAATTTTTCTTTTTTTCTTTTCTAGTTTCTAGATGACGGAGCTTCAGCGATGCGTGGGCGTCAGTCTGCACGTCACCAGCTCATCATGACGTCATGACGGTGGTGTGGCCTTGGAAATGTCTTACTCTGGGTTAGGACTAGAGATGCGACTAAAAAAAACGTGCTTTTTTTTAAAATAACATGTTTTTTTACAAAAAAACCCTGGCTAAAATAAACGTGGATATTTTTTTTTAATATTTTGTTTGAAAATAACTCAGCAAGGAAAAGAAACACTTAACATTATTTGTTTCATGTCAGATAATAAGATAAAACAGCATACCTCTTAATTCATAGCTTTCTATGGTTGTATTGAAATTTTTATTTTTTGTGGTTTCATGTTTTGATATTTCATTTATTTTAAAATGCATGTGAATCACTTTCAACTTCTCAAATAGTGTGTTGTAATAATATATCTTTACTTATGGGGCATTGATGGAGATGTGACCTAAAAAAACGATATTTTTCTAAAAACATGTTAGATTTACAAAAAATGACAAAAAATATGGATATTAGTATATTTATGTGACAAAAAAAACATTGCTGTTTTTTTACAGAAAAATCATGACTGAAAAACATGGATAATATATTTTATGGGACCCAAACACCATGCTATTTTTATAAAACATGTTTTTCTACAAAAAAATTAATGACTGAAAAAACGGGTGCTATTATCTTTTATGTGACCCAAAAAACATGCTTGTTTGTCAAAACACATCAGTTTTTTCATAGAAAATCATGACTAAAAAATGTGGGTAATAATATATTTTATGATCAAAAAACCCAATGCTGTTTTTTGAAAAAAAAATTGTTTTGTACAGAAAAATCATGACTAAAAATCATGGATGTCAATGTATTTTATTTGATCAAATATAGCCATGCTTTTTTTTAAACATCAGTTTTTACAGAAAAATCATTACTAAAAATGGGTATATTAATGTATTTTATGTGATCAAAAACCATGCATTTTGTAGAAATTTTTTTTTTACAAAAAAATGGCAAATAGATTAATGATTTTTTGTAGAAATTTTTTTTAAATGGCATGTTTTTTTGGTTAGATAAAATATAATAATGGCCATGGTATATATAAATAATTTTTTCGTTTGAATTTTTTTTATAAAAAAGCATGGTTTTTGTGGTCACATAAAATGTATTAATATCCCATTTTTTCAGAGAAGTCATGACCAAAAAATGAATGTTAATGACTTTTTGTAAAAAATTGTGTTTGAAAAAAGATGATTTTTCTGGTCAAATTAAATATATTAATATCCATATTTTTTAGACAAAATTTTTTTTTAAATGCCATGTTTTTTTGGTTAGATAAAATATATTAATGGCCATGTTTTATATATATGATTTTTTCGTATGAATTTTTTTTATAAAAAAGCATGGTTTTTGTGGTCACATAAAATATATTAATATCCCATTTCTTCACAGAAGTCATGACCAAAAAATGAATGTTAATGACTTTTTGTAAGAAATCGTGTTTGAAAAAAGATGATTTTTCTGGTCAAATTAAATATATTAATATCCATATTTTTTGTTAAAAAAATGGTCAATATGCAGGTCAATGCGCTCACGGAAATTACAAATTCCGCACCAAAGAATCACTAGCAACACATTTAAAAACGTTTTACAAGAATATTCTGCTTGCAGATGCGTTATTTTCAAGTTATTCAAGTTTTGAATTTTCGTCTTCCATAGCAGTTGCGTTGCACGCTTGAGCTGTTAGAGTACGCTTGGGTACTTAGTAATTTATTATTGGCCGACCCAGCGGAGCCTGAACCCACTTCTAGGATGTTTTAGAATAACACAATACAGGTTATCACCCCAAAAATATTAGCGGGACTGGGGTAGTGAATACTAAAATCGATATGCAGTTGACATCAGTTTCAATATGGCGGCCACCGTAGAACATAAGCAAAAGCGTAGGAGTGAATACTGTAGATTCAAGTATTCACTTCCCCAGCCCGGCTAGTATTTTTGGGTGATAACGTTTATTTTGTTATTAACTACAACATCCTAGAAGTGGGTTCAGGCTCCGCAGGGTCGGCTAAAAATAAATTACAAGTACCCAAACGTACTTTAACAGTTCCAGCTCAAGCGCGCAACTGACTGGAACTGCTATGAAAGACGAAAATTTCGAAGTTAAATAACTCAAAAATAATACATCAGCAAGCAGAATGTCGTTTTTTAAAAGGATTTTAAATGTGTTCCTTTAGTGATCCCCCGGAATGGAATTTTTAATTTCTGTGAGCGCATTAAACTGCATATTGACTAAAAAATGTGAAAAAATCAGCATGGTTGTATGGTCACATAAAATATATTGATATCCATGTTGTTTTTCAAATCGTTTTTTTGAATATGATTTTTTTAAATCATGATTTTTGATTTTTAATTTTTTGGTTACATAAAATATATTAATATCCAGTTTCTCAGTGATGATTTTTAGTACAAAAAAAACATATAATTTAGAAAAAAACGACATGGTTATTTTGGTCACATAAAATACATTAATATTAATGTTCTTCTTTAGCTGTGATTTTTTTGTAATAAAAAGATCAAAATGAAACCATACAGTATAAGTGGTGGCAGATAACCCACAATAACCAAGAGGAGTCCTGAGAGGAACAGCAGGAGCCACAGAACTTATATAGATGGAGTCAAAATTCAGAGCTTACTATCTCTGCTATGTCTGATCTTTTGGTCACAAAAGTAAAATCATGTTAGAGATAGTAAGCTCTGAATTTTGACTTCATCAATATAAGTTCTGTGTCTCCTGCTGTTCCTCTTAGACTTTTCTAGGTAATTGTGGGTTATCTGCCACACTTGTACAGTATGGTTTCCTTTCGATGTTTTTATTACAAAAAATCATGACTAAAGAAAATGGATGTTAATGTTTTTTATGCGACCAAAAATAAACAGACACATAAATGACAAAATTTGGGTGTATGAACTGTGCATAAAAAAACACATACACAACATTTTTTTTTTGCAAAAAATCGCCATCAAATAAAACTGTTTTTTTTTTTGCATCACTAGTTAGGACAAACCCGTCAACGGACGAAAATCTCTTTCGAGGAGCAATCCACCTGTCAGTTAATATAAGGTTCGTGTAAGCTCATACAGTTCTTTTCGTTCATTCAGTAATATATTTCCCCTCAGAGGGATACAACTATTGTATCTATGAGAATTAGCACTCCCATGGGGAAAATGTGTGAGGGCCCCAGCTGAGAGTTACGAAGGCCTTTTTTTAGTTGAAATAGAATATTTTTGTTATGTTAAGGACCACCAATTTTCGGTTCACTGCTGTCCCGTTTTTCTGCACCTATTACTGTCTACTTCAACTTTTATCTTTTTTGTGAACTGCTTTTTCAACTTACTGTTTCCATGCCCCTTCTGCGTAGATTCCGCGTTCCCATGTCTCCATACTAAATGGTGCCTCCCTCCTTCCTCTCGTCGAAACGCTCTTTTTAGCGGTTGTGGAGGCTTAAAATAACATGTTATCTAACTAATATCTTATATAGCAATTCGTTTTAGTAATACCTCTCCGGGGGATACGACTATTGTATGTATGGGAATTAGCTCTCCCAGGGGGAAAATGTGAGGGCCCGAGCTAAGAGCTAGTTTGGCCTTCTGTTTATTGAACTATAATTTTTTTTTATGTCATGGACATTCGTTTTTCGGTTCAGGCTGTCCTGTTTTTCAGCACCTACTACTTTCTTCTTGAAGTTCGATCTTTCTTCATGAAGTTCTTACACAAATAATCGTTTCTATGCCGCTTCTGCATAGATTCCGCGTTCCCTTAACTCCATACTAAATGGTGCCTTCCTCTTTCCTATTTTTGGATCGCATTTATTTTGCTGCGGATACGAAGGCTTAAACTAACTAATAATTATCTTTCGTTATAGTAATGCAAATAAAGGGATTTATTGATACAATTTTTTTTGTAACAAATACTAGCAGATCGGTTGCAACGTTTGAAAACGTATAAGCATTGCTGTGGTTAGAATTGATAACATAATGCTATTATGAATAATCTTTTTCTCTCTCAAGAATTGATTATTCCTTTTTATATTTGAGCGTAGCATGGACGTCAGTCCTCAATGTTACCGTTTAATATCAGTTTGTTCTTTCCACACAACATCATTTGATTCAAATTCATCAAGCCAAACGGGGTCAAAGTTTCCAATCAAAATAAATTATCAATAACGTAACGCCCAGCCGTCCAATAGGTTACCGATATCAAATGTTGTATTCAGAGTTAGGTTAATCTATTTATTCTCTGATTGCAGCCAAAAGTAGATGGGCCAAATGTTGCGATCGCAAGTAGAGCTAGCCTGGCTTGCTCCAAACCCAGTGGTAGTTGGAATACAGTCGCTCGGCAAATGGTAGTTAATTTATTTTATTTTCATTTGTACAGGTAATATTTACTGATGAATTCCAATTTATCAAATGCTCTAGCTGCAGTCGGGTATGATGAAGATAAGAAACTGAAGGCGTCAGCCATCCAAGAGGTCCTGCGTCGTTGCCACAATTGGGCTGGCTCAGATACGACGACAGGAAACCAGTACACTTGCTCAAAGTCTACTTGCTTCTTCATTGCTTTCTTTGACTGCCTTTCAGTCGCCTTATTTACTAGCTCCGTCGACATCAGGTTATGATATTCATTCCTAAAGCTGGATTTAAACGGAGGGTGCTTTCATCGGGGCAACGCCCTTTCTTCCTCCCTGCCTCTTCAAGAAAACCCTAAACCCTCGATCTAAAGCCTCCCACCCGTTCTCCATGCTAGTCGTCGCTGCCAACCTGCATGCCGGAAAAACTAAAAGGCGAACAGGGCTGCCACTGATGAGGATTTTTTCTAAATCAGTTGGGAAACGGTAGTCGTCTTGGGGAATGGGGGAAAACTCTAGTGAAATCGACTAAATTTAGGGAAATTTAGCTAAATAATACTTTTCATGCAAATATTGTTAAACCTGGTATGGTTTGTCGAGTGAAGATATCATGACGCAGAACAGAAAATATCTCCTTAACAACAAATGAGAGGAAATTTCACAAAGTTGGAAGTTGGAACCTGGATCGAACTTGCTAGATATACAACAAGATTCACATCGAAACAGTGAACAGTCTCAACTCACAGCTCAGGCTCGAGAATCGAAGAGTTTGCTCAATTAGAGGAATAAAAGGCTGTCAGTGACCTTGTGACTGTTGCTATAGCTTCCTTTCACTGAGCGAATACTCCGCAGTCAACACTTCATTAACTTAAATTGTGTATTAAAAGTGTGGTAATTACTCTTATATTAAATTGTGAATTCTGAAATTTTTTAATGTGTTTTCTCAGGCTAAGGAAGCAGAACGCAAATGTGTTTTACGATTTGTTCCTTGCGTGTAGAAAAAATCTCTTTAATATAAATATAGAAGCTGGCTGTTCAAAAGTTATGGAGGTAAAAACAGTACGATTTAATGCTTCGAAGCCGTAAATGTTCTTAAATGTTTTCTTTATTTAAGGACACCGTCTAGGTAAAAAAAGTCCGTTGTTTATAGATGGATTTCTCTGAAATTTTCACAGTAGGTGTGAAATGATCCAAATATCATTTGTTATTTCGAAAAAATTTTTGTATCTGCACTGGATATTTTTTATTTTAGAAAAAATATGATAAAATAGGTTTTTTTTTAAATCCTACTACTTCTACAATTTTGAAGTTACAGAACCAGTACTTCGTTTTTAGATTGCTTAGATGTCTATATAACCACTCGCAATAGGGAATTTCGATAAATTTTTTTTTGTGGATTTTGAAAAAAAAAATGAACTTTTTTTCATTTTTTTTTTCATCTCGTGTAATTTTCAAAATAATAAATTTATCAAAAAATGCTATTGCGCCAGGATACACCTTGCTGAGCCCTATCGAATGGTATATAAACCATTCTCGTAGCTCTAAAATTGTGGAAGTAGTAGCATTTGAGAAACCAATTATCAAGTTTCCATAAAAACGAGTTTTTTCACAAAAAAAAATTGTTTTTCTTTTTATATTTTGAACTACAGGGTTTTCTACAATGAACTCTTGAGCGTTTGTAGCTCTTTTCAAGCCCTTTCGATTGATATAATTTACATTGCTGTAGCTCTGTAACTCTGAGAAAAAATATACAACAAAAGAGAATAGGTGTAATTCATGAAAACAAATAATTTTTTTAATTTTTCATTTTTTTTTTCGACCAAAATACGTTTTTTTGTCAAGTCAACTCCTTTGTTTTATAGCTCTTTTCAAGCCCTTTGGATTGGTGTGCTCGCCATAGCTGTAGCTATGATACTGCAGCTGTTATCGAGCTATGAATGAAAGCTGCGGTATCATGGATACGGCAGGACAACTAAATTCTGAAAATGTCAAAAATTATAAAAAAATGTTTATTCAGCGTTAGAATGTTTTGTTTGAATAATGGAAGCACTTTGAGTAGCCCATTAACGAACTATAATGCCATTCCCGCAGAGAAACGCTCAATTGACTCCCAATAATGAGGGGGGAGGGTTCAAGGTCATTCCACCCCCATCGCTTTCCCCCCCTCTGGTGGGCGCACTATTCGGAGTAGACGAAAAAGAAAAGTACCAATGGAAGCGCAAGAAAATTCTCTATAAGATGCATATATAAACAGAAAATCAACACATAACCTGATTTCTACCTTGAATCCTTAAAGAATCTCCAAGAAACTAAATTTCGTCTCTGATAAGTCTCAGAGGGGGTGCAGCGATAGCAGCGGAGCAATTTGTGGGCCGAGCGAGTCGCGAATGCGCAGGAAGGAGCGAGACACGGCGCGAGACCGGCCCTCTCCGCACTGATACGCCCCACCTGCATATAAAGTTATATGAGAAAATGGGCAAAGCATCGAGATTTTAGAATATCATTGTGGTAGAATTCAGGCAAGCTTCATATTCTTAATTTATCATAATATTTTTTACTGAATGTGAGCTTGTTGATTACGAACCAATAATTTCATCAAATCGGTACCACAATTAGAGAATAATATTTTTAGACTTCAAGAAAGTAATTTGCACAGCCAAATTGTAATGAAGAAGAGGTAGTCTAAGAGGCGCTTGCGAAACGCAAGATCGGATACAGGATCAGATGCAGGCGCCAAGCACGGCATCGAACGAACCTCAGACGAGGAGGTATCCTTGTGGGCCATGTCTTCCCCCGTGGTAGTCGTCTCAGTAGACGATCCCCTCTGCCTCCCCCGCTGCCGACGCGTAGTCCCCCGAAGTCGAACTTAGCTGAAACTGACTTCGGCCATCACACTGATGTCGCGATCCAAGAAAAGTGAGCCGCGCTGACACAGCTACGCTGAGGCGGATGCTTATCCATGAGACTGAGTGAGAGTTGTTTCAGGTTAGTGTGGAAGTCTGTGTCTGTGTGTCACAACCGAAGCACGCTTGAGCACGTCTCCTTTTGTGGGAGACTGGGCTTGTTCTTCGTTGCATTTGGAACGAAAATTGGATGTATTGAAAGTTGGGACTAAATCCGAGGGGGATGGCATGTGCAAAAAAAACTTTCTTATGCCTAAATTAATTATTCAACATTGCGTGCTTTAAGTTTAAGAGATGCTAAAATGTGCGGCAGGCTTAGTGTTTATTTCTTATACCGTGGTGACTCATTAACCAGTGGTTTTACACTTTTAGAGTCGCATTTGCAAATTTGGAGCGTCTTGGTTGAGATATTCTTGAAATTTACCTTTTTTCTCTCTTGGCTTGAGATGCTATTGTTTATGCATCCAACATTCATGATTGCATTGTGCCAAAGCAATTATAATTATTATTATTTTTATTTATTTGTATTGTCATAATATATTCGCGTTACAAAAGCAAACTTTGTAACATGCTGTTATGCAATCAGTATTTTTCTAATTTGAATATTTACTTTACGTTTTAGGAGCTGAAGTTTTACTGCGATGACAACTAAGTTTTTCTATTGGGTAATGAGACTTATGTAAATATTTTGTTATTTTAGTTATTATTTTTGCTTCGGAATGCTGATACTGTTCCCCTACTGGCTGGCCAAACGGAATCATCTTCTAGAAAACGGAAGTTCTATACACAGTCCGATAGAGATGACTGGCTCAGTGTACAGGAATTAAAAACTTACCTGAAATGGAATAATAATCCCAACTGCAGTTTTAGTAAATTATTAGGTTCAAATCATAGTTAAGAGGGGTTAGGCTAGAATAGGGGAGGCTGAGATAAGTTGTGCTAGGTCATCATAGGTTAGGTTAGAATAGGTAGTGTTATGTTAGGATAGAATAGGTTATGTTGGGTTAGGATAGGTTAGGTTGGGTTAGGATAGGTTTTGTTAGTTAGGATAAGTCATGTTAGGTTAGGATAGCTTATATTAGGTTGGGATAGGTTATGCTGGGTTAGAATAGGTAAGCTAAGGAGAGGTAATGTTGATTTAGAATAGGTTATATTGGGTTAGGATAGGTAATGGCTGATTAGGATAGGTTATTTTGGAATCATTTCACGGGTCCACCTAGGTTTTGAATAATATTGAAAGTGGAATTTCCACGGGTTATGCTAGTATTTAACAATGCGAAAAGCGCGCGACACTGAAGGGGTGAAGACGTGTAAAATTGGGGGAAGCGTCTCCTCTAAGAGGTGGGGGGTGATTTGGGGAACTGAATGGGGATAGATGTCTAGTGCGAACGGTGAACAGACGTAGAGGGGTCGATTAAATATTGAAACATAAGAGAGATACTAAGTAATGTTAGAGGAAAAACATGCTATTAGGAAACAAGGGGATTTAAGGAGACTAAGGGGATTTAAGGCCATCGAACGGTTTTTTCCTGGAAATTTTCAAAAAATAAATAAAAATACTTCTGGAGCGAAATAGGCTCTGAGGGCTTACAAGCATGTTTATAACAATCTAATAAACATTCATGGCCCATAAAATTTATAAATATACCCTTACCCCCCTCCCCCCCCCTCAAAGTGAAATTTCTAAAAAATCCCATTTCTCGGCCAATATTTTACCTAGAGATGATTAGTTGGTTTATTCGATTCACAATGAACTGGTCGACAAAGTTAAGATCCAGTTTTTTGATATCGCTTCAAAAAAAATTTAAAAAATGTTTATATTAAAAATTGTTTTTTCATGCAATTTTTTTTCTCCAAATGGTTACAAAAAAAAATCTAATCAACTTATCAAAAAGCTACATCTCAACCTAATAGTACTCACCTTTATCTTTATGAGGATGAAAAGATCTCCTCCATAAGTGAAAAACTGTAGGAGAAATAAAGCCGCACGCCAAAAAAAAAATCATTTTTCAGGAGAAAGCGCTCATCTTTTGCAAGTATAACTCCAACAGTTTTTTACTTATGGAGGAGATCATTTTTGCATTGTAAAGATCAAGGTGAGTACTAGAAACCTGCATAGTTGTTTTTTGATGAATTTTATAGAATTTTTTTTATTGCCATTCAAAGTAATAACTAAAATGTAATATATTTAGTGAGAAAAAATTCAAAAACTTCCAAAATTTTTTTTGAAGCGATATAAAAAAATCTGGATCTTAACTTTGTCGACCAGTTCATTGTAAATCGAACAAAAAAAACTAATCATCTCTATGTACAATATTGGCTGGGAGATAGGATTTTTTAGAAATTTCTCTTTCAGGGGGGGGGGGGAGAAGGGAGGTATGGATAAATTTAAAAAATTTTATGGGCTATGAATGTTTATTAGATTATTATAAACATGCTGTTAAAACCTCAGAGCCTATTTTGCTCCAGAAGTATTTTTATTTATTTTTTGAAAATTTCCAGGAAAAAACCGTTCGATGGCCTTATACATGTACGCTGAAAAATACACGACTCGCTCGAGGGTTCCGACCGATACAAGGGACACGTAGCATAAAGATGGGAACACACACAGACTAGCCAATGGGAGACGTTGAATTAAGCTGGAGAAGAATCGCGCACAAGTCGAGAAGGGGAGTATTTAAACGCAGCTTGAGGGGATCCCCACTTCTGCGCTATCCAAAATCAGTGCAGGACATCAGAGCTTTCGGAAAGATGTAGGCCAGAAATGAGGGCGGGAAGTTTCTGTGCAGGTCGGGCACTAGCGCAACTGGAACAGTGGAAGTTGCCACTGAGGTCAAAGTACACAAGATGTTGGAGGGCCCACGGAGATTCCCACAGACCGAGGAGAGGGCGAATGCTCGGTTACGAAAAAATGACGGCAGGTTTTAATGAGCAATCTTCAATTTTGAGCATGGAGCCAAAGTCTTTAGTAATAAGTGCAGTGCTATTCATGAATGAGAAGGCTTTTAATCTATCATTTTTTGCATTTTGATGAGCAAAATGATTTGGTGCCGTTAAAAACTCATGTGCGCATTCGCAAATCCAAATGAAACTCATTGTAAATGATGTCCTTGTAGTTGTCAGTATCTCGTGTTGTTTCTAGTTGCCCAATGGTAGAAAACTTAGAAGACTCACTTTTTCAATTTTTTATCTGTTTTTTATTTCCTCTCGCTGTGAGCCTTTCACCTCTTAAATTTCCGTTTTCTCTCCTTCTCTCTGGGGTTTCAACTCCCCGATCGTGGATGTGCAAAGGCGTAAGCCCGAGCATGTCTCGTGACTGTGCAGAAATTATGAATACGACACAAAAGTTGTGCTTTGGTTCTTCTGTTACATTTGTTATAGTTTGTATTTTATTTTGAGTAGCTCATTATCACGTTTTTATGAAAGCCTGAGAATTATTATTTTTTGTATCTAAACATTTGCTTCACGTCATTAAGCCCACCTGACTCCCTATTGAGTCACCATAAACTTTCAAATAATTTTTACAAAACTATTAACGAATAATTAATAACAGGAGTGGGACTACACACAGGATGCAGAGCTTTGGATTGGGTCTTTAACAATAACCCAGTGCTCTGCACTTCGCTCCCTGCAACAGCCTAAAGCTTCGGTTTGGGCCGCCTGCGTTACTCCGTTGGTGGGTGTTGCATCACCGTACCAAAACTGGGCTTTTGGTGATATCTTTGATCCTGAAGGCTGGCTTCTTGCAATATTTAAGCATTTTTCATTAGGTTTTCGGTCGTAAACAATGAAAAATTATTGTAAAATATCAGGGTGAAATAAATGACAACCTCGTTGTCAGCCAATCAGTGAAAAAAGGTAAACCTGAGAAAAAAACGGCTTTTAATTGTATCCATTGGGAATTACCCTGGGAACATCGTTTAAGTATTAAAAAAAATTTAAAAAACTTATCTCTCTTTCGCCACAATCTAGCCAAAACGATTTAGCTTGAAAACTTAAAACTTAACACACTGTTATTAATGTTAAATACCGTTGAAAAAATATCAAACAAACTACAAAGGTTGTTAACTGTTTTGCAGAGTTCTTGCATTCTACCTCCAAACACTAGAATTAAGGTAACTTTAAGGAAAAAAGGTCGAAGCGATAGCTACATTAATTTACGAAATTAAACCTAATAAATTAATTAAATTAACATTAATTTCAAATAATTCCAATGAAACATTTTCAATTAAAAAGATTGAATGAAAACCTCATAAATGCAGTCACGCATTTCACACCGGTCCTTTGTTTAGCACAGTTGTGACGTACTAGAACCAACTTTCCCTTTCTACTATCAACTTGTGTGGAAGCTTCTCCCATTCCCGCAGTTCCTCATCAGAGAATGATATACACCTCGATGGGCCGCTGGATCTCAGTGAATATTGTAGCCGCCTGTGCCGGGCATATTTTGATCAGCTAAATTACCCCTTCATCTGGAACTTCAGCGGGACCTCATTTGTATATACACATGCCTCGTGGGGTTCACTCGACACAGATGTTGATTCCTCTGCAAACTTCAGCACTGTAAATTCATCCTTCATGAAGCTGTACAAATGAAAACCTGTGCTGGAAGGACGGACGAACTGGCAGCCTGAATCACGGAGCGGACAGCAACACCCAGACGTCGTTCGTCGGAGGTTGGTCTAGTGCATCGTTGCAAATGGGCTGTTCGGGGACGGTGTGAACTTTTTGGTGACTACTTCCAATGATTACTTTTACATCCGCTTGATAAACTATAACTTAAAACTTCGTTCATCCTATAAACTTAAAACTTTGTTAAACATATAAACTTAAACTTTGGTGTAAAACCTATAAACTTAAACTTTGGTGTAAAACCTATGAACTTGAACTTTGGTGTAAAACCTAAAAACTTAAACTTTGGTGTAAAACCTATAAACTTAAACTTTGGTGTGAAAACTATAAACAAACTTTGGTGTAAAACCTATGAACTTATACTTTGTTGTAAAACCTGTAAACTTAATTAATTAAGGAGATCGTCCCAGGCCCCTGCCAGGCCCTTGTCGCTCCGCTGGTCATTTTTCATGTTTTTGTTGGAAAAGGACCCTTAGGTGGTGGACTATTCGGTCCTAAAATTTTATGGCGCTACGGACAATAGATCCCCCCAAGGGGGGGGGGGGGGGGAGGGGACCAAAATCTTTAATTTTCGGCCCATTTCGACCTCATATAAAAATACAACAAAACGGAAAATGGAAAATTTTCCTTAATTTTCTTGTTAGAAATGTTCCATGGATTCTAAAACTGTCTTTGCTTTTGTTCTAGCATCAAAACTGTATGAGGAGATACGTCTTGAAATATCAATATCAGTGAAATATCAATACCTACAAACCAATATGTCAAATTTTTTCAAAAACTAAGCCCTAAATAGAAAAATTGAATAGCGAAAGTTGTGTTTCTTTTCAAAAGTTACATATCATAGTCGAATTTCATAAGAATCAGACTAAAAATAAAAAATAAATCACATTTTTGACAAATAATTTTTTTCCTGAGTTTGCAAATCAAAATTCACAGTGTGAATGTGAAGTTATGTATGGAAATTACCGAGATAAAATTAAAACTGCCTTCAATTACATACATTGTCCATTATATTACACATGAATAAAAAATTTTGTTATCGCTTATACTCAAAAAAATACTTTTCAACATTCAAACCATATCTCCTCATTGAGTTTTGTAGCTAGAACAAAACCAAAGACAGTTTTAGAATCCTTGAAACATTTCTAACAAACTCAAATGGGTTTTCTTTAAAATTCAAATTTTTCGAAAAAATATATAGCTCTAAACCCAAAAAATGACTTGTTTTTAGAAATTTAAAAAAATTGAATAAATAGAAAAAATTTGGATATGAAAAAAGCCCATTTGAATTTGTTAGAAATGTTCCAAGGATTCTAAAACTGTCTATGGTTTTGTTCTAGCATCCAAACTGAATGAAGATATACATCTTGAAATATATATATAAATATAACAAATAACAAATTTTTCGTAAAAAAAACTAAGGCCTACATCGGAAAAGAGACATGAGTAAAAAAGGTTTACTCTCACAAAATACATATACTGGCCAATTTTCAAACGAATCGGACGAAAAAAGTTGAAAAAGTGGGACGATCTCCTTAAACTTTGGTGTGAAACCTATAAACTGAAAAAACTGTGGTCTTAAAACTATTGCTTGCTATTTAGGCAACACTATCTACTGAATTTTATTCTCTGATAATTACGTTGACGGTTCGTGTTTTCATACGTTATCAGGGTGGACGATGCCGTGGCAGGAGGTCGGGCATGGTATTAAACTGATGAAGGTTCCTACAGCTCGTCCTCTTTCTTGTTCTTGTGTCCGTTCCGGCTGTTAACGATTTGTCATCGTTACTTATATCTTTCCAGAGTAAAACTTAAATGTGGCGTAAACCAATTTTTACAGATTTATAAATTATCAACTTCACTGAAAATTGTTCAACTGTAAATGTTCGTGTCAACGCTCAGGTATGAGAGGAATTACTTCATGCATGTTTACTGCAATTCAGTTCATGCTATACCAGAGGCTTTATCGAGACTTCAGTAAAGCCTTATTTTGGCGGTGCATCAATAACTCTTAGATGCAGTTGAAAAATTCATGATTGCATTGACTGTGTGTGACAGTTAGTAATACACCGCAGAGACAGCTGCTTTCCGCATTACTGACCCCGTGGTAATCATTAAAAAGACGGTGAACTAATACATGAAGGTGCCTTATCTGACCACAGCTGGGTTTTCTGTCTTACTAATAACATTAGCTGACACAGAACCAACCATTTAGAAATGCATTCATAGACTATACTAACTTTTCTCTACTATAAAACCCTCACTTGCCCTATAAAAAAAAAATTTATGCTGACGAAAGTATTTCGATTTTATGTTTATTTAAAAGATTGCAAAAGTTTTGCTAGTGCATTCGAATGGTCTTCTGAGTTAAGTTTAAATTTGTTTTTTATTTCAATCAAAAATTTAAGTACATAAAGTTATCAACTTTTGTGGTAAAAATGAATCCTTTTTTATTTGCTGTTCGACGACCGAACTTTATTTTTCGTAATAAAACGTATATTGGGCCTTGATTTCTAGAGATAAATGTTAAAAAACTATTTTCGAAGCACAGAGAGCAACGTGTAATCAACATTAACCGCATAATACATTTTTCAGACAAAATATACATTACTTGAGAATCCAATTCGAACTCTGGGGTTCCCAGGTAGCGAAATTTATTGACCTAATATTAAACCAATATACAGTCTCAATATTGACTGGATATTCAAAATGAACATTGGGGCAATACCTTATTTTGGAAAATTCGGTTGATATTGGAAAAATATATTGGCCCAATAACAATACTATCATAATAACAATATTATCATCAACTCAATATCAACTAATTATTGTGTCAATATTGACTTGATAATGAGGTGTTCCCTACAATAGCACTGGCTTAATACTCAATTCCTGATATCAGGTATATATTGGTAAAACATATTGCCCCGATAATGATATTTACACTAACCCAATATCAGTTAATTATTGTGTCACTATGGACTTGATATTGGGGTGTTCCTTAGAAAAATATGGGCCCAATACTTATTTTCTGATATCAAGTGGATATTGGTAGAATATATTGTCCCATTAACAATTTATTTTTAACCCAGTATCAGCTAATTACTGTGTCACTATTGACTTGATATTGAGGTGTTTCCTTCAGCAAAACTTTGGCTCAATAATTAATTTCTAATATCACATTAATATTCAGAAGTGTTCAGAGACGAGAAATATATATAATTCTGATAACTATGTAATCTGGTGTACATATCTACACACCTACAAGACCATGAATTAAACTACATTCAAAATTTATCTAAAATCCATGATTCCATGATTACAAACCTCTTTGGCATGGTAGAAAAGAAGTCCAAATTTTGTGTTGCACGTACCAGTGGTCGGGCAACCTGTACATGCTGTTTGATCCTGTTCTCCTGAAAAAAAAATCGTGTCCCTTCAAGATGTACCATTTTAGCTCAAAATTGCGAATTAGTGATGTCTTTCAAAGTAGTTAACTAGCTATAATTATATTAATACGTACTGAAAAAATTACTGCCAGCGATGATGGCAAAAGTGGTAGCCGCTCGTTTTGTGGCGTCAGTAACTCGGTTCATTGCAAGTATTAATAAGAACGCGGTTACATAGTTTACATTAAGTTGAAAACATGTAGCTAATCGAGATCCCAGTCTTTCGTTCTTGAATAAAACTGTGTTCTTGCCATTATAAAACAGTGAGGGACCGGTTTTGCTCACGACTAATAGTCAGTACGACACATCTTGGTATTTTTGGAGGTTTCAGGACAGCCCAAATCCTTCATTGTGGCACGAATGCTAATGTTCAAGAGTAGCCAATTTAGTTATTAATTACATTAATTCCAGTAATTAATAATTACTGTAATTACATTACAGTAATAAAAAACTGAGGTACACACTGGATTAAAGGTGACCGTACATACAGCTGAAACATATATAAAAAATTATGACTGCTTCAAGAATATTAGCGGGCTTGTTTCAAAATTTCTTAAGGTCATACTAAATCCAATGTGCGTGAAAATATATTCATTACTGACTTGAAAAAATACATGATTTCAATTACAATTTGAATTAAAACTATAACATTTGAACTCAAAAAATTACAAATACAGTTTGTATATCAAACAAAATGAAAATACTGTCAGTGTAGCGTCAGATTAAGTTCAAACTAAAAAAAATTGAATTGGTCTCCTTTAACAGTACAATTTACCATTAATGTTTATATATTATCCTAGGTACATATGTCCAGTACTTTTATGTTAAAAATATTTTTATATCACCATTAGAACTGTTAATGTGTTGATACTTACATATTAGCCTAGCTTACTAGTAGCTAAATACTACCTAGATATACATACATAATAGAAAGGTGAAAATGGTCAATCCAGTTTTGATTCGTGAAATGATGAGCAGGATATAAAAGCTTAAGAAATACCATAAAAACAAGGTGCGCAAAATACCAGCACAATCGAACAATACCCAAGTAGACAAAGATGTGGGATTGACATGGGGCCCATATGATGTAACTGAAAATAATTATACCTTTTCACATTTGTTGCACAAAGTACGATAGATGGTAGTATTATTATAGATTTGTGCTTTTCATAGTGAAGAGAAACATAAAAACATGATTTATTGTTGGTCACAGGAAAAGTTTAGCTGCAATCTACCTGTGTCTCTATACACATGCATCTTTAAGAGGTGGGAAGAATTGAAGTGAAAAAATTATATGGTTCTTTTCATTACATTAATTCGAGACAACATTAATCTCTAGAAATTAAATATTTTGACCTATTCTGCTCCCTTTGACATGATAGGCCAACTAATTCAGATAATCCCTCACAAAACTGATTAGTCATTAAAAGTAAGCAAGCACAGCATTGGAACAACATAATGCAAGCAGTATTCATTCACTTGGTGTGATAAAATAAGTAAATTTAAAAACGTTCAAGTTACCATCCTTACCTTTTGCGCCAATCCACATCCTGTTTGAACTCGTACATGTATACCCAGTCTAAAATTTTTAAGGCCTGCATGCAAAATTGGGCAGCGAAAATTATGCATGCCCTGGCAAAAAAGTTAGACTGGGTAACCTTATAGAAAGAGCAGAAGTTGAGCTCCTAGTAGATCAGTATATGTTTTCTGACTCTCATTGGGATCTTTTGGGTAGATTTCTGATTGTCAGTCCCCCCATATGCAAGAATTTAATTTTTACATTAAAAAGTGCTGTAAAGAGCAATATGTTAATGCAAATATAATTTTTAGAACGTAAGCAAATAAAGTTTTGTCACCTGCAAATGAGTATTACGAAAGGGTATCATGGGTGCTAGAGCCCACTCGTTCTGGCTGACTTCCTTAATATATAACATGTGGTTCAAAATTTAATATGGTACCATACATGTCATTCACTAACGGGCACTAACATTGGTGCTTACCAAAATGCCGAAAGGAAAGATTAGATTATAAGTCAGCTTAGGCAACCATAACCACACAGAAAAAACGTTCCAAAGGGAGGAATGTTGGCAACCTTGTGAATCATTGAGTAGTGTTTCTGCTAGCTTGGATGTACGTACATCTTTCCTGGTCAATTTGAAGGGAAGGAAAATCATCGATTTTCCAATTTTCGGTGCCTAAACATAATTAGATCGAAGTAAACAACTTTTCTCAACGCACTTTCGGGAGCAAATGAGTATTTAACAAGTTATAGCGGTAAATTAGTTACCGCATCTCCAGTGTTTGAAGCGGGAAGTAATTCATCGTGCACGGCGTCCGGCAACACTGCAATGGACGCTGCCATCGAACGCCCTCGAATCATCGAGCCCGTTCCCGGCATCTAAGACGAAAGTTAACATACAGCTTTAACTCATTTTTGGGTGATAATTTTTACTTCGTTATCAACTAAAAGATCCTAGAAGTGGGTTCAGGTTCCGCAGGGCCTGCAAATAATAAATTACAAAATACTTAAACCTACTTCAACAGCTCAATCGCGCAAAAAATAAAACCTATCGCACTATTTCGTAAAATACTCACTTGCCGCAAAAAGTGTATAGATGAAGAGTACTTTATTTCGATGTTATTGCCATGATTCGAGCAACAAAAATTCGAAAATCGATGAGTAGCTGTTTATTTGAGCGCATTCTCCATCAAAAACGAAACTAAACCTACCGCTATAACTCGTTAAATACCCATTTGCCCTCGAAAGTGCATAGAAGAAAAATTGTTCATTTTGATCAAATGAACAATGTTTAGGAAGCGAAAATTGGAAAATCGATGATTTTCCTACGCTTCACAAATACGTTTTTCCTTCACACTTTTGTGAATGGCATGATAATTCTTTTTCATTTTTGTTGTATTTGCACAGTGTTTTAATGAATAAACCGTTAATCAGCTGGTCTGGACAATAGAAAATAGAAGTTCTATTAAATATATAGAGAATAATTGTTAAAAAATACTAATATCACTTATCATCAATAATTAAGAATATATGTGTACAATACATGGAGCTTTTATCTCAAAAATTGTAAGAATTTAAGGTAAATCTGAAGGAAAGAGCAATAATCAATTTTGTAAATTTCGATGCCTAAACATAGTTAAGTAGATCGAAATAAACAAGATTTTTTCTGTACACTTAACATCTGAAATGAGTATTTTATTAGTTATAACGATAAATGACTTGCCGCAACTCCAGTCTTTGAAGCGGAAAGAAATTCATCGATCCCATGGTATGGCAACACTGCGATGGAGTCTCGCTTCCAGCGCGATCGTCACCAAAGACGAAACCAAACCTACCGCTATACCTCGTTAAATACTCATTTGAAGAAAACCGTATATAGAAGAAAAGTTGTTTATTTCGTTGTTATTACCATGTTTCAAGCAAAAATTCTAAAATCGATGAATAGCTGTTTATTCGAGCGCATTTGTCATCAAAGACGAAACTAAACCTACCGCTATTCCTCGTAATATAATCATTTCAGACGGAAAGTGCATAGAAGAAAACTTGTTTATTTTGATTAAATTGATTATGTTTAGGCATCGAAAATTCGAAAATAGATTATTGTCCTTTCCTTCAGATTAACCAAATTGAAAAAACTTGAATCAATTAATGAAATAAGAAAATTAATGAAATAATATTGAAGTTTTCTCAAATAATGCAATAGTCAGAACTTACATAAGTGCATTGAGATTACACTGAATCACTCAAAAAGCTCTCACATTAGTAGTTATTTGCACACATTGTAAAATTGCAAAACTTTCAATAAAATGCACTTTAAATGAGAAGCCTTCTAAGCAAATACATGTTTTCGTCACCCTTGTAAAACTTTTTTGTCATGTTGAAAGAAACAAGTTTCAAAAATATTTTCCATGTCCTAATAAACGATATTTATAACTTCGGTAAATGTGTAGCGTTGGTCATTAATCGATTTTCAACTTTTCGGTGCCTAAAAATAGGTAATTAGATCTAAATAAACAATTTTTCTTCTATGCACTTTCCGTCGGAAATAAGTATTTAACGAGTTATGGCGGTAGGGTTAATTTCGTCTATGATAACGAATGCGCTCGAATAAACAGCTATTCATCGATTTACGAATTTTTTTCGCTTGAATCAAGATAATAACATCGAAATAAACAACTTTTCTTCTATGAACTTTTTTGTCAAATGAGTATTTAACGAGGTATAGCGGTAGGTTTGGTTTCGTCTTTGATGACGATCGCGCTGGAAGCGAGACTTCATTGCAGTGATGCCACAACACGGGATCGATGAATTTCTCTCCGCTTCAAACACTGGAGTTGCGGTAACTAATTTACCTCCATAACTCGTAAAGTATTCATTTCCGACGGGAAGTGCATGGAGCAAAACATGTTTATTTCGATCTAATTAACTACGAATAGACACCGAAAACTGGAAAATCGATTACTGACCAACGCTACACATTTACCATAACTTAATTTACAACATCAATAATTGGAAAAATAAATTCTTCAATGCTTCCCACACTTTCAATCGTACCAATCGTGAATCGTGTGAGGTCGCCATTGTCATCAATGCGTTCAGAACAAGGTTTGTCACGTCTATTATTCATGCCCTTCACTGCACAGTAACTCGAATAAGACAAATGCTGAATATAAATTTATATGGACCATTAATTCATGAACAATTGAATTACAATGAGTTCTACCACAAATTATATCTACTCTGTATGTAATGGGAATATGAAGGCCGTTTATCTACGCGAAGTTCGATTAAATTTTAAGCGCAGGGAAAGTTTTCTTTCCGAAAATATAGTTGTTGAAACCCTAATAACAAAAAAAAGGTAACACATTTGTTTCAGTTACTTAAATGAATTTAACATCATGTAAACTGCACTCTTGCTGTTGATAGCTAAGCAATGAATGTCCTAACCATGAAGGCACAGCATCTAATCCACATTACACAGCCACTAAATTCAAACTACCGCGATTCACTCTTGGGTCATGCGGCGGTTGAGTTTAACATATCGCACACAAGACGTCCGATTTCAGGACTGCATTAGCAATAAACTGATTAGTCATTAAAATTACCCCTCTAAAATACCTATATTTGAGTTTTTGACATTTTTAAATAGCTTTTTTCACACAACTGAATTAGTTTCGGGAAATAAAACTATACTTTATGATTTTTTTCAGTCGATTGATGTCAATACCAGATTACGTAATCAGACTTAACAACCAAATACGCTACGCTCACCTATGTTCAAATGCTTCTTCTCCGACAGTTATTGAGCTACAGTAATGATTTTGGTATCATTGGATGCGGAAAGACATGGACATTCCAAAAACTTAAATGGTTTTCCCTAAATTTTCAGTTTTTAATTAAAAAAATGAAAAAATTCGAGAGCAAACGCTTCTTCGAGAAAATGCAGATTGTCACGTTACGTTTATGGGACGGCTGACGCCGCCCGTCACGCTACGATTGAGGAATCTAAACCTCGATAGTTAAAGAAGGAAAAGAAAATTTAAAGATGAGAAATACACAGAAGGAGAGGGGACATAAAAAGTAGAAAATAGAAACAGTGGTATTAGCACAGTGCGCACTACGAGTTTACTCTAGCCCAGTGGTTCTTAACCTTGTCGGAGGTACTGAACCCCACAAGTTCCATATATGCATTCATCGAACCCTTCGCAGTTAGAAAAATAAAATGTGTTTCTTTCTTCAAATTCAAAAAGTATGTATATAATCATATACTGTATTAGTGCACAAACTGTACCGTGCTGAACCCTGAAACTGACTCACCGAACCCCTGGGGTTCGATCGAACCCAGGTTAAGAACCACTGCCACAGCCTGATCAACATGAAAATGAAACAAAAATTTGAAAGATCTAAATCAGATTTCATTCACATAGAACACGTGAGCGGGGTTAATTGAACAATGCAAATATAATAATTTTCGACATACACCTTCTAACACAAACAGCACACCAAAATGAGAGAAATGCTCGTTTCGAATCATGAAGAGCGCTAGCGAACGATTGCATGACTTAACGTTACACAAAATTTTATGGCAACTATCAAATAAAAATTTACGCACAATGAATTTGAATTAGAAGAACATAATTACAATTGGGGCAACGTAAGCACAAATAATGGGGACAATATATACCAGTAAAAGCTTGGCTCACAACAAGGTATCAAAAATATATAAAGGTTTGCACTAGGCACAACGGGAAATTCTTGCTTTACAACCCAACCACACCTTTTGCTAGGTACACATCACAATATAACACAAAATCAACTTTATAAATAGCGTGACATTTTAAAGCACTGTTCAATGTGCTACTTGATTTGCAATTTTACACTTTAAATCACTATTTCTGAGTTCTCAACCAGTAATTATGTATTCACACTCTCCTATAACCTGCGGATGGCGTCGACCTAATACCGCTTCCAATACTGCTCGAAGGATGCACGTAGAGCTGATCAGACTGTTCCACTGTTCCTTCGCGCACGTAGGCTGGTGCTGGTCATAGGCAGCACTGCACTCAGAGTTCAGAGTGCTGATTTGAGCGCTGAGTACCGGAAAAGCTTGACCACTGCAGAACTCGCAGTGCCTGGCGTTGTCGTAGACTCGGCTAATGAGCGGTTCCAATCGGTATGCTGTAGTTTCTTGCGAGCTTGTAGTTGACTTAGAATTCTCCATAAATTTGTACGGTTGAGTCGTTGACAAGCTGTGCCCCTCACCATCCTCTTCTTTATGATGCTTGGCGTTCACCGATGCAAAGCTGAAGACACTGCTACGCCATTCTCACATTAACGATGGTTCTGGTGTACCTTATTCTTGATGTTTTACGTCTTGAGTTGCTGTTATGCCGGGAACGCCGGCAGCAGCCGATTCCCCGCCTGCTCAAAAATACAGAATCTCTCTTGTAGCGCAACCGAGAGAAAAAGATCTCCCGATTCTTCTTGCATACCCATTTTATATATCTGGCTTGATTTATTCTAAAAGGTTCCTGAATGTTCGTAGTAACAAAGACAGCATTTTAATCCCGATTGGTGGAATTCTTGCTTGTTCCTGACGTCTTGAATTTTCATTGGCTAGCGCTAGCTTTCCTCTGACACACCCTTTTAACGCATCATTTTCGCGAGCGCTCATGTGCTCAGGTGATGCGGCTTTCCCTCGCCCCTTCGAGGTTGCCCCGCGCGCCGTCGAGGCTCGTTCTCACGCCCACGCGGCGTCGGTTTTAACGGCTCTCTTCGAACCGTCTAAAATCGTCCATAACGCACTTGGCTAGACAAACTTCGATTGCTAGACAATTTCACCCTTGCAGATGCGTACGCATCTGCTAGACTAAACTCGCTTGCCCGGCCAATAACGAACCCGAAACACGATATCATAAACATTCCAATGTCTCCACAATGAAGTGTCGCCGTAGCTCTGTTCGCCAGTTCACCCCAAAATCCAAAATTTATCAATATTCTTTTTTTTAGTTCATGTTGTAGAAATTTTTCTTCTGAACCTAACGATATGATTCATTGTTTTTTAAGTAGCTGCGAAAGGTCAGTTACGTCATTTTACGGCCAGGTGACGAGTTTGTCAGGACCTCCTGAAAACCTGAGTTTGTTAACGTTTGAAATGAGACTCCTCCCCCAGTTTAAAGGCATAGGAATGGCAAATATTCAATGAAAAAAACGAAAATTCTTCACGTGTTTTTTTTTACAAATGGTCAGCTCGAAAATTACACGAAAAAAAAATAAAATTTAAAAACAGTTATTAATGAGGGAAAAATTCCTAAAATTCAATGAATCAGTGTTTCCAAATACCCTTATAACGTATTTTAGATAATAAATTTATTTATTTAGGAAACGTATTTTCGGTTATGTACCTTCAAAATTTTAGGAGAAGATACAATTTTAAAAAATACCTTTGTTTTCGGTTTGTCCGAAAAAAATTATCTAATACAAATACAATAAACCCAAGATTCATAGAATAATCGCTGCATCATTTCACACCTATGGCTCAAACTTCAGAAAAATCTGTCCGAAAATGACAGACTTTATTGGGTAGACGGTCCACTCAACGCTCATGCTGCAGCGGAACACCTGGAAACTTTACATTAATGATTCAACTTGCTCATTATATTCCTTTAATCTGTTCCCAAGAAAGTTCCTTACAGAGTTACTGAGTTATAGGAATCAATTTTAGACTCCGACTCCAGCTTTTCACCTTTTCAGAATTTTTGCAACTCCAACACCAACTCCATCTACTCACAATTTTTATGATTAATATTTTATTTCTAAAATGTTTGCAGGTGTTGCAACCTGTATGTATTGTCATTTACAAATGTCACTTAAATTGGAAACAGTATGTTAAAAATTAAGGTTTGTAATTATATTAATTTTACAAACATGCGCCCTCCCCGCAGGCAAGGTAGGCTGAGCCTACCCTGAGAAGTATAGATCAGGATCAACAATAATTTCTTTCCGTGACTGTAGTTATCCAACGAAATTATAATACACAGTTGATCTAAGTACTATGCTAGAAATACCAAAAATTTCAAAATATTTTTAGAAAAGGAAGGCACGATTTGTACTGACTTTTATTCGCTATAACTACACTATGCAGAGTAACCATGCAGTACAGGTGCCATGTAATCGCTCAACACTATGTTGTATTGGAGCTATAATAAGTAAAAGTCGTTCTGCTTCCGTCTCAGGGGGCGTGACGTTTCTGGAAGGTTTTGTTTACGAATAAAACCAAGTTTTAGCTTCTTTGAATATAATGTATCATTTTTGATTTTCTTCTAACTTTTTATTATGTATTTGACACTTTATTATTTTAATAAACGCTTATTTTATATTTAGATTGTATTTATCGCTTAATTTGGAACGTTTTCTGCAGGAGAATTTGAACTACAACGTAAAATGCAATAAACATGACAGCTGAGGCAGTGCATACATATACATGTAGCTCTCAGTTGCAACATGATGAGACTAAGGGAGGTTTTTGCTATTTAACTGCGTGCTATTTTAACTCCAGCTCTTTAACGTTGTATTTTATTTTATCATGTATCCCAATAGAGGTTTGGATAATCTTAAAACGTTTGCAAATTTTTCATTTGAAAAGGAACTAATTATAGAAGTAATTAAGTAATTAATCTCAGTTGTTAAAATTATGAAAACTTAATTATGAAAATCTCCTTAACAGCGTGTGCTTACATAAAAACTGGGGAGAGAGCGACAGATAAAGATAAAGCATGATAATGATTTAATGAAAAACGATATAACTATGTAAATATCAAACAACATTCATGGTATAATATTAGATATGTGCAGAAATTTCCATTATTAGTACATGTTAACTTGACCCAAATACTAGGAAGTGAAAAAACAAAAAAAAATCAATTAGAAATACATAAGTATGTACATAAGTATTTAGTATAGCTGAAAAAATTAGCTAATGTTGCTGTAATTATTAATAATTTGATTAAATAAATTAAATTTCTATAATACAAAGTGACAACATAACCAGAAGACGAAAAGTCTTTAGGTATCAGAATATAGCTTTAAGTTTTGGCAAAGACTAATCATTATCAATATATCATGACCCAAAGACTAGAAATCTTTAAGATCACATCATAATTTCAGGCTTCTGTAAAGAGTAGTCATTACCAATGAATACATCATAGCATAACCTTAAGACTAGAGAATATCGTTATAGGGAACCACTGGCATAGCGTGCAGAACTGCCACTCTGTATGTGAGTGTAAAAATACATTGCATCAGCTGAGCTGCACTGCAAGTAACTTGTAACGCATTTATTTCTAGTTTTCAAATCCTGTATATTTATATATATAGAAAATGAAATATACGAGACAGAAATAAACAGAATGAAGTTGTGATGCTTTCGCTGACTAATTCCTGCTCTTTAACGGTATGATATACATAAGTCCTGCCTGGAAATTATAATTCGTACAGGTATGTATCATATCTACGTGAAGAGCCCTTAATAACTAGATATCAATTACAGGATAAGGTAATATACAGTCTTTCATTCTTTGATAAAATAATAGAAAAAATGCAAATTTTTTATCCTTTTAGTAAAGTAATTTAACTCTGTTCAGTTTTAAACTTTTAAAATAAATTTTAGCAAAAATTAAAGTCATATCATACAAAATAGTGACTCACACTCCACCAAATTCAAAAAATGACTCCGAATCTCCCCTAAAACATGCAACTCCGACTCCCGACTCCGACTCCGCAAACCTGGTTCCTTACGACAGAAACGAATGTTACCCATGCATTTTTCTCATCAATTATAGATTGAGTAAAAGCTTGATCTTTAATAAGCTTCCTAATTTGAGGGCCGTCGAAAATACCTGCTAAGAGTTTTTCTGTCGTTACGCAGGGGAACATGCCACACACA
Source organism: Morinoia aosen (assembly GCA_030386875.1). NCBI lineage: Eukaryota > Metazoa > Arthropoda > Malacostraca > Amphipoda > Talitridae > Morinoia > Morinoia aosen. Next base: position 37,626,461 of record CM059559.1, on the reverse strand, counting down.
TACATGAAACAGTCACTGTAATCATTGAGTGCCTTGACTGAATCCAGTGTCGATCTTTGGCTCTTGGCTCTGTTGTCTCAGAGGCACATACAGCAATAAAATTTTGTAGAGCCTTTTTACTGTCCTAAAAAATTTTTTAACATTTTTAGATCAACACAAATGATCCGTTTGTGTTCTTCATACTTGAGTAGCTCCAATACTGGTTTGATGTGTTTGTATTTTTCTTTCGGATGTATTGAGTGTCCCATGGGTATTCTGCCAAAGATGTTGCCTACATGTAATAAAACACATTTCAGATTCCGCTTTGAGCTATCAATAAAAACGTGCTACTCGTTCGGATTATTACTTATAGCTCCAGTCTTGGTTACTAATCTAGGAATATCGCAGCAGTAGACGAAGTTGAATTTGGAATTCAAAAACAGACTGTTAGAGGTTTTCTTCTCTGTCACGATGAAATGTTACCCTTGCGTCAATTTCTAATAATTTATTATCTTTTAATCGTGAAGCCAACAATTCTGACAGCGTTTTAGACAAACGCTGTTTTTGAACTAACGCATTGAGTTCTTCATGACTAAATGTTGCCTGTTCTGTTGATGAATCTGAGTCAATGTTTCTTTAAATTAATTCCTCTGCCAACCTAGTGTCACATTCGCTGTCAGAGTTCAGGGAAGCAAGTTGAGTGAAGATAATTTTTGGAACATCATCTGAATAGAGCAGAGGTCTGATTGCTAAATCTAGAATAGGATTTGTGATAAGCCGAAGAGATTTAGAAGTAAAATCAACACCTTCAGCAAGGCAGACGTAACAGTTTGTGACATGGTCTCATGGCTCACGCCATACCATTTGAATGATGAATTTTGAATTCTTTTTTCCTTTAGTTCATAAAAAGATGCTCCTTTTTCGAGCAAAAATTTTTCCTCTATGATAAATAATTTGAATTTCGCTCCAGAAAATTAACTCACGCACAATGTAAATAATTCACAATCACTATTTTCCAAAAAGACGAAGGAAAGCTTGTTTTCTCCATATTTTTTGACGTCCAAAAAGCATTTGATTGTGTGGACAATAATATATTAATCTCTAAACTCCATTGATTTCGCATTAAAAGGAGTTGCTCATGATTGGTTCCGATCATGCCTAACTAATCGGAAGCAATACGTCGCCATTGGTAATGCATAATCGAATTTGGCAATTATCTACGGAGTTCCACAAGGGTCTGTCATTGAGCCTTTCCTATTCTCAATCTTTATCAGCGATATCACTAAATCTACACCATTTTCTGAATTCATACTTTTTGGCGATGACAGCAAGCTTTCTATACGGTCTTTCCTAATCAAAATTCCGTTCTAATTACTGACAGTATATATAACGAGTTCCAAAGGGATTCAATGAGGCTCAAAGTTAGCTAAAAATTTAAAATCGATAAGACAAAATAGACTGTATTCTCATGCAAGAGAAATATATCTCTTTCACGTATTAAAATTAGCGAGGGAGAAATCGAAGGAACCAACTCATGCTAGCTCATGGGCATTTTAATAGATAAACATCTGACCTTCAAAAAGCACATTGCTTATATTAGTACTAAGTTATTAAAATCCACTGGAATACTGCATAAAATGAAAAATGTTTTGCCTGAAGAAGCATTGCAAATACATTACCCAATTTCGTTTTACCATACTTACGATATAGAATAGAAGCATTGTACGGAACTGATCAAAATAAAACCAATGTACTATTTACTCTACAAAAAAAGAGCCATTAGAGCAATAACGAAACTAGAGAATAATGCTAACACAGATGATTCATCCAAAAGTTTAAAAATACTTCAACTTCTGGATTTATACAAACTCTCCATATTTAATTTCACTTATAAAACTATGACCAATGATGGCGACAAAGATGTCAAACTATTATTAAATGAATGAACTTGTTATCACGACTATTCAGCCCGAAATAGAAATAACTTCATGCTTCCTCATTGTTCGAAGCTCGGGCTCAATAAAGAATCCCCTTTATTGGAACCAAGACTTGGAACTCAATCCCTGTGGAGATCCGTGAAAGAAACTCTTACAAAGGTTTCTCTTTTCCTATCAAATCTTTTTTCCTAAATGATTCATCCTGATTCCTGGTTAATTTTAAGTGAATTAGGTTAAACATAGTTCTACATCTTAGAATAGCGTTGGTAGTAGTATGCCCTAGAAGTCACTGAACTTATTCGGGCCGACAGGTAGCTCTGATCATATTTCTAAGAAACCGTCTACTTCTTTATCGCTTGTGATAAATAAATTGAACTCATGCAACCAAAAGTGTGTTCCCCAGTGTTTTTGCTGGTAGGAGAGGAGACACCTCTATCCAGCTCACATCTTAAGCGCTATTGAAGCGTAGTGTCGTCACTGCAGGATTACTCGCATCGAACAGACGGTTATTAGAACTACCATATCAGTGATATTTCAATAAACGTGTATTCGATGCGAGCAATCGACAGTGTCATAGAATTATGTTTTATCCTTTAACGATTCTAATTAAGGTAATGATTGTCATCAATATTTTACTTATTCATTCTGACTCGAGCAGGAAGAAGCAAGTCTAAGAATGAGCTATTTGCCTATTGCAGACTCTATGAACTCATCTGACGTATCAAGTAACATTATGCACCTTGGTCACGCGCGCTCTTGTCTGAAATTTCCCGATAAAGCAGAACACGTGAGTCTATCACGTGTCTGTCCTCAGATAGCACACACGAAGATTAGTTAGATAAGTGCCAGACACGAAGCTATGAGGTGACCAGATAAGGCTAGAGGCAGCGAGGCCGGACATCCATCTCCTTGTTGGGTTTACGTAGACAAACTGAACCGATGCTGTCAAGTAGCTCCTTCCATGTTGAGGTATCTCCTTGGGTTATTCGTACCATGTTGTTAAAACTGCTAAGATTCCTTCCCCCAACCATTGGATCGTCTCGAGTCGTTTTGTTCATGTCGAGTAATGATACATATTCGCTATCGTTTTAAGAACACTTGAGCCGATCATGAATCAAAAACGTATCTCGATACATCGATAACAGGTAAAATTTTGTCCGGGGAAAATTTACCAACTCATTTCAAAGCACAATTATAGATAGCCAACCGTGTTCTATGAAATTCACTAGAAATGAAAAAATAATACTGTTTTTCACGGTTTCATTCTTTTTATGGCTTCGAAAACGGCGCTTCACTCACAACGTTTAGTATCAAGATTTATAAGGCGTTTACCGAGAAAATCAAGGAATTTTTGATAGTGTTTCCCGATTTTACGAGCAGGGATGTCTGCCATTTCCCGGTGCTATTGTTAGGGACACCTGCCATACACATGTGCGTTGATCTGGGATGTCAAGCCTTCAATACCAATTCTTCCAATATGTTTCTATCTGGGACAGTTATACTGTATATCAGTGATATTTCGGAAAAATTTACTGGAATGCTTACAATATTGCTACGTTTATGCTTAGGAATTCTTCCATTATTTAATCATTCTTATGAAACACAAAGGTGAGAAGAATTCACAAAGCCTTGAAAAAATAGGTCATTCGAGCATACTTTTATTGGAAGAAATTACTATATTCCGCTTTGACAATTTGTGCCATGTTATGATGCATGTTTTAAGTCAATAGAAAATCTTGTATATCAGCTTAAAATGGGTAATGGTAGTTTCTCAAGGCCGAATTATTCATTGAAAACTGTAAATTTCTGGCAATCACTGCCTAATTGAAGAAAATTTTTAATCACGTACGCGAAGGCAACTCATCACAATGAAGGTTAGCGTCTATAAAAAATTAAAATCGGAAGACCAGAGATTTTCGGCTGGTCATACATCTGTTAGCAATTTTCACTTATAACAAACAATCTCTAATCTGTATTGAAAGCTGATCAAAAATCCTAGCATCTAAAATATGTAAGCTCACCGAGTATAGACGTACATCACCAACTTAAAAGCTGGGATTTAAGGATTCTCCAGAATTCAATACCGCATTTCTCACGTCTTGAGAAATGCAAATGACTGGTAGTTGTAGAGACTTGAACCGAAAATTTGGCTTGAACCTTCGAGCAAAGTTTGATGACAACATTCTCCGTTTATGTTTCAACCAGAATCACCAGCATAATGTAGCTATAGACAAAGTCAACCAGCTTAGCAAAAAAGAACAATAATAAAACACTATGTAAACTACTGCTTTTCAAACAGCAATAGGCACCTCGGTTTCTCACTTCATTAATTGAGCATTAGCCAGGGCTTAGCCTTATAGAGGCAATCTCAAAATTGCAACTCGGCAAAATTAATAAAGTTGGTGCCAAATTAAAAAAACATGAAGCTAATTAAATTTCCTGAATAACTGGCTAACCCTTGTTACATATGGGTGTAGAATCTGAATTTCAATAGAAAATACCATTCAATAACGTAAATTATAAAATATTTGGGCACATCTGAAAGCATTGCATTGAACTCTCAAGTTGTTCAGTTCACAGAAGACAGCAAGCATAGAACTCAAGCTCTTAGTTCTCTTTAGGAAAGAACTAATTGCTAGCTCATTTCCATTCGATCATGAATAAGCGAATGCTGGACGTGAAAAGACAACTGAAAATAAGCAAACCTCTCCAGTCTCCCACTTGAGGATATAGGAAGCAAACTTCTAGATCCCATAGGCTTCGGTTGATTCTATATCAGCCATTCATCATGCTGAGTGATTCAGTCAAATGCAATGAAAATTTAGGAAATTAAATCAATAACCACATAAGGAAAGTAACACCAGGAAAATAGCTGAAAAAACTGTCGGCTTCTAAGGGTAAATTTGGTATATTTGTTAATATCCCGAGTAATTCGCCAAGTAGTATACGATTGTCATATTCAGATGATTTTCACACGTTTGTTGATTCCACTTTGTCCTCCAGAAAAACAAAAATATTTTTAGGTTATCTAATAATAATAAGGAAAGAAAACAAGGATATATCAGTTTCCGAGAAGTTACCGCGCATTCGTTGCACACCTGCAAGATTTCCCAGCAAGGTCTCATTCTATTAAAATAGACATTTTCCTCATTTGGTTTGACGTGCTGCAGTGTACAATATAAACTAGCGGGTTATAATTTGACGAAAGGCTTGTGAATCTTTGCTGGTACCTGGGGCCAGAAAATTATCCCTAGTTCGCTCTACTACAATACCAGCAATATTCAGCACGCAATATTTGGTTCATTAATGATTCAACATCGACCAAGTTCTATTCGTGTTCTGTTCAATCTCGAAATTCATTGGGAACCTAATGAACACATAAAAAACAAGAAAATCGCCTTGATTTTTACGGCAACAAAAACGTTTTTTGAATTAGGTTAAGTTTGAAAATTCTCCTTGGTTTAGATTAACTTATAGCATGGTTCAAGCCTCAACGCATAAAATCCGTTCTCAAACAAGAGAATAAGAAAGCATAATTCGGGATTGGGCATAAAAACGAGTAATCTACAGTAGGCTCAAAACGTGTTCCCACACACGATATCCTGTGTATTAGAACAGCAAGTTAGACAAAAGGAGTAAAAATGGACAAAGAATTTAAATAAAGACCGCGATATTTGGCAGATGGGTGAAAATCAGGATGGCCTGCCTAGAGCTGAGGAAACCTAACAGAAACAATCCTGCAGGCTAACCAGTTCCCGTAGCATAGAATAAATAATTCTAACCTAAACTTACTGTTTCCTATTCAATATCTCCCTGAAAGAAATTATTTATCAAAGTTCCGTTGTTTCCTACGGTTGGTTTCATCGGACATATTTCGTTGTTAAAGTATTATGTCGATGAAAAATTATTTCGAATTTAGTGATGTGTTGGAACACGTAAAGAATGAGTCGCACAAAACCATAATCGGTTTATTCAGAAGTATTCTTCGGCTATACGGCGCGTCGCAGTTCTCCAAGCCAACAGGAACGGGAAACGAGAACAAACAACTTGCGAGCGCAAACGCACCAACACAACTGTAAGAGAAAATTATCATATCTACTAAAGAACTTGATTCATTTAATACTGAAAGTATGACAGCAAATTTTAATCTGGATTTCAAACATTAACTCTTACCGAAAAACGAAATGAAGGATTAGACTTTATTAAAAAATTTTCCTTGCTTTTTTCGACGAGGTGAAGACATTTAAAAAAAAACAGCAACATTCGCTGGTGCAGCAAAGGCAGCAGAAGATTAAATTGAAGGTTGATTCTTCCTAAAGATGAGTAAAGAAATTTAGTTTGTAGAAACCAGCAAATAGATCACTCTTCTTCAATAATCATTTAGTTTATGTGGCATATTTCATCACGTACTCACTTTAATTTATGCCGAAGAAGAGCCCTACGGCTTTAGAGATTTTAAAGGAAATCAGTATGAGGTGCCAGTCCAGCGTAGGCATGCGATTAAGGTTAAAAATTACCCTAATCTACTCAAGCAGTTGAATGGCCTTAAGGCGCGGTCAAGGTTAATAGACCCTTGGGCACGTTAAGGTTTAAGGTTAATTGGCTCTTGGGTACGTTAAGGTTTAAGGTTAAGGTTAATACGCCATCAAGGTAAAACCTTGAAAGTCCACTCACAGCTTTACTAGAACTATTCACTGGACTGGTCAGGAGCACGCATTACGTAAATAATCAAAATGAAATAATAACGTGAACGTTTATACAAAAATGTAAGTGGAAGAAAGAAAAAGGAACATAATAACAGAGGAGCACAACGGCGCTTGCTGCCGAGATCTCTCTCACCGCCTGACTACTTTGTTTAAAGACCACGTTCGAAGTGAGAAACGTTGATACCGAGAGGTCTTCTTAGTGCGTTCCAAATTTTTTCACAGATGGACGTAAAAGTTTTATTCTCGCTCTAATTCCCACAGATGCTATAGTTGCATCAATTCCGAGGAGACCTTTCAGAACGTTCATAAGGAGGGGCGCAACAAGAATTCATGGATTTGACAGTAACTGTTCTTTTTGAGCCACCCTGGCAGCCTTGGTTAGGAAGACTTAAAACTTACTCGTTATCTAATCTCCATGCATTCAAAATTCAACGCTGTAAGCTATTCTGTTGCCCACCTGAACTCAAGAACTGCATTAATAAAATCTGGCTGAGAGGAATTTGGTTTACCGCATGAATAAGGGAGATGTAAAAGAACAATCAAATCCATGCGTGCTTGTTGCTCCGATCTGTACTTCCTTTATAGGAATAAAGCCAAATCTGAAGTAACTTGATCAGGGTTAATGTTGTTGGGGGTAGTAACACGAAACAAACGACACCGAAACCCCTTGTGGAACGGATTCAGTTTGTTCATCGCGACAGTTCAAGCCAGTGCCACCGTTCCAGTTGAAAATTAGCGCAGTTGCGCGGAAGAATTTTGGCAATTTTTCGCAGTGATCGAAGTTTAAAGACGAATTCCAGCAGTTCACCGTAGACAAAATACATGGGAGGCAATTTGACTAGCGTTTTTTGGCAGACCTTAGCAGTAATTGTCTACAGTCGAATTGAAGCAGATAGTTCTCTGTTGGCCTTCGTCGTTCGCAGCATAAATGCCTCGGTCGAAAATAGGCATTAACAAACTGCGCTATCTAAACTTTTTATCAGTATTTGAGCCGCACATATCGCTCGTTTGCGACAAAGACGTCATAACTCAAAATAATGGATTTTTTAGTTATCCATACATACATTAAGGGGCCCATATACGATCAATTTAATTGACAATGATGCATATTGACAATTTATTTGATCGTCTGTGGGCTAGATTGACGACCGACAATTAATTGACTCAATGTATTGACGTAATCAAATCATTTTGATTTTTTATTGATGGTTCGTCAGTATTTCATTCATAGCTCTGAAAGACGTAGTGTATAAACCTGGGAATACTTGGTATTTCATTTTTGTGTACAAGCAGTTCTGGTTCTTTTTGCATGCTGGAGGGCGGTGCTAGAAATATCTGATAATTTTTATTCCTTGTATATTATTTGATTGTAGTTAAGACATTTTATTTATAATTATTAACCAACTTGCTTAACTTATGTTGAAGAGTAAAAACTTGGTACTTCTCAGTACTTGGTACTGCGTAATTGATACTTTTTATGGAGTGACCAGATGCAATAGCTCATCAAATGATGTTGTGCCCATCAAATATAGTTCTTGAAATCTTCTGGCTCATTTGCACGTAATTTCTTGGGCAATGCGTCGGTTCCGAATATTCTGTCACGTCCCCTGATCCAGTTTTTGGCCCATGTTTTGCGTTTACGCGGGGGTTTTCTGGGAGATGAAGTTTCTTCATTCAGAAATGCTGAGAGTCAAACGGTTGCTGGTTAACAACAATTTCCCCAATACTCTTATTGGTAAAACTGTAGGTAAATTTGTTAAGCGAATTTTGAATAGTGACCATAATCAGAGACCTAACCAGCGGAATATAAATATATTTTATGAAAATCAAATGCATATCGATTACAAAATTGACGAACGTGTTTTTAAAAATATTGTCAAAACTTTCATGAAACCCACAGATCCAGAGATGGCAATTAAAGTTCGAGAGTATTATATAAATCGCAAAATCAGTGATCTCCTAGTAAGAAATAATTTTTCCAGATCACGAGTCAGCGACTTAGACAAAGCCAATGTAATATATCATTTCGAATGTAACAAGAGAGAATGTAGGTCTCTCAATAAATGTTACGTTGGCCGGACTAGGATGACGCTGAAATAAATATTAACTGCTCACAAATATCAAGGTTCCATTTTTAATCATTTCCGTATCGATCATAGTTGTAAGCCCTCAAATAAAGATCTGTACGCATATACAAAAATTTTGTATAATGTTGTAAAAAATGAGCATCTTCAAATCATAGAAGCACTGCACGTTAATAAGCTTAAACCTAGCCTCAACGAAAATATAACTGTTTTTTTTTTGCTCTGAAGTTGTTCAGTAAGACTGGGGCTTAGACGCTTGTAACCTACATTGGTCCATTTTGCCTCTCTCTCTGGTGCCGTTAGCATGCGAATGTCTGGTGTGCAATAGCAACTAGCGAGCGGTAGCTTCAATCTTGTGCAAAATTTGTACTATTTAGTTTTCTTGTAATGTGATTAAAAACATTTTTCATTTATCCAGTCTGATGTAGTTTAAGTTTTGCATTGTCATAGTTTTCCAATAAGACTAAATGTTTCTTTTGTAGTTTACAGCCTAAAGATGATGTTAGTAACATCGAAACGTTGCCTTTAGAGATTGACAGATTTAGTATTTTAACAATTGAGTGTTCTTTCGGTGTACTTACGCCAAGGAGCTTTAAAGGAATGGAGGCGGCATCGCTATCTTTTGCCAGTCAAGCGAGTGAAGCCAATTTTGCCGACCCAAGCCCCGCCCACCCGGCATTGGGTCCCAGTGTGGAGGTGGTGTTGCAGTGGAGGGGTAGCACCACCTCCATCATCAGCGCCTGATGACCGCGCTGTTAAATGGCCGACTTGCGCTACTCTGTGCTGTACATTTTTTTCTTAGGCATATATTTCAATTGCGTCCTCGCTGAATGATAAGGAAACTCATATTGAAAAAACTCGTCCTTGACCGCAGCGTGGATAAGCGGCGCCCTGTCACGCTGAGTGTCTGACACGCACTGAGCCCCATCTCCGTGTGTGTGCCCGTATACCCAACAGCTACCGAAAATTGGCTTCACTTTAGAGCGCTGATGCCACCTCCATTCCATTAAAGCTCCTTGACTTACGCGGAACGCTGATAGTGTGCCCGCGCATTTACTTTAGTTAGCCCTCAAGTTTCATTTGTATTGTATTTCAATATCCCAACATTAGTCTGATTATCTAGCTGAATAGTATAAACATTTTACATGTAATCCTACGTGTATTTGTCGCTTTGTGCAATAGCTTATGTCTGTACGCGCTATTTTTGCTAAAAGAAATAAATAACCGATTTTGTATAAATTTATCCGTGTATTTAGGAGGGACTGTGAAGAGAATATGTTATTTCCTTACGTGTAAAGTTAAAAAGTTTCCTTTCATCTCTTTATCAAGGTTTTAGTCCATAGAGACACGTTGCTGAGAAGGAGATGATGGGACAACATTTGGAGTAACTATGTAAACTAAACTTGTGTAGCAAAACTATATGCAAATTTAGAGCAGTTACTGACAGATAATTCGAGTGTGTGGAGCATTTTTTATTGAACTTTTGAATCGTGGCCACTAGCGGCCTCAAGCAGTTCTAGGCAGGTCTAAGCCAACGTTCTCGCGAGTTCCGCCGACAGCCTCGGCAAAGATAGTCGTTCCTAAAGCGGACTTAGCGACCGCTACACTGTGCTGCCGCGCCACTAATCTCTGCCAAAAACGTCAAGAAACTGCCAAAAAAACTACGCTGATTTTCAACTGGAATGTAAATTTAGACAGTAAAGGCATCCTCTTCACCTACAACGCAAATGCCCATTAGCACACCGGACGAGTCCCAGAAATAATGGTAGAAAGCCTTCATATTTTCGTAACCCTGAGCTGTTAAATTTTGAACATGATCGAAGAGAGAATAAAAATCTCTTAGGTACTTCGAATTCATACTTTTCCCAGGCGATGAGTACTTTTTACTCTCTCATATCGAAACGAAGTTTCATTGCCGTTTTGTATGAACTGTAAACTGGAATTTACTATTTAGGTCTATTAAAAGTATACACAATGTATTTGTGTACGCAGTGAAAATTAATTTACTAAAAATATTTTGACGTAAGGTTGTGACAGTTGAAATGAACACTTTTTACTCATTAACCGTGTGGTCGAAACTGCTTCGTTAAAGAATCACTAGGATTTGAAATTTGAAATGTATTGAAGAAAAATTCGTTATATGATTCTAGCAGAGAGATAAGACGAAGAAGTTGGGAAAGCAGTATCACTATGAACACAAGAAACAGAATAACAGCCTTAATTATTTTGAGTATACATAAGGATTCGCAAAACTGCAGGTGTCTTCGATCGCGTCAGGTAACCATTGTTCCGGCGTTTGAACGGCTGCTTCGCAACAGATGGACCTCATGTTAAACACCTTTTCTAAATACCTAACCTAATGTGAAAATTCCATTCTTTCATTTTTGAGGTAAAAATAATTAAGACTCTTTTCTGTTTCTTGTGTTCATTAAGTTTCCAGGTAAACGGAACACCATTACAACTTGAACTCTTGAATAAGGTGAACGAACAAGGTTGTAGGATTATTGTCGTTTAAAAAGTTCACATCCATACGTAAGAAAACTATGTTATAAGATAGCTAATTTGTTCATTTTATTAAATTACCTCCGCCATTATGAGTGGCTGTAAATTCCTCGGCAATGCATAGATGTGTACCTTCGTTGTTTGGGAAATATTTAACGCCATTCCTATACCCGATGTCAGAGCATTTCTTTCTTTAAGATAACGCGGTTTAGGAGTTATAATGTGTTATATAATTATAAAAAAGCCATGCATTACAATTCTTTCCAAGGTTACACGAAGAGCATGCTAAGAGTTGGCAAACTTGCGTTTCAAGTGACATTGAAGATCGAATGCAGAGGTTCTCACCAAACCTGGCAATGAAATATGAGGCAATGTATGTCTTATTAAAAACCTCCGAACCACAGTATTCTCAAGCTAATTCAAATATGCGAACTTCTAAGTTGCTGGAGAGGCACTTCACCTGAATAAGTTTTACTGTATATGTATCATAACTCCATAATTACTTCATAGGCCCAGTGCCTCATAATTGGAGGGCAAACGTACAGAGTTTCCTAACCCTCAAAACACAGAATTTCAGGACACTTATAGAGGCAAGGTGTTCATCGCAGGTTTGCCAAACTTGCTTTTCCTAGCCAAGTTACTAACTAGGAACTGGACTAGGAACTAGGCCACTCAGCCTGAAAGACATCTACGCCGCTATGAGGTGAAATTTTCACTAAATCCACTATCCAGTTTTGACCTCTGATTCGTGGATAAGGATGCTCTGCATATTTGCCCTGTATTGTAAAGTAGGTCACTGTATTAGTGTTATGTTTGAGTGGCGAGTTGTTGGCATTGCTTCATTCTAAACTTTTCTAGTGTCACTTACAAGGGTAAATAACTACTCAACCATGCTGAAGTTTATTGACGCGAGATATTGTATTCTGCATCATTTTAATTAGAGCATAGGGTTTACTTTCCGAGTATTTAGGACATTAACTTCAGAATGTGTTTTTAACAACCACTATTCTTACGTACCAAATATTTCGCACGGGATATCATTAATAATAGTTTTTAAACATGCATCTCAATGAAGCGAGGAACATTTTGTTAGTTAGGAAAGTTCTAAAAGATCTGTAATAAGTTTTCCAATTTCCTTCGTTTTCAACGAATGGAGGAAGCAATTTTCACCTTAGTATCTTCAGTCGGTTCATATCAGTATGTCCACAGTTGGTTCTTCATCCAACTTTTATCATGTATGTGATAAAGAGAAGGCAATAAATATTCGTGCAGATGCACAAGTGTAAGGTATTCTATCACTATTAATTTATTCCCAAACATTTTTTTAGTTTTCTGAATTTCGTGTGAGATGAAAATGTAATTCTCGGCCTCTGTACTCGTGGATATCCGTAAAAGTGTAATGTTCTTTACAAAACTCATTCGTGCCGTTTGTCTATTCTCATTGACTGTCCTTTAATTATACACATAACAGGAAGTATCAACTGCAAACCTAAAAAATACTTAATTTACATCTTTCGATAGAAGCGTATGACAATTATAGAGTGTTTCGGCTCAAATGTACCATACTTCGCCTTTCTTTCTTCTAGGTTTGTATCGTACGTCAGGCAACTAAAAGCGCGGCATCTATTGCCCATTCATAACCAAAAACGAAAGAATTCGTGTTGTGAGAAGTCAAAGGTTCTTAATATTTTGATGTTTCATTAAGGCGTTAATCGTTTCCGCATGTGTGTAAAAACTACAAAGCTCCAGCTGGATGACGAGAGAGGAAAAAACAGACATCACTGAGCACTAAGCCGTGGTTGCAGTTAACTCGAGAAATATATTTGAAAAATGAAGAGGTGTTGTACTAAATGTCAATGAAATACAGGTTTATTTGTTTTTCTCCTTGTTGAAGACTTTGGAACAACTTTTATAAGAAAGCTTTCAGAGTCATTGTTCTTGAATATGGCTAATGAATACTTCACACAAATTGAAGAGAAACTTGAGGTACAAACTTCGACAGTAGTGGGGAACACTAAAAAAAATTTTCCTTCGCTATCAATTAGTTCATTAATCCTCAGTTTTCGAGATCATTTGGCGTAAAATTTCAACCTTTGGGCCGTCACATTTTTGTTATTCTAAAATGTAAATTTGAAGTTACGTGTGAACCTTGAATCTAGTTAAACTCGAGGGCTGAGTGTTGGCGAATAAGTCCACGTTGCGACTCAGTGCTAACAACATGACGTATTTATCAAATGAAGTAATGATAGAGATGCGAATGGCGTAAAGTACGGCCAACTGCAATGCTAGACGCACTGCTACGTATCAGGAATGTTGTTCCAATGAGTATTTGCCTAGACATCTCATGTTTACAAAAATGTTTCGTCGTCTACACGAAGATGGACACTTTAATGTGGGAAGGAGAATAGTCAAGTAGAGAAATGCGCGACGCAGTTGAGGACGCCGTGCTGCAATACTTCTGTGACAGCCTAAATACAAGCACCTGAGCTGCAGCACGTGACTTGGGAATACCAAACCATTCCGACTCATGACATATTTCCAATAACAACAATCCACGTCTACCATTGGCTGAAAGTGCAGGATATTCTCCCTACCGGCTACATCTCTAGTGTACCGTTTGCCCGTTGGTGTCTCAGACAAGGACAGGACTGCAGAAATTACACGTGGGATGTTGTCTTCACCGATAAAGATACTTTTTCATGTAGGACAATCAAAATAAATAAGTTATAGAGTTGGGAAAGGTTAACCCCAAGTTCATCGGATCAATTACCAACATCGGTTTAGTGTCATTGTGTGGCTGGTATCGTTGACGGCTACGTCGTTGGGTCGTATCTAATGCCGTCTCCTGCAAATGGACCAGGGTATGTTTCGCTTCTACGGAACGTGTAGCCTGAATTCATGGAGGATGTGCCTCTAACATTCTAACAGAATTGCTTGCCAATATCTGAGCGACGTTTTTCCAAACAGCTCGATGAAGCGCAGTAGACCAAATGCAAGACCTCCAGAATCTTCAGATACTAGTCCTTTAGGCTTCTATCTTTGAGGCTACGTGAGATATTAAGGGAATACAAGTGGAGTCTGAGATGTATTTCGTCTCAAGGACAGCGGTCGTAGCAGGTAACATTACCAAAATATCAAGATTTTATCAAGATAAATATCAAATATCTTCAGCAATTCTTTCGAACGAGGTACCAGACCTGCTTTGACGCAGGGGAGAGATATTTTGAAGATTTATTTAAACAATATAAATATTTTTTTAAATGTGATATATCAGCAAATTGTTTCTTAAGGCCATTACAATGGACACAGTTGAAGGTAGTTATTTGTGGGCTCGAATAAATTCAGTGATTTCTAAGGCATCCTATCATCAACCCTATTATGTATAAGAAGTACAACTAAGTTCAACCATATTCACTTTACATATTCGCACACTAGACTGATCAATGTATTGGATCGCTTAAGATTCGATACCTAATTTTATAACAATAGTTGATAAGAGCTGGATATGAGTAGTATTTCTAGAAAAGACATCAAACAACAATGCCATTAATCACGGTAAATTACCCTATCAAGATGAATCATACAACAGAAAGATTTGACTTTATTATCTCATGTGATTAATATTCCGATAGTAATAGAGATAAAAGATTCGTTTTGAAAGCATTGTTAGAATTTTTCTCACGGATTTCAGCAGAGATACGAATAGAATTTTAGGTCTTACCCTATTGAAAATCGAGGACGGTGCACCGGTGGAATATGAGTGGAAACATGGACGATTTGAGGTTGGTTTATCGTCTATTTAAGGGTCAAATGTCCAGTCTCCGCGACCATACTGCGCCCTTAATACGTCCATACTGCGACAAACTTTGGTCGGTGAACAGCTTCAAATCAACCTCAAATCACCTCTAAAACCAACTTAGGCCGATGAATGGTTTCAAATCAACCTCAACCCAACTCTACATCCAATGAATCGCTCGCTTCGCAACCTTAATCAACTCCAAATCACGGGTGGCCACCTCTACGCAATCGCTTAAAAAATGCTCCCCGCTGCCAGTGTATGACGTCACGAGCATATATACATATGGTTGTGACGTCATACACTGGCAGCTGGGAGCGTTTCTTATCCATCGTACAAAGATCACCTGTAATTCTGATTTTTCTAGGGTGAAGAAGCAACAATATTAACATACCATGCTAACCGCACACCAATAATAAATATCATCTACCCTTATTTAGGATATATGAATCAATTGCGCAACCTTAACCAACACATTTACGTAGATATTTGGTAGCAACGATCAGATATTCGGTATAACCACCCCCCACCCACACACACACACAAATATGTACCTGAACACATTGTTGATCACCTTCGAGAACGTCCTTCAATTCAGAGGTTGCTGAAGACGGACGAGGGACATTCAGGTTTGGTTTCCACATTTTGTTGCTTTTACATTGCCTTCACTACCAGCCCCACCACAATGATGAATCGTCATAAATATCAATTGACCGAGGTGGTGAAGCTAATAGTTAGGCCATCTCTCGTTCCTCGTCAACAGGAAGAATCGCCATTTTCCCCAGAAGTCACGGGTCTGAACTCAAATACAAGCGAAATTTTAGAAGAAAACGACTCTTTGTGCGTTCCAGCGTCATTTTCTTATGAAGCTTCCGTTAGAGTAGCCAATGCAGCATACAACCGTCTTTCTTTTTAACCGTTGCAGATAAATGTAAATTGCGGTCTTTTGATTTGAAATTCGGATCGAAACGTTAAAAAATATTTATAAAATCCTGTCATAAAATTATTGATGAGGCGATGTATTGGTATCGGTCATTTTTACTGGTGTTGGTAAAATCCGGCCGATACTTTCCAATAACGCGTATTTTATCATAAAAATGAAGGTCATAAATCATGAAAGTAAAAGTTTGATCAAATAAAGAGCCTATTCATACCTAGTAAATTAGTTAGCTAACTGTTGAATTACAGTGTTTAATAAGGCCCGCTAACTGAATTTACTTCTTCGACTTCGCGGTGAGGCACGTACGGTCAGTAAGTGAAAGCTATGTAACATGAATAGTGGAAAACAGAAGCAACATATAATTATTATACTTAAACAACAAAACAGGCGAACCAAAATCAAACCAATTATGTAAATAAAGTTGAAGGTGTATTTTAAAGTTTTTGAAATTTAATGCAGAAAAAGCTGAAAATTCGATTTTTATTTATCTTGTAAATCGTCAAATACTACAAAGCGAATATTTGTATTTTAATTTTAGCATATGAATCCCCGTACAGTAGGAATATAGCATTTTTCTTTAATTTACGATGTTTGAAAAATTCACGAACAATCTTATAGTTAGTTGCGCGTGTTTGGATCTTTTTGGTTTCGGGGCCTATCGAATATTAATGTTTTTTTTGCCGAAGTATGTATTTTGGTGTGGAAAACACAAACATGCTAACTATTTTGTGGATAAATTATTGTTTTGGTCCACTTCAGGAACTACACCTTTTTCACTTCAAATTAATCTAAGTCACGTTCAAATTAATCCGAGTAAAGTTCAAATTAATCCAAGTCAAGTTCAAATTAATCCAAGTCAAGTTCTAATTGATCCAAGTCAAGTTCAATTTAATCCAAGTCAAGTTCAATTTAATCCAAGTCAAGTTCAATTTAATCCAAGTCAAGTTCAAATTAATCCATGTCAAGTTCAAATTAATCCAAGTCAAGTCACCGATACTTTTACAATTTTATTAAAATAAAATCATTATAAGCCCAACATGAGTAATGCAATAAAATTATTAACTAATGTATCTAATAAAATAACAATATTAACAATAAAGTTTTCGATTAGGAATAATAGAACTGCTCTAGCTTTGTTAACTATATTGTTGCAATAAAATAACAAAACGAAATCCTTGCAATAGATGTTTCAAACCGTATTGCAAAGTAATGTAGACTAGTTGTAATAGCAAATGTTTTCAAAAGTAGACCGAAAAAATAATTTCTCCGCAATATGGTTATCATTTTCATGTTTTTTACACCGAAATACATACTTTGACGAAAAGAAAACATTAAAATTCGATAGGATCCGAAACCGGAGAGATGCGCTAACACGCAACCAACTATAAGATTGTTCGTGATTTTTTTCAAACATCTTAAAATAGAAGAAAAATGCAAGATTTGTGATGAACGGCGATTTGCATGCTAAATTGAAATAAAATAATTAGCTTTGTAATATTTTACGACCTACAAGCTCAATTAAAATTGAATTTTCAGTTATTTTTATGTTTAATATATAAAAACTTTAAAATGCGCTTTCAACTATATATGATAGGTTTAATTTTTGTTAGCTAAAAATGTTTTAGTTGTAAAAGTATAAAAATTTTATGTCCCCACTGTGTATAACTATTTATGCCACAAAGTTTTGACACAGACCGTCCGTGACATCGGGAATTCAAGGTAGTAAATTCACTTAGCGGGCCTGATTAAACGATGTAATTCAACATTTAGCTAATTTACTTGGTATGAATAGGCTCTTTAGTTGATTATACATTTCTTTAAACGAATTATGACCTTATTTTCACGATAAAGTACGTATTGTTGGAAAGTATCGATGAAATATCGGCCAGATTTTGCCGCTACCGATATATCTGTACATCACTAGCCTACGATCCCGCAACTTTTGCTAGTAGGAAGCTCCTCAATTCAAAATATAATTCAACTCTAACTCATCAATAATGCTAATGTTCATCAGGTGATTAAGGAGTTTTATTCGGTTAGTATTTACTTTAATGCGTTCACGGAAATCACGACCTCTGTTTTAAAGAATCACTAAAAGCGCTCATATACGAACGCTTTACACGAATGACATTTTGCTCGCTGATACGTAATTTTCAAGCTATAACATGAATTACGTTCAGGTTAATTTAGCATTATATATTCGGCTGCATCGTACCTGCATTCTTGAAATACGCCCGATATTTTAGCGGTAACTACCAGTGTCAGTATGGCTAAGTTAAGTTATTTTAGGTTAGTTTATTCAGCTAATCTAACGTTACCTAATCTAATTTAACCTAGCATCACGTCATGCTGTATTACATCATATTTACGTGTCCGTTTCTCCACTTTTATATACAAAATTCCTATAACTTCACAGGTTAATAACTTAAACATTATGCATCAGTGAGCAAAATATCATTCATTTAAAACGTTCTTAAATGTGTTCCTTTGGAGATTCTTTGAAAGAGAATTCTTAATTTCCGCGAACGAATTTAAGTAAATATTGATGTTTTTTCTTTAAACATCGTTATTCCGTAATTTTATAACGCAGCTCGTCAGATATTTATTGAAGTTTAATTTTCTTACTAATAAATTGAAAACTAGTGATGTACAGATAATAGAAAAAGGCCGATACCGAAACTATCGGTACATCCAAATTGAAAATATTGCATATTGTTTCTTGTCAAAGGTTTCTCAAGTGGAATTATACTGCAACTTAGAAGTTTAAAGCTAAATTGTGTTAACACTTACTGTAAAATAAGAAAGGAATTAATAGTGAATAAACACATCATTACTATTCATTACAATTCATTCACACTAAAAAATTATTCAGACGACAAGGTTGAAGGCACTTGTTGTCTCAATCGTCACCTTCATCGGCGCTTGACAACATGCCATACCGGCATAACGTCTTCAATGGAATAAGAAACTCACTTGAGAGCGAACACCTTATACCTTTTCAGAGCAAAAATTGTTTCAAAAATAAGATACACTCTAACGTACTACACACTTGCACTGAAATATATTCCGACATTGCTTGAAACTTATTAAATGAGTCAGAAACCAGCACCACATCTGAGACGCACAACTGCCACAACACAATTCAAATAACTGCCGCCGCCCGGCCGCCGTAAAACTTCGAAAGAGCTTGCCATCTTGCCGACGCGCGCGAGCAGTGTTGCCATCTCTAACTCGAGTGCAGATAAAATTTTTGGCTAAGATGAATAACAGGATACTATTATTTAAATAAATGATTAAATTGCATTTAAATACCTTATTACATTATAAATATCCGCAAGTTAAAGTTTTAGGTAAATGTACCAATTTTTTAGCTGACAGCTTTGACTAGCAAGTATTCATCAGCAGCTACCAACTGTAATTTTCATGGCAAATGAATTTTGCTGTCTGAGAGTGCTCAAGAATGTTGGCATGTACGATTTTCCATAAGAATGTTTTTTATCTTTCATTTGAGAGTAATTTGAACTCAATAGGTGAATCATTTCAAAAGTTACGAGTGGTAGACTGAAATCTAAAGTTGCACTCAAGAAATTCTAAAGAAATTTCTGTAGTTTCCAGAAGACCGTTCCCATACAGTCTCCGCTGCAGCCTGACAGTATTATGTCCTATGAAAAGTTTAACTTTTTAAGCTATTAGTGTCTTAAAAATTTATAATTATCGGCTTATTCAATGTATTCATCGTATTTTGATTTTTATCGTAGGTATCTCTCACTATTTCGAGACGGTATCTAAATAATAAACCGGTGAACAGTTATTCTCTTATTAAACTATTGCATTTCTTTTAATATTGTTATCATTGTCACAATTTACTTCTGTTTGTAAGCTATTACGTGTAGTTTTTCATCCACGTATTCTTTAAGATTTTTGTCTAAAATGGATCTGTCCAAATTGTGCGAGCATTGAATTAATTTTCGATTTATCTGCAAGCCTTTTTTAAAATGAGCCAAGAGCTTGAAACGTTCATATGAATTCGTTTTTAAAATGGATCTTCTCTATCGCCTGCTCTACGGACTGTTTTTTCTTGTATGAGATTTGCTCATATAATTGTTCTGCGAATTATACATATTTTATTAGGCTTGATTGGAATAAAACATCCCCTCAGGGGGATACAACTATTGTATATGTGGGAATTAGCGCTCCCAGGGGAAAAATGTGAGGGCCCGAGCTGAGAGTTAGGTAGGGCTTCTTTTTGTTGAAATAAAATGATTTTGTTGGGTTAAGGACCACCTTTTTTCGATTCACTACTGCACGGTTTTTCAGCACCTCGGACTTTTTTCCTCAACTTTTATCTTATTTCATGAACTTCTTTCTCATCTTACTCTCATATTCTGCTTAGATTCCTCATTCTCTTATCTCCATACTGAATGGTGCCTTCCTCCTTCCTCTCCGATTCGCTCTATTTGTTTGGCGGTTAGGGAGGCTTTAACAAACTTATAATCTAATCTGGAATAAAACATCCTACTCATAGAGGCCTGAATATTTTAATTTTTATCTCAGTGTGAAAGGTTCTATAATTAGTAAAGCAAAAAGTTAAAATTTCAGAATAGCTTTTTATATTTATTTCATTATTATTTTGTTCATTTAATTTCAAAATTAAGAGGTTATTTAACATAGATTAATTTAAGTTGCTTGAGGGCATGAGAAACAAGTGCCAGAAAAACACGGTATCAGCGATTCTGAGCCAGATGGCCGTCCTTGGCCAAGTCAACCTCGAATCGCTACTAGATACCGCGAGTTAAAGACGGTGTATGGACGGGAGGCCGCGGATGGCAGTGCCGATCATAACATGCTCGTAAATTGGGCGGTGTACCGTTGTTTTATCGGTCGGATGGCCGAATGACCAATAAATCGCGGATAATAAGCCCTGTCAACCATATTCCACCGGTGCACCGTCCTCGATTTTCAATAGGGTAGGCCCAATGAAGAAGATAGCGTGTTGTGACCGTGCTTGTGAAAAATAAGCAGTATGAATTATCTTTTATTTTGGGTTAAATGATCATGATGGCCATTTTGTGGACTTAATAATTGTTCAAGGTCTTTTTTGCCCGCATTTGTCAATATTTTAAGAATGAAATTACATACAGAACGCTCGTAGAGATCCAAAAGCTTCAAGTGTTTTAAAAATTTTGAATGAACCATCCGTGTGGGGATGATATTTTTAAATCCTTGCTACAGTGTAACGAGCAAATTGGCTTTATTTTTATTAGTTACATGACATGCTAGTATCCCATATCGTAAATATTGGTAATATGGTGAAATGAACGTTCGATGATGTATTTGTAGAGCTTCTTCAGGTAATATATTTTTTACTTTATTCAAGATTTTTATGCAGGAAACGAAGAATTTGACTTCACATAAATTGCAATTGCTAGTACTGTTCATTCCAGACGTTGGCATTGCAGTAATCCCTTTGCCACTTCAACTCAAGGCCTGTTTACACGATCACCGAGTGCGCGTGAGTAGTGAAGAGAGGAGCTTGCCCCGCTTACTTGCTTTCGCTTCAGGCTGATTTATTTGCTCAACGACACGGTGTCTGTAATGACACTGACAAGCTCTGGCCAGTGTCATGAAAACGAGCATAGTCCGCATTGTCATTGAGCAGTAAATGCGCCTAAAGCTAAAGCAAGTGAGCGGGGCTTGCGCCTCTCTTGACTGCTCACGCGCGCACTCGGTGATCGTGTAAACAGGCTTTTAAGTTTGTGCCGTGTTGTGTTCTGTGACAAGGTATCGTGTTTGTGTTGCATCAGCTGCTACGGCTACTATCGAGTCACGGCTACATCTTCTGTTGCTATGGTGGTATTGTTACTCCTGCCGCTCCTACATTATACGTTTCTAAACGTAGAGCTTCGTGGAGCCAGCCAGCCAGTGCGATGAGCTAATCCGTTCCGTCTGTCTTCTCGGCACGCAGGAACCACTTCGGGACTCCTCGTGGGACGAATCTCGACGGAGGTTGGTTGGAGAGGTAGTAGGCGCTGCTAGCTTTGACCATTCGTTGGGAGGCTTTACGAGCAATTGTAATAGTGTTACTAATTATGTGAGAACCCATTAAAAATTCATACGTCAACTTGAATTTCATCTAAGTGATCTTTTTACATTCTCGTGTCAAGTTCGAGACGTCAGTTCAGTTGAGATCTTTTCAATACATGAATAACGTTATTTTCGTAAAATTGCGTAAATTGCGTAAAGTGCGTAAACCTAAAATGTTTTAGGAATATCGTCCCTTCTCATGAATGTAACTTACTTTGCCTCCATGAATTTCGTAAGTCATGCTTTGTTACTTAATCTCCGGCTAAAATGCGTGGCTCCATATCTAACAGGTCAACGTTTCTTGGGAACTTCGGGGTGCTTGGTAGGAAGTCGCCCTTCGTTTTCTACCCACTGAGAGCGGAACCCTCCGACCGGCTGGAGTGACAGCTCGAGAACCAGCCATATTTAACTTGTCGTTTTAATAAACTCTGTTCTCGTGCGATGTTATCAGTTGATAATTTTGATTTTGATAATTTTGTACTGATATGTGTATTTTGCTCTCCGAAGGACAGATGTTTATATATTATAATGCCCAGTAACTTATAACAGTAGGTTTCTTCAACCTCACTATCACCAAACTTAATGCATGGAAAAGACGCGTGGAGAGAGTTTCATTCTTAATATTCTCTGAAATTATAATGGAATTATCATAAAGTAAAGATCAAGAGAGTGAGATATCGCGGGTAAAAAGTGTGAATTTTAAAATAATGTAGATTTAACTGAATTGCTGTAAAAAGGGGTCCAAGGACCGGTCCTTGTGGTACTCGTTGGCTAATACCCAGTAGTTCCGACAGTGCATCGTCAATGGCAGCGTATTGCTTCCGATTTCTTAGGTTGGATTTGAACCAATCATGTGCGACTGCTTCAATACTATAACAATGGAGTTTCGTGAGTAAAATGCATGCTATTGTCTACTCAGGCGAATGCTTTTTGAAAGTCAAGGAAAACAGAGACTGAAATGAAAGAATTGTAATTGATTCAATATAGCCTGTGGTATTGGTTTCTTAGAAGGGAAACCATATCGTGCACCATAGAAATTTCTTTGTTTAAACTAGGAATACACTGTTTACATACAATTTTTTCGGATAATTTGCAGAAAATTGGTAGCCCAGATACAGCTCTATAATTTTGCAGCTCTATTTAATACCTAGGAAAAGTGAGTGGTTATTGATATTTGATGTGAACAGTTCATCACATTAGCCACACCGTTTAGTAGCTTAGCCGGGAGCGTTCTTAATTAACTTAAATTATTTTTCAAGTTCGTTATGCACATAATATCAACGGAGAAAATTGGCCTAAGGAAGCGTAAATTAAGTTCACGGACATTATCGATATACATGTATTGCAAGCGTTTAGTCGGTTTACTAGAAATACCATTAGCGGTAATTTTGCCTCTGCTTACGGCAAGTTTTCAAATACAGTTAAGATACGTTTTTTCTAGTTATACTTTACATTATCTTGGACAATGAATTCATCTATTTTTGTAGTACTATTATTCAACTCATAGACAGAATTAGGCAGAGGCTAAATTTTTTAACTATCATCGATGTTCTCATTTGATTTTATCGATGTTCTCATTTGATTTTATCGATGTTCTCATTTGATTTTATCGATGTTCTCATTTGATTTGTCTTGAAATTAATGAATGTCTTTTACATTTCTTTAGATATTTTCTCTTCGTAGAGTTGAGCTGGGTACACTTAACGTTTCTTCTCATTGATAATGATATCTATAGTAATACAGGCTTTTGTTTATTTTCGGTGTAATATACAAAAGATGATAGGACAACACTGATTTTATGTATTCCTAATAATTTCGGTTAATTTTAATACTGCTTCATCAATGTTTGCCGCAATAATATTCGGTTAATAGGTGTTCTTTGATGGCATTAATGCTCCTAGAACAGTGCTCATTGTTTCCCATTTGAATTCATTTGCGAGTAATAAATTAGTTGCAGCCTGTGGCTTGGAACCAGTAATAAAGACTTATTTACTAAGAAACACCTGGAAATAATCAGATAAGTCGGAAGTGATTATTCCTGTAACAAAATCAGTCGGATTTATTATAAAAATTTATTCAAGCAGCTTTAGCAAATTTTGACGGGACGCGTGTGGGCTGAAATTTGAGAATTGTTCGTAGCCTCCATGTTTTAGAAGATCGTTGTTCAGTCACTGTAGATTATTGAGTCAGTGTATAAAGACTTGTTGAACTATGACTCAACACTATGGGGTTAATTGAGGGAAGATACGGAAGCCTATATACCGGGTGTCCCACAAAAATGTTCCTGACTTTTTAATTGATTATTTCTTCGCTTTATATTAACATTTTTAAATAGTCTTTTTCCACAATGTAGCAAAAATTGTGTATTTTTTTGATAATTTAAGTTATTGAAAATCGTTTAATAACCACTTAACAGTGATTGATTTACTGAAAGAGGTAGAACAACTGATTAAGGAAAAGTTTTGAAATGTTATGTTTTAAAGTTTTGAATGTTAAATGTTAAAGTTTTGAATGTTCATAGGAAAAGTTTTGAAAACAACATTGGTGTTCTTCTTCATTCCTCAGTACCTGCTGTGAAAAATAATTTCACCATGATGTATCCTACATACCACCAGGTATGTATCACCTTCATCATTAATAATTCTTTGACAACGAATTGAAGGAGTGTTTCAAGAACTGAAAGAAAACGGTGAAATCATCTGCAAAACTCTTCGTTCAAAGGTGGCTGGAAGTAATACTTGCTTTGAAATACATGGATGGTATGTTGAAGGATAATTAATTACTCTAATTATTTAGGCGTTATTTAAGGTAATCATTTGTTACTCTTTTAAATTTTTGTTTGTTTGTTTTTTTGGAGAGTATAAAATAAGGTAGAACAACAATATTGCACTAAAAACTTTTCATTCGAAGAATTAGTTTGTCTACCCTTTTCAGTAAAACGATAATTGTAAAGTGGTTATTCAACCGATTTTCCAAACCTTAAGTTATTCGAAAAGGAAACAAAATTTACTACATTGTGAAAAAAGATAATTCAAATTTGTTGATTTAAAGCGAATATGTGATCAGTTAAAAAAAGGGGATTTTTTTGTCGGACAACCTGTATACTCTTGGAATTATTATGTATATTGCGTTTTCGATTTTTCGTCAGTTCTCTGAATAACATTCCGATATGGCTGCGATTAATTGATGCACTTGCAACGGTTGTCGAAGCTATTTATTTAGATATACACGCACTCACACCTCCGCCAAGTTTATTATTAATAAGTAGCGAATGGAGGCAATAATGGTTCTGCATTTGAATTATGTGTTTTGATGACTCATCTAGTCAATTTTCGATACTGTTAAAAACGTCTGAGTTTCAATTTAGCTCATTGATAGTCAGTGTTGGAAAAAAATTGTTTTCAAAAGAACAGCCCACCGATTTTATTGATTTACTGGGTTTTATTAGGTTTTATTGCGTTTTATTGGGTTGCATTGTTCTTTTGTTTTTATTGGATTACGGCATCCGAAGTTTTTCTCAAAAGTAATTTTGTAATGTATTCATTAATGATTTGCGTATGCCATGAGAACACAGCTACTATTACGCCAAAGGCGTAACCTATCAGAGTATGATTTGATAATTAGAAAATTTTATAATTTTCACGCTCTCTCAGTCTTGCTGTCTGTGTCGTCAAGTGTAACATGATACTACACACTCGGCATCTTCATTAGCTTTTTAGGTTTACTAGTTCCCTGTCTACAATATAAGACAGCAGGGTCTCATTAGCCTACTGGCTTCCTGTCTGCAAAAGATAGTAACTCTTGTAATGAAAAAACATTAGTCGTATTTCAATGTTCGTCAGTGTAGGACGTGTGTGTGGGGGCGAGTATTAGCTGATCAGTTTCTTCTTAAGGTTAAATAAAAATGATTAAGGAACGCCTTTGAGCTGTATTTTGAGTGCGTATATTGTTAAAGTTGCATGACCGTAGACCAGCATCTAAATAACCCCTAACTGACGTGTTCTGTTGCCTACAGATCTTAAACTGTTCTGGGTTAATTAATACATCAGCAATGCCTTTAAGTTGTGCCAGGAAAAAAGAGCGCACTGAGGTCACGTATCTGGAATAGAGGGAGACACAATTAAAGTTGGTGGTGAATTTTTCGGTGAAAAAATAAGCAACAAAATAACAGCATAATAAGAACAAACAGCAGATCCGGAAGAAGGCACAGCACAGCTAGCATAAAGAACAGTTAGCCCTGCTGACTTGAGATGGGGCTCTTCAGTAAAACGGAGTGGGATTTTTGAGTTCCTTTACGCTTCTCAAGAAGACAAAGAAAAATAGATGTTCTACTTGGAAAACTTTTCTTCAGTTCAAATATTGATCTTGATGTTTACGAAAATAATGAGTTCCAAAAGTTTTGTTTTGTGATGCGACCTGGAAAAATATCGCCAGTCCATGCCGGTCAGTCGGCATTGTCTGTGAAAATATTTGGTAAATGTTCCGGGCAGGAAAAGCTCAAGTGCTCCTAAAAATATTAAAACTTTTGATGCCAAACGCTGATTTCTAAGATGATGCAATTAGCACCAATCACTCCCTACAGAGACTTCCACATGACGGCACATATTGTGTTGTACAACCCATAGAAAGTAATTAAGGTATAAAATTCGATTCAATATCTTAATTTCGAAAATGGAGCTAACAAAAGAAAAACAACAAAACCTACATGAAACATTTCTAACAGGTCTGTGCCTTCATATGTGACTTCAAATTTTGAAAACACCCTTGACTAGGGAGGATTTTAATATTTTAGATAGGCTTTTTAATGCCAACTGTGTTGATAGTACTAGTTATTTTATCTAGTTTGAGATAGAGTGATCGATCTACAGTTTCAACACAACAGCGAAATATCTTTGTAACTTGTTTGTATCGGTTCAATTAATTTTTAATATTAATATGTTCACGGCTTAAGTTCTTCACGTGTTAAATTAACACATTTATCATGTTTCCACTGATGTAAAAATTTGCTTTGGTGACGTTTTAAGTAGCAGTATAGGGAAATCGACTTTACTGCTCGAATACATTTTTATTCTTCCTAATAAATATGAATATACGATTACACGATAACATTTCACCTCATATGAAAACAGTTATTCATTATAAAGGTCGCGAAGCAGATGAAATGTCATTCATTTATATCAGAACGAGAATTAGAAATTTCCATAGTGGGACACGTGGCTTAATACGCGACAAACGTGTCAAGAAAAAATTCCCTCACCATTTTTTATTGAAACACTCAATCGTTTAAACTACAAAACCTCTTTAATAAATCTGTAGTCAATAAAAAGCAACGTTTCAATGTACAAACATCACCTTCAGGCTGAAAATAAACAAAATATTTTGGAACAGCCAGTGTTTTAATAAAATATGTTGAGTGAATTACATCTTAATTTAGCACGTGATGAACTTGAACTGTTTCGTAAAGTTAAAAAATTGGAAGTGAAATGTTCATAGTTTCTTGATTTGTTTAGGTTTGAAAACAATGTATTAAAATGATTGAGATTTAGGTCAACATCCTCGAACACATCAGTTAAATCAGCTTTTAAATCAAAAATTGAAAATACTACACATTGCATATTGAAAAATATTACCACGCAGAGTTATAAAGTTAGAAATATTACAATTGAAAAACTAAATTAACAATTTTTAAAATCATACACAGATGATCAGCCTTCAATATAGCGTTATTTTATATAGCTTACGCGTACTCAGTCCGTGAGTGACAACATTGGAGCGCATAAAGTGCTCAAAAGTGTTGTTACAAGAGCTGGCATACATTGAATAGTGTCCGCACATTGCGCAAAAGGCGCCACAAAAAATTCAGTAGATTGAAATCGACGGGAAAGTGACATGATATCTACCCTAAAATTAGTTTTTTCGTAAGATTTTCAAGTTACTTTAATTGAATAGCTTTTCGTCTGGTACTCATACCTTTCTCCGAATTGTAATTTCTTCAAAAAAGAAATGTTATTTGGAGATCAAGGTTGAACTTCAAGTTTACTGGAGTTTTGGCATTCCAAGTGTTCATGGACAGGTTTTGAAATGTATAGTAACCATGAAAAAGTATATATTTAGTCTGTCCTTACCTACTACCAAAGTTTGTAACTTTCGTCTTCTAGACTCCTGTTTATGTGAGTTAAGGATACCATTCATTAATTGTTTATGAACAATGAACTAAAGTAATTGTTTAAATGTGTTAATTCTCTCCTTAGAGGGATGTAACTATTGCAGCTATGGGAATTGGCGCTCTCATGATAGTAGACGCTATGTTGGGAGCAAATAAGTACGTTGGCCTTCGGTGTTATTCAAGTATAAAATACCATTTTGCTGTTGGCTTGTTGCTGTCCTTTTCACAGCTTCTCATACTTTTACTTAAACTTATATCTTTTATAATTCACTTTTTTCAACTTTGCTGTGTATATGGTCGCGATGTGGCGAAATACATTGTGCATAGATTTCCTGTTTCCTTATTCCCATTCTAAATAGTGCCTTCCTTTTTCTTGTTTGCAGAACACCTCTACTGGGGTTAGGAAGACCAAAACTAAATTATAAAATAGCCTAGTAATTTTCCCTCAAGCAAGATGCTTTCCATTCTGTTGATAATAAAAAATTTGAGTCCAAAATGGTACCTTATTGTAAAAAACTCTGTTCTTCGTCAAACTACTTCATTCATGTTTGTGAAAAGGTTCACATCGTTTTAACATCATACATTATTCGGACATACAAGATCCAAGTGATCCGAAGCTTAAAGGCCTGTTTACACGGTCATCGAGTGCGCGCGTGAGCAGTGAAGAGAGGCGCAAGCCCCGCCTACTTTCTTTCGCTTCAGGCTCATTTACTGCTCAATGACAATGCGGACCATGCTCGTTTCATGGCGATGGCCAGAGCTTGTCAGTATTATTACAGCCACACTGTCTTTGAACAAGTAATTGCTCCTGAAGCGAAAACAAGTGGGCGGGGCTTGCGCCTCTCTTCACTGCTCACGCGCGCACTCGAAGATCGTGTAAACGCCTATACAGTTTCGAGTACGCTTAGGATTCATTCTTCTATTTTATAGTTGATATAACAACTTCTGTGCTCAGAAAGTTATTCATTCTAAAGAGCCGTCCTTCTTTTGTTTATATCAAGGTAATCGTACAAGTTGATAGGTAACTTTAATTTTGTATGCTACACAGAAGAGCACCACCTTTTCCCGATACAAGACTATTTCTAAGCAATAAGAACAGGTGACAAATTCAAATGAATGTTTTAAAAGTAGGCAATAGCTAACATTGAACTATTCTTTTCACATTTATTGGAATAGCCGAACTATTATTTATTCTCAATCTGAAAAATTTAATTAAATTTTAATTAGAGGAAAAGGATTTTCAGGAAAATTTTGAACCTTACCTATGCAAGTGAATAGACAAGTTGATGTTCACCCTGACTAAGCCCATAGGGTGTTCATTTGGTGAAACATTTTTTCCCTACTAAGCTTTACTATCAGTAACATTCAGCCTACGCTTTACTCACTATTTCGCTGCTATAAAACAATTTCAAATAAGCATTTTTGAAAGCACTTATTTCGGGATCATGGTTTAATAAACTGCAAATTAATTTTCATTCATTCATTATATACCACCTCTCATTAGAGTAATGATTTTCCTTATAATCAAGGGTTCAAATTGTCTCATGTGTTGTGGATTGTGGGTTATTTAAAGAGATCAAGTGAGAGGTTCTTATTTTATATGTCTATTTTCCTATGAGCTAAGAATCCTTGCAAATCACCGAGATGAAGCGCGGCCAGGTTTGGCTGAACACATAGACTTTAGCTCTGACAGAGGAGTTCCATTGCTTCCACAGGATATTCAGTGAGGAACAGGTGACTTGTCAGAGTGCTTTTTTTGAATGCAGTCTATGACTACTACAAGATTATTTCATAATTACTTGAGCGTAATTTATACCGAGAGATATTTGTCACTCTGAATAACGGTAAGAAACTCTCCTATTTTATTCCATTTCCCCTATGTTTCCTATACAACGAACAATACATCGGGAGAAAATATTGCTGCACAATGCAAGCAATAAGTAGTGGGGAAATAACCCACCAAAAATACCGCTCATATAGGTTCAACAAAGCTAATTTCTAACTAAAAAGTAAGCAACAAATTTTTTTCTTTATCTCCACTGTTGTGTGCGTCTAAAATAAATTTGCATGAATATTTTGGGGGGAACCATTCTTCTTTTATCATGGTCGGAAAAAGGTGACCATTCATTATAATTCTGCTATGTTAATGCACATTTCCCATTTTACAGGAGCCGCGGAAGATCAGGCTGTTCTGTAAGGCTTGGGATTTTCAATACTGTTCCATTATTGATGAAAATAAAGCATGGATAGGAATGAGCGAACAAACAAACGCACAATGGACCACAAAAAGGCACAAGCACGATTATCACAATTACAGAAGGAGATCAGTTGTGCTATTTCCCACTAATTTTTCTCAGTCTATAGGCAGAAGCATCGTCACTGATGAACATTTACGATAGACTTACTTTGCTGTCACTTTCTTGAATTTGACAGATTGCATTAGGAGAGATCTATGTCATTGAAGAATCCTAGCGCACATGGCAGTCTGATTAGGTAGTTGAAGCTGCTTCGATTGATGTAACTGAAAATGAAACAGCAAAACTTCTAACGTTTTCTGCGGCGAGTGATGCATGATCTGAAAGATGGAAGGAGGTTTGGAAAGATATCACAGCAGCTCGTATCGCAATTAAAATATATATTCTTGTAAATGACCACAGAGGTATTCTGTTTACGGACTAGTTTTTTTAAGCAATAAACTGAACTGAATCATGGTAACAAATTAGATTATTAAAGAAAAATTACAATTGCATTGGATAACACAATTGAATCATTTAATTATGGCATTTATTTGTAATACATATGCATGAAAATGAATGCTCATTCACTATATTCAAGTAATGACTATACCCCACAAATTAGCCCGCGCAAGGAGACACTCAGCACTAGTCACTAAATAGTGAAATTCATAAAACATACCCTCATGAAATCTCTCCCCAGAGAAGTAAAAAACATTACGCTGTAAAAAAACCCTCCACTCTGTTTTTATCATTCGCGAATAAAATATTATAGCCTGCAACGTCTGGCAGCATTCATCTTCACCTGCCTTATCTGTCTAGTTTTACAGAGGCGACTTCTCTCTGTACCCCAAAGCTTTTAACAATATTGAACATTTTTTCCTTTCAGTCACTATCTCGTTTCTTCCGACATCAATCATCTCATTTTACAGCGGATTAAATAATCCATACAAGAAATTGTTTCAGACAGTTCGAATCTGATCCAGTGAGTTTTGCGTAGCTTAAGAGTTGGGGCAACCTGTAGAAAATCGAGCATTGGCGAAGCAATGGTTTCACAACTATCATGAATGGTTTTGGGAAAGAAAAGGTAATAATGTTAAGTCATAGCAGGCAGTAATTCAATTTCTTGAAATTAAGTTAAAATACTACTGGGATATAAAAGAGGGGATTCTGCGTAGCGGAGCCTCCGGGAAATCTCGATTAACTTATTCTCGCTTTGCTGAAGGAAGACAAGGGCGAACTACCTCTAAAGCATTACTTCACCTCCCGTTGCCTGGTTGAAAATTTAAGAAAAGAATAGTGTTATGTTGTCAATATAATGAAGTAGCAAAATAGACGAAAACTGATTATAAGGACATAGTTGGCTTGTTTTAAGGTAATAATTGTCGTAAGTCAGGCAAATGTAGGTTGTTACGTTGCTCGGCCAACCTTAGCACACGGTATCCCTAGCGTCACCAGTAACCAAGCTTACCAGCAACTAATTGTAGGGAGAGTCCTACTAAATTTAGGCCCAATTACCCGCTTAAAGGGCTTCAGAATGCGTGGTTGACGACTGGACGATAGCCGGACGACTGTAGGCACTTAAGGGAAGTTTTGCTTCACATTAAAACGGCGATCTCTTCCCGCTTGCAGCAAGATCACAGGAAGGATTTACCCCCAAAGTCATAGGAAGTAATAAGTGCAGAAATGTTGTTCATCTAAGAGCTTTATGTATTTTGCTAATTGATGGAAGCAGGTTTTCGAGGAAGGGTTCGATGTTTGCAGTCAAGGAGGTGTTGAATGTCCCTAAATGTCATTACTGGGAATTCTAGCGTCAGCTACTCTTAGTGAGGTTATTAATATTGTTGGAAGTAAGTCCCTCGCAATCGTTTTTCTTAGGCTGAGAGAAACAGAAGCAAGGTATTAACCTCCAATTAAATCCAGTTGAACAGGAACTTCAACACTTTAACTATAAGGTTTACTCATAATTACGAATAGTTATTTTTCAAAAGCCACTTATCCACGTAAAGGCTAAAATTTTGGGGATGGGTGAAAGATGATCCCTTGCTGACGTTGACAAAAATCGTCAGCAGGCGTCAGAGCGTGCAGTTCACCAGAATATTTGAGGGTCGCTGACAGAGAAACAGTTGCCAATTAGATGACGTCATGGCCAGGTCAAATTTCAAGGCTTCGAAGAGGAATGAGGTCCGACCTGGTAACAGTCACGAGACGGCACCAAGAACGGCTTAAATCAGGGCATGCATCGGCAAGCCAGAAAAAGGGCTAAACAAAACCACGCTTTGCAACACGTCAGTATCGCCTGCCCACGTTTCACACTTGAACTGCAATGAAGAAAATACTCTGAGAGTATAGGTGAAATTAGTACACTGCAACACGTATCAAAATTGACATATTCTGGTTTTCACCGAACAAGTGAATACTCCCAGAAGGGAAACTATCTTAGCGCAACACAGAGAGATTAATCTCGTCAGAAACCATAGGAATACTGCTACAGAAGCACCATCCCCTGAAGAACAGGCTTTCGGAGTATACTTAATTAAAAAATGTTCAACCTCAGATATTTATCAAAATCACAAACTCACAAATAGCATTAGCATTATGCCAATAAGAAGCACAATGATTTTTACAATTGCACTGCACAAACCCGAGTTTTTAATGTACTCAGTGCCTATGCGGTCAGGTTTAGGGGACCGTACACCTTATGAACTTTTTTCTTTATTTGTGAACCAATGCTTATGAACTTCGACATATTGGTAAAACGTATGAAAAAATAAGAGTCACCTTGCAAAAAATTTTCGATTTGCTTCATAGAAAATAAGTTACGAAAAACAAAATGGAAATTGAGGGGGAACGGCAAATCCTACTCCTACTACAAATTTAAACAATTTAAACAATTTAAACAGTTTAAACAATTTATTTACCACAGGTGATACAGAGGTAGAATTTTTCTTAAGTCTAGTACAATGGTCAAATTTGAGTATAGCTACCTGTGGGCCCGAATAAGTTCAGCGACTTCTAGGGCATCCTACCATCACGTTATTCTAGGGTGTACAAAAATGTTTAACCTAGTTCACTTAACCTAGTTTCGCATTAGACTGATCATTGAGATAATTTGCTCGATATTTTATGCTGTATTTTACAATATAGGTCAAATCGGCTATATTTAACAGTATGTTCGATAAAACGATTCAAGAGCAGAGAGAAGATTGGTTATGGTACACAGGCAAGTTACATTATGACATTATCATTAGTTACATGTAGGAGGCAAGATTTCGACACGGTGATCTTACACGACTAGTATTCTGATAGGAAGTGAGACTCAAGATGTCTTTTGAATACTTTGTACGAATTACATTCACGGATCTCTGCAGGTATAGAGTTCCAAGTTTTGGTTCCAACGAAGAGAATACTGTGTTGCGACCTGGCCTTTGAATAATAAGGAAGCATGAATTTACTTCTATTTCGGGTTAAATGGTCGTGATGACGAGTTTGCGCAGTCAATAATTGTCTTAGGCTATTGTCGCCATCATTTCTTAATGTTTTGTAAATGAAATTACAGATGGAGATTTTGTAGAGATCCGAAAGTTTAAGTATTTGTAAATTTTTGAAAGAATCATTTGTGTGAGCATTATATTCTAGGTTCTCTACCGCTCTGACAGCCCTTTTCTGCAGAGTAAAAATTTTGTTGGTTTTATTTTTATCAGTTCCGTGCCATGCTTCTATTCCGTATTGCAAGTATGGAGAAATGAGCGTTTGGTAGAGCATTTGTAGAGCTGTTTCAGGCAGAAAGTTTTTAACTTTATTTAGGATTCCGATGAATTTTGATAATTTAGAACAAATATGAGTGATGTGCTCTTTGAAGGTCAGATGTTTATCTATTATGATGCCCAGAAACTTACATGAGTTGGTTTCTTCGATTTCACCTTCGCCAATTTTAATGCATGGGAGAGATACATCTTTCTTGTATGAGAATAACATAACACTATTCTTTCCTTAAATTTTCAACCAGGCAACGGGAGGTGAAGTAATGCTTTAGAGGTAGTTCGCCCTTGTCTTCCTTCAGCAATGCGAGAATAAGTTAATCGAGATTTCCCGGAGGCTCCGCTACGCAGAATCCCCTCTTTTATATCCCAGTAGTATTTTAACTTAATTTCAAGAAATTGAATTACTGCCTGCTATGACTTAACATTATTACCTTTTCTTTCCCAAAACCATTCATGATAGTTGTGAAACCATTGCTTCGCCAATGCTCGATTTTCTACAGGTTGCCCCAACTCTTAAGCTACGCAAAACTCACTGGATCAGATTCGAACTGTCTGAAACAATTTCTTGTATGGATTATTTAATCCGCTGTAAAATGAGATGATTGATGTCGGAAGAAACGAGATAGTGACTGAAAGGAAAAAATGTTCAATATTGTTAAAAGCTTTGGGGTACAGAGAGAAGTCGCCTCTGTAAAACTAGACAGATAAGGCAGGTGAAGATGAATGCTGCCAGACGTTGCAGGCTATAATATTTTATTCGCGAATGATAAAAACAGAGTGGAGGGTTTTTTTACAGCGTAATGTTTTTTACTTCTCTGGGGAGAGATTTCATGAGGGTATGTTTTATGAATTTCACTATTTAGTGACTAGTGCTGAGTGTCTCCTTGCGCGGGCTAATTTGTGGGGTATAGTCATTACTTGAATATAGTGAATGAGCATTCATTTTCATGCATATGTATTACAAATAAATGCCATAATTAAATGATTCAATTGTATTATCCCATGCAATTGTAATTTTTCTTTAATAATCTAGTTTGTTACCATGATTCAGTTCAGTTTATTGCTTAAAAAAACTAGTCCGTAAACAGAATACCTCTGTGGTCATTTACAAGAATATATATTTTAATTGCGATACGAGCTGCTGTGATATCTTTCCAAACCTCCTTCCATCTTTCAGATCATGCATCACTCGCCGCAGAAAACGTTAGAAGTTTTGCTGTTTCATTTTCAGTTACATCAATCGAAGCAGCTTCAACTACCTAATCAGACTGCCATGTGCGCTAGGATTCTTCAATGACATAGATCTCTCCTAATGCAATCTGTCAAATTCAAGAAAGTGACAGCAAAGTAAGTCTATCGTAAATGTTCATCAGTGACGATGCTTCTGCCTATAGACTGAGAAAAATTAGTGGGAAATAGCACAACTGATCTCCTTCTGTAATTGTGATAATCGTGCTTGTGCCTTTTTGTGGTCCATTGTGCGTTTGTTTGTTCGCTCATTCCTATCCATGCTTTATTTTCATCAATAATGGAACAGTATTGAAAATCCCAAGCCTTACAGAACAGCCTGATCTTCCGCGGCTCCTGTAAAATGGGAAATGTGCATTAACATAGCAGAATTATAATGAATGGTCACCTTTTTCCGACCATGATAAAAGAAGAATGGTTCCCCCCAAAATATTCATGCAAATTTATTTTAGACGCACACAACAGTGGAGATAAAGAAAAAAATTTGTTGCTTACTTTTTAGTTAGAAATTAGCTTTGTTGAACCTATATGAGCGGTATTTTTGGTGGGTTATTTCCCCACTACTTATTGCTTGCATTGTGCAGCAATATTTTCTCCCGATGTATTGTTCGTTGTATAGGAAACATAGGGGAAATGGAATAAAATAGGAGAGTTTCTTACCGTTATTCAGAGTGACAAATATCTCTTGGTATAAATTACGCTCAAGTAATTATGAAATAATCTTGTAGTAGTCATAGACTGCATTCAAAAAAAGCACTCTGACAAGTCACCTGTTCCTCACTGAATATCCTGTGGAAGCAATGGAACTCCTCTGTCAGAGCTAAAGTCTATGTGTTCAGCCAAACCTGGCCGCGCTTCATCTCGATGATTTGCAAGGATTCTTAGCTCATAGGAAAATAGACATATAAAATAAGAACCTCTCACTTGATCTCTTTAAATAACCCACAATCCACAACACATGAGACAATTTGAACCCTTGATTATAAGGAAAATCATTACTCTAATGAGAGGTGGTATATAATGAATGAATGAAAATTAATTTGCAGTTTATTAAACCATGATCCCGAAATAAGTGCTTTCAAAAATGCTTATTTGAAATTGTTTTATAGCAGCGAAATAGTGAGTAAAGCGTAGGCTGAATGTTACTGATAGTAAAGCTTAGTAGGGAAAAAATGTTTCACCAAATGAACACGCTATGGGCTTAGTCAGGGTGAACATCAACTTGTCTATTCACTTGCATAGGTAAGGTTTAAAATTTACCTGAAAATCCTTTTCCTCTAATTAAAATTTAATTAAATTTTTCAGCTTGAGAATAAATAATAGTTCGGCTATTCCAATAAATGTGAAAAGAATAGTTCAATGTTTGCTATTGCCTACTTTTAAAACATTCATTTGAATTTGTCACCTGTTCTTATTGCTTAGAAATAGTCTTGTATCGGGAAAAGGTGGTGCTCTTCTGTGTAGCATACAAAATTAAAGTTACCTATCAACTTGTACGATTACCTTGATATAAACAAAAGAAGGACGGCTCTTTAGAATGAATATCTTTCTGAGCACAGAAGTTGTTATATCAACTATAAAGTAGAAGAATGAATCCTAAGCGTACTCGAAACTGTATAGGCGTTTACACGATCTTCGAGTGCGCGCGTGAGCAGTGAAGAGAGGCGCAAGCCCCGCCCACTTGCTTTCGCTTCAGGAGCAATTACTTGTTCAAAGACAGTGTGGCTGTAATAATACTGACAAGCTCTGGTCATCGCCATGAAACGAGCATGGTCCGCATTGTCATTGAGCAGTAAATGAGCCTGAAGCGAAAGAAAGTAGGCGGGGCTTGCGCCTCTCTTCACTGCTCACGCGCGCACTCGATGACCGTGTAAACAGGCCTTTGAGCTTCGGTTCACTTGGATCTTGAATGTCCGAATAATGTATGATGTTAAAACGATGTGAACCTTTTCACAAACATGAATGAAGTAGTTTGACGGGGAACAGAGTTTTTTACAATAAGGTACCATTTTGGACTCAAACCTTTTATTATCAACAGAATGGAAAGCATCTTGCTTGAGGGAAAATTACTAGGCTATTTTATAATTTAGTTTTGGTCTTCCTAACCCCAGTAGAGGTGTTCTGTAAACAAGAAAGAGGAAGGTACTATTTAGAATGGGAATAAGGAAACAGGAAATCTATGCACAATGTATTTCGCCACATCGCGACCATATACACAGCAAAGTTGAAAAAAGTGAATGATAAAAGATATAAGTTTAAGTAAAAGTATGAGAAGCTGTGGAAAGGACAGCAACAAGCTGCATTTATTGCCTTATTTATTCGTATTTTTCTCGTTGCCGTACTCGTAATCTTACGTTGCCGTATTTTTTAACATTGCTTTGTTTTGTAAAAAATAAAAGATTTTATGTCTGACCTAAGAAATCGCCACTTCGTATTACTCAGGGCATGCGAATCTGAATAACTAAAATTGATAACTTAATGATACGAAACGAATGTGCTTCCGATTCCAGCTGTTCCATAGATGGCTGATTTGTTTTGATAGGCTTTAAAGCAGCTTTAAAGTAGTAAATGTATTTATTCTTCTTCACTGCAGTAAAAATGGATTTTCTATTCCAAATTAGGAACTTGCATTTCCTAGGGGAAAATCTAAAAAGAGTTATTTATCAAGTCTCAAGTTATTTTTCAAGTCCATTTATGCTGGAATTTGAGGAAAATGTGTTTGGTGACTGCATGTTTAATAATTGTCTTTGAATTCATATATGAACTTCATGTGTTGTCGAAAGAGAGTAAAATATTTCACAGGGTGGCGCAAAAAGAGCGCATGCATTCGACCGTTCTTTGTGCGCCACCCTTTACACTCTCTCATGCGGTGAGCCGAAATCCTAGCTGCCAGAGCTTATTAATGTAATTCTCAAAATCAGGTGAGCAGTAAAATAACCCACCGCGCAGAGTTTTGAAAGTATAGAGATTAAAGAACGAGTTAGTTTAAGCCTCCCTTTCTAAGACGCTCCGGGTGGCGCAAAACGAACAGTCAAACCCATGCTTTATTCTTGTGCCACCCTTACATGTTACAACAAGGTTTACTCTTTTAGGAAGAAAACATCGTATTCAGTTTCATAGTTTCATTCAATTGTTTCACATAGTTTACTGTTCATCATTCCGCAGGCACGAGGAAACTGTTGAAGCTCTTGGCCAAGATATTAGTATTGATGTAGCGGTTCTCATCAATAGAGATTGTGAGGCCGGTGTCCTCCTCACCCCTGCCAATTGAGAGAAAAAATATTAGTCAAGTCACGCCTATAACTAAATGGTTAGCCTTATGATAGGATTTGATAAGTTAGTTTAAGCTTCCCTTACCATAATGATAATATTCCAAAGAAAGGAATAGCCTATTAAGAAGCAATAGGGCTTGCCGTACCCGTTTAATTATTACATATAGTGGGAAACACTTACCGAAGTAATACATTTCGAGCTTTACCAGTACAGATGCGAAAACTACAAGATCTCACAATATTTGAAAGCATGACCACGCGAGAAAAGAACGTGACAGAAATTGTTCACAGAAAGTGTAAGCTAGAACTCGCAGAATAAGGGGGACAACCCAGCGATTTTAAAATTATGATCCGATTGGCGGGAAATTTAGACGGTATTGGTATTTTTTGAAAAAAAAATTATTTTACTTATATAACTTTTTCGATTTAGGCTGTAGTTTTGAAAATAAATTAAATATTAGTGTTTTTGGATAATTTTTAGGGATATTTCAAAAGAATAGAAGTCAACGAGTTTTTATGCTAGAACAAATTCAAAGATAGTTTTTAAATCCTTGTAACATATCAAACAAACTTAGAGATTTGAAATTTCTGTTTTTCTTTTCGTTTTCTTTTGATATGCAATTTTTATCAGAAATGAAAATATACCAAATTTCTTGTTTTGAAATGTGGTAAAAGAAATTTAATGTATAATTTGGAAAATCGAAATCTTTTAGTTTGTTAGAAAATGATCCAAGGATTTCAAAACTGTCTATGTTTTTTCCTAGCATGAAAACTCACTGACTTCTATTCTTTTGAATATTGAAAATGACGTTTTTTCGTAAAAGGAAAAAACATAAATTTTACCTACTGTAAAATGTTGTATTATCGTCTGGAATGTAAATTATCATGTCCTATTATCATTTACAAATAATATGAATGCATAATTTAATGGTTACACTGTGAATTGTAAATGACATGTATAAATTGTATTAAAAAATTATATTTCATTTGTCGAAGAATGGTAAATTTTCTCATTTGTAGACTGATTTTTTAAAATAAGCCAGTATAAATAATTTTTTAAAAAGAAACACATTTTGTTTTGTTCATTTTTTCCGATTTTGGCTATAGTTTTTCAGGAAATCGGAAATTTTTGTTTTTATGTCATTTTATCTGATATTTCAAATGAATACAAGTCAATGAGTTTTCATGCTACAACAAAACCAAAGACAGTTTTGGAATCATTTTTAACCAACTAAAGAAGCAAGATTTTTCATTTTCTTTTTTGTTTTCTTTTCACGAGAGCTCAAAACTTCATGATTTTTGGTCCCTACACCCCTCTGTGCCGTGTAGTAGTTGATGTCCTGTTGCCCCGAAGCCCCATAAGATTTTAGGACACAATTGCCCACCACCTAAGGATCCTTTTTCAACAAAAAATGACCTATTGGCCCGAAAATCCATGGGTTGTCCTCATAAAGCAATTTTTCCTCACCTGAAAAATTTTTAGTCAAACATGCAATTTCCGTTCAAGCCGGCTTTTGAGACTCACGTGTTTAGCACAACTACAGCCACGGAACCGTCGGGCTTGAGAACGGCGGCGGACTTGACTGCGTCATCGTTGGGGATGGCGTCGATGCGCAGGTCTCCGCGCTTGAAAAACTTGCTCACATGCGTCATGGCGAAGAAAGTCGGTTGATGGTAAAATTCGTCAGCTGCCTGTCCAAGAAACAGGAATTACTAAGCAAGCTCGACATTTTTATAGCTTTTTGTAGTAAAGTAACTTAGTTCTTGACAAAGATAATGATTTATTGAACCATGAATTTTAACCATCCTCAACACGAAAATTTGTTGAAAATAAGGAGTCAGGCGTGTTGTACATACTGATCAAGCATGTGTGATAAATAGTAAATGCGATTTCGTTGATCGTTGTTTTTCTTCTCTTTGCATAAATAGTAAAAAATTACTTTAATACAATTTTTGCAGACACTGAGAAACAAGGCATTTGTAGTGTGCTGTGTCACACCTTTGCACTGTGCATGCAATATGAGTCCAACTTTATACTTATTGTGTATCACTGAACATCAGCTTGCACGCATTGGTGTTCTAGATCTCATTAGGTTTATCGTCTCGCAATGGAATGTCAAATTTAGTTCAGTTTCAGCTCTGATCTGAACCTAAAAATATCAGACTTGGTAAATTGGTAAAGTATTTCTGGCTATGATGTGATTTGTGGATTATCTCACTTCGTTAATAATGACGGGAGCATCCAGTGCGTTGCCGAGGTAGATAGGACCTCCGATCATATTGAGAGCCTGGTTCCAGTCTACCCAACCCACCGTGTAGTAGTTGATGTCCTGTTGGTAATGAAGATTAAAAATGGATGCTATATACTCAGGTAAATGAGTAAACTTTGCTGGCAGGTGCAGGGCAAGCACAGCACCTGTTACATGGCGCCAGAGTTTATAATGATATACTCGTACATTAGATATTGAAAATTAAATTGAACTTGCTTCTATAGTTGCAGTAATGTAGTCTCTTTCATCACCGAATCACCCTCGTATGTGTTCAGAGCGTGTTATAAGCAATATTTTCATTTCAACGCCTATGAGAGCACGCGTATTTTCTAAAGTTTAGAAAAGTAGTCTAATAGTAATACCTTATTCCACGGGTTGAGTAAGATAGAGCTTTTCACGAATCTTGTTCTCTCCACAAGAAATATTTTCATTTGATGAATAATTGAATAAAAAGAACGAGGTAGCTGATACGCACTGAGGCTGTGTATTACCTATAAGATAAAAATATTTTTCTAGCATTCATGACAATATTTGGTAACGGAATTAGTCACAAGCCTTAAACATCCTCCTTATAGACATTTTGTGGATGAAAGTTTTACTTCATCACTCAAAGTCTGATATAATTAGGAAATGGGGTTTAATTTGGGGAAAAAGACATGAAAATATGTGGTCTTGCATACAGTTTACTCTTATTGAGTCATTTCTTTCAGTATAAAACAGAAAAATTATTGAGCACCTTTATTATGCATTGATTCTGTTTTTACTAGCAGGAGAATTACAAAAAATTTCATTTAAAGCAAGATAAACTTGAAAAATCCCTTTAATAATGATGTCTAAATTTCTTGGGTAGTATTAGAGTAACGAGCTAGAAGTAATGTAAAATATTTTTTAACTTTTGTTTAGACGTTTCGACGAATGTATGAAAACATGAAACATGAATCTTTCATTCCTTACGAAGTTGAGAAAAACGATATATTACTGTTTGCAGCCATTACTGTCAAGATATGGTGGTAATTTTATACCTACTGTTTTTAGATAATGGCATATACTGCAATGGGTGAGAAATTTAATTAAATTAAATGAAAATTTAGCTTAGTCTATTTACGTGTACAGTGTAGTCGAAGTTCAGTCGACAGAGACTTCAGACTGTGTTCTAATTGCCATAATTTCACTTGTGAACTGGATTTCACTCACAAAACATTTAGCTTTAATGGACACCCATTTCATGTAACCGAAAATTGTTCCGGAAAATACTTCGATTTCTCATTTAACATTTGAAGATATGTGACCATTTCCAAAAAATTACTCAACTGTTCAATACT
Source organism: Morinoia aosen (assembly GCA_030386875.1). Classification (NCBI taxonomy): domain Eukaryota; kingdom Metazoa; phylum Arthropoda; class Malacostraca; order Amphipoda; family Talitridae; genus Morinoia; species Morinoia aosen. The sequence goes on along the minus strand of CM059559.1, from coordinate 37,584,157 downwards.
GCAGATTGAAGAGAAGATAAATTTATTAGCATGTGAGATAAGGATGCCCAAGTTAGAACATATTACCCGCAGCAATGTTCATCCTCATATTTCTATCGGAAATTTTCTTAATGCAAATAATTGTATTTCACATATTACAAAGCTACGATGTGTATGTACTCGTAAGAGCAGTGCGATACTACTTATTGTGGAGAGACTAAACATGATCTGCTCATAAGCGATGCTAAGCTATAGGAAATATATTCACGCATTGAAACCCTGCCACCTCTCCGCCACATGATAACGTTACGATACACTGTTTAGAATTTACATATAACTATCTCTCCAAACCCCAAAGTAATAAAATACTGTTTCACTTCAGACTGAAGAATACTATTGAGAGTATTTGGATTCATACATCGACTCCTACGCTCAATGATCACGTTTGCTCAGGCAAACTTCTAGTACTTGACGAATTCATTTTATGTGCTAAACATGTGATATGTATTCTTATTCTGTCTCATGTCGAAAAAATGCACTTATTTATCAATATTTATTCACACTTTTTCTTTTTTATAGCAGCTCGCTTACATTAAACGCAGCATCGCTTAACAGCTCTTCATATTAATAAAAGTTTTTATTTAAACAGAATAATTCTCGCAGCCCTCGTGTTAGATTTTATCATAATGAATACTAATTCTGACCAGTAGTAACCAAGACTCGCTTTCTTAATAAGTGTATTCACCTGGGTTCTAAAAGTGGATACTATGGTCACTATGAAATTATGAATGGTGTTTCACCGATGTATTTTGAGTATTTGATTTACATTTCACCAAATGTCATGTTGTATCGGAATTGAAAAAGTAAATTGTAACCGTTACTGAAGCCCGTTACTTCTGTGGAAAAATTTTCTTCTGTCTCAAACTAATTAATAGTTGGCATCCTTATCTCACAATCAACGTTTTTTACGGTGTCAAAAATTCTTAAAGTTTCTGTAGTTTTCGAATGAAGATTAATTTAGTTGAAATTTTCGTTTGTTACCCAATAATAATCCCTGAAAATGTAAGGATCAAATATGTTTCTGGGTTTGAAGATTCTAAAAGTTATGGTATGATTTACACTCCAGTTCGACAGTTCGTTCAAAACCTAGTCATTACACAGGCTAATCAAAAGCTGATGTATTTCCCATTAACTGCATCTCCCGTAAATGAACTGTGAAAAACTCATGGAGGTAAGGAGTGGAATTTTTGTTGCTTTTGTACGGCATGCGGCTGGGCTTAGTTCAACTTCCAGCGTCCGCATTCAAACCTGACAGCTCACGTAATGAAAACGAGGCAACATTTTACTCAGAAGTATAACTATAGCTTTACTTCTAGTAGGACTATTAGGACAAGCGCACTCATCGTTCAAATGAAAAGAAGTTTATTTATATTTGCTGTAATAACGTGTGGTAGGGTAACACCATTGGGACAAAAGTGTTCTATGAATTGAGGTGGAAGCTCTGTGCGCTCGTTTTAGTGTTTTCCTTTCCAATATACATAGAAGATGCGATAAACTACTTGTTCTCTAATCAAGGAACTGAGAGAAGAAAATAACAGCTACGCATTTGTCCTGCTTGATATCGATAAACCCGTCATATGCATAGCAGTTATTTCAAATACTTCCTGATGCTTGGTATAGTTGACAGCTGGTCTCTGGAAGCTCGTGATTCTTGGACTAGTTCCATTCGGGCTTTTTAACCTTTAATTGTGACGAATACAATTAGAACTGTCAAAGCTCTGAAAGTTGACATTTGTCAACCATGTTTTTGTACTGCACCTGAATTCTTTTGCCATTTGCCCCCATATGATGTTGAGGACAAGAAATAACTATGTGTGAGTTGTCTACCTCAAGAATGTTGCGCAAGTAGTTTTCTCCACGCGTCCAGTTTCCAAGCATCACACCGTATTCGAACGGCACTCGCAGTCCTGCAGTGTATGAAGATTGGGTTAGAATAGATTGTAGAGGAATTCAATAACTAAACATTTAAAGAAGGTATCTTGAAGACAGCGTCCCCCATAGGAATCCATGTTTTTGAGACAGTTTGAGAAACTGGGATTTTTGCTGCTATAATTAAGATGTGTAGGAGGTCAGGTACATCCTGTGAAAAAATGAGACTCGAAAATGCAAGTAATCGTGAGACAAAACAGATGAAAATCCATAATTGCTTAATTGCCAAGAACAAAACAATCGCTCGTTGAAACTTTAAAATACGATGAGCATAGTACAAGCCATATATCGTACAAAACTGTCGAAAACTGTTGAAATGTTTGTGAAAGAATAGTTTATCTAAATCAATAGAATGCTATAACGACTTCCATTGGTCAACCCGAGAACTTCAACGAACATCTTCATTTAACTTTAATCAGTGTCCTTTTCATGTGTGTAAATGCATGAAGTTTCAACTTAGCAGACTTCAATTTCCGTATGTGATCTCTCGACCAAAAACAGCTTGATTCGTTTTAAAAATGGGTTCTTCGAGGGGACTGCGCCTAATCCCAAAATTTCATTTCCTTTATTTCCTATTCAGCTATAGGCGACACTTCATGGAATGCTAAATATTTGTGTTCGAATAGGGTTGAACAAGATCTTGTATTTATTTTCAATTTTCACTGACTGCCAAAATATCGGAAACATCGTCCGTGATTTAGTCTGTTGTGAATGACATGAAATTCCAGATGGCATAATTAATGTTTATGGCATTGCCACCCTTTAATACTTGGGACGCGTTTAAACGGTAGAACTTATATTACTAAAGATCTCGATGGAAGTAACAAAGCGTCAGAGCTATGACAGCAATTCTCGTGACATGTTGACCTCCATCTGAACAGAAAAAACAGATAGACAAACTCGATAAAACAGCCAGTACAGCAGAATACAATGGAATTATCTCAGGTTAGCCCAAGTAATACAAATACTGCTTCAGTGTGCAAATACTGAAGCTTTTTACTCCTTTTTTTGGCGACATGGCGATGCCAATCTCTTGCACGGGGTGTTTTTCAAGTTCATCTATTATGTTATACACCTAGTATTTAGTCATGTTAAATTTACTATAATATTTTATAGCACGATGCAGCAAAATTTCAGGATTACGCTCCCTTGTACGAGTCTAATAATTGCATATCCAAGAAATTCTTAACCGATTATTTCCTTGAGTTTTGAATACAGTTATATCATGCAGTATAAATCGGATTCTAGTTTTTATCGTGTACCTCGCTGGAGTTAAAAGACATTTGAGTAAATTCAAGTTCCTAATCTAGACGTAATTTCGAGGAGCCACATCAAATAGCTGGTTTGATTGATTTGAATGACATATACTGCTGCAATTAGAAGAAGAATTGAAATTCTGAGCCCAAAATTTACTATACTGAGACAGCCAAGAGGTACTTGTACTACCTGCATGGTTGTTGTCCGTTTTAGTTTTCTGAATAATTTCTTTTAAATACTGCTGGGCCATGTCAGAGAAAGCACAGCGTGAAGTGAAATGCCTGCTGCCAACAAATACTGAAACGCCTCGCAAATAACTGACGGGTTTGCTACACCCCCATTTGTCGTACAAAGAATTATTTTTCTGGCACTTTTATTTCGGTTGAATTTGGAGGCATGTTTTCCGAAGACAACATTTGACTTGCATTGCGAAGAGTAGTCTTGATTTTACTCGAAATTGAAACTCTTCGTGTAAGTTAGAAAGATCACAATTGCTTAATGAATCATAAATATCGTCATGAGTAATATTATGAATCCTAAAAACTTAATTTACATCTGAAATTCTCGAATTTGATCAAATTTTGATGGCATTTATTCTGAAAAACAAGTTTTCTACAATACATATTTGTCTTACATTCTTGAGCCATCAATGTTGAATTTTCAGAAACTCGTCAACTGACGGAAAAATGATGCGAACAAAGGTCGTATGCTGGTATATCCGGAATCAAGGAATTTCAAGTGATGCAAACTGGAGCTGAAAATGGTTCCTTAAAATGGTCCAATATGATATGAAGACGTCATTATTCCAACCATTGCAGGCCTCAGTGTACAGGATGAACTTAGAGGGGTCGAGCTCCCTGGTTTCGAGGAGAACTTCCGGAGGATCAACATCGTCCGTGTACCAATGAACTGCAACGCCGTCTACGCTGCTCAGGCACTCAGGATCTGCGAAGCACTGCGGAGTGAAGAATTGTCGATTTAATTTCTATAGTCCATTTACAGGAAGAAACCTGATATATTAATGCTATAGTTACAAAATATGTGGAAATCGTGTCGGCAATCAGAGCGTAATGAGCCCGCGCGTAAAATAGTTTTCTCGGAGATGCGTGTTGTATAGCACACTTTATGGAGGTCAGGAAATGACCATTTCATGACGTATTCATTTCGTATCTATACTTATAAACGAGCTTAAAATGATTCGACTACATCTCAAGATGGTATACCGTAACCGTCCCTATGTGTAGGTACAATAATAATTATTTGCAAATTCCAAGTGGGATTCCATAATTTTGACGTATATGGTACAAGTTGGCGTTACAATTTTTCCAGATGATTTGAAACGTAGTGCACGATTGCAGAATTCACGTGAAATATAAATCAAATATGTCTGGAATATCTGACCATCATTTTTGAGTTATGCTGCATGTAGATTCATGCATCGTACCCAATCCAGGACTCTGAATACTATTCGTTCTAGAACTGAAGGAAAAAGGATTCGAAGCGCCGCCTTTCCCAAGTTCTGTACAATGTTTCATGATGTCAATGTTCCTGATTTTGAAATATTTAACTCAAAACAGAGTGACGAAAACTACTTCTCGCAACGTATATTTTTATTATTGGTTACAATGAAGGTGAATCGTGAAAACAGTAAAAAAGTTCGAGTCTACAGCTCAAACACCTAAATAAATGAAAAAAAATAAATTTAAGTTACAAAAATTGTACTAGTGACAGAGGATGGGCGGAGTCTGAACCATTCAAATCAGCAAGAATTCTAAAAGGCGCGTATTTTGCAAAGGTGGAGCTAATAATTTTACTTAGGAATCTTCTTATTTTATCTGCAAATCGAATTTTCTGCGAAGAAAAGTACAGCACAGTAAGACAAAATAGATCGGAGCAGACTAAAGTAAAAACTATTACAGTCATGCTCTGCTATTCGAACAGCAAGTTCTTGAGCTTATTCTAGTGCGCAACGAGCTTAACTTTGCCTATAGATGACAGACGAAAACAGCAAGCTTCTATATAGCTCATCTTTTTAATTAAAATATAGCTGTAAATTGAAATTATTGACGTGAATGACTTGAAAGAGAAGAGGTATAATTTTGATGGACTTTGAAAAATATTTAACAACATGAATCAAATTATATCACTGACAAAGTAAAGTTTCAACCCATGTCTTAGTACGTAAATAATTCTAATACTCGTGTGGAAAACCAAATAAACTACGGTCCTCATAAACTGAGAGGCACAAGTATTATTTCGGATTACTTCTAAAAATTTCTTTATGTTTGTGTTCGAGCTGAGGAATATTATACGATATGTGCGCCTGAAACTTATAAACGAATTTTAGTACCACACACCCAGTTTTATTATTTTGCAATTTGTTGTTCCTATTCTAACCTTGTCTCCACATTGTTAAAAAATTTGAACCGCTCTCCGAAATCAGTCGCTGCCTGTAATAGTGCGTTCTTACGCAACATTTAAAATCGAATAACTTAGAGAGCATTGCAATTCTGTATAGAAGCGATGATAGAACACTGTGCTGGGGTTAACAGGGCTTAGAATAGAGTGCATGAGCAGAATTGCAGTTTGTAGGAGTATGTTTAAGAATGGAGAGCATTATTAGTCATGCAGTGTGAAACGCCATTCGAACAAAATGTATCAATAGTGAGGCAATGGCTGGCAGTGTTTTACAATAAGGTGCATTGATAATGAGCGTAGCGAAATGCTTTGCCTGTGAGTGGAGTGCTTTGTCGGTGAGAGGAGTGCTTTGGCCGTGAAAGGGCTGCTTTAGAGCTGTGCAAGGATTGTTATGACGGAACTTGCAAAGCTTAACTAGGCGCTATATGAAAAGTTCTTTGGCGTTGAGCCCAGAGTGCATTGGTAGGGATTCTGGAGTGTTTTAGCGGTAAGCCATGAGTGTTTTGGCGGTGAGCCATGAGTGTATTGGCGGTGAACCGGAAGTGCTTCGTCAGGGACCCTGAAGTGTTTTAGGAGAGCATGTCGTGTTTTCCTTAAAAAACGTCCTAATTTTTTTATTGCTTTAAAAGACTTTGAAAGATGTTCTTGAATCACAGTCAAAATGTTGGGAACGTCTTGCAATTCCAGCGCCCCCCAGAAGGGATGAAAGGGGGGTTACTCAGTGCTAAATCAAAGGTGAGGCGACTCAGCCGTTCACGCCTGCCTATCTTTGTGTAATATACATTTCAATGGTAAATCATTATCGATTTGAATTGAAAGTATAAAAAACCGTGCTTTTGAAGGGTCGGTGACGACAGAACACCGCACTCCCTCCGGGGGTACTCCGGGGGAGGGGAGGGGAGGGGGTACTCCTCGGGGGTAGGGTACTACTAGTTGCTAGAGTTTTTATTGGCTCGTAAAAGCAACAAGTAGTGTTTATTTGTATGAAAATTTTCATGAGAAATACGTTATTTATCTCGGTGAAAGAATGTAACAATAGTCCACAAAATGTTTTCAGGCCAATGGTCGAAAAAATATCTGTTTTTCAACGCGATGTTGGTTATGTAGTATCAGTGTAAAAATAGCAAGCGACAACTCCTAGCTAGCCTCGAAAAGGACTCTGTTTATTCACAAATCACAGTCTTCACAGAAGCTTGCTTTCAGTCTGTGATTAGCATTCGTGTGGAACGGTGCTGTGCTTTTCCGCTGGAGTGTCACTGTCACGCGAAATTTAGTGCCTGTTCACGCTGTTGATTGGTAACGTAATGGTCGGAACGTCAAATAAGTCTAGAGCCGCAAGGCGAAATCTTGATGCTGCAAATGCCGCCAAGAGGCTTCAGAAAGCGGGCCTGTCTGCGGAAAATTACCCGTCTGGGGCACGCCCCCTGTCTGCTCAACCTGGACCGTCTGGGGCAGGCCGTTCCGATGGGCTCCTCTGATACGTAAGTTATAGACACCAAGTCCGTCATTTCTCCGGCAATTTTATATGTATATTGATGCGGTTTGTTGCTATTGAAATTATATTGTGTGCTCTAAAATGGCTACGGGTTTGATTTTCGAAAATTTTATGTAACATTTTTTCCATTGACTTTCTAACTTCAATCGTTTTTTTTTTGAGAAATTCAGATTTTCAAGACATTCGTTATAATGTGGCCGAAATTTACAAAGCTAGAGCAATGTGGTTTGCTGCATTTGGAAGTCACATGTGTAATCTAATATTGTCAGAGTTGATTTCCAATAATTTTTACATGATACTTTTTACGTAGACTTTTTACCCTAAATTAAAACTCTAACTATAGCTTTTAAAAAAAATTCTATAAATTCAAAATGAATTCAAATTCAAAAACCAGTTTTCAGCATTTTAGGAGCACACATTTTACTTTCACATGCAACGAACCGCATTGCTCTAGCTTTGTACATTTCGGCCACATTATAACGAATGTTATATATATATATATTTTTATTTATCATGAATAACTTATTTTCTATGCCCTAATGCAAAAAACTTGTTCAAGAACAGTTGTTGGGAATATAGAGATCTAGTAGTCTGCAAATTTTCATAGACGTAAGTCCGATAGAAAAAAAATCTACGGATGGAAATAAAGTTATGGGCCAACCGATGGGCATGGTTCCCTTTAGCGATGAGCCATGAGTGTTTTGGCGGTGATCCTGGAGTGTTTTGGCCGTGAGCGTAGAATGCTTTGGCAGGGAGCAAGTAATGCGTTTCTTGTGAGCCTGGAGTGTTTTGGCCATGAAACTGAAGTGCTCTCAGTTATCCTGAAGTTCATTCGTGTTGCACATGGAGTGGATTGATAGTGAGCATGGAGTGTTCTAGTGATGAGCATGGAGTATTCTTGTAGTGAACAAGTTTATTTTAACGATGGACAACAGGATAGCTTTTTTTCTACATAGCAAAGTACCAAGTGAAACAATCCTTGTGCCTCGACGGAAATACTAGATGTTTATTGAAATATTTGTTTTCATTTCGGAAGATTTTTTTATGAATGGGTCGAGTTGACGCACTAAAATGAATTAGTTTTTGGGAAAGCGGGAAACCCAACAAGTGAATCAATTGGAACCAATATTTTAATCAGTAAACTCAACAGCTTCTTTCACATAAAATTATTAAGTTGTTTTCGGTTCCCTCATAATTCATGACTTGAATTTAGACGCTTTACCCTAGAAACGATATTAGGTAAAAAGCCTCCCGTAGACTTAAGTTTTAAAGTAAAGTATTATGGGCACCAAATAACGACACGGTTATTGGTGGTATCTTTCGGACTGCTACTAGCGGTCTATTTCTTCTGGTTTTAAATGCGCCTTCAAAAGTAAAGCTCTATAACGCGTCGGAAATTTTGGTAGAAAACCATCCATCCGTTAATGGTAGTTTAGAACCTAAGGGGAAGATTTGAAAAACAATAATTAAAAAAGCTAACGTAAAAATTAGAGTGACATTTTTTGATATTCTTATTAGGTTGTTGGATGACGGTTTGCTAATACAATTTGCATTACATTTGCCGAGCTTTTTTTATTAATGGGTGAATAACTATGTACGAGCGATTTTAATTAGGTTACGTTTAAATAATTGAGGCAAGATTGATTGAGCAAGAATGGCTTCCTGATTTTCTGAATCTTGACGACTAAGTCTGCAGTAAATTTAAAATAGAGACTCCCTATCATTTCTCAGCTTCTTTGTCAGCTTGGTATTTCCCGTCTTGAATTTCTTCCTAGCTAAATATTTTATTATTTTTATAGCCATATTTCCTCACTGCTGCGGCAATTTACTTGCCTAAACTTGCTTGCTCTAGTTAAAATACAATTCTAGCCAAGTCATTTATAGGTTATTAGGCATTAGACGAGGCATATTGAGAAATATTTCTACTGGGATGCCTACTGAGTTTAAATTCATTTCTAATGATTTCAACAATTTCGGCTCTCTACAAGCAGAACCTTGTTTCTTTTCCTATATCCCTTGCTGCCTACATCGTAGGCAAATGAGTTAACACTATGAGAAAGCATACGAACTGGTGGGCTTAGTAATCGAAAGAGAAGCATTGTTGAACAACTGAAGGCTTAGCTGTCTTCCTTTCTCCTATCTAAGGGCGATTAGGCAGATCTCCTTACCAACGAGCTACAACAACACGGAACGCCTTTTTTTATCGTTGAAGGTTTCCTTAAATATTGAACGTCATCAGTAATCGAATAAGTCCGCTACCGCTATGTTCGCGTAGTCAAGCCTAGATCAGTTGCCATAACCGAAACACTTTTGATAACCAGGGAACACGGTGCTGTTTGTTGTTTATGCACGTATGGTGTAATTTTGTCCAATAGTTATCATATTACATTCCTCATTGATTCCAGTTCCACGATTGCAATCTGTATTCTGCCAACATCATCCATGGTCATCAAGATCGGTTAGTTTCACAAAGCCGTAAAATTAATTCCTTAATTAATGAATTCCTCCTTCCTAAATTCCTTAATTCCTTAATTAATTAAAAGGGTATTACCGAGAAAACTTTTATGCTGGTGTAATTAAAATGTTGCTTAAAGAGGGTCGAAAAATATAACTAAACTTACTGACTCGATGTAATCAGGCAAGGAGTTACGCGCGTTATCGTGAGCCATGATCTGGAGACGGTCGTACCCAGAGGCAGAGAGGCTCGGTGCCAGGAAGTCTTTGATCCAGTCTCTCATTTCTTCAGGGGTCCAAGCACAGGCGTTATTTTGCCAGTCCTGAGAAAATGAAAACTAATTTCAATACGCTGAACATGAGGACCCTGTAGAGGAATACTAAGCGATCACACACGGAAAGAGAGAGATAAATTTTATTTTTTACTTGAAAAATAAAAAAAACATGACATATACTTGTATTTCAGTTTATATATATTGTTAGCGAAAAATGAGTCAGATCTTTAGCAAATAACATCTGGAAAAATTCATATCTTGAATTCTTACGTGCTGTGCTGTATCCATAATTAACAGGTACATTGTTGTTCAGGAAATCCTAAGTCGCTTTGTAATGTTTAAAAAAGACGATTTTAAATGCTTCATTATTTAACACGCTCACTACGTCTTGGTACACATGCGTACCACATCGTAAATTGCTCATTTTCGTACCAGTAACAATGGCTACCATTTCACCACTTAAACTTAAATTAGACTATGGCGTAAGAATTAAAATGTTATCGTACAGTTATATTTTTTCCCGCTTCTTAGAAAAGATACAATTGTAATCAAGCAGTAAAATGACTTTTCAATTCTGCTTCTTCCAACCTAAGCAAACCGACGGTCGCAACCGAGGAAACGTAGTGAACATGTTAACGAAGTTAAACAATCGGTTCTTCCTTTCGTGACGATGAAACTTGCACCAAAAATGAAGCGTTTCTTTGAGCATGGAATTGCACATAACAGAATAATGAAAATAGTTTCGCAATTTCCACTTGACTTGTTAAAGTTTCAATTTCTAAAATCAGGTTCATCAATATTTCCCATTCTGAATAATGAATATAGAATAAAAAATTAATTTATTCGATTCTTCATTGACAAAATTCATAGGCTTTAGTGATATTTCATAATACTAGTAGTATGAGATTGACCACAGTATGATTGACCACTGATCAGATATCAAACTGTGTAAGGTCAATAAATATTGTCAATAAATTATAGCCGGTATTTACGAACCGTGGTGCAATTGTAAGTAGGTTGGAATTCAACTTGAACATGTGCTAATAATACGGGAGATTATATCCTTAGGAAATATCGCAATAAGCGAGAGTGATGGATCGCATATATTGTATCGCTAGTTATTTTAGAGTTCATATCCACCGGGGTCACCAGCACTCTGCCGCTATGTACGTACATACATCACCTCGAATGGCTTATGAACTTTGTAGATATTACTTTGAAGCTCAGGGATCATTTGTCGATTCGTTCAACGATTTTTCACATCAATATTTTTTCAATTCACGTCGGCTGTAGATGGATCAGTCATGTTTTTTGAGGCAACAAAAAAGTCTATTTGTTATCTGCTTTGTTGTAATAAAACCTTTCATATTTTCATCGTCGTTCTTTGTGAAGCTTGATGGGTAAAGGCCTGTTGACACGATCACTGAGTAAGCTCGTGAGCAGTGAAGAGAGGCTCAAACCCCGCCCATTTGCTCTCGCTTCCGACGCAATGACTAAAAAAACGACAGTGCGGTCTTAGCTGGTCTTCATCGAGCTATTTAAAGCTTGCCAGTGCATGGAGCTAGGATATATGGAGGTAGCACAGCTGATTCCGATCGGGCTCAATTTGGTCGCAAGAGTTGAAGGACTCGGGCAGTGACGGGCACTGTCAAGGCCTGACACGTCACAATTCTGAGCCAACCACAGACGCTTGGCTGAAGTTGCTCCACCCACCTTCACTACAACTACGCCTCTCATTTTCCAAAACAAGATTAGTACCACACCACAAGTCAAAGGGTGAGGTGTGCGTGCAAGTCGCTCTAATTTGTTATAATCAAGGGCCTGTAATCTTTATAGTTTTCAACTCTTAATGTACCTTTGCTGGTAATTTTGTTATTATTAAGTGTCCTCAAGTGAGGAAACACAATTTATTATCTTTCGGAGTCTTAGAATCTCAAATTAATGATTAACGATTATGCGATTAGCTCAACAGCTAGAAGAGCATTCAGCGAGCGTGTGCGCACTCTATCGTAGTCAGTAGGTAACTGACTTCCGGGCTGACGTCACACTTGCGAGATGGCTATTGGTTACCTCAGACATAAGGGAAATATCAAAAACTGGTTCTCTTCACAGACGGCTATGCTCCCTCCATATATACTCCCTCCACGTGCCAGTGTCACTTTAGATGCTGAACGTGGAAGGTGTGTCGTCTCCACTCTTTGCTTACACGTTCTCTTGGAAAAGTGGCCTTTAGCTGCCCAAAAATGATTTTTTTTAAGCCAACGCTTTGCCCACATTTTCCTCTTTTGTTTCTTCTTTTTATAGCTGCGACAAGTGACATAGAGAGTGCAAGCGTCATTGTCTGTCACCGAGCCACCATCATACATCCTCTCTCTACCGCTTTCAGGCACAAACTGAGGATTTTACTAGAGCAGTGCTGCGCCACTGCTGAAAGTGCAGAATGGCCGTATAGACACACTGACTCGACCAAGTACGTAACTGCACTGGTGGTGAAGCTGCTCATCAGTGATCGTGTCAAAAGCCCTTAATGCTTGCGCAATGTAAAAACGAATGCAGTAAATTTTTAATCTGTGAGGCTCAAATCAGTCGAACTAAAACGAATTAATTTGCAAACGTTGCTGACATCTCACCTCCACCATGTAGAGGGGCTCATTCTGGGGAGTGAGGCCCCAAATTGGAATGCCCTCAGATTCGTAAGCGCTCACCCATCTGTGCGTTGGAATGAACATGAACGATATTGTTGTGGTCAAAATTGAAAAACATTTCGAGAAGCGCTCACAATGAATGCAGAAAAGAGGCTTTCACGCAACGTAAACGTTTAACGCTGAAAAGAATTTTGGAGAAGACAGGGAAATATTGATTATTATTTCCTTTTTATTGGTGCATCAAAGGACGAAATGAAAGTTCAAAATTAAGGATTACACCCAGTGCATGAAGCCCTGAATTCGGTGGACATTTTCGAAAACATCTAATCAGCAAAACCAACAGTGATTGGCATAATTATTGACACTAAACAAATACATCTAATCAGCAAAATCTGCAGTGACTGGCATAATTATTGGCACTGTACCGAAAAATATAAGAAAATTAGTATTAGGAGAATATCAAATATTATAGCGTTTCAATATTGGTGCAAAATTTGTAAAGCCTAAACAGGCAAAAAGCCTCGGAAATTTTATGGCCGTTGCACACTTTTCAAGACTTCATTACCCAAAGAAAAATATACTGATGCAACGATATAGATCCGTTCAATCATTCCTGCTGTTAGATATTTCTTGAACACATGGTAGGCTGAATTTCATTTTGATGTGCTTTTAATGTAATTTAAAGAAAAGAATACGGCTGACTGGCAATCACGTATTCAAGGTTAGCAGCTGTTTTTGTGAGGACTTCAAAATGCCATAGAAAAAATATGAGAGCAAAAATAAGCTTTTTAAGCCTCCCTTACTACAAAAAAGGTATTCAAAAAACAGGAAGGACGAAAGCACCATATAATACACAATGTGTTTTCTAGCACAAGATTCGCTGCGCATAGAAACAGTGAATTAGGAAATAAGCACTTGAAACAAGCTTAAAGTAGAATAAGAAAGTAGCAGGTGCTAAAAAACAGGCGAGCAGGAACCCGAAAAAAATAGTGCATAACAAAAAAATCTGTTTCAACAACACGAAATCCAACACTTCAGCGCGGAACCTCACATTTTACCCCTGAGAGCCCAGATTCTGGCATAATTGTCTCTCCCCAAGGAAAGAAAATGAAAATAGTGCAGAACTGAAAACTAAGATGGTGAATACTCAAATTGGAAGTGAATGGTCTGACGAGATCTCCGAAGGATTGAAAATTGTTTAGTCAACCCTGAGGGTAACAACAAGACAGAAATCAGGAAATGGTTATATCTTCAACACAGGGGGACGTTGGATAACGATAATTCTATCTGAAAAGAGAACATTGGAAAGAATCAGACATGCTTACATGTAAAAATCTTCTTGCCACAACTACGAACACTTTGCATAAGTTGGTTGGCTTCAACATCTCTGTGTTATGCAGGAGAGTCGGTAGAGTTAGTGACATATGTGGTCTGAAGGAATGTCGTCCAAGAAAAGCGGTGTCTTCAGCTGATATATTTTAGAGCAAGAATTTCATTTGCCAAGCGTTTCATGGGAACAGATACTGTATTCTGAAAATATTATTTATAATCAGATGACACTAAAATTGTATTCTTTGGCGATAAGAACATCTCACAACCGTTGTGAAATATGGTGAGATACAACTGCTGAACAAAACACTTCCAACAGTGAAACATGAGAGTTGAAACCTAATGCTTTGAGGTAGTTTAATTGTGTCTGGACCTTAAGGCCTCGTTAATGTTTGTGAAAACATGAAAGAGGAAAAATGTGTTTATGCTGTGGGCAACAACCTGAAGGATTCAAATCATGAGTTCAAACTGGGTTTCAGTTCGAGCTTTGTACAGGACATTGACACCAAGCACAGTGGTAAAATATCTAAGAATTGATTGATGCTCAACAAAATTAATGCTGTAAATTGTTCATCACAAGTCTAATCCTGAATCGAATGTAAAATTCACTGAAAATATTAGATGAGGAGAAAGCCCACAACTTCGAAGCAATTGGTAGAGTTCTGCCAAGGAAAATAAAAAAAGGTCACTGATGAGGAATACACAAGACTTATGGAGAAATAAAATTTGGGCTGCTCCTCATTTTGATTCATAAAAGATACACACCTGTTTTCAATAGTTCGTTCCTATTATCTTGCCAACGTAGTTTTCAATTTTTTTACATAGATTTTTTCACTGTTTTTCTCGATTGCTGATTGATTCTTTTGGTTGGCTGATGTTCAACTCATGGAATCTAAAATAATCTGAGTTATTTTTCTATTATTATGCGTTCAAACAAGTTGAAATATGTTTTTGTTAGGCTGTGCCAATAGTGAAGTAGACATGTGCAAGTAGATACAGGCCAGATTGATGAATACTTGAATCATGAGTGGTTTTAGATCCAGAATGTGTGATAGACATACAGTATACAGGTAGAAAAAAAGGACAGCGACGTAGTAGAAGGCTTGCCTAAATCCTATTCTTTTCATTTACGTCAACACGGGCAATAAAATGGTTGCACAATTCTCCACGTCCATGGTTGGTTATCGACGTTTATGTTTGGTCATGTTAACGCTGGTGTAACTACGGGTGGTCATTGTTCCTGTAAGAAGAATCATTGGAACGTACCATAATTGGAGAAATACATTCAAGCATATGGGGGTTAAGAATAATTCTAACTATAGCGCGTTAAGACAGTGTAAGCGTTTTGTAAACTTGGGCAACTAAATCCTTAAGTTATATCAGCGGCAATCGAAACACTAATTAAAAATAACCTACAGAAACCTCTAAAACCTACCTGAAAAGTATATACACTGATGAGTGGGCCGTGGAAATCCTTTCAAATTTTTCGTTCCAAATACAATGTAATTTCCGTTAAATGAATCAAATATTTTAAATGGTCGGCTAAACTTTTACTTACGAAAATAGCAGTTGAAAAAAGAAAATGCTCTGAATATTTTACTGAATCCTCACTTGACAATATAGTTGGCGTATGGCTGGTAGTATTCCCGCAGCAGGTAGCCGGTGCCGTTGAACATGTTATTGCTCTTCATCCAGATCGGCGGGGTCCAGGGGGATCCGAAGATGAGAACTTCTTGCTCGCTTATTTCCATGGCTTCCCTCACGTAGGGAATCTGGAGACATGAATCATAAAACAAATTTACCTGGTGTTTAAATGGAAAGGTTATGCGAAGTAACTTGAACTCCATCAGAATAAATATCCTATGACAAGTGTCCATGATTTTATCACGTAGGTCACTCATTTATGAGATAGAATTTTTGGAAAATTAATTTTAACCGATGATCATTTCCATTTTTAAAAACTTCATACAAGTATTCTTCGACGTGCTAGACAAATCATTAGCAACATTTGGAAAACATCAATTTAGGCTATATTTGTACAAAATTTAAATCCTAGTGTAATGAATGAAACAGGTTCTCTGAATAAAAATTTGATTAAATTGAAGTTCTTTGTGTTGAAACTAATTCAAACTAAAAGCTGTTTATTTCTCTGATTTCCCTAATGTTCACTCCTACAAATCTTTAGAAACACGGGTGTAAAATCAATAAATTATTCGTGAATGGAGATTAAATGATTTCTTTACCTTTCACAGTTGTAGGATAAGCTGGTTAAGGGGGTCCTCCGAGGCCCCTTTTCTATCCGATGGTCATTTTTCATGTTTTTGTTCGAAAAGGACCCTTAGGTGGTGGACTATTCGGTCCTAAAATTTTATGACACCACGGACAATAGATCCCTCCCAGGAGGAGGTAAGGTGACCAAAATCATTAATTTTCGACCCCATTCCGACCCCATATAAAAAGAAAAAAAAGAAGAAATGGATTATTTGCGAATTTACTTCTGTTAGATATGTTCCAAGTATTCTAATACTGTCTTTGTTTTTGTTCTAGCATAAAAACACAATGAGTTCTATTATTTTGAAAGAGCAATACCAATGGAAAAAAACAATATGTCAATTTTTTTCAATAACTAAGGTCTGAATAAAAAAAAATTATTGAAGAAATTGTGTTTCTTTTCAAAAGTTACATATTATAGTCAAATTTCATAAGAATCAGACTGAAAAAAAAAAAATTTCATAATTTTTATGAAAGTAAAATTTTTTTTCCATGGAAATTGCAATTCACAGTGTGAATATGAAGTTATGCATAGAGATTATCGAAATAAAAATGAAAACAGCATTCAATTACATAATTTTTCCATTATATTACACTTCAACAAAAAATTTTGTTTTATGGCCTGTAGTGTAAGTTACTTACTTTCAAAATTCAAAATAATATAAGTCATTGAGTTGTTATCCTAGGAAGAAAACAAAGACAGTTTTAGAATCCTTGGAACATTTTTAACAAAGTTATATTGACACTTTTCAATTTTCACATTTTAATTTTTTTATCATAGTTCAAATTCAAAAATTTCGGTATATGTGATATATTGGTACAATATCACATATATAAAAAATTCAAATACAAAATATCTGAATATATCTATGTTAGAAATGTTCCAAGGATTCCAAAACTGTCTTTGAATTTGTTCGAGCATAAAAACTCAATGACTTCTATTCTTTCGAAATAGGTATAAAAATGACCCAAAAAACTAATATTTCAATGGTTTTTGATAAACTAAGGCCTAAATCAAAAAATTTCATGAGGTCATATATGTTTGTCTTGCAAAAATACATATCCTGACCAAAATTCAGACCAATCGGATTAAACAAATATTTTTTCCGGAGGACCCCCTTATGAGCCTAAACTTTCGTAATAAACTTTCGTAATGGGAAGAGGCAAAAATTTAATTTTAAATTGAGTGTGTGAAAATCATGGCTCTGAGAGATCAACCGTTTTCAATTAGACATTGCTAAAAAAAGTTGGAAGAACTTCACAAGATGTCAATTCATGTTTGGAAAATCCAAATGACTATTCCCCAAAAATTGCAGGACGATCAAAAATCATGTCTCTTTAGAAGGAGGATTATTCGAAATCGGATGAATTGAGAATAAAATAGAGTGTCAAAAATTTGAAAGATAAAACTAATTGTAATACTTCTCCCGGGACCGTTCGATAATATTTAAACAATAGATTCGTCAACATTGAGAAAAAGCAAAGGCCAAAACTATCTCAATTGCAGAAAGAGCGGAGGTTCAAATTTATCCACGCGAGCAAGTGGTGGCGGATAAATAATGGTCAGGAGAGCAATAGCTGAATCTAAGGCCGTAGCTTTACAGATTGTTAAAGGGCGAATGAATGCAGCAGAATATATTCAGGTCTTGAAAGATGCATCTCTAAAAGATGAAGGGAAGAGATTATGTGTTGATAACTGGATATTCCATCAAGATAATGCGCCCATCTACAGAGCTCGAGTCACAATGAAGTTCTTTGTGGTTAACGGCATCACAGTAGTATCGTGGCCAGCAAATTTTTCTGACTTGAATGTCATCGAAAACGTGTGGGGATGTCTTGTAAGAAAGGTTTATGAAAATGGAAAGCAATTTGATTCAGTTCATGATATTAAAAAAATCAGTCTAATGCTCATAGACCAAAATTCCTCACGAATACGTGAAAAAAGTTAGTTTCAAATTCGAAAGATAAGATCTGTGTTGCTTTGGTGGAGAAAGGTTGTTATTCGTTAATAAAGTGAAATGATACAGACATTTTGCCCTGATTTTTCAAAATATCCCTGAAGTGTTGTCTACATTTTTTACATTAATTTTCATGCATGCATTCAATTGCTTCAACTTTTGATTATTGTATAGTTCATTTTTCATACACTTGGAAAGGACCTCTTATTTGTTTTCATATCCTCAAAAGGATTAAAATGGCACAGGGTCAGAAAATATGGTAATTTTTGCTTTATTTCTAAAGATTTGTCAAGCATTATTCATGTTCAATTATCTTCCTCACTACACTAGAACTACGCGACTAATATTCATGCGAGACTGCGAACAGAATCGGAAGTTCTGTCGCCCATCCTGTGCTAAGGCATCCTTCTGAATGAAGAGTCTTCCACTCCTCGGAGTTAGTCTCTAAGCAAACCGCTTGGTCCCACTAATGAATGCGATGAATACTCGAACGCAGTGTACTACACACACATACACACAGTAGATAGAACACAAAATTCATCGTAAAATTATTAGAGTCGAGTTAGACTATAAATCGAATTGTCAGAATGCAGATAGCTCAAGTATTCAGTACATTCCATTTAGATACTGAAATTAAATGAACTTACAAGATAATTTTGTCAGTGTAACTGGTCTCTGACTCGTGATATACGTTTGTAATTATGCTCCCAAGTTTGGAGAATTGAGATCTTGAGTTACATATCACACATATTGGCCTTACAAAGAAAGTTATAGCGATGAGGCACTTGTGTAACTAACGATTGCACCAGCTTGAGAAACGGCACGAGGCTAAATCTGTTTGTCATTTTCGGTAAATGAGTAAATGAGTCGGGGATGGGGAGGTATTCTACGAACGGACTCATTCCCAGACAGTGCAACATGAATGTGCGTTCACTACATGATCATTGCTGAAAGCTGACTAAGTACCAGAAGTTTTAAAATAGTTTTGCAGTATTTACTTACTTCCACCATTCTGGCAATGAAGATAACAAGTGCATTTTATTTGACAGTATCACGACTGTCTCCGTCGAATGTATCGTAGTTCATCGTAAAACATGATCCAGAACCTAAATTAAGGGGATCATCCCAGGCCCCTGTCGGTCCGGTGAGCTTTTTTGTTTTGTTTTTGGAAAAGGACCCTTAGAAAGGTCGACTATTCGGTCCTAAAATTTTATGGCGCTACGGACACTAGATCCCCAGGGGAGAAGAGGACTAAAAATCCTGAATTTTTTATCCCACTTCAATTGTTATCTCAAGATAACAAGTGCATTTTATTTGACAGTATCACGACTTTCTCCGTCGAATGCATCGTAGTTCATCGTAAAACATGATCCAGAGCCTAAATTAATAACACATCTCATTTCATCCAATTCTCGTTATTGACTCGAGTCAAATGAGAACTGAAATAACTTGAATTTGGACAACGAAAAAAATATGCATAAGAAGCGACGATAACTCACTGCTCCTAGAACTCATAACGTGGGATTGAGTACTTATGATATCGGTTAGTCCGCTTACTCTCTCAACGTAATAAAGACTTTCATTTACATTAGAGGCACTTAAATTGAGAATACATCAAATAATATCAGACACGAAATTCAACCAAATATAAACGATCATGGGGAATTGAATTTGCTTCCTAGGATGTACTTTTGATTACTGAAGTTGTCACAGCATTTCACAAATAGGTGATTAAAATATAATTCGAAGATAATTACAGGTAGCAAGCAATAGCACCACTTAATACCTTTTCCCACTTTCAAGTTCACTAACGAAATACGAAGCTTCAAATTATTTCTTCCAAATATTTGAAGTAAGTTCAAGTGAAGGCTGTCGCAGTTCACCTTGTAGTTGTAGTCCTCAGGAGCCAGGGACCAGTGGACCAACTCAACATCGCCCTCGACATCATCGAGCGTGTAGGGGCGGGTGGACATGTCGCATCCTCCGATGGGGATGCGCCCGATGGAATACTCAGCGCCCTCCGGAGCCCAGAATGACCTTAAGTGAGAGCAATAGCATCGTTTTGAACATTTAAGTGACACAGGTGCGTATAATTTTCCAACCGTAATTACGTTTTAATCAATTAAGACAATTACGTTAAACAGTCATTTTTCGACTTGATTGCGTTACAAAATCTAGGAACAATTGAGTACAGTTTTTTAAAACGAAAAACAATTTTCCCAATTGAACCATCTATTACCACTGACCTTATAAGAAAATCTTGCGCAGCCGGAGACAAGTTATTCACGTTGATGCCAACGGAGTCAGTGAACGCACCTCCGAAGCCAAGGATAGTCTGGTAGGTGGTTGAGGTGTCTACCGCCACAGTAATTGGAGCATCTCCTGGAAATGCCATCAATTGCTTAAGCCACCTTCTTTGAACGGAAGGACTGCGAACATTGGAGGTCAGATTCACTGCAAATGCTTTTGCTCTAGGCATTGCCCATTATTATATGACACTCAAGTGTTGAAATTTCACTTAGACCATAAATAACTTATATTTTCAATTGAGCGATTAGGCAAGAATCTTACTCGTAGAATAGAAAGAAAATCCAGAGTAAAAACAAACATTTCATTTATTACAAACATTTCGAAATGAAAATTCCACCAGCAATGATGGAACTGGAGAAGAATTTGTTTATATTAAAAACTCGATAAAAATCATGCATATGTATATATATATATATTCCACAAAATTCTCTGAATGTCTAAAATCCCTAATTTGTTTTCATTAATACACAAACAATAGCATATTCCTAATTTACACAAGCACTCATGTACACGCTAATCCAGAAACACCAGCGATCACACGCTATGCATGCATACACACACACACACACACACACACACAGAATTACGGAAGTAGGTGGGGGCAATTGATAACTTTACGACACTAATGTCTTTATTGAGGTTAGGTTTGTGTGTGCATATGAACAGGGACTCTAAAATTCTAAGGTCATGTTCACTATAAGCTCTGCATAAAGTTGAAAAATTAGTATTTTTGAATGAATGGTTTGAAGTTTGACAGTGATCTCTAATTGCTGATTGGGGGGAAAGGGTTAGTGCACGACCGGTTCTATGAGATATTCCTGCGTGTTTATGTCTGATGAATTGTTTGTATTTGGTACCACCAACGTAAGACTGCATGCAACAGTCACACTTATAGAAATACACACAGCCACTCGACAGGCACTCATCCCAATCTAACTTGGTTCAAATGAACACTACACCAATGTTTTTACTTGCAAAGGTTATGTTATGAAACGCAATGATAAAATTTCCTGGTCACGGACACTTACCAGCAGAAGTTTCGATGCTCCCAGGGAAGGGCTCAAATCTGT
The DNA here is from genome assembly GCA_030386875.1 of Morinoia aosen. Classification (NCBI taxonomy): domain Eukaryota; kingdom Metazoa; phylum Arthropoda; class Malacostraca; order Amphipoda; family Talitridae; genus Morinoia; species Morinoia aosen. The sequence continues at coordinate 37,562,707 of CM059559.1, read as the reverse complement.
ACATGGCTCGAGCTGAAGAGAACTGGGCGTAGGTGCCGTCCGCTGGGAGATCGACGATTCCCGACTCGCCGCAGTGAGTTGCATTACACACGCACACGAAACTGTCATAGTCGAATGTGCGCTCATCACAATGACCTGCGCCAGAATAAAAATTATTGTACTATTTTTGTTCAAAATACGTTTCCAAAAGGAAAAATTAAACCTGAGTCATATTTTTCGTCAATAAGATTCCCACAAATCGTTTGACATAGCGATTAACTTGACAATAGCTATCGAATTATTCATTCATAAAATTGATGAGTAACTTGTACATCTGTGCTATCTTCTCCGATGTGATTCCAAAATCAAATTTTTATTACCGAAAATAACATACTGAGATCAGTAAAATGCAATAAAAATAATCATTAATCATTAATTAAGACTGCAAGAACTGTTAGGTCGTACGACTCACAAAAATTTATAAATCCAAGCATCGATCACACTGGTACAGATACTTTACCGTCGACAAAAAAGCTGCGACTCATAAGCACTAGAGTGCAAGAGAGCACCAATTGCCTCATCGGAGTCGCCATCGCTGAGTCGTTTAGCGCTCTCGCTGTGAACTACGTGTGGATCTCTAATAAATCTAAAATATCTGCTATCATTCTCTGCAGTTACACAACCTGTCATATCTCAGATAATGTCTGCAGATGCTCGTTCCCATGTATTCTCATCATTGAAGGACAAATAACAATATTGGTGTTCGTGATTAGGCCGTTAAAGACATGACTCAAGTCACACTCGTGATGCAATTTCAAAAATTAGTTAGATTGCTCATGGTTCATGTTACTGTTACAGTGATGAGTGATGACTCAGCAGGTGAAATTTCATTGGGAACACAGGCATCTGTGACACTCAGCTCTGCTCCCGGTCGAATTTATGTTTTTTGACAAACTTAAAACACAAATTCTATTTACCCTTTAATGACCTTAAGAAATGACTTACAATACTTCTTTCTTCTAGAAATCATGATGTATGCTAAGCCTCATAAGCAATTCAATGACTGAAGTAAGTGGAAAAAACTTGAAAAAACTGAGTCGATTATGAGGAAGAGAGAAGAAAAAATAATTTCACTATAAACAAATCTTAGAACTTGTAGGAAGAGGTGAATGTACAAAGGCAGAAGCAGCATTGAAAAGAATGTTCATGATTCTTTTGTTTTCTATCATTTTCTTCGTATTTAAACGCAAATGCGCGACGCTAGGAAAGTTTTATTTATTAACTGAAAAAAACCTATTTGTACGAATATCAATTGCTCAAAAAATAAGTTTTATTACGCATATCAGCAAAACAAAGTTGATCATCTATGTTAAATCCATTTTTTGGAAAGAAGCGTAGGTGCATGAGGGATTGTGCTTAATTACAGCTCTAAGCTCATGGTGAAGTTCACACGGTTTTTGCATCACCGATGGAATATTCTCCATTCCTTACGGTAAACCTTAGAGGAGAAAATATGATTTTTAATAGTAAAATTTTCTCATAGAACAATTCAGTAGCACAAGAGAAAGAGAAGCTTTGAAGCGTCAAAAACATACGATTTCTCTGTGTTCGAATTCTTGCTGTTTTCCAATCGGCGAAGTTGATCGCTTCACAAATAGGAAACGATGTCACGTTCTGTGCATATGTTCATGACATTCACACTGTTGACGAATACCTTTCTCAAAATTTCCCCTGCCGTGATTTAATCCTACATACATATGCCAGGCTTCTCCCTACGGAACGGTAGCCGACAGCAGTCCACTATCATCACTCTTAGTCGCTAGGAGGCGAGAGAGGCAGCAATGGCCGCACCAGAACTGCCAGGATCAGCAGCAGCTCAGCACAACTATCTTCCACAGCCAGGCTCGACAGCCATAGCTGGTTTACCCCGACCGCTTCACTGAGTGCAGCCCCTCCCCCCGCACAGGACAGGTCAACTCATCTCACACGGGCAGGCTTCCAGTACCGAGTCAAAAAAATAAAATTACCTCCTTATGCACTGCTTCCACTCACTTCTATACCTCTCTCGCCACGTCCACAGTCAGACCCCTCTCATACAAACACGTTTCATCCCATCCATCTAACTCATCCGTGGCCTACCTCGCGATCTAATACCACTCACTTCCGACATATAAGTCTTTTTTACCAGCAGCTCAGCGCTCATTCTTTCAACATGCCCAAACCATCCAAGCACTCTTTTATCCACACGCCTGCTGATCTTTTTGACAACACCCGTCTGCCCCCTAGCCAACTCATTCTGATCCTATCTCTTCTTGTTACTCCATACATGCTCCTCAAACACTTCATCTCATACGCATCCAGCTTCCTCCTCTCAGCTGCTCTCAAACCCCAAGACTCTGCTCCATACAGAAAAACTGGCACGATTAATTAAGCTTTCAAACAGTCCCCTCTTAACACCCATACTCAAACTCCTGCATTCAAAACTTTCCTCATTGCACCCAATGTCTATCAGCCTGCACTCACTCGATGCCTCACTTCTACATCCATACTATCCTTCACAGCCACGTCCGACCCGAGGTACATAAAATGATCTACCTCCTCTAACACTTCATATTCAACCTCACATCCAAAGTTCCAAACACTCTAACTCTTGAACATCTCATCACTTTGCTTTTATTTACATTTACCCTCAGCTTACGTCTATCGCTTTCTCTACCAAACTCTGCAACCAGTCTCCGCAGTTTTCCTCTGAATCAGCCACAAGCGCTGTATTATCTACTAACAACATGCAGCTGCAGCACTTCCCAATTCATAACATATTGTCCCACCAACTGCGCACTTTTTCCCAACACTCTGACATTCACTTCTCTCACTACACCATTCATTAACAAATTAAACAACCACAGCGACATCACACATCCCTGTCTCACACCTGTCACAACTGGGAACCACTCACTCACCTCATTCCCTACTCTCACACACGCTCGGTTATCAATGAAGAAACTCTGGATCGCATTCAACAGTCTCCCACCCACTCCATACAAGCCTACAACTTGCAATAAAGCCTCACCGTCCACCCTGTCTTACGCCTACTCTAGATCTATAAATGTGTTACAATATAAGGAATATCATGCATATATATATATGAAAAACCGACGCTACAGAGGCAAGCAACCGGCTACATAGGTAGCCGTGCGCGGATCGTGAGGGGTATGAGGGGTGTACCACATCAGCAGAAGGGAGGAGTACGTAGGTGGTAGCGGCTGGATTGAAAACCTGTTACGCTAAATTACATACATAATAAGACGAGGGCAACTTGAATACATAGCACAGAAAATAGTGGGTTAAAAATTTAATTGCCTACGAGTTAGGAAATCAAGAGTTTCTGGGTTTATTTTGAGAAATATGCGTAGCAATATTGGGAAGTAAGAGACGTCAGTTTAGAGAAGAGACGCACGAGGGTTAGCCAGTCGCGAAATGCCACGTCACTTTCAACTTTCCGCGGGTAACGCACTGCCGCACGGGACGCGTCCTTTGTGCGGGTGAGGTATAAAAGCTAGGCTTGAACAAGCAGCCGGTCTATTTTTGTGTGATCCTGATTAAGTGAAGATGTAGGGTTCCAAGATCTTCGAAGGGAGGCGGGTTGGGTTGTGTTGTAGCACCGCAACCGGGGTGCCCTACACGACCGAGGGACAGTAGCTGCAACCGGGCGGTCTCAATCTCGTAAAGGGCCTACAGCCAGGTATTCAGCGCTAATATGGGAACCCTGGATGCTGTGCTTCGTGCCTCGACAGGCCGACGACAGTGAATTAGAGTGAATTAACAAGGGAGAGCTCACCAGTAGTGATTGTAGAGAAGGAAAAGATGAAAAGACACGCTGAACAGTGCAAATCCATTTTGGCGCGCAGTGTGTATTATGAATTTCACAGCAAGTGCGAATTTTACAAGGGTGTCGGGACCATGTTGGGCACAACAGTGTGAAGGCTCTTCCTTATTATGAATACCGTGTTGTAAGCAGAATTTGATGTCATGCAGTGAATTTTTCCCCGTTTGTCTATGTAGCCAAGGTGTAGCTATCTCATTGTGCCGGATAAAACTCTCCTGTCGCAGATCATTAGCATCTTGCCTGAGGGCTCTGGTGCGAATATGAGTGTTGCGATAATATAATTCCATGTGCCGAAATCCACGTGTTCATCTTAAAATAAAGGTGTTTTAATCTTTCAATGCTTATTATTCTCCATGCTTATTTATGTGGGTAACGTGCGAGCACAAAGGTGTACATTATATTTTTTGTGGAGGTTGCAATTCCTCATGCGTTACGTGCTTAACCAGCATTGTTTTCCCGACAAATGCCCAATATAGTAAATCTTTTCCTTTTGCCAAGAATTTCTCGTTCACCTGCCTCACAGCAAACATTTGATCCCCACAACCTCTACCGCTGCAAAAACCCCATTGTTCTTCAGCAAGCCACCTCTCAAACACCCCCGCTTTCTTCTCACAGCCACTTCTACTTCTCCGTTTCACCGTTCACTCCCCTTTCTAATCCCCCCTCCAGCCTTCCTTACCCCCCACGCTTCCCTTGCACATTTCTCCACCGCATCTTTAAATAACTTCCATTCCCCTTCCACTCCACCAACCTCACTTACCTTCACCCTCCCATACTCTACTTTCATCTTCTCTTGATGCTCACACTCACGCTCAGATTAATGCAAATTGTTTACATTTAATACTTCCCCTTGTACTCCTCCTTTTTACATCTCCTCACACTCCACTTACTCTCAACTTTCCTTCTTCCAAGTAATGATCCGATATCCCATTCATCTCACCACGGAATACATGCACGTAAAGCAAACGACCAATCACTCACCTGCTAATCATAATATAATCCATCAATGCTCTCTCCACTATCACACCTCCATTCACTTTCACAAATATATAATTGTTTTATTCTGGTCCAGAATTTCACTAGCAATTTGAACACCAAACAAGTGCTCATGATACTCCAGAAAGTTGTGAGCTTTCAACCTCCAATATTCGATCTTAACCGTACCAGAGTCAATCCGTCGCAGTTTTTCAGAGGAAGAGCTTTATTCATTCTGATCAATTCACCTTCCTAGATACATCTGCTCTACCACATTTGCTGCCATACGCAGTGATTACCTTGAAAATCTTGGGCCTGGTTATGATACTGCGTATCTCCACGCTTGCTCATAGACATCTTCACGTCTCACTAGTGGTCCAAGATTTCACAACCTAAATGATGAACCTAAAAGACTGAATTAAGTACGCTACTTTCTATCGATGATTCCCCACGGAAAGGAACTGCTTAAGATGAGTGCAGCTGTACTACTACTAGCGGATGAGGTTAAAAAGTACAGCTTTCAATAATAATTGTTTCTGATACAATAGAAAACACACCTACTCGAGGTTGTTTGGGTAAGGAGCTAGCCCTCATCACTAGATTAGTTAATTTAGGAAAATTGAATATTTAGTACGTAATCATTCTCTTGGGATGTCAGCAGGGTCCCTAAAAGAAAGGCTTCTTCACACAATTTCCTTTTTCTTGTTCATCTTATATAACAGGAGATCGTCAGAAAATATCAGTTACAACAATAGTTTGACACAGTTCAGCAAACAAGCAAATAACGCTTAAAATTAGACATTATGATGACCTTGAAATCTCCCTGAACTACAAATCTGCTCTTCTGAACGGTTTATAACTGCACATCACGATTGTCATTCCCTTATCTAATAGCGAATACGTTTCAAAAGACATTATATAACTTCAATATGTAAATATTAGGACACCACAAGCTCTCACACACCCTATATGTTAATTTTGATCAATCACAAAACACAACAAAGAAGGTCTGACAAGAAATTAAGTTTATAGGACTGAACAAATACTGGGAAACACCTCATGAAATGAAAGCTTGAAAGTAAATGTTGATGTCAGTCAAGCTTCTTTGTGGTGTCGGTGCATATGCCAGCTAATGCCTCCTGTACAATATCTTCAATTCGTCGAAAGAATCAGAATTTGTTAAAACAGTATTTTGTGTTGTGCGTGCATTTCGTCTGAGCTAAGTGAATTTAAATACAGATTAACTGTTGGTTTTTCGTAAGATGAGTGCTTCTGTTACCATGGTAGCCGAAGTGTTTTATGTTAGAAAAGCTACCATATCAAAGATTAATACCACATATAGGATAACGTTTTTCCACAAGTGGGAAAAACTCTACCGGTAGCGAATAAGGAAAGAACAATGACAGGAAATCTTTGAAAGGGACAGGCAGCGTCAGCAAATGAGACGAGCTGCAATGAATGATGAACAACATGAAGAGTCCCTTCAGCGAGACAGTCGAAGACAGCAAATCATGCGAGGAAATATGAATGAGGAGCAGCAATCTTGGTATCATGAGCAGCGAAGGAATTTATCCCAGTAAAGAAGTCATAACATGAATGAGGAACAACGAGAACAGTACCTAGAGCGTCAGAGATATTTATTTCGGCAAAGAAGGTAAAATGTGAACGAAGAGCAGCAAAGGGTTAGATTACCCTAGGTTAGATAATGTTGATGAATTTTTTTCACGGTTCCACGTTTTTTATGTTCGACATATTATCGTGATATGTTCGGTTACGATAGGTTCAGTTAGGATATGTTAGGTTAGGACAGAATAGGTTAGCATTGGTTAGGTAATGTTGGAATTTTTTCATGGGTCCATGGTTTTTTTTTTTTTTGTTTGAAATATTATCAGGATCGGTTGGGTTAGGATAGGTTAGATTATGTTTATGGAATTTTTTCACGGGTCCACAGTGTTTTCATGGTTGACATGTTATCAGAATCGGTTCGGTTACTATAGGTTAGAGTAGGATTGGTTAGAATATGTTAGGTAAGGGTAGGTTTGGTTGGAATATGTTGTGCTAAATTGGTAAGGTAATGTTGACCAAATTTTTTCAAACGTCTACCTAGCTGATTGACGACATTGGTTAAGTTAGGTTAGGATAGGTTAGGTAAGAATAGGATAGGTTAGATAGGTTAGGAGAGGTTAGGTTAAGATAGGTTAGGTAAGAATAGGATAGGTTAGGATATGTTAGTTTTAAGATATGTTTGGTTAGGATAGATTAGATAATGTTGATGAATTTTATCATGGGTCTACGGTTTTTTGTTTGACATATTATCAGGAACGGTACGGTCAGGATAGGATAGGAGAGGATAGGATAGGCTAGAAGTTGTTGTGATGGGTGAGGTTAGAAAAGGTTTTGTTGGAATTGGAAAGGCTATTACGACCGAATCCACCTAGCGTAACAATGGCACTGTCCGTGGAATTTCTACGGGTCCTTCTAGTTAATTAATTAATCTACGAACTTGTTCGCATAGGATCGCCACACAGAGGCTATAATTCTGAGGGGGGGAGGGGAGGTCTTTTTCTACAAGGTTCTGTACAAGAGAGGTGTTTTGTTCATTTATTGCCGTGGTGGGTCTTCCTCCTCGTGGGTCGTCATCAAGTTGGACTCTTCCCTCTTTAAAGCGTTTAATCCAATCATAAACGACTGTTCTACATGGTGCAAACGACTGTTACACCGTAAACCTGCTGTAAAGCGTCGATGATCTTAACAGATTTCCAATTTAGTTTAGTTAAAAATTTGATGTTTGCTCTGATCTCAAAATTTGTCATTTAAAGGGTTGAAAATTACTATTTTGAGATGCAACCTCTCTTGATGCTGACCTGACATAGACTGATGAGACAGCTGCAAGTTATCAAGGAAGCTCTAAGGACGGGTTGCAACTTGTAAAAACTTGTAAATCTCTGTTCAGTTCAAAATTATGACATTTGTCTTAGAACTTTTTGACCAACCCTCATATATACTATTTTGAATCCTGTGAATTCCCGGAAAATTTGGAATTCCCGGAACGGCAAGTTTCAGCCCCAAATCATCCTGGATCTCGGGATCTCAGGATGCAAACCCTAGTCGTCTGGCAGCCGATCTTGCTCTGCAGTCGTGGTACGCTCTGCGCGTGCAATCCCAGGCAGCAAGCTTCTCTTGGGACAGTGTTGGTGTTTTATCGTTAGTATGGGACCTTACCGATCAATTGTTTCGGTACTGGGAAAAAATTGCACTATTGCACTGATATCACAACCTTGTCCCAAAAAAATCCCTAAGCCGGATTATCAATATTTTTATTATTTTAAAAATAAAATATATTTTTATTTTAGAAAATAAATTTTATTTTATTATTTTGATATCTTTTCTATATTGTACACACAACCTTAACGGTTTTCTGGGAACTACAGAAATTCATCGATAAGCCTCTCCGACTCGCGCGCCGTCAAAAAACTCAAGTTGACCCGCTTCTAACTTTTGAAAGGAAGCACCCATCGACTTCAAATTACTCCCAAATGAATTAGTAAAACATTTCTCTTTCCATATTGTACACACTATCCTAAGGGTATTCTGGGAACTACAGAAATTCATCGATAAGCCTCTACGACTCGCGCGCTGTCGAAAAACTCAAGTTGACCCGGTTTCACCTTTTGAATGAGAGCATCATCGACTTCAAATTACTTTCAAATGAAAGAATGAAACATTCTCTCTTTCCATATTGTACACACGACCCTAACGGTTTTTTGGGAACTACAGAAATTCGGTATTGGGAAAAAATTGCACTATACCACTGATTTCACAACCTTGTCCCAAAAAAGTCCCTAAGCCGGATTATAAATATTTTTATTAGAGACCTTGGAACCGATCATATGTAACAGTATTGTAAAGTAGTTGCTCCAATGCCTTGATTTCACATTCTTGATTGTCCGAACTCAAAAGCTCTCAATGACGGATTATAAATATTACTATCTTGCTGGGAACAGGTGGATGAGTCATTTTGTGATTCAATACCCAGGTAGAAAATGTGTAAGTGCCTTAGCTTAGAGTAGGTAGGTCTTCTTTTTGTTGAAATAAAATATTTTTCTGATGTTAAAAGCCATCGTTTTTCGGTTCACTGTTGTCCTGGTTTTCAGCACCTCTGAATGTCTTTTTCAACTTATATATTCTTTCAAAAACTACTTTCTCAACTTATTGTTTTTATGCGCATGGGATCCTTTGCGGGAACACTCTCTGTGCATAGATTCCTTGTTCCCTTACCTCCATAACAAATGGTGCCTTCATCCTTCCTCTCCATGAACAACTTTGTTGTGGTAAAGGGAGACGATAACTAATTTCTAATCAATCAATTTGTAGCGAACCTTCGGCACGCAACTCAGTATAAATTTCGGAAATTCTCAAAATGATCATTTAAAAATTCAGTAAAATAAATTCAACCATTAGAATAAAATTTCATTACGAAATTAATTAACTTATATCCTCAATTTTTTTAAATTGTGTACTGAAAAATTCAATCTCTAAGAAATCACTTTTGAGTAGTAACGAAACCCCCCATGTCGCCGTGTCGGCAACATTTCACCCGCACAAGCGTCACTCGTTTCAAATCATTCAAAGTGTGTACATCTCGGTTTTCTTCTCTGGTGAAAATTAAATTATTGTGTGTGCTTAGGCTGTTCTAAGGGTAACTATATAATTGATACGTAACTTGTAAATAATATTGTGTGTGTAATATTAAGTAGGTTATCTCAAATTACCAACTGTGTTAAGTGTGGATTTAGGATCTTTTCCAAGAAGCAATTCCTAAGATGAAGTTTCAGAATTTGACCAAACATAACCGGCTGGACTAGCCAGGAAATTATACTTTTTAGGATGCATACTAGTAACCTAGTCACTGTCATTGTGTCAATTTTCGGTTGGTATTTTGTGCATGTGTTTTCCAGCTTCCGATTAATATTGTGTCTCAAGTGTTGTATTTTTAATCAAGTTAGGTTGTGAAGCAATCATAAATCAATTTAATTCTTACGGCTGTATTTTTCTTGATGAGGTTAGGCTTTGCATCAATTATCATTTTTAGTCTTTACAGTCGTATTTTTTCTTAATGAAGTTAGGCTTTGCATCATTATAAAATTATCTCATTTCCCACAGCTGCATTTTAATTAAATTAGGTTATTGAATCAATTAAAGACTTTTGTAGTTTTCCAGTGCTACATTTTTAATTAAGTTAGGATTTGAATCATTTACAAATATTTTCTAGTTTTTCAGTCAACGTTAAGCCCACTTCAAGTCAATCATACAAATAATTGTTCTTTAGTCTTGCTCTGAACTATTCCCCTACCTAATTGCGTGTGACAACGCATAGTAACCGAAGATTTGTATTTTTAACATAATCACTGTAGTAACCATTTTTAACTATTGATTTTTGGTAGGCTAATTTTGTGTATAATAATGTTAGTAACTAGCAGGTACCTGATTCAGCTAAATTAGGGTGATTGTGCTCACCTCTGAGAAATCTCTGAATAATCTAAATTCACAACTCCTAGAAATTTTAATCCAGAAATCATCTAAGTCTTTGGTTTGGGGTTATTTTAGTTTAACCGGCAATTGCTTGCTGTCATTCGTGTTACCTATCCCTTTTTACCTCCTGTCAATGTCGGCTACCTCCCGTGGTTGTTGTTCAATATAACTCATAGGATGCCCTAATATTATTCTGATGCACCCTCATGATCATTGTTTTCTAAATCCTTCTTGTGCTCTGAACTTCCTTCTTAACTACGGGCCTGTGCACTTGGTGCATAGATTCCGCGTTCCCTCTACCCTTTACTAAATGGTACTTCCTCCGTCCTCTCTTAGGATATCCTTCGAGTACCAAATCAGGGAGACTAGGAATTTTCTCATAAATTAATAGGAATAATAATCATAATAATTAGGCTGTACGTGCCCTCTCTGGCACGATTCCTAGCTTAAGTCAGTTAATCTTCTTGACAACTTTAGCCTTAGTATGCTCATTGCAGACAGCCCTTGACTGTTGCTTAGGGGTGTAAATCGATCTAAGAAACTAATACCAATCGTAAAGCACTCATTGTAAATAGTAATTACACCTAGATCATTCGGCGGCAACAGCCTTGATTTGTAATCAAGATAAACACACTCACGTTGCCTAACCATTAATATTCTTTAATCTCGTGGACTAATTTTGCTCTCCATGTCGGAGACAGTTAGGACACGACGTGTCACGGCTATGTAGTAACCCGAGCATATTTGTGGATTAGTAAAATGGGGAAAATGGTACCTAAGGAATTTCATGATTGACCATACGATGTACTTATTATTGCGACTGCCTCGGCCGTATTCGGGCGCCAGAATTACGGGCGAGGTATCAGCATATAAGCCTCTATTTGAGATAATTTTGTAAATTAGCAGGAGTTCGCAGCCTGGCCTGTGTAACGACTGTTCTAACCTTATGTTATCGTGCTTGAACAAGTAACCCAAGCCCTACTCCCATACAGAAGAACCTGCGAGGCCGACACACAAACACCGCCAACAACCCTCTATTAACGTTCCTCAGATTCACTTGAGAGCGTCCAATTAGATTCATTCGGAACTTTCTCAGATCCACGTGAGACGTTCCCAAAATCTATTCAGCCAAACGGCTAAACCTCATACCAATTAAGCCACAAGGCTCACAGGCAGAAACCCAGACAGGGACTGCCTCTTTTTAAGAAACCATCCTACACCCAATTATCACCGCACCTGCGGATAGTTACACCCACAAATACATTCTCGCCTGGATCCACAACGGATTCCCTCGAGCCACGGCACCGGCTGGCACGTCACCTGACTGGACCCGGACCTTCTTCCACAAGAAGCGGATCCACCTCCCAGCGGCCGTAGCCACGGCACCCAGAGACTACCAATAAAGTTCATAAGGCGAGAAGTTAAAGTTCAGTCATTATCCTACAGAGAACTCACTCGTGCAAGTCGAAAAATAGGTGCCAGTAGAGCATCCGAATACTTAATAACCTCCTTCTGAGGACAGAGTCAGTGGCCATAATTAATTCATTTTGCAATTCATTGTGCTTTACTCAAGCACTGGTGACCCGCCTTTATCAAAAGAACATCTTCCTTGTGAAATCGATAAATTCCTCAATATTCAACCTTTAACCTTCAAAATTAAGATCATCAAACCGTTCAAACAGCTTAATCTCAAAGCTTCTAATTCAAGTCATTTAAATCAAATTCAATTGTTTCCCCCACTTTGGGAGAACTTCATAAATTATTGTGATTCAATTACACTCAAAAGGAGAAATCAAACCTCTTCATAGAAATAACTAGTCATATAAATAAATAAAATTAGGTTATTTAAGGTTTCTATGAGTAATTCTGTCATAATGTGTGGAATTTTTTTAGATTTTTCCCGTCAGCCGGCAGTTAAAAAATTATTTGAGCTGAATATGCATACGGTAAATGGATTTTTCTAAATGTGATTAGAGCAAAATTAAGTAAAACTAGATACATTTTATCTAAAGGAAAACGGAATTATTTATCTAGCTACTAGTTTGGTAATATTTTAGAATTTCTAAACCAAAATTTCCCCACCTTCTACACGTGTATATTCTTTTGCAAATGAATTATTTCATTTATGAAGTCAGAATTATTTTCTTCCAGATGTAAAGTAGGGTATAATTAATTATTTATGTCAGTTTCTATGAAAAAAATTTCGATTTTAGAAATTCGAAACAGGCAGTCGATCGTGTTGCATTCCTAATTTATTATTTTTTTGAACAACTTTAGTTTTTTTAATACACTTTGTATTCAAAAAATCAACCATGAAATAAAAAAGGTGAATTAATAACATGAATTAAATATTTTCTTTACATGAACGCTATAACGAATTTTTAATGTATGATCTATTTTAATATTTTCAAGAAATTTAGCAACAATAATCTGTAGCCTTCGGCTTCTATTCGCTTGGCGTCGCTTAGTAAACGCGCGAACCTCAATACAGTGAACTTGAAGTGGCTAAATTGAAGTATTTTAGGTGTATTTTCTCGCGTGTTCTGATTTTAGTGTTTAATAACTACTGTGGAAAGTTTTTGTGGATGTGTTTTATTAAAATAAATCTATTTTCTAGCATTTCAGAGATCAGAAAGACATATTTTTTTCAAAATCTCGTTCGACGCCATGCAGCTTGATATTCTCTGAATCGAACGTTCGCACAAGCGTCATGTTTCACAAACTTTTTTCAGTTATTGTCCACTGTATTATTATATAATAATCTCTTCTGCTGTTAATGTTCATCCATTGTGTGAATGGCAGATCGAAAAAATTATTATGTGTCAAAGAAAAAAAATGATGAGTTCAATAGCTTGAAAATTCAGAATAGTGACTCGAATAGCTCAACTGCCGCTGACTCACAAGAGGATCAAAAACGAGCTTCCTCCTGAGGAAAGTACTGATGAGGAAGCTCTCAAAACTGTTGAGGTAGGAAAATCTAGTAAAGTTAATAATGATGACAGTAAAAGTGATCAGAACAGTGAAATTGATATTGATTACAGTGAAAGTGAATATGAAACTCATTCTGAAGTGAGTATTGAAACTATCTCAGAATCTTCTTTGCATTCTTCAGCAGCATCAACGGCAATTAATGCCCTGGTAGAAAATCCTCTAAGTTTGAGAGATAGCCTAAGAGATTGGTATCTGTAGCATAATTTGACACTGGTTGCATTGAAAAAATTACTCAATATCTTGAAAGTAGTCCACACAGATTTGCCCTGTGACCCACGAACAATTTTACAAACCAATACTTCAGATATTGTTACAGTTGAAAATGGTCAATTTGTTTACTCCAACTTAGAGGAAAATATAAAAGGAAAACTTCAATTTTCTTGGAAAATATTGACTATTAAAGTGGATGTCAACATAGATGGTATACCAATATTTAGATCTCGTAATACATTTTTTTGGCCAATTCTGTGTTCTATAGATAATTCAATTCCGTATAAATTTTGCTCAGTTCATCCATTTGTGGTTGCCATATTTTATGTTGCTAAAAAGCCAAATGTTTTTGAGTTTCTTGATAGATTCATTTATGATTTAAAAGTTTTGTTAGAGAATGGAATGGTCATTGAAGGAAAAAGGTATAATGTTCAAGTACGCTGCATTATAGCGGATGCTCCGGCCCGTGCATTTCTTAAGCAGACCATAAGTCATGGAGGATACTTTGCATGCGACAGGTGCCTGACTAAAGATGTTTATAAAAATAAAGCCATTTCCTACAAAGAGACTAGTGCTTCTAAGCGAAATAACGAGTCATTTAGAAATAGATTGCAAGAACAGCACCATATTGGGGCCAGCCCATTTTTAAGTTTAGAAATTGATATGGTTAACTGCTTTGTGTATGATTACTTGCATGTAATACTGTTAGGAATTGTCAGAAAATTACTATCATTGTTTTGGAGTAGAGTGCCGTATAAAATATCACCTTCACAGAAGAAAATTGTAACTGAAAGAATTACTTTGATACATAAATTTTTTCCCCTTGAATTTGTTCAAATACCACGGTCATTTGAAGAATTAGATCGGTTCAAAGGCTCAGAATTTCGGGCAATATTACTTTATTATGGAATCATTCTGGTGAACTCCTTGAAATTGTAATTAGTGCTTGCAGTGACACCAGTAGTGACAATGAAGTGCTCCAGCCTCCCCCAAAAAAATCAGAAACGTTGATGTTCTTCTCCTGCATACGTGGTACGCACCTTTCATTGTGCATTGCTTCTGTTTAGCGACTAGATTTTAATACATAAATTCTCTTAAATCAAGTGTATGAAGTTCTACTGTACAAAACATAGTGTAAAAAATGCTGCCTGCTTGTTCTTGCTTTCAGTTGAGGAGTATCTAGTGGTGCAAAAAACGGTTTTATTTGATGGCAGTTTTTTGCAAAAACAAATGTTTTTTGTGTTTTATTGTTTTTTTTTGCACACTTAAATTTTATTTAGTATGTCTGTTATTTTTTTATCACATAAAATATATTAATATCCATGATTTTAGTCATAATTTTTTGTAATAAAAATATCAAAAGGAAAACATGCAGAAAAAGTGGTGGCAGATAACCCACAATTACCTAGAGGAGTCTAAGAGGAACAGCAGGAGCCACAGAACTTATATTGATGGAGTCATAATTCAGAGCTTATTATCTCTACATGTCTGATTTTATTTTATATGACCAAATATTCAGACATAGTAGAGATAGTAATCTCTGAATTTTTACTCCATCAATATAAGTTCTGTTGCTCCTGCTGTTCCTCTTAAACTCCACTAGGTAATTGTGGGTTATCTGCAACCACTTTTACTGTATGGTTTCCTTTTGATGTTTTCATCACAGAAAATCATGACTAAAATCACGGATATTAATATATTTTATGTGACCAAAAAATTAGGCTGTTTTGTTGTGTTTTTTACAGGAAATCATGATTTTTTAAAAATCATGTTTTTTTAAAAAAAATCTTACATTAAAAACATGAATATTAATTAATTTTATGTAACCGAAGAAAACACGTTTTTTTTCCAAAAAATCAGGACTAATAACAATGAATTTTAATATATTTATGGTACAAAAAAAACATGCTTTTTCTTACAAAAAATAATGACTAAAAATATGGATATTAATATATTTAATTTGCTCGTGAAAAATATGCTGTTTTTCATATATTTTCACATCAGGGAAGAATTTCAGGGATCTTTTTTATGCCTGGACACAATGGCAAATTGGAACTTGATGTAGCAATCCAAGGAATTTCTGTGAACTATTTTGAAGTACCTTATAATCAAAATTGGCACCATATATAGGAACAAATATAACTTAAAATTAGTTTATAAAAGGTTTCATCAGAAAAATAACCTTTATTATATACATTTTTCCTTTTATACGTGAAAGAATAAACGTAGACTGGATCGAGTGATAGGAGCGTCGCACACCTTTTCTGACCATGTGCCTTAATGAACTGATGAGCGAGACCGCGCCGACGAAGTTCGGACGAACGAATGCTTTCCAAGGAAACGTCATTCATCGTATTAAAAGACATTTTTATACCATATATCTTGCTTTAAATTGGCTTCAAGTTATTCCATTGGAAAAAAAACTTTCAGCTTTAAGAAAAGGTAAATTTTTTAGTCAAAAACCCCTTCAGAGTAATAGTTATTCATTATTGTTCCCCGTGAACGAGACGAGGAAGAATACCGTAATGCTATTCCTACGAGAATGATTCGCTATTCGGCCTTGTACGAGACACAAATTGAGCTCGTTCATGAAAAATGAACTTCCGAGAGTTCCATTTGCTCCGGAGCGCTGTTCCTTCCGCGCCGCAGCTACCTAGCAGCTGTATGCATGGTAGAGCATACTTGATGTTGAATAATTATATGGTTATTCCGTTTTTCCTTTAGAGTGCGTAAATATTCACATATCATTTCGGTTTGTCTTAAAGTAAGTTGTATGATACTCTTTATTAATTTCATTTTTATTTAATCTCGTCATGGAGTTAAAGAAAACCAATTTCTGCCAACCAATTTGGTGGCTTGAAATCAAATATTAAGCATTAGGGCTAAAAAATGTAATGTGAGCGAAGCTTGACATTTGAAATGACAGTGGGTGTCATGAACAGGTATTTGGGAATGATTTTCTTTTGTTGTTCGTTAATGCAATTAACGGTTTTTAAGTATGAAATACACAAAGAGAACATCTATGTAAAATAATAAAATCCACCTCACAGATAATTTCAACATTGATGTATGTGATTCATTGTAAATTTATTAGATATTTGATATCCGATGAAATTGCTCTACCGAAGTTTTTACTGGATATTTCTCGATGAAGTTAGATGACATAAGAAAAGAAGAAAACCCGCTCATTTCCAAAAATTGTGATACATGAGATGCTTTATTACAAACATATTGGGGTTTAAAGATTTCCTAATATAAAACGTCCTCAATTGAACTCATAAGAATTTCAAATATAATAAAATTATGAATCACAAACATCGTAAAACAAAATATTTAACATGGCACTCTGTGTTGAGTAATGCCAGTTGATACATGTAAGTTACGATAACATATATCAAAATTCAATTTTGAATGTTGTAAAAAAATTTCCTACATTACAGTTTTTTGTTCTTGTTCAATGCCAGAGGAGAAAAATTGTTTGGAAAAATACAATTAATGACTCTAAACATGTTTCGCAATTTGTGGAGACATTGAGTGTTCCATTTACAATTGCAACCAGTGCTTTGATATTTAAGTGACCACTGACCAACCCATCCGTAGTCATTGCGCTGACGCTAATTATTTAAAAATCGTGTCATTAAACTTTTGAAGGTTAAAAAGTGTGGGTGCGCTGAAGCATTTCTACTCACTTTTATTCTGATTCGGTGAGTTCGCCAATTGTAGTTTTTTACCTGATTTATTCGTAAGTAACCAATGTTTTAAGAAGATATTCGGCAGAATGTGCAGCAGTTGTGTAACTAGTTTGAAGATTTGTAGTCTTTATATAAGTAAATACACATGCCGGTGTTATTGCCTAACGTTCTGAGGACCACAAAATTATTATTCATTATTATTATTTTACCGGTTACTCACGCAATACGAATGAGGTTTTGCTTGCTAGTTTTTTCAATTCCTGTGAAATATTTTAACAAGATTTGAATGAAATATTATCGCGTAAAGGGCCTGTTAGAAAAACACGCAACTCATTATTGTCAGTCGTAGTAGTTTGAGTTACATCGAAACAGCGCTTCATCGTAAGAAAATTAATTTTAGAGATATATTTTCCATGCTTTCTCTACAGTTTTTCTTTGGTATGAGAAGATTAACTGTGCACATGAGTTTGATTTTAAAAAAGGTAATTTTTGACGTTTGGTCCTCAAGAAGCTATTGTAAGTAACAGCTTATATGTCAATAACACAGTATCAATTTTTTTAAATAAATGCATATATTTTCAAATTACGTTGTGTTGCACACAACGACGAGAGAAAGCTGAGAACTTTTGAAGGATTCGTCCGGATTCGCGAGAAAAAAAAAAATAATGAAGGCATCTACGGATGCTTTATTTCCAATTTCAAGCCTGATACACATCACTTTGTACATTGGATTTTCAAATGCCTTATATCTAACGCCAGGACGCCATGATGCTTTCCTCCGGTCAAGACCGGTATCCATTTCAGACACCTGGGTAGAGTGGGGCATTGTGCTTTGAATTTTTCCCCTATACCCATCAGAGAAAATCGCCATCCAGCGCCGGGACTTCGAACCAGCGTTTCCCGCACGGCGGGCAGGGCCTATAGACACACGGCTACGACGAGCAAAGACAAAGTTGTACAGTGCACGAAAAGCCCGAGTAATCGAAGAGTTGAGATTGTATCATTGTCAGTGCTTTGCTGGTCTCTCTTCGTTTTAGTATATTTTTATTTTCCAGAACATTGTGTTGAAGCTCATAGAACTCAAATGATTGATATTGCTGGAGAAAGATTCGAAATTTTGAGTATTACGTAAACTAATTTTGAGACTAATTTAGATAAGCACAATAATTTAACCAAGTGCACGGAGGTTAAAAACATTATTTGAAAAAATATGTTTTATACAGAGGTTTACAATATGGTATTACCAAACATCGTAATAATGAGAAAGAATATCAACAAAATGAATGCAAAATCGCTATTTATTGTTTCAGCTGCTAGCTTATGCTAGCAACATTTTAAAAACCAATGATGGTACTTTTGTACCATCTCTATTGGAAATAAACTGTTATTCTTTTCTTTTTTTCGTTTTTATGTAGTGATATTATTCCACAACGTGTTTTGTATCTTGCTGGTAGTGCTGTACGGTGCGTAGCGGTCCATACTTCAACCGCCTGTTAAGTTATTCGGATTTCGGAAGCCAAAGTTAACGTTTGCACGACTGTTGCGTTAAGACCTTCATGCTGTGCACTTGACTATGAGCAGGCTAAATTAGGCTTCTTGCCTGATGCTTGTGTGGGTCTCTATCATGGTACCATGGTCTCTATACCGTGCTTGGGTAATCCTGCGCCCTCTTTTACCATTGTACTTTAGGTGTTTTGCGGAGTGTTTAGTCGGCAGAAGAGCTACGATCTCGTGTAGAGAGACGGCTCTCGCAAGACACGTCCTGAGATTATACGTGTTATGTCTATTATAGTTGCCATGTTTTAAATACATTGTTACTTGTCCATCCCGCACCTTACCCTAATGTATGGGCCTAGCTATTTAGCCTGAATAGCTAACCCTTGCCTGGTCGGCATCCTGACAGATCGGCATCCTGACAGATCAGCGTCCTAGTGGTGAGACAATTAGCAGGCTAGTTTCACTCCACTTATATTACTTCAAAACTCAACTGAATTCAATACTTGAAAACTTTCAGGAATATCCAAACATTTACTTCTATGTACATGGTAGCCTTATAAATTATCCAATGATATTAAAATAACAACCATTGATATTTGAATAACTTCTAAGGTTTTTAATGAAATGAACTATTCTTCATGAACAGATTTTGAAATTTTTCAAAACCAAATAGATACTTGAGAAAGTGAACTATTTTAACGTTTGATCAAAAATTTTTTGAACTTTTTCCTAATTTATGTCCTGCGATTCTGAAATTACACCATGTTTCACATAAACCATGCTCTAAAAAAATTAATTTACAAAAAAGTCATGATCAAAAAGTATGGATTTTGATACATTTTATGTTACCAAAAAACCGTGCTATTTTTAAACAGATTTTTTTGGACAAAAGGTCATTATTATCCATGATTTTTCTGCAAAAAAGTTTTTTATAAACAGCATGGTTATTTTTGGTCAAATAAAATATATTGATAACCATTATTTTTAGTCATGGTTTGATTGTAAAAAAACAGTTTGAAAAATGGCATGGTTTATTGGTCCCATAAAATTTATCAATAGCCATGTTTATTCATGATTTTTTTGCAAAATAACATGTTGTAGAAATATGGCATGATATTTTTGGTCCCATAAAATTTATTAATAGCCAGGTTTTTTATTCATGATTTCTTGCAAAAAAACATGTTGTAGAAATATGGCATGATATTTTTGGTCCCATAAAATTTAATAATAGTCATGTTTTTTATTCATGATTTCTCGCAAAAAAACATATAGAAATATGGCATGATATTTATGGTCCCATAAAATTTATTAATAGCCAGGTTTTTTATTCATGATTTCTTGCAAAAAAAAACATGTAGAAATATGGCATGATATTTTTGGTCCCATAAAGTTTAATAATAGTAATGTTTTTTATTCATGATTTCTTGCAAAAAAAACATGTAGGAATATGACATGATATTTTTGGTCCCATAAAATTTATTAATAGCCATGTTTTTTATTCATGATTTCTTGCCAAAAAACATGTTGTAGAAATATGTCATGATATTTTTGGTCCCATAAAATTTATTAATAGCCAGGTTTTTTATTCATGATTTCTTGCAAAAAAACATGTTGTAGAAATATGGCATGATGTTTTTGGTCCCATAAAATTTAATAATAGTCATGTTTTTTATTCATGATTTATTGCAAAAAAAACATGTTGTAGAAATATGGCATGATATTTTTGGTCCCATAAAATTTATTAATAGCCATGTTTTTTATTCATGATTTCTTGCAAAAAAACATGTTGTAGAAATATGGCATGATATTTTTGGTCCCATAATATTTATTAATAGCCATATGTTTATTCATGATTTTTTTTGCAAAAATAACATGTTGTAGAAACATGGCATGTTATTTTTGGTCCCATAGAATTTATTAATAGCAATGTATTTTATTCATGACTTTTGGCAAAAAAAAACATGTTGTAGAAAAATGGCATGATGTTTTTGGTCCCATAAAATTTATTAGTAGCAATATTTTTCAGTAATTTTTTGTAAAAAAAACATTTTTTTATTTAACAAACTGCATGGTTCACCTCTCCCAACCTGCTTGTGTGATTACTATTGCAAGCACATAAATGAAATTTATATGAAGGATAAGAACATATTTGAACTTTCTAATATTGTTTTTATTTATTTTTTCCATTCGAATTTTTTTAAATGAGGCGTACACAACCGCAAATTTTCGGTTCCAATGTTTTCAGAACTCGTGCCTTTTTTCTACAAATGATAAAAAAATTCAAATTGAGTGTTTTTGGATGTTAAACGGCTTGCTCAATCTAACGGAATGCTTGTTTTTAACAATAAAAAATTTAAAAGTTATACCATATTTTGAAGGAGAATTAGAAATGGGAAACATTCATCTCATTTTCTTTGTTTATTGAATATAGCTCATTTGAACTACATTGAATGAGCATTTCCACTGGTTGGTTTTGCAGAAGCTGCTTTGAGGTCACCAGCCGGCAAAACTGTACATGCATCGGAAGTAAACAAGATAATTGCACCGAATCTAACATTTGCTGAAGATCGTATTGCTGGAAGGAAAAAGTACTGTCAAAAAGTGGAAAATCCTCGAGTAGCCTGCGAGTAGCTAGCTAGTTTAGAGGAAGCTAATTTTAAGGCTAATATTTTTTTGCAATGAATTATTTTGATTACTCAGTGGGAAGGATGGAAGTTGTAATGCGTAGCAAATTATTTTGTGAACTTAATTTCAAGTCGTGAAGGTGTTTCAGTGAATTTTATTTTCAGTCAACGGAAAGCAACAGTTTAAATAGATTTAAAGATATCAAAGGAAGTTATATTGAATAGAGATGTATTATATGAACTTAATTCCAAGTTGTGAAGTTTTTCACTGAACTTTAGTTTTAGTCAACGGAAAGCAACAGTTTAAATAGATTTAAAGATATCAAATGAAGTTATATTGAGTAGAGATGTATGATATGAACTTAATTCCAAGTTGTGAAGTTTTTCACTGAACTTTAGTTTTAGTCAACGGAAAGCAACAGTTTAAATAGATTTAAAGATATCAAAGGAAGTTATATTGAATAGAGACGTATTATATGAACTTAATCTCAAGTTGTGAAATTTTTTACTGAACTTTAGTTTTAGTCAGTTGGAAGCAGTGGTTTAAATAGATTTATAGATATCAAAAGAAGAATGTGTTTGTGCATATGTATGCGATTATACTAGGACTGTGGTGGAGCCATGAATCAGCAAATTTATTGGGTCTGCCGCGGTGAGACCTCCGCCCAAAAGATCAGCGACCAACCATCAAGGACGCCTCATAGCATTGGAAATAACAATTCCTTTGCCTAAGGAGTTGGTGGAAATGCTCCTTGAATTTGTTGGGACTATTCTCAACGTATTTGTATTTCCATGTACATTGTACATTTGCCAATCCATACTTTTCTGAAATATTTATTGTCTTTCAGTTGATCCCCAGTCAATTCGCATATCTGGTCTCACAAACTCGGTGGCTGCCGGAATACAACATCCACTAAGTTCTTCAGAGTTTCATGTTAGCCAGCATGCACTAATAGCATTTGAGGTAAGTTTGAATAATATGTTTGCAATGTGCTAGTAATTAGCAGTGCAATTTAATTCTTGGCAAATAATTACAAAAATGTTACTTGCGCAATAACTTTCATGGAGCTTATAGCTTAACGGAAGAGCGTTCACTCTGAATGAGTGTAAGGTTGGGGTTTAAATCCCTGTGGGCTCTTTTCTATATCATACCGCAAGTGACTATTAATTGTAATTAACAATGCAGTAGTTAATAAATTTTCATCAACTACTTACTGGCACAAAGCATTCTTCAATTTATTTCACTGAATTGATGTCATTAAAATAAAATGTTGCTCGAATGTTGTGGATTTTGAATGCATGTGTTGACATTTCATTGATGCTCTGTTATAATAATGCTTGCAAACAAATTTAATACCTGAGGGTATTCATATATGATTCTAGCTCTTCTGTGATGACATTAAAATATTTATTTCATTTGCTGGCTCAGTGAAAAATTTTAAGACTATGTCTTGTGTCTGATACAATTGGAACCAATTTCGTTCCAATTTCATTTCAACTTTTGGGTACCAATTTCGTCCCATTTTGGAACCGATTCTGTCCCAGTTTGGAGTGCCAATTCCATCCCCAGTTTGGAGTGCCAATTACGTCCCCAGTTTGGAGTGCCAATTCCGTCCCCAGTTTGAAGTGCCAATTCCGTCCCCAGTTTGGAGTGCCAATTACGTCCCCAGTTTGGAGTGCCAATTCCGTCCCCAGTTTGGAGTGCCAATTCCGTCCCCAGTTTGGAGTGCCAATTCCGTCCCCAGTTTGGAGTGCCAATTCCGTCCCCAGTTTGGAGTGCCAATTCCGTCCCCAGTTTGGAGTGCCAATTCCGTCCCCATAAAAATTACCAATATTGTCCCGGTTTGTAAAATCCCAACATGGGTCCCAATTTTGGTGACTAAGACTGCCCCAATGCTGAGTGCCAGAAGTGGCACAACATTTTCCCAATAATTTTTGCTGCCTGGGATGCTCATGACGATTTTTGCACCTGTGAAGATCGTTACAGCGATGTCTTCTATATCCGCCTAGGTGGAATATCCAATAATGAGTTTATGCCTACGAATTTTTATTCATACACACAAACGTTCGCCGTCATCCTATGTGATTCTATGAGATCTAGAAAAATCACCAAACGACTAATTATGACTGCTACTCAACCTAATTAATCAGTCAGTTTTATTGAATTGCGTTTTTGAGGCTGGTTAAATATAGAACAGAAATTTAAAACCAAGCAATTCACTGAATATTGAGTTAATTAAAGTTCAGTCTGTATTGAAACATTTAAAAATGAAAATAACACGAAAGTTCACCAAAAAATGTTTGGGGGCATGGGGGTAGGCTTTTGCCATCAAAAACAATGGCGTCGTTTAGGGGTAAAATGAAGAGGTTAGGCTTTCATTTGGGAGAAGCATCCCTTCAAGCTTAGGGTGGGGGGGGGATGAAGGGCTGGGAGGGGGATTATAATAGGAGCGAAATCTTGAAAAATCTTTAAGCAGACTTTGTGAGTATAACCGTAGCCTAATTAGTAAATTTTCGTTAAATTGAAGCGTTAATAATGTTAAGAAATGAGAGTTATAGATGTGCTAAGAAAACCTATATATTGAAGCGGAGGAATTGTGGAGGATCATATGAGGGTAACCAACCAGAGCGCGATGCGTGTAAATATCCCTAGAAAAAGATTCAGAATATGTAAGGGCCGAGCTGTTAAGAAGGATCCAGAAGGAAAGGCACGAGAGGACATATAATAGAGTGCTCAATGACAGAAAGAGTCTTTGGGAAGTGAGTTGGTGGAGGTGCTGCCCGACACTAGGAATAGTGTGGGGCCGCTAGTACAGCGCCCCGGCTGGCTGGACACCACGCACATCTGAACACCAGAACCCCGCATTGACGTATCAAGCTTATCAATATACAGTGCTGGCAAAAAAAATCCGATCACTCTCCATAAAACCTGTATTATTTACAGATTTTAGGAAGCTGTAAAATATGTTCTAATATACGTAGATAGAGACTTGCGGTAAATTGTTTTGTGTAGAAGAATCGCGTAGCTTGCTCAGGCAGTTCTGCGGCAATCTGCGCTAGTTGACTACAACCACTGGTTGAGTGAGGTTGTGTCGTCGTTTTCCGCCGTATTCTGTTTTTACAAATCTGACTATTTATAATGAAAGTGTTGTATTTTAAGAAATCCTATAATGGCTGCAAAGAAACAACTTGGAAGCGACCAAATAGGTGCTATTATTGCATTACATAAGGTTGGAAAATCACAAAGAATAATTGCAAACAGTTAGAAATATATCAAAGTACCGTGAATTTATGGATTTCGCGTCATAACAGCAGTGATGGTTCTTGTACGCCAGTCCGAAAAATAGGTAGTGGGAGACCTAGAAAGACTAATTTACGTACTGATAAAATAATAAAACGTACAGTGTTAATAAAACCACAAATAACAGCAAAAGAAATTAAGTCTGTGCATTATAATTTGCTTAATGATGTGTCTGAGCGCACTATACAACATCGGCTACATAAAGAGCTCAGGATGCCATCGCGCCATGCTTCCAAGAAACCTTTCCTGAATGCTAAAATGCGTAAGAAAAGAGTTGAGTTTTGTAAACAGCTCATGAATTGGACTATTGATGATTGGAAAACAGTTCTCTTTAGTGATGAGTCCTCTTTTTTAACATTTAGAAGCTGTCCAAGAATGGTGCGCCGCCCGCTTGGCTCAGATTGGATGGATTCTAAATTCACTATTAAGACAAAGAAACACCTTCCAAGTGTCATGGTTTGAGAGTAATTTAGCAATTTTGGTAGGGGGAGTTTATATTTTCTTCTTAATACCACAACCATGAATGGTCAACGATATTTAGCCATGCTAAAGGAAAAAAATTCCCCTGACAATGCCTTTACATGAGACAACAACTTTTAAGCACGATGGGGCTTTTTGCCACAAGGCAAAAATCGTTACTAAATGGCTCAATGATAATAACATTCGTGTTCTAGATTGGCCTGGTAATAGTCCAGATCTCAATCCTATAGAGAATCTGTGGCTCATTATAAAAAATAAAGTCGAATGTCATGATACTGGTTCGCTTCCCAAGCTCATAGAAGCCATCAAAAAAGATTGATGCACTGAAATATCACAAGAAATATGCCAAAATTTGATCAAATCCATGCCAGAACGTCTCAAAAAAGTCATCAAGAACAAAGGGCATATGACAAAATACTAGTATACGGTATTGATGTACATAGATGATGTTCATATATTGATTTTGTAAAAAGTAAATAAAATTGCCATGGTGATCGGATTTATTTTGCCAGCAGTGTACTGTACGGAATTAACGTACCAAAGAATAACAATCAACAGCATCAGATATCTAGCCCATCCAGGATGAGGGAACAGATGCACCGAGAGCACCACATCACCAGTATACTAAGCGTCGTGACCCCAGGACCCGCACTAAATTGTACTCACATACAGCGCATCAAAAAGCGAGTCGACCATGCACCTGTGAACCAGAACAACATGAACAACCAAGTACCCAGCACCATCACACCACAGTGCACCAACGTAACACCGCATCAGAGTCCTTCAGCGTACTAATTTGTACCAAAGAACCAACGGACTACAGCACAAGGTGCGATACAGTACAGGGATACAGTACAGAGCGCTATTATTGCATAAGAAAGTTTTAGCCTCCCTTAACCACGACAAAGATGTTCCATGAGAGGATAAGTCATTTCTACGGGGACAGCCGCGCACATCCGCTAATACGACTAGCCAATAGAAAGCTTCATTTAAAACAAGCCCGATGACGTCACCCGTCCGCAACATGACGTTAGCGGCGGCAGCGTGCGTACTACCACGCAGCGTACTCTGTCCTTCCAGATGTACGATCAACAACAGGACCGAATGCCGGTGTGCCTCCGCATGTACTGATTTGGATTTTCGAAAAATTGAATTCCGTCCGACAACGTGCAAATTTATCTGAACTTAAAGGTTGTCGGTCTTCAATTTAATCATACTGGCAGCTACATAAATTGAAAGCTCTATCCAAACAGTAGGAAAACTTACTTTATTCAATCATACATGATGTTTTAATATCTTTTACATGCGACTGAAGCTGACGATTGCGCGCCGTGTTCAATCATAAAATGGATAATATAAAATTCCGTATTCAGATTTGTATTTGAAAAAAACGTATAATATATTGCGCTAGTAAGATTATGAACTGAATTGCAGGAGTACTGATGTGCAGTTGCGTATACATTTTCAGCGTCTCAAATTTCAAACTAAAAAAAAACACTTCAGAAGAAAGGTAACATTTAGTATGGAGTTACGGGAACGTAGAATCTATCCAAAAGGAGCATAGAAAGAGTAAGTTAAGAAAGAAGTTTATGAAAAAAGATAAAAGTTGAAGATGAAAGTAAAAGGTACTGAAAAACAACACAGCAGTGAACCGGAAAAATGGTCAGTACCAAAATCAAAAAGCTTCTCTATTTCAACGAAAGGCTTACCTAACCTTCAGCTCAAGACCTCGCATATTCCCCATGGGAGCGCTAAGAACAGAGAGCATTGATTATTGTAATCGTCGAGAGGGAAAGTTAAAATTACCCGCATTCACATTTCTGTTAAGATTATATGAATTAACGATAAAACGCAGAAAATCGAGAAGAATATGACATCATTCCAGCACCTCTCTTCACAAAAAAGGTGTTTCATGAACAGGAAGGAAGAAAGCACCAATCGGTATGGAAGTAAGAAATCAGGAAATCTATGCACGAGGTGTGTTTCCGTTTATGATGTTTTGGGAGGGAAGCATCTAGGAACGACGTTTGTAATAAAAAATCTACTCTGAATCTGTAATGTTCCAGAGAACAGGACAGCAATGGACCGATAAAAAGTCGGTACAACCTGAACAAAAACTTTCAAGGTTAGATTACTGGTAGTACAGGCCTCCCTACCACAACAAAGACCAATCAAAGGAAGTTAGAAACCATTCAATATGAACTCGACACAACGGGGAATGTTTACACAAGACTTGTTCCCACACAAGACTCCATCATACACGTGATTAATAAGATTATTAGTTAGTTTAAGCCTCTCTATCCGCAACAATGACGATCCAAAGAGAGGAAGGAGGAAGGCACTATTTAGTATGAAGTTAAGGAAACGCAGAATCTATGCGGAAAGGGCATAGAAACAGGAAGATGAGAAAAAATTACGGAATTAGTAGTAGTATTAGCATTGATTTGCTAGCGCTTCAGTAATTCGTAGTATATCGCGCCGTAGATCTCACAGTTAAAAAATACAGAAGTCATATGATTTCAGCAAAAGCACCTTATATAATCGTTGTTCAATGTTTGTCACAGTCCACTACGGAAGCACAGCAACAGCCATCACAAAAAAACGCTTTAATTGCTACCCTCACTATTGTCATCTCATAAGGGCCCCAGTTGATCTTCGAAAATATCATCCACAGAGCCACGCACAATCCGCAAGCACAGAACCGCCAAAAATCCTGTCGGGAATTTCAGCTGTCCACCCATTTATGGCCGGGCGCCTTACCGACGCTAAAATTTCCAGAGGCATCTACGCAGCGTGCCCGGCCATATTGCAGTTTAGTCATCCACATCTCGGACATGAAAGAAGTTCCTTGCTTACATAGTTCTTCTTCTGGTTAAATTTCAGATACCAAGTTGCACTTCTCGAGGAACATTTTAAGTGCTGGCACACTGCAAGCTGAGCGCTCATTTATTATGGAACAAGATCAAATTTGAAGAAAGTAGTCGGTGCTGAAAAACAGGACAGCTGTGAACCAAAAAAATATGTTCCTTAGCACAACAAAGACATTTCATTTCAACGAAAGGAAAGCCTACCCAACTCTCAGCTCGGGCCCTCACAATTTCCCCCAGGGAGTGCTAATTCCCATGGGTGAAATAGTTGTGTCCCTTTGAGGGGGAAGAATTGATAAAAATCAGTTAATTTTGCTCATTCCATTCTGTGTTTCCCTAAAAGGGCTACCGTATTCAATATCGCTCACGAGTTACGCCACAATATTTTCATGTTGAAAAATTATGAATAGCTCAATCGCTAATTAAAAACAAATAAGGACAGCAGTAAATCGAGAGATGATCTACAACGAAATCAAAAACATTTTCTATTTTCAAAAAATTGATGGCTTATCCAAGTTAGTCGTGGGACTTAAAATCTTCTCCCATAGAACACCAAGTTTTTATTAAAAATCCTGACTAGTTCTACAAATATGATTGTGACATAGATTCGGCCTTTCTTACCACAACAAGCTGCTCAAAGCGAGCACAGTCGCGGGACTTTACAAATCCTCACATAGAACACCAAGTTTTTATTATAAATACTAACTAGTTCTATAGATTATATTCTGACTTGGGTTCAGCCCCTCTTCCAATACTACAATAAAACTGTTCGAAGAGAGAACACCGGAGTTAAAAGGGAACGCATAATTAACACACAACGTGTATTCCCACATAAGAGAACCTGAGCATAGAATCAATAAGTTGAGAAGTAAGGTTATGAAACAAAGCTAAAGCTGAAGAAGAAAGTCATAGATGATGAAAAACAGGACAGCAATGAACCAAAAAAATATGGTCCTTAACTAAAGAAAACGACGCCTTCTAATTTCAACAAAAAGAAGGCTTACCAAACTCTCAGCTCTGGACTTTACATCACTTATTCCATAAGGATGGGGAACAAAATATAAACCAACCACTAGTCACTGAATAAATATCCCCATTATTTAAAAATGTATTTCGTTTCATATATATATAGATGTTACGTAAACTTTTGAGGATAATGAATTAAATAAACTATTTTTTACATCAAAAAGAAAACACAAGACAGTATAAAACTGAGCATTCAATTCTAGGTAAGGACTAGTCGTATACAATGACTTACTACCCAATCAGAAATGTCTTCACCGATCGAAGAAGATTATTGCAGTTTATTGCAGACATTCTTAGCAGATTATTGAAGATCGTCGCAGAAGTATCTGCATTCAGTGCGGATTTAGTGCAGAATTAGTGCAATCTATGTCCGCTTTTGAATTGCAGATCGGCATCGAATTTCTGCAAAGATCTTCACCGACCAAGAGCGAAAAATTTCATTAATCTGCAATGAACTGCACTAATCATTGAAGGTCTTTTAAAATAAATCTCTACCGATCTTTACCAAATAGGAGAAAAAAAACGCATGGATAAAATACTGCACATTATACTCAACAACAAAACAGTTAATCTTTCCGAAAATTGTACGTCAGCGTAGGGAGTCTCGCCCCTCTGTCATAGAGCCGAACGTCCGTGTAGGTCGGTACAAACTCTTCTCTCTCACACACTTTATTGAACAAAATGGCTGGCACGCAGTTACATAATTTTTTTTCCGACTTCTCAGCCTTACAAAATAGTCCAATGTCTTCACGTGCAAGTTGATTCAGGAATGCTCCCAGTATTTTTGTACTAATACACAGCAATTCATTAAAATCAATACATCTCTCTAATAATAAAATGCAACGCAATTAGACAGAAATGTAGATTCTAATGAATTGCTGTTTCAGTACAAAAATGCTAGGAGCACTCCTGAATCAACTTACACACGAAGAAATTAGACTATATCGTATGGCTGATAAGATAGAAAATAAATTATGTAAGTGCGTGTCAGCCGTTTTGTTCAATAAAGTGTGTGTGAGAGAAGAGTTTGTCCCGACCTACACGGACGTTCGGCTCTATGACAGAGGGGCGAGACTCTCTACACTGCCCTACGATTTTTGGAAGAAATTATTACAGCGCGAGTTGGATCAGAAAACAGTTTATCCATTAAAACCAAAGCCGAGCTCTTCGGTGAGAGAAGCTAAAACATTAGCATCCGGGATTAAAAACAAAACTAAACTATCAATATAATCATTCGGTACGGCAACAACGATTTGTATCAGCAACCTTTAACAAATATAAAATATAGGAATATAACACTTGGTATTTCTGACATAGACCCTGTGTCAAGAGAGCAGCATATCGCACACACCCCTCCCTCCCATACATTTTTTAAACTCATGGATCATTTTTCGTGGGACACTATGCTGAGATTAGCTATGACCTTAGTAGACCATCGTTTTACTCTCTTGCCGTGAGACTGACTGGACTACTGTAGAGTCAAACCTGGCGACTTTAAAGCCGCAGCAATGTTTATAAATAAAATGATGTAAAAATTGATTAGCCTCCCAGGCCCACGACAAAGATGTTCAAAAAGAGAAAGGATGAAGACATCATTTACTACGGAGTTAAGCTGACGCGGAATCAGTGCACAAGGGGCATAGAAACAGTAAGCTAAGAAAGAAGTTGATGAAACAAGAAAAATGTTGACGAAGAGAGTAGTAGCTGCTTAAAAATTGAACAGCAGTGAACCGAAAAAAGGTTCGTAACAAAAAAATACCGATGCTACTTCAACAAAAAGAAAGCCGACCAAACATTTAGCTCGGTACCTCACATAATCCCCCTTGGAGCGCTAATTCCCATAGATACAATAGTTGTATCCTTCTGAGGGGAGTGATGTAAAAAAGTTGAGTAATTAATAAGTCATCATTTTTTCACAGTGGCCCAGGAGCTGCCAGTTGTGTACATCTGCTCTAAATGTAATAAAATCAATATCAATCATATAATTTTATAACACATATCGTCACGTGTATATTCGTTTGATAAAAACGAGTTTTGTAAATATTATAAGAAGACGCCTCTGAGTGATTTTGTTATCTATTTCATTTACGTGGGACACTTCTATTTTTTAGTAACAATTTATATCGACTATTATCCACTCGTTCCTCAATAATTTCACAAGATTTGTGAATTAGAATCAGTGTATGTTTACTTCAATAGGAATGGCTCACCTCCATTGCAAAACTTGAATACAAAATACAGATCGTGAGAGGCTGCTGCTGTCAATTGAAACAGTACCACTACTTAATAAAGTTCAACATTTACAACATTGCAAATATTCGGTTGCTACGAACATTTTCTTATGATAAAGAGCTGAAGCGTAGTTAAAATACACAATTTTGCCTAGCTAGTAGAAGCATTTTTGGGTTTTCCGCTAATGCATAAAGTCGCAAACAATACTGTGGGAAAAATAATAAATTGATAACTTTAAAACGTGAACATTCAAACAGCCAGTGTTCAGCAAAAACGAATACGCACAGCCTCTCTCGTTGACGACAGTAACTGTTGTACTACCAATTTCTTCACCCAAACGAGCCCACATGAGCAGCCTGAGATCAAGTTCTTCAGGGTTCCATTCCTCGTCCTCGCTTCCGATGTCTGATGCCGAGACTTTCAACTGCGATGCATCTTACATCAACGCCTGAAGTAACCTTCAGCGAAGATGATCCTCGTTTCCCGTGCCAGTCGCGGGCTCTTGCCTTGAATCCCAATTCTGCAGCGCAATCTAAAAATTAAAGTGTAGCTGTAAGATAATACTATACAATGATGTAAAACTGCATACCAATCAACATATTAAATATCATTCTAATATAAGTTAGTTTAAAACTTCCTTAACCACCCATTAGTTTAAGCTTCTTAAGAGGCGCTCAAAAGAGGTGCTCCAAAGAGAGGAATAATGAAAGGGCCATCTAGTATAGACTCGTACATGCGGAATCTATGCACAACGTGTGTTCCGACATAAGCCATCCTTGTGAGGTAACACCAATGTGTTGCAAGTTAACTGAACACAATGCGCATAGAAACAGCAAGTCAGAAAGAAAGTCTCAACAAGATTAAAGTTCAAAAAGTTAGTAATAGGTCTGAAGAAAAGGATAGTACTGACCCCAAAAAAGATGGTCTCAACAAAACAAAGGACACACTTTTTCATCAAAAGAAGGCCTTCGTAACCGTCAGATCAGGCCCGTATATTATCTACCTGTGAGCTCAATTCAACATGAAGATATACATTTTTTATGACAGTCTATCTTAAAAGCAATTATGTGGTGTATTTTACAACGAGGAAAAGTTTTGGAGCATATTTAAAATTGTTTGACCATTTCATAGCATGATGTGAGTGGGTGATATGAAGGAGAAATACAAATGAAACATTTACGTCAAGCAGAAACGAGAGGGTTTCCAGCCAGCTAGGTTCAGAGTAGAATCCTGGTTAACTGACAAGAAAACCTGTGTAGGATATGTCATCAACAATCAAATAGAGAAAGTTTAAGGGAACCATTGGACGGCATTTGGGGCATCTGCAGTCCAAAAGTCGATTTTTTTTATTGCTTTAAATGAGTTTGAGATATGTCCCCGAATGTCTGTAAAAATATCAGAAACGTATCCCAGAGCTAGCGTTCCCCCCGGAGGGAGAGAGCATCCCCCTTTCGGACCTTTTTTTTCATTTTTGAACCTAGAGCAATGAAATTTGGTATACTGATAGGAAATGCAATTTAGAATCATTCATCATTTATGACAAAATGCGATTTTCTTGAAAAGAAAATGGGAAATCATAGAAAACGACATTTCTGGGGGGTTTTCTAAATGCTTCTCCTCCTACAGTTTTTGAGCTACAGTGATGATTTTGGTATCATTGGATGCAGAATAATGTGGACATTAAAAAAAACCCATATTTTCAATTTCATTTTTTTTTTTTTATATATATTTCATCATTCATATTTCTCAAGGTGAGCATCCCCCATCTGAATATTTTTTTTATTATTGAATTTAGAGCAATGAAATTTGGTATACTGATAGGAAATACAATTTAGAATCATTTATCATTCATGACAAAATGCGATTTTCTTGAAAAGAAAATGGGAAATCATAGAAAACGACATTTGGGGGGGGGGGGGGGTTCTAAATGCTTTTTCTCTGATAGTTTTTGAGCTACAGTAATGATTTTGGTATCATTGGATGCAGAATAACGTGGACATTCCAAAAACTTGAATGCTTTTCCTCAAATTTCCAATATAAAAATTTATAAAATTAGAAAGAAAAAAAATCAAAATATTCTCAAGAAAATTCAAATTTATGACGTCATAACTTTGAAACAAGAATGAATTTCGAAAAACTTCTCAATATATTTTAAAGCCCTTGTTTTTCTGCATCCAATGATACCAAAATCATCACTGTAGCTCAAAAAATGTAGGAGGAGAAGCATTTTGTTTCTTAAAAATAGGTTTTATAAAAAAAGTAACTTATCAAGACGTTTGTCATTACATCTTCGAAGTTTACAAAGCTAGAGCAATGCGGTTTGTTGCATTTGAAAGTGACATATGTGCTCTATCTATATTACGGGAGGATTTCCAAAATTTTTTCTGGAAAGATTTCCGTAGACTTTTTTACCCTAAAATTATAACTTTTGCATTGAGACTCTGACAAAAAAATTCATATAAATTCGGAATGAAATAAATCAAAAATTCCCCCCGAATTATGGATAGAGCGCACGTTTGACTTTCAAATGCAACAAACCGCATTGCTCTAGCTTTGTAAATTTCGAAGATGTAATGAATAATATATGTATATATATAATTTTTTTTTTTTCAAATAAAAAATTTTCTATGGCCTTATGAAAAATTTTTGTTTAAGATAAGTTGTTACAAATGTGGAGATCTAGTAGTCTGCAAATTTTCATAGACGTACGTCCAATAGAACCAAAGTTGACCAGTTCATCAAAATGGTTCCCTTAAAACAAGATTAGACTGCATGAAAAATTGAATTGTCAAACTCGGTGCACATACATGCTAAGCACATGCGATTAATAACTTTTGTAACAGATCAGCAATTCAGCATAAGTATATTGCATCAGAATAGCAAAGAAGCAGTGGTTGAATAAAATATTATAAGTTAAATTTAGTAGGTTGAATTGATTATTTCATAAAATATTGAATGAATGCATGGAATATTTAGGGAGACGCCCACGCTGAAATCTACTGAATTAATGAAATGGCTGTAACGTTCTTTCTATGGAATTTAGATCTATGAAAAGTGGCATACACATGTTCTGTTGAAAATAAGTAGGGGTCGTCTCTATAACTTTCCCCACTTCTGACATAATTTTTGAGACAATTGGGGAAGGGGAGTAAGGGGGAAGTGCATACTTTTCAAGAGATGTTTTCTCAAAAAATACTTATCTTCGAGCAATGATTTAGGTGTCATTGGATGCGCAAAGAGTTGCTGCATGACCAGTCGAAGGATTATTTTTAATGTCGCAATAGTTTAGATATTATAAAATTTGAAACTTTTTTCGAAAAATAAATTTTTCCCATATTTTTAATGTGACCAAAAATTATTATGAAAAAAATCGCATGTAAGTAGATAGAGCAGCTTTTTGTGCATCTAATGATACCTGAATCATTGCTCTACAATAAAAACCCTCGGAGAAAATAGATTTTAAAAAATAACCATGTACCCGACATTTTCCCCTATTATCTCCGTAATTGTGGCAAAAATGAAGTTATGTACACGACCCCTATTTATTTCTAAAAACACATAAGTATGTCAATTTTCTTAGATCTAGATTCTATAGAAAGAACGTTACAGTCATTTTATAAAATTAAGTAATATCTTCTAATCTGTAATTTATACAAACATTTTTCCTATGTAACTCAGAAATTATCATAAAAACCGAAATTATCCTTCGATCCGTCATGCAGAAATTTATGGCGAATCCAATGACACCTTAATCATTGCTATACGATAAGTACTTTTTGAGAAGATGTCTCTTGAAAAGTATGCACTTCCCCCTACCCTTTTCCCCAGTGTCTTCAAAATTATGTCGGAAGTGGGAAAAATTTATAGAGACGACCCCTATTTACGTTCAGAAATACATGCGAATGCTAATTTTCATAGATGTAAGTCTCATACAACAAACGTTACAGACATTTCCTTAATTTTAGGTGGATGTCTCCCATATGTCTACTCACCAATGGTTTGGAGGCAGAATGAATATACTCTGAATTCTTGTTCATCTCGGTTTTCCCAAGCCCAGTGTAGCTAAACTGGAAAACAAGCTCCCGTGACAGCAAGCTCTTTTGAGAATGCGACGTATGGTGCCTTCGCTGTTGACCCCAACGTAATGCTTGAGCTTGCCAATCTGAAAGTAATAGTTCAGTTGAAATCAAAGTTTACTCAGCGCATGATCAAAAGTGACTTCAGAGAAAATTACATGCAATGGAGGAAAGCAATGCACATTATTCTAGTTAAATTATTTCAACATTTTATGGTTTGCATGCTTTCTACTGCAATATTCAACCTTTTTTTTATTTTTCATTGTTCATATTCCTTAAACTTTCATCCCTATGCCAGATTGCTGAATGTCAATTCTTTCACATCACTCATCAGTAATAAATTCTTCATTATCCAGTACCAGTTGACCACTCCCATATGATGATTTGACTCCATTCAAATTTATTTTCACATACGAGAATTTCTTTAACATCCTTTCTTACCTCACAGTAAACTATGGTTCATATGTAATTAACTCTATTTTACTCTATTCCTAGCATGAGCTTCATTTCTTCCACCAGTCATTTGCATCAACATGCATTGTTTCTAATGTTTTGCATCTTTCTCCTACCTCTACCTTTTTGCTTATTTTCAACTTTTCTTCTACCCTTTAACCAATTAAACTCAGTTTTCAGGCCCTCAATCTCAGCCCTTTTCACTTTTACATGTGCAATGCTCAATAAACTCAAACTCCAAATTTTTCACATTCTCCTTTCATCTTATCCACCCACTTAACAAGCCTAACACATCAACCTAAAAATACAACTCTACATGAAAAATGTCCATCATAAACCAGGCATTCTCATTTACAGTTAATTCATCTTATTCCTAAAAATAAAAAATCATTAAGTAAAATTAAATTCTCATTATAATGGGTTTTCTATACTTTTTGCAATAAGGCACAAGCAAACTAGGATACTTATAAACAGATATAAACTATAAGCCGGTGCTTTAAATTCACTTGAGAACACTTTGTCTGTTCATTTCACAGCAATTCATTCTGAATGAAAGGAATAAACTTTGGCATATACATTCTGGCAAAAACATAATTAGTAAGATAAATAGTTTTATTGCTTTCTAAAAATTAAGAGATGATCTTTCATTATATGTTTTCCTAAACCTTCGATTAGGATAGCAAAGATTAAATTAACACATCTTTCAGAGTAGAAATGAAACTTAGTTTGGCTGAGAGATGAGTGTCCTGTTGTCCGGGTGAAGGCGATACACAAAGGAAGCTGAGAAGAAGTTGCCCTGCCCTCATCAAGTTCCCACTCTGTAGTTGAAGTCCCAGTGATACCATACTGCATTGCTGTTCATGCATTGCTGGGGAAGAAAGAAAATTATATTGTAAAATATTGAAAAATAATGGAAATACATTAATAACATTTTACCATATGCTTCATATTCAGTACTTGTTCATTATAGAAAACTATTTCACAAGCAGTATAATTAACTTTTTTTATTTTAAATCGAAATAAATATTTCAATTTCCACGTGTTTATTTCTACAAGGTGCTCACACTGTGTCAAAGAACTTCAACATTAGGTTGTGACAATTAAAATATATGTATAATGATAAAAAAACACAGTTTCTGATATATTTTAAAAATATTTGTGATTTCAGAGTGACATCTGAAGAAATGAATTGCACAAAAATTCAGGACACTTAGCTAAAATATTGACATGTTGCAGTTTGACTTTCATCTTGCATTTGGCAAATCAGAATTTAATTTAACACAAGCTGAAAGGACCTCAAAATACAAGGGATCAATGACAGATTAAATATAATCCTTACTTGCAGTTGTGAGCTGGTGCACAGGTACAGCTGCCATTTGGAGGTCTGAGGTTGTTGCTCTTTTAAGATTGTTCATGTGAGTTTTGCCAAGAACATGACACAACAGCACTTGTTCTCTCATTAGTAGGCTCCACTGCTGCAATTTTTCGTGTCTTTCATTCCTACTGACCAGATAAGTTTTCCAGATCTTTCTAGAATTGTTTTTAGCAATAAGTCGGGTGTAGGTATTTCATTCATAGAGACTATATGAGAGCAATAATTACCTACACAAATTATTGTGACTCGATATTGAATAGCAGAAAAAAGGAATGCATCAGCTGTGCATTTATTATCTCCTAGAAGGGGATGTCATCAATGTTCACTGTAAACTAATGAGAGATGCACTCGCATTTTAGAAATCTCTTTTGAATTTTTTTTCAGCTGCTTATTCCATTAAAGTGCACACACTCTTAATTACTTATATCACTCACTTCACACCTAAATCATATCTTCACTGGTACAAATTGACAAAGAGCTGTTGGAATTATCAGGCGATCAGCTGATGAGTCCGATTCACTGCGCGTGTTTTGAACTCTTTCTGGAGAAATAACTTTCTCAAGAGCTACCTACGTCGGTTTGAATTTTCTACACACGCAATAATCCTTGGCCTTTTCTGTGTTTCACTTTATTCATAGAATATTTTTCTAATTCATTGATTTTCCATCGCCATAGCACAATTGCTAAGCGTATTTTTTTAGATTTTAAGCTTATCTCACAAACTAAGAACGACCAGGCTTAGTTTGACTAACGCGCTTGTTGTGAAGTTGCGACTGATGTCAACACTGACCGCTGCACGCTTCCGTGGTGAAATGAGGGCCACCAAAGAAC
This sequence comes from Morinoia aosen, assembly GCA_030386875.1. Lineage (NCBI taxonomy): Eukaryota > Metazoa > Arthropoda > Malacostraca > Amphipoda > Talitridae > Morinoia > Morinoia aosen. The sequence goes on along the minus strand of CM059559.1, from coordinate 37,524,680 downwards.
TAGTTCTATATTTTTGCTATTTCATGTGACAATATAACTATTTCACGTGACAATATAACTATTTCACTGGCAATCAAAATTATTAAAACATTTTTCACTATGAAATGAAATAATTGATGAATGAGTTTGATAATATGATGCAAAGATGGCAGTAATTATTATTGCTGGAGTAATAATACCACAGGCGATTTATGTACATGCTTGTACAATTTATACAATACTTGCATTTAAAATTTGGAAGTTGCATTTCAATGGCTCATAATAATTTTAGCCCTGCTGCAAGTAGAATTATTTTCCCTATATCAATGCGCATGTTAATTTGTTTGTGTGTTACGCCATGCTTGTTTCCTATAAAATTGATCAAGTCATTTATGTTGGTCGTCGAAATTTCAAGTTTCCATAACTTGGAGCAGGACGACGAAGGGATTATATTCAAGTTGGTATTTCATTTCTACAAGAAAATAGTTGCTGAATAGATTGACTGTGTGAAGGACTTTAAAATGTAAAAGTAAGCAAACAAAATTTCCATCACGGCTAGCACATTTTACAAGAAATAACCTAAAATTCCCAGCGTTGTTCTCTTAGAAAAATCGGAACATAGAAATGTACCCACTTGGTGGTAATTACTGAAAACGTAATGTATGTGAAATTTGATTTTCAACAAACCAAGTTCACTTGTGAATCGGCTTTATGTAAGGGGTTCTCTAACCCTAAAATTGACCTAATTTTTCAAATTTCACTTTTCGAATTTCTATTGCAACTAAGGCAACGAAAATGCATACCGATGTATAAAATTGAATTCGAAATACATTCACGTCAATGAAAAGTTTCCATTTTTGCAATAGAAAAAAATATCACGAGAACATATGAAAAAATATATATATCTATTGCGCGAAACACTTCTTCTACAATTTTCAACGTAGAAGCTTTATTTTGGCCTCAGTCGACGTGGAAAGAATGTGGCAACTGGAAAATGAAGGATTATTTTGAATTTTGAATTAGAAAAAACTTATTGATACATTTGTCAAAAATGTTTTTTCAAGTCCCAGATTTTTCACCATAGAAATGTAATTTAGAGTTCAAATTAAATTCCGCTTCGCTTCGCTCCGCTGTTTCTACTGTCCTACTGCGTCGAATGAAACGAAAATCAAGCTTCTACGTTAAAAATTGAAGGAAAAGTGTTTTGCGCAATATCTGTCAAGAAATTTTCCGATATACTGTATATATATTTTTTTCATATGTTCGCGCAGTGAATTTTCTCCTATTGCGGAGTTTCATTGAAGCAAATGTGTTTGGATTTCAATGTTATATATCCCTATGCATTTTGGTTTCCCAAGTTGCAAAAGAAAAGCAAAAAAGGGAAATTTTACAATTAGGCAATTTTTAGGGCTAGAGATCCCTTAATTAACTGGAAAGTTACACGTTCGATTTAAAATAATATTTTGGTTTCATAATGTACACTGGTTTAAAAACAAATACCTCTCATTGTAATTATTGATGAGCAGTGCCGATTTTTCTGTTAAGATCACTGCAGACATTTCTGTCCCGAATTTTCTGCATCGATCTGCAGTGACCGGTGAAGAAAAATTTCATCCCGAACTGGGTCCCGCACTGATCCTAAAAAGATGCACTGTCCCCAGATAATCGATGCTGATCCGCACTAGCATTTCTGACTGGGTAAACATCACAGAGCGCAAACGGCAGCACTCCTATTGCATAAGTGCTATCTTAAAACATCAGGACTAGTGCTCTCCTTACCAGTAAGTTATAATTATTATTATATAAGAAAGTTTTAGCCTCCCTTAACCACAACAAAGATGTTCTATGCGAGGAAGGAACCATTTAGTAAGGAGTTGAGGGAACGCGGAATCCATTTACAAGGTGCACAGAAACAGTAAGCTAAGAAAGAAGTTCATGAAACAAAAAAAAGTTAAAGAAGAAAGTAGTAGGGGCTCAAAAACAGGGCAGCAGTGAATCGAAAAAGATGGTCCTTGACAAAACAAAACAATTTTATTTCATCAAAAAGGAAGCCTACCTAACGTTTAGCTCGGGCCCTCGCATAGTTCCCCTAGGAGCGCTAATTCCTATAGATACAATGGTTGTATCCTCCTGAGAGGCATACCAGTAAGTAAAGAAGTATTAAATAAAAGAAAATGAACAGGTAAAATCGAAAAGGAAAAACTGTAGCATAATGGACAATAAAGATAAACATTAGAAAGACCAGTTCACGTCAAACATAATATTTGGGTACAAATTCTTCTATCTCAGTGCGAGTGGGAAGCCTACGACGCATCTTTCACAAACTATTGGATGCATGCTCCAAATCAATCAATCATAACAGTAAAATAGCTTTTACACACAGTTGTATGATCATCAATAAGCAGAAGTAAATTCAGCAGCACATTCAGCAGCACGTTCAGAAGCAAACTGAGTTGTTTAGTAACAAGACAACACTCCACGTAACTTTTAAAAGAGTACGTTAACTTTGTCGAGACTGCCGGGAAGTGCACCTATTACAACATTAGCCTCAGAATGTAAAAATTGAAAGGTGAGCATAATTCTAGTTATACGTATTTTCACAGCCAGTCTAAAGCTTTTTCAAATAATCCATTTTGAAATCAAAATTGTGAATATGTCATAGGAATACAAATTTTATTTTCATTATTTTATTATATAAGTATGTTTTAGCCTCCCTTTACCACTACAAAGATGTTCCAAGAGAGGAAGGTTGAAGGCACCATTTAGTATGGAGATGAGGGAACGCGGAATCTATGCACAAGGTGCATAGAAACAGGAAGCCAAGAAAAAAGATCATGCAACAAGAAAAAATTAAAGAAGAAAGTAGTAGGTGCTCAAAAACAGGACAGCAGTGAACCGAAAAAAAAGATGGTCCGTAACAAAACAAAAACCTATTCTATTTCAACATAATGAGAGCTTACCTAACCTTTAGCTTGGGCCCTCACATAGTCCCTCTGGGAACAACAATTCAGGAATGAAAAGGTTTCAATGAGTAAATAAAATTGTTTTTTTCTGCAGTGTTCCACTTACGAGAAGAAAACATGGATAACAAATATGTGTAGCGCGTAGATAGTAATGCTTATGTATAACGCTTCACCCTAGCAACGCACTGAGCCAAATCAACAAATAAGCCTTGCACTACCGTCCGTTAATGACTAGACAACATTGAACGACATAATAGTTCCCAGCCTTAAATTAAAAACAGAAAAAGAACAAAGGCTTATCACAAGCTCGCTACAACATAACACATTACAGCCTCAAATCCATCCCACGCTAACAAAATAAGGCCAGCACAAGTCGAAGGCTAATAGGTTGTTCATTGGCTGTCATTGGGAGTTTAATCAACAGCACTTACAGAGCTGAGAGCGAGTAGTGCGAAAGTATATTAGTACAAATGTAGGTAGTAGGTTTTAGTTTTAATTTGGCATACATCTGAGTAGTCGAGTGAGTTAAACTAAGACTAAAATTAGGCTTTGTTTTATTTAATTCGGAATGCATGAGGTGCTGCTGTACATACAACCACGTGAAAGTTATGGGGCTTACAGGGGGAAACAGTTACTCGCTCATAATTGTTTTTAATGAAGTACAGGAACTATAGGCATAAATTTATTATGCACGCAAAAGTGCATTCAAACAGCTGCTCTTCAATATATCTGCCTAATGTGTCCGTAACACCATTGCTAGCAGCGTACACCTATGTAATTATATTCCAGAAACCATATAAAATGAAATAATTTATGCAACAAAATTTATCATATTTCACTCTAGAACAACACGAGAACAAGGACTCAGGAGAAAAGTGCATCACTTTATCATGTTTATCTTCAGAACAGGTACTCTGCAGAGGTCTATTGTAAGCTCCGATTCACTCCTATGTGCTACATCTGAAGAAAAATTTTATTAAGTACATTATTCTTTGAAAACAAGAGGTGAGAAGTTTAGGGCGGCTAATATGAATTAATTCACAGACATTTTTCCTGAAGCCAGGTAAGTGACTAATTTTATTCAACACATACCTCAAGACCCTGTCATAACAAATAATAATACAAAAGATTTACTGCAAAATTCAAGTCCCTTGGGCGGATCATCAGACTGAATATACTTTAAAACGACACAAACAGATAGACACAGAAATCTTGCATACTAAAAATGTAATAACTTATAGTGCAGTGAGTTAGAGAAGTTTTTTCAGCTGCTGGTGATACATGTCTGTTTTCATGGCGAGGTAACAGGAGAAATAATGGCAGCATCTTCCACTTCCAAAATTCCTCCAATATTGGTGGTTCAGTCAAATACCACAGCAGCCTTTAGCTCCTTTTCATCCACCTTGATGTTGAAATTATTTCACTGTCGTCTGGCGCCTGAAAGGCAAAAAAATTAATGAACTTCTCATGCTAACAATTTTTGAATTAGTTTTTGGCTCAATAATCACTCATTTCAGTTGTGATAGTGAGGGTACAGATTGAAATCTGTTCGTGCAAATTTGATAAATTGAGATGCATGTGAGAGTATTTAATATAAGAGGTCAGCTGTAAAAAGAGATGTCAGGAATAAAACCACAAACAGCGGAATAAAATTCATTTTTCTAAAAAAGGGGCATTCAGACTAGCGCTAGTTTCGAATATTCATTATCAATGAATGCTCTGAAAATAAGACCAAAAATATAGACAAATTGATATTTCAATAATTGCTATGTATATATACAACCTATATAATATACAATTGGCAGGCACTTTGATCACAGTTAAGAACGGGTTTCTGCTTAAAAATGTACATTGATTCTAAAATCCGGAGATCGCTATTACACGTAGAATCTAAAATTGAAAAATCATCTACCGAGAAAATATGGTTGGTGCTTTCACAGTGAAGTCTAGGCGAAGACTGAGATGGAGTTGCTAGCGGCCTATTAGTTCTAAATGATTTGCCTAGATGTTGGTAAAATCTAATCTTTGACTGTTTCAGAGTGCTCCCTATGTAGGAACTCTGGCAGGTTCCACACTGATATTTATAAACAATACTAGAGAGCAACTCTTTCGGCAGTCTGTCTTTATAGCGGAAAAATGATTTTATTTGGAAACTGTTGCGAAAAACAAACTTGAAATCGATTTGGGGGTAAAATTTTCTCAAATTCCTAGTTAAACATTGTTTTAGCTCATCAGAAGTTGGTCCAATATACGGAAGCGATACATACAAAGCATACCAGTAAGTAAAGAAGTATTAAATAAAAGAAAATGAACAGGTAAAATCGAAAAGGAAAAACTGTAGCATAATGGACAATAAAGATAAACATTAGAAAGACCAGTTCACGTCAAACATAATATTTGGGTACAAATTCTTCTATCTCAGTGCGAGTGGGAAGGGGATAGCAACTCCATCTCAGTCTTCGCCTAGACTTCACTGTGAAAGCACCAACCATATTTTCTCGGTAGATGATTTTTCAATTTTAGATTCTACGTGTAATAGCGATCTCCGGATTTTAGAATCAATGTACATTTTTAAGCAGAAACCCGTTCTTAACTGTGATCAAAGTGCCTGCCAATTGTATATTATATAGGTTGTATATATACATAGCAATTATTGAAATATCAATTTGTCTATATTTTTGGTCTTATTTTCAGAGCATTCATTGATAATGAATATTCGAAACTAGCGCTAGTCTGAATGCCCCTTTTTTAGAAAAATGAATTTTATTCCGCTGTTTGTGGTTTTATTCCTGATGAAACTTAGATTTCCAAGACGCGTACCCATCTCAGTGATATTGACTAGGAGGTATGGGCACGATGGACTAAAGAAATTCCGCGCCTATGAGCATTTGTCTTCTAAATTAGGGAAGGCTAAGGAAGATGTGCATTTCCTTCATTGCTGTAAAGCGTACAAGTTAACTCCTACGTTCCTCTGTTTCAAATTGTACAAAAAGTGTCTGAAACACTCCAATCATTACAAGAAGTACCAACAACTCCTGCTTGATGAAGAAATTATTTTTAAGAAGAAACAAGTGACACTACTGGAAATGCAGTTATCCGATGCATCTGATGTTCTCTCCAGTACGGTTTCAAAACTGGATTTGTTATGCTTGAAAACGTTTACCGGAAGAAACCTTCAGAAATCTGTGAAGAAAATTCAGCAAGTACACGAGAGGAAGATAGCAAGTCTTGGAGGCAAGATTAACCTAACTTCTTGCGACCCGGGGAAGGTAATCTTCAATTATTCAAGCCGTGTCTTAACCGATAGGGAAAATTTTCTACTGTCATTTGGCTTAGATTTTAATTTGCCTGTAAAGAAACTCAATTTTTTTCGATACTTCTTACCTTTCGAGAAATTCATAAATTCCCTTAAAAAACATAAATTGATGGATAATATAAATTTTCAGACCGTTATTGACATTGTACGGAAAAAAGCTTGCGAAACTTATTATGGTTTTCAGTCTAGCCGTATATTTTCTCCTATAGTCAACTCAAAAGATATTGCCATTCTGAAGGAACTTGGTAAAGATAATAGTGTAATCGTGTGTAAGCCTGACAAAGGCCGCGGTGTTGTTTTAATGGACAAAAAAGATTATATAGGCAAAATGCTTACAATTCTAAATGACTCAACTAAATTTCAGAAGCTACTAAATATCGATCCCCTAGCTTTCATTGTCAAAATAGAAGATAAAATTAATAGATTCATCACTAAACTTAAGCAGTCCGAATTAATCACTGCCGATACGTATAACGATATAAGAGTTTCAGGTTCAGCCCCCGGTATTCTTTACGGTCTAGCTAAAGTGCATAAAGCGAACGTGCCCCTACGGCCAATACTGGCGGCATTCAGAACTCCTATGTATAAACTAGCTAAATTCATTATTCCGCTAATTGATGAACTTGCCTCCAATCGATACACTTTAAAGAACTCGTACAATTTTTATGAAAGAATGACCGCATTGCCGATTAAACCTAACTATGTTATGGTCAGTTATGATGTCACGTCATTATATACTAATATACCTGTCCTTGAAACTTTAGATCTCGTGTGTAACAGCTTGTTTTCTGTTAATGAATACCATCATGGTTTGGGCAGAAAGTCTTTTATGGATTTGTTGAAGCTGGCGGTTACCGAAACGTGTTTTTATTTCAATAATATTTTGTACAAACAGATAGATGGCCTGGCAATGGGTAACCCTCTAGCCCCTACTCTGGCGAACATATTTATGTGCAATATGGAAAATAAGTACCTGTCTTCTTGTCCAGATTCTTTCAAACCTGTTTTTTATAACCGATATTTGGACGATACTTTTGTTATTTTTAATGATGTCACTCATGCCAATCTGTTTCTAGATCATATTAATAGTCAACACCCAAATATCAAATTCACCATGGATGTAGAAAATGATAAAGTTTTGCCTTTTTTAGACGTTAGGGTTCAACGTTTTGACAATCATCTTCAACTAGGCATTTATCGGAAACCGACTTTCACTGGTCTGGGAAATAGTTTCTTCAGCTTTACTCCTTTCATTTTTAAACTGAATAGTTTGAGAACACTTTTTCACAGAGCCTTTCACCTGTCATCAAACTATCATAAGTTTTGCGACGAACTAAATTATTTGAGAACATTTTTTTCTACCAATGGATACCCTCAATATATTTTTGACTATACTCTTAAAAAGTTTTTAAACAAAATGTTCGATAAGCCAAAGATCACGGTAGCTACAGTTTCCAAATGTGCTTTGTATGTATCGCTTCCGTATATTGGACCAACTTCTGATGAGCTAAAACAATGTTTAACTAGGAATTTGAGAAAATTTTACCCCCAAATCGATTTCAAGTTTGTTTTTCGCAACAGTTTCCAAATAAAATCATTTTTCCGCTATAAAGACAGACTGCCGAAAGAGTTGCTCTCTAGTATTGTTTATAAATATCAGTGTGGAACCTGCCAGAGTTCCTACATAGGGAGCACTCTGAAACAGTCAAAGATTAGATTTTACCAACATCTAGGCAAATCATTTAGAACTAATAGGCCGCTAGCAACTCCATCTCAGTCTTCGCCTAGACTTCACTGTGAAAGCACCAACCATATTTTCTCGGTAGATGATTTTTCAATTTTAGATTCTACGTGTAATAGCGATCTCCGGATTTTAGAATCAATGTACATTTTTAAGCAGAAACCCGTTCTTAACTGTGATCAAAGTGCCTGCCAATTGTATATTAAATAGGTTGTATATATACATAGCAATTATTGAAATATCAATTTGTCTATATTTTTGGTCTTATTTTCAGAGCATTCATTGATAATGAATATTCGAAACTAGCGCTAGTCTGAATGCCCCTTTTTTAGAAAAATGAATTTTATTCCGCTGTTTGTGGTTTTATTCCTGATGAAACTTAGATTTCCAAGACGCGTACCCATCTCAGTGATATTGACTAGGAGGTATGGGCACGATGGACTAAAGAAATTCCGCGCCTATGAGCATTTGTCTTCTAAATTAGGGAAGGCTAAGGAAGATGTGCATTTCCTTCATTGCTGTAAAGCGTACAAGTTAACTCCTACGTTCCTCTGTTTCAAATTGTACAAAAAGTGTCTGAAACACTCCAATCATTACAAGAAGTACCAACAACTCCTGCTTGATGAAGAAATTATTTTTAAGAAGAAACAAGTGACACTACTGGAAATGCAGTTATCCGATGCATCTGATGTTCTCTCCAGTACGGTTTCAAAACTGGATTTGTTATGCTTGAAAACGTTTACCGGAAGAAACCTTCAGAAATCTGTGAAGAAAATTCAGCAAGTACACGAGAGGAAGATAGCAAGTCTTGGAGGCAAGATTAACCTAACTTCTTGCGACCCGGGGAAGGTAATCTTCAATTATTCAAGCCGTGTCTTAACCGATAGGGAAAATTTTCTACTGTCATTTGGCTTAGATTTTAATTTGCCTGTAAAGAAACTCAATTTTTTTCGATACTTCTTACCTTTCGAGAAATTCATAAATTCCCTTAAAAAACATAAATTGATGGATAATATAAATTTTCAGACCGTTATTGACATTGTACGGAAAAAAGCTTGCGAAACTTATTATGGTTTTCAGTCTAGCCGTATATTTTCTCCTATAGTCAACTCAAAAGATATTGCCATTCTGAAGGAACTTGGTAAAGATAATAGTGTAATCGTGTGTAAGCCTGACAAAGGCCGCGGTGTTGTTTTAATGGACAAAAAAGATTATATAGGCAAAATGCTTACAATTCTAAATGACTCAACTAAATTTCAGAAGCTACTAAATATCGATCCCCTAGCTTTCATTGTCAAAATAGAAGATAAAATTAATAGATTCATCACTAAACTTAAGCAGTCCGAATTAATCACTGCCGATACGTATAACGATATAAGAGTTTCAGGTTCAGCCCCCGGTATTCTTTACGGTCTAGCTAAAGTGCATAAAGCGAACGTGCCCCTACGGCCAATACTGGCGGCATTCAGAACTCCTATGTATAAACTAGCTAAATTCATTATTCCGCTAATTGATGAACTTGCCTCCAATCGATACACTTTAAAGAACTCGTACAATTTTTATGAAAGAATGACCGCATTGCCGATTAAACCTAACTATGTTATGGTCAGTTATGATGTCACGTCATTATATACTAATATACCTGTCCTTGAAACTTTAGATCTCGTGTGTAACAGCTTGTTTTCTGTTAATGAATACCATCATGGTTTGGGCAGAAAGTCTTTTATGGATTTGTTGAAGCTGGCGGTTACCGAAACGTGTTTTTATTTCAATAATATTTTGTACAAACAGATAGATGGCCTGGCAATGGGTAACCCTCTAGCCCCTACTCTGGCGAACATATTTATGTGCAATATGGAAAATAAGTACCTGTCTTCTTGTCCAGATTCTTTCAAACCTGTTTTTTATAACCGATATTTGGACGATACTTTTGTTATTTTTAATGATGTCACTCATGCCAATCTGTTTCTAGATCATATTAATAGTCAACACCCAAATATCAAATTCACCATGGATGTAGAAAATGATAAAGTTTTGCCTTTTTTAGACGTTAGGGTTCAACGTTTTGACAATCATCTTCAACTAGGCATTTATCGGAAACCGACTTTCACTGGTCTGGGAAATAGTTTCTTCAGCTTTACTCCTTTCATTTTTAAACTGAATAGTTTGAGAACACTTTTTCACAGAGCCTTTCACCTGTCATCAAACTATCATAAGTTTTGCGACGAACTAAATTATTTGAGAACATTTTTTTCTACCAATGGATACCCTCAATATATTTTTGACTATACTCTTAAAAAGTTTTTAAACAAAATGTTCGATAAGCCAAAGATCACGGTAGCTACAGTTTCCAAATGTGCTTTGTATGTATCGCTTCCGTATATTGGACCAACTTCTGATGAGCTAAAACAATGTTTAACTAGGAATTTGAGAAAATTTTACCCCCAAATCGATTTCAAGTTTGTTTTTCGCAACAGTTTCCAAATAAAATCATTTTTCCGCTATAAAGACAGACTGCCGAAAGAGTTGCTCTCTAGTATTGTTTATAAATATCAGTGTGGAACCTGCCAGAGTTCCTACATAGGGAGCACTCTGAAACAGTCAAAGATTAGATTTTACCAACATCTAGGCAAATCATTTAGAACTAATAGGCCGCTAGCAACTCCATCTCAGTCTTCGCCTAGACTTCACTGTGAAAGCACCAACCATATTTTCTCGGTAAATGATTTTTCAATTTTAGATTCTACGTGTAATAGCGATCTCCGGATTTTAGAATCAATGTACATTTTTAAGCAGAAACCCGTTCTTAACTGTGATCAAAGTGCCTGCCAATTGTATATTATATAGGTTGTATATATACATAGCAATTATTGAAATATCAATTTGTCTATATTTTTGGTCTTATTTTCAGAGCATTCATTGATAATGAATATTCGAAACTAGCGCTAGTCTGAATGCCCCTTTTTTAGAAAAATGAATTTTATTCCGCTGTTTGTGGTTTTATTCCTGATGAAACTTAGATTTCCAAGACGCGTACCCATCTCAGTAAAAAGAGATGATGCTGAATGTGAAGCAGTATTGAGATGCATACACAAATAAATGGAGACAATGACAAACTACAGTGTAACATAGAAGGAAAAACAATGTGGAGTCCTGAGGGAAAAATAGATAGAGGAAAAAAGCAAAAAGGAGCTGTGAAAAATATTAGAGAAAAAAGGAAAAATGAAATTAAAAATAATAAGCAGAGAAGTACTGTACGTAGCTTAAAGTACAACCAAATAAGGCAGAGAAGTACTGTTCATAGCTTGAAATACAAGCCAAATAAGGCAAAGAAGTACTGTACTCACATTGCTTCAAGTACAACTTAATAAGTTAGCACACTCAAGCTGGTTCTCACAATTTTTCTTCAACAGTTGTTGGGTAATATTAGTCAATTTATCCGTGATATTTGACAATAAGCCTTATTTCACCTAACCTAGACCATGAAAGAACAAGTATAAAAAATGGAAAAACCAATATAGCAAGACTAATAAAAATTAACAAGGAAAGAAAATCGGCCCTTAATCTGGAGAATGTTCTAAATTTCATTTTTGCTTGAATATATTCTTTAGTGGATTACCAGACTCATTTTACTTCTATTAAGAAATATAAAAGGAGAGCAAAATACAAATACAATCATTGACATAAACATTAGATATGTTTTTTTTCAAATCCGGCTCTGTTGCTTCATATGGATTTTTGAAGCACTGACAACAAATTCATGATGAGCAGCATAAATTTGCACCTTATCTCTAGAAAATATTGATAACAGCAAATATAACACCATAAATGGTAAGCATAGGACAGTTAGGTATCTTCAAAAAAACATTTCCAAGAATGCTTGGGACAGTATCATTTGTAAAAAAACTAATCGCCAAAAAAAGTGGCACTTTCTTATAGATAACTATAGATAAGGTTTTGCATCTCGTCTGTAAACAGGAGGATGCTTTATTCCAATCAATCAAGCAAGTCAGATACATATCTAGTGAAATGGTTTTTCAAATGCCTTATCAGGGTTGGCACATGAGAAACCCACCCAGAAAAGCAAAAAAAAAACACACTAAAAACCCAGTAGGTAATGTTTTTTTGGGGGGTTTTCATTATTGTTATTTAAATTTCACTTGCTTTCAAGCTTAAAGGATCAAAATGAGCTAAATATTTATCGTGTCAAACAATTTATCTAAGTCAAGTGCAAGACTATATGACAAGAAATATTGGAAAACAAAACACCAACCCTATATAAATCAAATTAAAAATACCTTAATCATAAAAAAACTCGAATGACTAATATATATTCATGAATTCCATTTCTAAAGTAAAAAAAATTTTAGATACAAATGCAGTTTGACTACTTTATAATGAAGAGGCTTATGAAATTTTTCTGTCTTCTAGACTAGACTGCTGCTACAGTACTACTGTGTTTCTCTTTCTACATCCTCTGCCATTTCATCATTTTCATCCACATCATGGTCATTTGTGAGGTGACGATATACTGAGACCAATTTTGCGTTCTGATCCTAATCTTTTTCTCAATTTATTCCACTTAATTCCATTTGTTGAGAAAATTCTCTCATTGGATTCTGGACTTGGGGGGACATGAATAAAGATTGCTTATAAACTTGCAGAAACCCTCTGCCAGTGTCTTTTCCGGAATCTGCATTTTCTGCTGTTTCATTGCTTGAATTTCCCACCATCGACGAGGAGTCATTGCCTTAGTGATATTCTCATTGAACATGTGTTTTGGGAAGATGTTGGAGTCCTTCAATTTATAGGAATAAAGCGCACCGATGAACTCCAGATTGTACTCAGCCAACCACTCTTCAATATCTGTCTCCTGTGAGAGCTTTGGCTGAAATAAGTCTAACAATTATAGTCAGGTAGGGTAAGACACAACCATGGCCATTATGGGGTAAAGAAGTAAAGAAACGACCGGTCTATAGCGAGAATTCAAGCTGCAATTGAACAGATTTGACAATGGAATCTGTTAGAGCATTTACTCGAATCATTTTAGTTTTTGTTTCTATCTTGTACTGCAAAAAATGAATTTATGGCCAATTTTCCATACTATTTGGCAATTCACTACATGTTGTAACATGTAACAGTATGATTGACTGACTTGACTTGCGCTGCCAAGCACTGGAGCTTACACAATACACATGTTAAGTTGTTAATGGCTTGACTGTTAAGTCATGTGTAGCTGTCTTGCCTCACGTTGCTTGTGGTGGTGACTTATGATCTAAAATCTGCATGGTGCTACCCCCTCAATGTCTTGTGTCTTGTCTGCTGCTAAAACAACTTACTATGAATTTACAAGCATAGCAGTTGTCTTTGCACATCTTATATCTTTGCTGACTGCAGAGCTACGTCTCTATGCATATGGTAATTGGTAAATGGAAATAGTGATGGACAAACTTAGTTCATATAATGTTCACATAATGCAATAATTCAAATAATAATGTAATATACTCTTGAAAATAAAGTAACCAAATAACAATATTTACTCAATTAGTGTAAATATTTAAATTTGAAATAGAGGCTACTGGAGCTGTGTGAATAACTTTTTTAAACAAAAACCCAATAGAGCCCCCCAAAAAACAATGAAACCAATTTAACCCAAAAAAAGCATGTGGGTTTTTCAAAAAAAAAACTGTGTTTTTTTTTTAATTCAGGTTTTTTCTTTATCTGGGCCTTATAACTTAAATGAGGACACCATGAAGGTTTGAATTTTAGGTTTGATGGTTTGAAACATTTGAATTTTAGCTACAAGGGAGGAAGTTATTATGAATTAATCTAATAACTTCAGATAAGATAGGCTCCCCCAACAAAATAATGAAGTATTGTGAAGATGCATCTAAAATATTGAAACAAAGTTTAACAGTATGGCAATCCAAACTAGCTTTCATGCTGCGTACTGTAGGTTTTAAACTTACTTCGTGCCAATTTCAACATAATGGTGAGATAAAAAATCGAACAATGCCAATAAAGTTTTCTTATTATAAAATTAGTTAATTTGTTGTGACATCCTAGTTCCACATTACTTTACAGACAGATATCATTATTCCCAAAAAATTAGAAAATAAGCAGAAAGCCTATGTCATAAATCAGCATTGAATTGTACTACACCCTATTCTCATATTTATTTTTCTTGACTGTATTTCAAATTTCAGGCGAGTCAATAACATTTTCCAATGGAACCACAAGTTTAAGTTTGAACTATTTTAGTGGATCTGATTTTAAAGATTTTATAAATAAATGCAACTTCATCACTTGCAAAATCATTAGAAGCCATATTTTTAAAATTACCTTCAAATAAAATTTTAATTTAATTTCCTGACCTTCCAGGTCCAAACTCCCATGATCATTAAACAACGGCACATCACCACTTTCCAATGATACGTGCGTCTTCGATAGTTAGTCTTTTTGAAATTACTGAAGCAAACATAAATTCGTCCTAATGAAAAACAGAATATTGAAATATCTTGGGTCGACTTATACAATTCTTCTGACAATAAATAGAAAAACACTTTTTAAATTTAACTCGAGGCAGCGACATTGCGACCCTTAACGCGTAAACAGTTCGTTCGTACATCACTGCCTGATTGTCATACCCGTTCCGCGAACAGTGATGCTAGATTTCGGGCTAGCAGTGTTGTCAGATGAAATCTAAGCGCTGCTATTGGTGCGTTTCCATGACGTCACATGAACACCACTCGATTTTTAAAAGACTGGATTGCCGCTACCTCTTTTCGTCTACCATGGCCGCTACCTCTTTATATCTACCATGATCAGGACGCACACCAGCATGACTAAGCGCACAAGAGTGCTCACCGGCAGGATAGAAGAATGGAAGGTTGGAACCAAGGAGGTTTAATAATGGAATGGAGGCGGCATCCCTATCTTTTGCCAGTCAAGCGAGTGAAGCCACTTTTGCCGTCCCAAGCCCCGCCCACCCGGCATTTGGCCCCAGTGTAGAGGTGGTGTTGCAGTGGAGGGGTAGCACCACCTCCAACATCAAGAATTCAACACCGTTTGCAATTCATGAAATTTCTGTACGTACAAGTGAAAACTCATGTCTGAATCTTTTTTGAAAGTAACTGCACATGTGGATAATGCATGAGCTCGGCATAAAGGGTAAGTAGTCCTTGAACGGAGCATGGATAAGCTGCACCCTTCCACGCCGAGCGTGGAGGGAGTATATATGGAGGGAGCATAGCTGTCTGTGAAGAGAACCAGTTTTTGAGATTTTTCCTATGTCTGTGGTAACCAATAGCCGTCTCGCAAGTGTGACGTCAGCACAGAAGTCAGTCACCTACTGACTACGCTAGAGTGCGCACACGCTAGCTGAATGCTCTTCCAGCTGTTGAGTTAATTGCATAATCGTTAACCATTAATTTGGGATTCTAAGACTCCGAATGATGATAAATTGTGTTTCCTCACTTGAGGACACTTAATAATATCAAAATTACTAGCAAAGATACATTAAGAGGTAAAAACTATAAAAATTACAGGCCCTTGATTATAACAAATTAGAGCGACTTGCACGCACACCTCACCTTTTGACTTGTGGTGGGATACTAATCTTGCTTTGGAAAATGAGAGGAGGGGTTGTAGGGAAGGTGGGTGGAGCCAACTTCAGCCAAGCGTCTGTGGTTGGCTCAGAAGAATTGTGACGTGTCGGGCATTGAGAGTGCCCGAGTCTTTTAGTTTTTGCAGCCAAATTGAGCCCTATCGGAGCGCGCTATGCTACCTCCACATATACTAGCTCCATGACGCCGACTGCCACTTGCGAACTGAGCCCCATCTCCGTATCTGGGGCCGTCTGCCTACAGCTACCGAAAATTGGCTTCACTTTTGAGCGATGATGCCGGTTTCATGTATCGAACTTCCTTGGTTGGAACCCTACTTCCGTCGACCTGCGGAAGGCGATAACGGCGAGCGAGTTAGAAGCGAACGAAGAAGCACTTCGAAGCGTGTTCAGAGTTCCGGGATTCGGAATTAGAGTGTTTCGAGTATCATTACAAGTCTTCGCATAAAAATGCAGCGCCAGATGTTCTGGTAGTGTGTGCAGGTTTTATTGGATTTTACCGGTGGTCTGTTTTTACATACAATTGTGTGATATGTACTTAAATTTATGAAGCGGTGATCTAAAATATGAGCTCCAGATGCTATCTTTAGTTGGGCTTAACCTCACTTCAGTATATTGGCTTTGTGGTGTATTTGTGTAAGGTAGCGCGAATATTTCGGTAGTCTGTGCACTTTTCATCTCCAATTTTTATGCTTCATTCATCGAGGTTTAAATCTTCTCTTCGTCGTCAGGTGCTCTCTATACATCCGTAAGGAGGGCGCGTAAGGCGCCGTGACAGACTGCATTAATCATTAAATATGCACTGACGGTGCATAAGCTCCACGAACAAAAAATTAGTCACCTATTGCTTTTTGAACTCCAGTTACTTACTGCATTCTTCAATCGGAGTTCATACCTTTAACCTAGGCTTACGTTGTACAGTAGAACTTTCTACTTCGTACCATCTTGCTTTGCTCGCTTGTAATTCCACGTCAAGTTTTTTCTCTGGAAACATCTCACTTTCCGTAAAAAACTCATACTTTGGAGAGTGACGCACTATGTTTTTCATTTGTTTCTAGGGAAATATTGCCACGTGTCCCACTCACGTTTTGCTAGTGACTGGTGGATAGTTATTACAGCCTCAGTCTCATGTGCGATTTATGTTCAGGTGAAATGGAACCCCCAAAGTTTGTGAGAAATTGCAGCAAAACTAAAGCCAAGTATAGTTCTGAAAAGAACAGAAAAACTAGGGATTTAACGTTCTAGATCTATTAAAGCATGGAAAAAGGGTGATATGAAATAATCAATATAACAACTTACTCAAATCAACATTGCATTATGTTGGAAAAAGTCTTAAATAAAAGAACGTGCTGCGAGTTTCGAAAGAAGCATCAAATTATATTTTTCATCCTTTTACTTTTCGATAAAACAGAATCATTTTTATACACTCGGATAAAATCCAAAAAAGGAAAGGTTGTTGGTGGGATATTCGTGGGATTCAGATTAAAATGTTGGTGGGACCCAGATTAAAATGGAATCATTCTTGAAAGATCTAAAAGGGCGAAGTGAAGATCATGCCAGCGAAAAAATCGGTCAGCCATTGAAGACAGTCAAGCTGTACTTGAGTTTGTTGGTGTTTTCAAGAGTAACGTGTCTGAGAAGAATTATTTTTTGAAGGAAATTTTTCTTGTTGGCGAGACTGACTTTTGAAAGAAAATGTAGACTCGAACAATAATAACTCTGGAGGAAGTGAATGCTTCCGGATAAATGCACGTAAAGATTAAGTAAATTCATCGCTTGGTGATATTGCAAACGATGATGTCCAATTAAACAGGTAAATTCTGCTATCACTCTGACTCTATAAGCTATCTGCTATCACTCTCACTTAAAGCACAATCAGGTGATAGCACACAATCTAAATACAAAAAAAATCAGGTGATTAAACATATTAAATACGTTACAACTGCTTAGTTCGTTGGGAATCAAAAAATAACAAATGCACCCAAAATCTAAACTATGAGGGTAAGAAAGCGGGTCACACACAAGAACTTACTGAAGTTTAAAGGTAAAGAGAAGTACAGGGTATGTAAGGTATCGGAGAAAATTTTTTTGTTAATTTAAACAAATCCTAAAATAATTAATATATGTTTTCCAGAAGATTCTATACAAAATAACCCATTCATTAATTTTATACTGCAACGGTCCGAACGATACAGCATTGTTGTCATTTGCAGCCTGACCTTCTGTCGAGGTCACAGTGACATTTAGCGCTGTGTTCGGTCGACCCTTTGTAGTGAATTTTCCACCATAAATGATGTCAGTTCACCACTCCATCCCTACCATAAATAGAGTGTTGGTCGTTGTGGAGCTTGAGGGGTCTAATGGTGGGAAGGGATTAAGCCATAACATCCGAAGGCTAAAATATTTATATTGCTAAAGCATTGATTTCTGTATTGCTAAAATACTGCTACTGTATGAATAAATGCAATAGTAAAATATTGCTAACGTATTAATTTATGTAATGCTCAAATATTGCTAACGTATTAATATATGTTATGCTAAGAGATTGCTAACGTATTAGTATGTGTTATGCTAAAATATTGCTAACTAATTAATATATATAATGCTCAAGTATTGCTAATGTATTAATATAGGTACAGCTCAAATGTTGCTAATATGTTAACTTATGTACTGATAAAGTATTGCTATCGTATTGATTTAGGTACAACTAAAATATTCCTAATTTATTAACTTGTGTACTGCTAAGAAATTGCAATTATTTATGAATTATTATTACTCCTCAAATTGACCTATTCTTAAATTATAAGCTTAGTTCTTCAGCTTGAAATTATGTATTTCCTTGTGACCTTGTCAGACAAGATTGTTAGTCCACAGCCCGAGCCCGCCCTTCCTGTTCGTGTGTGCCGCTAGGCCAGCCGTGGTCATGCGTGGCCAAATTTTTCTGGTTTGGATTTCCACGCCAGGCGAGGGGAGTTTGGGCTACTAGTTTAAATGATTCGAAACTTTATAACTTTAGCAAATTATATTGCACTGGTGTCAAAATACTTTCCTTCATTCTCCGTCATTTTCGAAAGATCCCATAGCAGATATTACTATGACTAATGAAATGAAAAGACATGCTGTGATAGTGTCTATAGAAGCGTATGAGTAATTTATAAATCGCAAAAGTTTTAAAGTTGCCAGATCTTTCATTTGCAAAGTTGGAAAAGTTGAGATGATGAATTGGCCATGAGCAAGTGGAAACAGCATTGTCAACGCACAGACTCAATCATAACTCCTGAGTTTTTCAGAAGAGTGCATGGTTTTCGGTGTTGTTAGCAGTGAAGTGCACATCATGCCTCCTCATTTTTTCCACAGGGCCTTAGGGTCAATGCAGATGCCTCGGTAAAATGTCTGGCAATTTCGCTGCTATCATAAAACCATATAAAACGGTAAAATTTGAAAACCTAAAATGATCGAAAACCGTAGTCACTACTGTTTTGCCGTTGAAAAATTATCATACATGTGAAACAAAAAAAACGGAAAAAATGTGTGATTTCTCTTGTATCACCGTGAATAGATGGTATGACTAGAGACAGTAAAACGGTAATACCCCATTGTAAAGGCCAAGCGACGGAAGAATTCCGTACGGTTCTAATTGTGGGGATGTCGGGCTATAACACTCTCGGCACTCCGACCGCCTCGGGAATTGAAACCACGATAACAATAAAAAAATTTAATAACATAAATTGGAAAAATATATCTTAACTTATAGCAAAGGATGAAGGTGGAGAACCGTGATGGTGGCGGCCGAGTACAACAGTGGCACGCAGGACCCGTGCAGGACAGTGGCACGCAGGACCCGTGCAGGACAGTGGCGCGCAGGACCCGTGCAGGACAGTGGCGCGCAGGACCCGTGCAGGACAGTGGCACGCAGGACCCGTGCAGGACAGTGGCACGCAGGACCCGTGCAGGACAGTGGCACGCAGGACCCTTGCAGGACAGTGGCACGCAGGACCCGTGCAGGGCAGTGGCACGCAGGACCCGTGCAGGACAGTGGCACGCAGGACCCGTGCAGGACAGTGGCACGCAGGACCCGTGCAGGACAGTGGCACGCAGGACCCGTGCAGGACAGTGGCACGCAGGACCCGTGCAGGACAGTGGCACGCAGGACCCGTGCAGGACAGTGGCACGCAGGACCCGTGCAGGACAGTGGCACGCAGGACCCGTGCAGGACAGTGGCACGCAGGACCCGTGCAGGACAGTGGCACGCAGGACCCGTGCAGGACAGTGGCACGCAGGACCCGTGCAGGACAGTGGCACGCAGGACCCGTGCAGGACAGTGGCACGCAGGACCCGTGCAGGACAGTGGCACGCAGGACCCGTGCAGGACAGTGGCACGCAGGACCCGTGCAGGACAGTGGCACGCAGGACCCGTGCAGGACAGTGGCACGCAGGACCCGTGCAGGACAGTGGCACGCAGGACCCGTGCAGGACAGTGGCACGCAGGACCCGTGCAGGACAGTGGCACGCAGGACCCGTGCAGGACAGTGGCACGCAGGACCCGTGCAGGACAGTGGCACGCAGGACCCGTGCAGGACAGTGGCACGCAGGACCCGTGCAGGACAGTGGCACGCAGGACCCGTGCAGGACAGTGGCACGCAGGACCCGTGCAGGACAGTGGCACGCAGGACCCGTGCAGGACAGTGGCACGCAGGACCCGTGCAGGACAGTAGCACGCAGGACCCGTGCAGGACAGTGGCACGCAGGACCCGTGCAGGACAGTGGCACGCAGGACCCGTGCAGGACAGTGGCACGCAGGACCCGTGCAGGACAGTGGCACGCAGGACCCGTGCAGGACAGTGGCACGCAGGACCCGTGCAGGAACAAGCCAGCGAGTGAGCTGCTAGTTAGACTAGATGAGACGAGCAAGAACCGACGCGAGCGTGGTTCCCCGGGGCAATAAGGTAAGTCCAGCCTGTGGACAAACACACCACTATAGCACTGCTAGCGGCTAGCTAGGGTCAACCTCTAATTTCAGGCGAGGGAAAAATCTCACGAGCAGGCCTAACGGGAGCTGGCTCAAACACACGACACAGTCAGTAGCCAGGAACGGCAACAGCGCAGATATAAATGGCAAACGCAGTAGAAAAATGATTAGCAAAGACCGACTTACCAGCCAGTCTAAGCCTACCCATCTGTACAAGGGTGATCCAAAGAGAGGAAGGGAAAAGGCACTACCTAGCATAGAGTTGAGGTAACTCGGAACCTATGTAGAAAGGACACGGGTACGATTAACTGAGAAAGTAAGATTACGACATACGATCGAATTGGCGTAGAAAGCAAGTGCTGAAACGGTACAGCAATGAACAGGAAAAACATGGTATTTGACATCACAAAACACTTAATTTCAACAAGGAACACCTACCTAACTCTCAGCTCGGGCCCTAACATCACAAAAAAAAACGCAGATGTAAACAACTTACTCGCTAGAAATGGTGACACTTATCAAGTGCTTACAACAAATAAGTTCACCAGAGTTCTATAAGGTTCGAGTCTAGAATGGAAAAGAAACAAATTAGACACAGGGCGTGAGCTAAAAGAAACTGGTAGTAATACTACGTTGGAAGGAGACTACAGTAGGCTCCTTTCATGATCCTAGAAAAATGTAACAATCTGCGAAGCATCGCAGGCTAAATAGAAGCTTAATCTACAGTTTGTCTTCCGACGTCACTAGGAAGAAGTGCGGAAGGTCGGAAGCGTCGCCCCTACAACCATCATTTGTACCACATGAGCATGTCAATAAACGGTCTAACCGGATAAACTAAGCTGGTCTAAATTGAAAATATTCATGACGAAAAGGTCAAACATGGGACGTAATTACTTCATGCATGTATACTGCAAACTAGATTTATGCCATTTATGAGATTTTTGTTCGCGGCTTTAGTAAAACAGAACTTTCATTTTTGCGCTGTATCACAAGCAATTCATGATTGTATCCAAAAACTGATGATAAAACATAAAAATGACCCTTTTCGCATCACCAAAGTCGCGGTAAAATATGAAAAAAGAATGAACCATATAAGCAGTACACATACTCACGCCTTCCTCTCTGGACAGAGCTTGTCTCTTGCCCTCCTACTGCTGCGATTGCAGCGCTGAAATAAAACCAGCCATTCAGAGATACATATTATCGACCATACCAAATCAGTCAAACAAAGAAACGCCAACACAATTAGAATGACAGTGACTCAAAAGTTTTCCCATTTTAATATGTTTATTATCATCTTCCTAACGAAGCGAGTTTAAACAGCCGAGATTTTTAGAGTAATTGAGAATAAGCTTCAACATTGAATATACATTTGTTTATAATTTTTTGAAATACATATGATTAGCTAACAAACAATCTAGAGGCGAGTGGCGTCAGGTGATAAACTTACTATAAAAATATAGAGAATAAACCAAATTGTAGAGCATGTGTTAAACGACGTTTTCACTTAGATTCATTTGCAATTCGCAAGACCTTTGATGATGCTCATGGCTCCTCTTCTTTTTTCTGCAAGGCGACTTTTCTTCCTCTGCCGGGTTTTATTCGTTGTAAAGATCTACAATAGGAAAATCGTGGTAAATGAAATGTTTTCTTGCATCGCAATGTCTTTTTTCTTAATTAGAGGGGAAAAACAATTCAGACAGTGTGCTTCTAGTCGTGGAGTGGTTATAATTTCTTGGTTATTCAACAATAATATTGTTGCATAGGGGCTTAGAATATGAACTCTGCTGGGAAATATGATGTATCGTAGCATCTGTCTAACATACTCAGTGGCATACTTATATTGTGCATACTTATTTTAGATACAGAAAAAACGAAACAAATTCAGCTACCATAAGATGAGAAACGCAAAATTACGCTCACTTTAAAGGTTCAAGTTGGCTAAGAATATTATTTAGATTATTTGTCGATTAGTGAATGGATGTAATACGTACACATTTTGTTTACATTTCAGTGATGCACTTCTATCATCCACACAACAAAATGAATAGAGCAGATAGTTCAGGAATGAGGAAACAATCACAGATTCAGATGGCAAAACAAATTCATTCTATAGCATAAGAGCTGACTACCAGGTTCTCATCCTATTGAACATACGTTTACTAAATAAAGTTCCCTGAGGAGCTGTGTGCTTAACAGGTAAAGAGCAGATAGACCCGTAGGCTTCTGATAATTTGCCTTCACTCGAGATCAAGAAATGATCCATAGTTTCCTACAATACTATCTCTACCAAATGTTAGCATGATTAAAACAAAGTAATTAGTGAGGCGATACATTAGCGATTTGTCACACTTGAAGTTCTCACATTTTCAGTTCGTGAGTTACTAAGTAGCTACGTTATAAATTTTTCATTTAATCACAAAATTCTGAAACTTCGCTTACTTCCAGATCTAGGCAGTCCCCAATTTTTTTGGTTTGAATAGATTGATTGATGATATAAATAAAATTAATATTCTGGAGAAAATTTGATCAGATGTGAGAAGTAATATACACAGCAATCAAATAATTTCAGTGGACTTTTTGATCTAACTTAGTACGTCATTCATATTTTTCCACAGCTCGTTTACGCGGCTTCCTCTTACAACATCATTCCAGGTAAAATGTACCCTTTTCCTTTAAGAAGAAATTCAAAATAGTGACCCCATAGTTAAAGTTCTTAAACCCTAGAATCTACTCTTAGAACAAATTTAAAATAAATCTACTTGGGGGTCCTGTAAACATTCGTCTTCAGCAAAATACCTGTGAATAAGTTCAACGTTGCTGTAGCTTCGGTATGGTATTTTTAAATCAAAGCAAAAATCCTAAGCCAACGATACCAAAAAGCTATTTGTAAAGGTCTTCAAATTAACTTCAACAGTTTGATCCAGTGCGACCAAGGAAGTACCCACGGTCTTCGCAGATTGTCCACCTGTACGACAAACGTTCATTAGAACTCAAGTGGCCAAAAGCTGGTAGTAAATGCCTTGGTATTCCGGCAACAGACTAGGGAAACTGTTCATATTTACAATATTAACGAAATTACGTGGAAAATAAATACCAGAAATCGACAAGTTGCAATTTATTTTAGATGATGAACGTGCTTCAACATCGATGAAGCGAATCACAC
The DNA here is from genome assembly GCA_030386875.1 of Morinoia aosen. Taxonomy (NCBI): domain Eukaryota; kingdom Metazoa; phylum Arthropoda; class Malacostraca; order Amphipoda; family Talitridae; genus Morinoia; species Morinoia aosen. Next base: position 37,500,922 of record CM059559.1, on the reverse strand, counting down.
ACTAAACTGCTGTGAACAGAATGCATATGTTTCGTTAGTCAACGTCGGTACTCGTGAGATCGAGGGATTTGTATTAACTCTATATCTGTTAATCTTTATTAAAAAGGTATTTTTTAGGAATCACACGTTATTATTTGTATTAGTCACTGAACTCAGCAGAAATTCCAATACAGATAAAAAGAACTTGCCAGCAGGAATTAAAATATTAATGTATCAAACATTACGGGGGCAAAAAGATGAATAGCATTGGCCTGACAAAACTAAATTGAGGTACTCAATACCTTGCAAAAATATTTTATCACAAGTTACGAGTAGTTTATGCCTCCCTAACCGCAACAAAGACGTTCCAAACAGGGGAAGTAAGAAGGCACCGTTAAGTAAGGAATTAGGGGAACGCGGATTCTGTGCACAAGGTGCATAGAAACAGAAAGTTGAGAAAGAAGTTCATGTAACAAGATAAAAGTTGAAGAAGAGAGTAGAAGGTAGGTGATGAAAAACAATACCGCAGTGAACCGAAAAAAGAAGGTCCTTAACGTAACAGACATTTCATTTCAACAAAAAAAGGCCTACCTAACTCTCAGCTCAAGTCCTAACATATTCCCCTGGAAGCGCTATTTCCCATAGATACAATAGTGTTATCCACCTGAGAGGTAAAAAGCAAAAAATCACCGTTAGAATAACAATTAAGAAACCGATTTATTTATGGTAAGCGCCCAACGGAAATTGTCAATAACAAACAATCACATTTTTTCCCTGTGAATGCAGATAAACCCAAACGGTGAGGTTGAGGGTTAACAATGGTGAAAAAACTATTTCAGAGCAGTAGCACTACACGTTTCTACCATTCGCTACATAGCGTTAAATTTTATAGGCATCAGTGTACAGAAGGTCACCGTTTAAATATAATTCAGCTCCAATCACAACACGGGTAGAGCTGCTAGGTTACCAGTGATGCTAAAGCTACAGCAACATCTGCAAAAATAATATGAGCATTCAAATCCTGTCTATGCAAGCAGTAGCCGCAAAAATGATAAAAAAAGCACATAAGCGAGGAAAGTATAATTATTTCTATAAAAAACAGAAACTGGCATTCATCCTTTCACTTGCAGGCAATCTGAGTCAGGAACTAAAAAAATGTCTCTGCTATTAGGAAAAGTGTTCTCACTGGTACAGATTTAAAAATACATAATTTAATATAGAATTTTCCTCTCTAACGAAATAATCTCTGCCTCTCTGTACTGAACTTTTAAAAATTAAAGCAATGAAATTCATTATAAAATACTCTTATGAATATATTTTGAAGGCGTAGCGATAATTACTAAAAAAGACAACATAACATTCAAATGACCTTATATTCGACATCTCGGTTGTACGTTCTAGATTATTCATGCTGACAGTAACTCATCCATGTGGTCTTACGAACAAAGAAATGATGGTCTATGTCATGTTAAACAAAATCAACTTTATTAAAATTGCCGAGCTGATAATTATATTATCAGGCACTGTGCCAATGAGAGCATGAGTTGGGATCCACACACAGCAAAACCTGCTTCCTAATCTGAAGATCTTTCCGAGTCGTTTCTGAGCTTGCAAATTCAAACTGCCATGAAGGACATTTCTAATTAGACACACTGACACTTTACTGATCTACTGATATTTCACTTCCAAATATTACTACTTTTTACTACCTTTACTATGTTACGAATTATTCATATATTGATGGCTAAATTTTCACCAATTGATGACTAAATTGTTTTTAAAAATTATTGCAAGGTTATCCTTTTGTTGTTGTGGCATTAATAACCATTCATTTGTGTAAAATTTTGTTGCATCATAAAACTTTCAACAGGGCGTGCTATCGTGTAAAACGTTGTGTTGCGCTGTGTGTGGTCAACGTTGGGTGCTAGTGTGTGAAACGTTGAATTGTGCTGTGTTTGTGCTTGGAGTGCAGCTTAAAAGAGGATATGTGTGAAGAATAGGCCTCAGAACAGGTGTCCAAGAGCTTGATGGATACCCTTTTAAGGAGGGCGTCACCCTAACGAACCATTTCTTTGTTATTGAACCTAGAGCAATGAAATTTGGTATACTGATAGGAAATGCAATTTAAAATCGTTTATGTTCTATGAAACAATGCGATTTTCTTGGAAAGAAAATAGGAAATCATAAAAACCGAAATTTTATGTGGGTTCAAAATGCTAGAGTGATGATTTTGGTACCATTGGATGCGGAAAGACGTGGACATTACAGAAACTAAAATGCTTTTCCCCAAATTTCCAGTTTTGAATGAAAAAATGAAAAACTCGAGAGCCAATTTTTTCCTCGAAAAAAATGCGGATTTATGACGTTATAACTTTTGACCAAAAATTAACTTCGAAAACAATTTAGGTTTTTGGAAAGCCCTTGTCTTTCCGCAACCAATGATACCAAAATCATTGCTGTAGCTAAAAAACTGTAGGAGTAGATGCATTTTGGAACCCCATATCCCTATCCTCCAAAAAAGGCATTATAGGTCGATATAAACAATCTCAATTTTTCGTCGTTATTGTTTGTGGGGTCAGCTAAGACACTTGAAATCATTAAAATGAAGGTTATAGCGAAGACAATACATTTAAAATACATATCTATTAAAAATTAGGACGTTTCGATCATCTAGATCATCATCAGCTATTCTGAAATACAAGAAATGACAAATTAAGACCGGCAATAAAAACCATTCAGTAAGTAATACAGTATGTACACGAATGAAAATTAAAAAAGAAAATTACGTAATACCTATTTTCAATGGATAGGAAGACTGCATGTCATTAAGGTTAGGTTTCAATTTGCTAATAAAGAGGGATTCAAGAATGCGTAAATTAAAACAAGAACCTGCAGAACCTAATATTGAAAAATTTTCGAGTGAGATATTTGTATTACATTGTTCAGCATGGATTCTAATAGCGGAATGGGAAGGCCTACTTAATGGAATACCAGTCATAAAACTTCTACCACTGTGTTCAAACACCCTCGTAGATAGCAACCGAGATGTCGAACCGACATACACAGACCCACACAGTGGGCAACGGTACTTGTATACAACAGAGGAAAGCATTGAAATGGGTGGTCTATCTTTAAAATGAAAAAATGAACCAATTTTGAAATTATTAACCAAAATAATTTGAAGGTCAACACAGGGAAAGTATTTCACAACTAATGAGAGCAATTGTTCTTGTAACTTCTCAGACTGAACACCGAAGTAAGGAATGGTGACGAACAATTTCTTCTTATCTACAGTCAACACAGTAGCAATGGTGGAATACTTTTTATTTAAAAGTTGCTTGAGATACTTTTGAATAAAATATAAAGGATAACCATTTTTTACAAAAAACTGCTTTAAAAATTCAAACTCATTATGCAATAATGAATAACTTGAGCATATTTCATAAGCCCGAAATAAAAGAGTTTTCATGCTATTAATTTTAAATAAAAAAGAAGAATACGAGAAATAACTTAAACCCAAACCAGTAAAAGTGCTTTTCCTATAAACAGAGGTACAAAAAGTGGAACCTGATCGTTGGACAAGACAGTCTAAAAAAGGTAATTTATTGTTTGCTTCAGTCTCCATGGTAAAATTAATATTTCGGTGTTTACTATTAATATAGTCAAGAAACAAAAGAGAGTGGTTTCTATCTCGGAACAAAACAAAAGTATCATCAACGTATCTGCGGTAAAATATTGGTTTAAAATTATTTGGACATTCAGACAGCCATATTCGTTCATGATGTGACATAAAAATATTCGCGAAAGTTGGACCCAAAGGCAGCCCCATACCCAATCCCTCTATTTGTTTGTAGTACTTGCCATTAAAAATGAAAAATGAGAACCTAACTGCAAGATCTAACAGGGTTTTAAATGCTACACGACTAAGGTTGCAAACGGTCTGTTCCACTTCAAATAACTGCTGCAAACAAATATCAATTGTTTCAGTTAACGGAATATTGGTAAACAAATTTTCGACATCAAATGACGTCATGAAAATTTGTCAGCATCAGGAATACTAGCGATCTCCTTAGCAAAGGAGGATGAATTAAAAACGCTGTATTCATTGGTAGTTATGGGGTTTAAAATAGGTACTAAAAATTTAGCTAATTTATAACTCGGAGTGTTGTAGGCAGCAAAAATCGCTACTGTGTTGACTGTAGATAAGAAGAAATTGTTCGTCACCATTCCTTACTTCGGTGTTCAGTCTGAGAAGTTAAAAGAACAATTGCTCTCATTAGTTGTGAAATACTTTCCCTGTGTTGACCTTCAAATTATTTTGGTTAATAATTTCAAAATTGGTTCATTTTTTTCATTTTAAAGATAGACTACCCATTTCAATGCTTTCCTCTGTTGTATACAAGTACCGTTGCCCACTGTGTGGGTCTGTGTATGTCGGTTCGACATCTCGGTTGCTATCTACGAGGGTATTTGAACACAGTGGTAGAAGTTTTATGACTGGTATTCCATTAAGTAGGCCTTCCCATTCCGCTACTAGAATCCATGCTGAACAATGTAATACAAATATCTCACTCGAAAATTTTTCAATATTAGGTTCTGCAGGTTCTTGTTTTAATTTACGCATTCTTGAATCCCTCTTTATTAGCAAATTGAAACCTAACCTTAATGACATGCAGTCTTCCTATCCATTGAAAATAGGTATTACGTAATTTTCTTTTTTAATTTTCATTCGTGTACATACTGTATTACTTACTGAATGGTGTTTATTGCCGGTCTTAATTTGTCATTTCTTGTATTTCAGAATAGCTGATGATGATCTAGATGATCGAAACGTCCTAATTTTTAATAGATAGGTATTTTAAATCTATTGTCTTTGCTATAACCTTCATTTTAAAGCTTTGCCGTGTGGTGCAACCTAATCTAATTAACTTGAAATCATTATACAGAAATATATATACATAGCAGATGACATAGCAACGTTGCGTCGTGAAGAAAGACTCATGGGGGAGGTGTAACATAATAAAATACCACTTCCCTCTTCCCTCCCCCATTCTTAAAATCCCCGTAGCGTGCGAACAAGCGAACGTACGAATTTCATTTTTTCACAGGATGTACCTGACCTCTTTCACCTCCAATAGCAGCTAAAATCGATTTTCCCGCACATTTCTAACTTTCTGGGTGGACGCTGTCCTTAAGACCGGGGGCAGAAGCCCCCGGCCTGAGGGGGATGTGACTGAGGAAATTTGAGACTCTTCTTGAGACTTGAGACTCTTGTTTTTTTTAGCTGAGCGAAAAATGAGCGTCGGACTTCGAAACATAAATCGCGAGGAAGAAAATACACGCAAAAATATTGAACTTGACGGTTTGGCAAAAAAGGGCCTCAAATCTGAATTCTTTTAGGAGGAGAAAGCAGCCCCCCTAGTAACCAATAGGGACAGCCAAATTCAGGCTGAAGCGGGAATAAACGAACACCTCCGAAAATCTGGCGAAATAATTGGCTCTTTCTTAGAAAGGCGGAAAGGGACTCGCTCTCAAGGTACACCTCGTGTTTTGGGGAAAGGCAGTTCAGCGCTAAACTACGCCGTGTGCGTGACAAGTGCGTAAATAGCCGAGTGTTTCACTGAAAAAATTATTCTGGAAAAATGTATAAATAGAAATAGCATGCGTTATATTTTGAAAGAACATTTCAATTAAAATTTTATAGATACATGGGTAAAGTTGAAGGTAAACGAATGAAAAGGATCAGACCGATTAGCCGGACATCCGGCTGCGCTCGTCTAATGGAATGACACCTTGAAAATGCGGTCGGAATAATGAAATGATGACTGGAAAGCATAACTGAATGAGTGTTGTGATTGTCATACGCTCACACTGTTGAGAAAATACTCGTAGTTCGATATGTTCATGCCATGGTGAAATTAATTGCGGATGTTTAAATTTGTAGAGGGGTTGCTGGCCGGCCTATTATTGCCAATCATTATTATATATCTATCATTCAGGTTAAGTTTCATGGTAGTTGTAGATATTTCGACTGTCGATCAAAGTAGTACCAGCCTCTAGTCAAATTTTGCATTATACGGTAATATAACACCATATGTATTAAATGTCTTGTTTTTCAATATAATTTCGTGAGGATTCAATCGTTTCATGTACCTAACTCTCTGGGCGACGGATATCGCATACGAAGAGAGCAAATGATGACGACTACCTTCCAAAGCAAAAAACAATGAATGAAACAATTTTTCTAACACAGTGAATGTTGCCCAAATGTGCACGTGTAAGTAATCGGCCTATAATGATTAGTTTGATTCAATAATACACGCAATGACATAGGTTAAGAAAAATTCCAAGTTTGTTAAAGCTTAAATTTAACACAGTAAGATCCAAAAAATTTAGATCCTTTAACTCATAACATTTAGAGGTTTAGTTTTAGTCTACACGAGAATAGAGTATGAACACACAACTCAGCCGCTCTTTGGGACCTCCAACTGCCCCTATACCCACGCCCAACGCTACCTTTAAAAAACAAAATGAGCCCACCGGACTTTATTATTCAAAACAAAACAGGCACACTGCCCTGTATCGAAAAAAAAATGGGCCCACTGGTCTTCATTCTAGTTATCACATTGAAGAAAAGACATGGAGATAAACAAATTTCCATTTCCTTTTAAAATAATAATAATGTGTGCAAAAAAAGTCTGTCGAAAACATAGGTGCATGACTAGACTATTCAATAACAAAACGTAGCTACATGACTAGCCTATAATGAACTAGAAAATAGCCAATAATAAATCCACAGTGACAGTATTGACGAGCTGCCTTCGAGAGACTTCAGATCGTGGGCCGGATTATAGTTTCTTGGACCGCTACTGACGTAGTTCATCAATACGACGTAGGGAGGCTTCAGCTTCCTTGGTCAGCGTCTTTCTTTTCGACTGGAACTCCTCGACGTCTGACAACCGTGGATTCTCTACACCTTGGTGCTATATCTTCAGCTCGTTCCTCCATCTTATGTTTCAAGTACTGCCTTCGTCTCTGAGAAGCTAATCTCACTGAATTTAACAACAGTAGTTACTGTCTATCGATCTTCACTTCCAAGATTGCATTTACCGAACGAATGGCTTGTAGCCTGAGCACTTCTCACTTAGGTTTTCCTGGAGTAGCTGTTTGTTGCCAGAGAATCCTCTTTCAACACCAGCACTACCATGTGACAGCATTAAAACCATTTTAATAACTATGTAGCTCCAAGTACTTGGCTTGACTTCCGATTTGGCTCTTGTAGAAACAGTAAAGTATATAGCTTTCCTATTCATCATCAGTTACTGCAACCTCTGGGTGCACATAGGCAAAAAATTCCTTACACTTTTCATGAAGCATAGAAGATTTGATCAATTCACTCCATAAGTTGCTGACAATATCTTCTGAGGCAGGCGTCAAACGACCGGTATCCATGGGCTTGGACAACAGTAACCTGAATCGACTAGTAGCCACTGTAGATCTAGAAACAAGTAAACTAAGATCCAATGAACTTACAGCTCTTGTTAGCGAGTAATGAATTGGACTCTTTTCCATCACTTTTTCAAGAACGTGCTTCAAAACATTGCGGCAGTCAGCTCAGAACTCCAGGAGAACCTTCTCTGATTGCTTGTGTGCAGAGCTCGCGTGAATTGAACGCATAGATCCGGACCGAACATTAATCTCTTTCAGTGATTTCAAGCCGCTCTTCTGTTTTAGATCCAGACTCACAAGCTTTCTGACAGTTTTTACTGCCTCCAAAACTGCTAGTTTCACAAATTTCTTGAGTATATTCGTCATAATCACTTGTAACCGCTCATAGAGGAAAGGAGCGAGCGGACTATCGCTCTGAAACTTCTTGACGAATGGCTCAGCTTCCTTGCAACCATAGCGAAGTACTGAAGTCTAGCTTCCAGCAGGAACACATTTTCGAGGGTCTCTTCCACTGTTGTCAAGCTCCTTGATGATGTTCTATTGATTTGTTTAAATGTTAAAATATCGATGTGCTTCTTGAGGTGAAGGAAATGTGAATTATCCTAGTGGCAACGGGTAGGTTTACCAACCATTCCAACGAACTTTAAAGGGAAGTCATGTGTCTCTGTTACTGGGATGAAGTAGCTCGTTTAGCTGGAGGATCATTGAATAAGTTAAAACACTCTCGCAGAAAACCATGAATGTCCTACGAATGTTTCTCAAGCCAAGTCTTGAATGCTTGTGAGGCACATGGATGCCACTTGAGTCAATCTGCAGCAACTGGTAAGGTGTCCCTGAAAGTTCTCGCTGAAACAGTTCCAAAAACGTCCACTTTATAGCAGGCCCGCCCATTCTTAACTTTCGTCGTCCCACCACTTGGAATACAATCCTTTAAAGAAAACCTGAAATTGGGGAAACACACTGAGTTGACTACCCGATGGTTCTTGTTCTCCCTGTAGCTCTGTTTCTGAGGACTGACCTAAGCCAGATGATGTTGCTGTAGATGACGTTGTTTATGATGATGGCAAAGGTACTGTTGAGGACGATACTATACATCTGATGTCCAACTGCTGAGGGAATTTATCTGTCTTTATCGCACTAACATGCGACCTACCCTTGGCATGTGAACGTACTTAAACTATCCCATTTCATTGGACACTGAAATCCTTTTTACACTTCATACCTAGCATGGAATTCATCACCACCAACTGTCAGCTAATTTTTGAAGTCAGGTGTACCACACCATTTTACTGAAAGGGATTTTTCTGGGACCCTGGAAATATTTTTTAATTGCGAAATACGACACATGGTAAATATATTCATTGTTTTTATGCTAACACATTTCCTGTGAAGTGGCCCACCGGTGGTCACATAAGTAATTTTCATGGTGCTGCTGACGCACCTGCAGTCACTAACTCATATTTATTAATACTTAATAAAAAATAGATGAAAACCCGATCCAGTGTGTGTTGCCAATTTTCAAAGGTGATAACTTCAAATTTGAATTAAATATTGAACTTCCGTTAACCCATCGCAGTTAACGAGATAAAAATCCTAATTACTACCCTTTAGCGGGCAAGTAGCCCGTACGGGATGCGTAATTCAGTATTTTTGAACAAACATTGCGCAATGGGTTGATGACGTAGATGACGAGAGTTGGTTTCAACCAATGAGGAAACTCCTTTGCTATCGCTTAGGACAAGTCAGACTTCGCTAGCCCATGCTGAAGCTTTGAAGAGCCAGAAGAATCAAGTAGTCTCTGTTCAGGCGCGATTCGAGTCAGAAGTGCGTCACGTTGCTCATACACACACATCGCCTACGCCCGTAATTATGGAAGTAGGTGTATGAAAATTTAATACCACATAGCCAGATAAATGTGGTATAATGTGATGTGTGTGTTAAGTGAATATTGTGAAAAGAAATTGGTGTAAAATGATGATTACCTAAGTGTGAGTCCCGCTTGGGACTTTTGCCCGGCTTCCGGATAATCATGAAAGTCCCGCGCTGGACTCTTTGCCCGGCTTACGGGGAACCATGAAAGTCCCGCGTGGGACTTTTCGCCCGCAATAGGTATCTTATTTGACGACTTTAACGTTGCTTTTAATGAAGGTTAACGTGCATTATTTTCATGTTTATAGTTGTTTGTATGAAAAATGTTTTTTAGATGTTTTTTTTATATCATGCTGGATCATTTCAGCCTGCTTACTTGTACTCTGCGCTCAGGAGAAGCACCAATTATCTGACCCAGTGTCAAAGAGATAAGTGCAGCCACTTCCTGGTTCCCTTTGGCTGTGATGACAGCGACATCGAGCTGGAAGATGACACCCTGGATGACGGCTTTGACGATGATACCTTAGACCCTGACTTCTACTCAACCTCCCGGATGATCTTTCTCTCAAAACATCAGGTAACCAATGAAACTAATATTTTAAAGAGCAGGAGTGTTTCTTTTGGAGGCATGTTCTGTGATGTCATTGGCATTTAATTTGTAAGCCATAGACTTATTGAAAATGCACGATTAAACCCATGTTCTGCTGTGAGCCATATAAAAAGGTGACCTTTAAATGGCGGCTGTAATTGCTTTCCGATAATTTTAAAAAGGCTAGTCTGTCATGTGATTTAAAGGGCGCCAGTGTTTGTTTTGCTGTTATTTTTAAAGGGGCAAGTGTTGTATTGTGGTAGGCCTGTACTTCCTCTTTTCGTTACTACCATGTTTTTTCAGCTTATATAACTTATACATAACTGTTTGCTTCCCATATTGTAATTACCTTAGTTGTTCATACTTACCTTCTACACATTCACCATTCACTTACCTCTGTACTATTTACTAACTTTTTCTATAGAACTATTTACTTACCTTTGTTCTTACGAATAGTTTGAGTTAAAAAACTTGGCATCTTTATTTTCAACAGGTGCTGCGATCAAGGGCAGGCTACAGCCAATGACAGAGGAAGGCAGCGGTAAGAGTGAAGATGAAGAGTAAGCAACTGCACCAGCTCCCAAGAAGGCTAGGAGAGCCCAGAAGGATGTGCCCCAGAGGACGTGGAAGAAGGTCATCAGCTACCCTACAATAACTGATTTTACCCACTGTGCCCCTGATTCTCTTAGGTCACCTTTGAGTACTCTCAATACATTTTCCTCGTGGCCGTGTTAGATATTGTCTACCAAACTAACTAGCATGGCCGGCAGAAGAACATCAACACCGCCTTCTAGATTGACCAGCATGAACTCAAGGTGTTTATCGGCATCGTGTGGTAGATAGGGGTCTTCATCTTGCTTTCAATTGAGGACTACTAGGGAACATTTACGAGGATGGCGCATATGGCTAATGCGATGTCCTCTAAGTGGTTTAGGTTGATCAGGTGCAACCTGTATTTCATCAACAACAAGAAACTCCAGAGGACCACTCACAGCTTCTTCGAAGCTTGTCTGCTCTTTGCTTCCCTGACCAGGCAATTGCTTAAGGTGAAAGCAACCCCCATGCAGTCTATCGAGAGGCTATTGTATCCTACAAGGGCACCAGAGCGAAGACGCTGGGATAGTACATCCAGACAAAACGGGACAAGTGGGGGTATGAGCTTTTCTACCGACTAATTAATGATGGCTTCATACATGACATCCGGATGTACAAGGGAGAGACTACCTTCACCTGCCACCACATCATGCTCTCCCAGGAGGAGTCGCCACTGCCTGTCTCAGCCAAGGTCTTCCTTGTGTTGGTCAAGACCATCAACAGACAGTATGACTAAACCATCTACGCCGATAACTACTTCACCAGCATCGAGCTGATGGAGTATCTGAAGGATTGTGTGGGCTGCCGGTATGTGGGGACGGTGAAGGTCTACCGTGTTGGTCATGCTTTTTTCATCTCTACATAGGAGCCGGATAAAATGACAAATTCTACCGAAACTCGGCAGCAGCCAGCGACCTCCACTTCCTCTTCCTCAGCTCTGTTTTGTGTCATGATGTAAAGGAAAGTATTTTTTGCATTTTTGTATAATGTATGCGTAAAGGAATCTATTTTTGTACATTTTCTTAATTTTTTGTTAGTAAAACACTGAATTTTTTTTGTGTTTTATTTCAAATGCATTATTTTTCAGGTAATATTCATAAAATTTATTGAAGTTAAATAACATATTATACTAACATAATTTAGGCTTTTTTATAAAAATAAAACAAGCGTTATATATGGTAAGTTTTCGCAACCACTATCGGGTGAAAGAGCCCGAGCGGGATCTATATGGTTATTCCTAGACCGGGCGAAGTATCCCGGACGGGACTAACATGGTTCGCCGTAAGCCGGGCGGGTAGCCCTCACGAGCTCCTTCATTGACAGATCATAGCATGTACTTATTGCCTTAAATGAAAACATGTTCATGAATGAAAGTGTCTTAGAAATGTGTGTAGTTCCTCCCCTTGAAATGAATTTTTGATATCTCAAGTATATCCAGGAGTGCCCGCTAAAGGGTTAAAATTATTGATTTTATATCAACTCAACTGCCTAAAGAATAAAATGAAGCAACCAACACAAAAATTAATTTGAATTGAATATTGAACTTCAGTTCAACCCATCGCAGTGTTGAAAACCTTCCGCATTACTGATCGTGGCCTGGCCTTGTGGAAGAAGAAGCTCTCTTCTGATCGCCTGGCTTAGTTGCCAATGAGAAGCTTATGAAACCGTTGCATTAAGTTCTTTCTGTTCTTCGTTTTTTGTTTTGCAGCTGCAACTTTTTTTTTGTTCTTTTGTGTTCAAATTTATATCTCTAGAATTAAGCATGTTCGAACCTCTACCGGACCTACTCTAACATTAAAAACTCATTAATTAATTAACCTTAATCGGGACGCTTTGCGTTCACCTATTAAACTAACTTAAACTTAACTTACTGCTTGGGCAGCATGCCGCCCTTTAAAAAGTGGATCTGGTACCTTTAACTATTTTCTCTATATAAAATAAGCGGTTTTTCCGCCCATTAAATGCCTCGACCCGGCTCATGCAGCTTCTTGAATAGGTATTTAATATTCAAGGTAATTAATCCTTCATGTTTTTCTAAACCTACCTGAGGTATTTGTACTTGAAATTTTGAAACCATAAAACTGCGAAATATTATTCGGTTAGCATAATTAGTGAATTATGGCCAGACTTCTTAAAGTCCTGTGTCTCCTTGCGCAGAACGACTCTATACTTCCTATCGGCGTACCGTATTGATGGCCAGTGGTGGTCTTGTTGGACGAGCTGCTGTCCTTCCATTTTGTCGTCTTGTACTCAAAAGAGTTACGTTTCGGGAACCTCGCGTTGAGGAGCTTCGTGTTTCTGGCTGTTAAAAGGAGCCTCGATTAAACTGCTACTGAGGAAGCTGCGAACTTCGGAATCCGCTGGAATCCTCAGGATGCACCTAACTTGAGTGCAGTTACTATATTTCCTCTTTTGGAGAAGCAACTCGTTGTTGTTGCCTAATTTTCGTTCCGTTAACTAAAATAAACGTTCGAACTGTTGTCCTCAAGGTTTAAATCCTAAAAGATAACGTGTTAAAAAAATAATTATTATTAAAGTTGTTGATTTTACATTAACCTGATTACCTAAAAAATAAAAAAACAGCAACCAACTTGAAATTGCCAAAAAAAATCCCAAATTCGTAATGTAATTCTAAATGGACTCCAACAAAATAAGTTTGGCAGAGGCTTAAATCTTTCAACTATGAGAGCAACAGTTGATTATATGCAAAAAATAAACTGACTGGAAACCAGTAGACACCAGGGGATTGTCAGATACCTGTACAGAAATATTTCCCATAAACTGTGGCAAATTTCTTATTTTGTGATAATTTTTTTTAAATCTTCAAACTCTTTTTACATACATTACTTTCAATTTCCTGTCAATTATCCCACTTCGCAATTTTTTACTACCTTGACGGGTAAAGTAGACCCCTGAGGCAAATTTTACTCCTTTCTACTGTCTTTTCCATTACTTTTCAAATTTTACTACATTTTACTACATTACTACCTAGAAGACACCCTGAACACAGCCAGCATTTTCTTTTCATGCCAACTTTGGCCTTCACCATTTTATGGTTTATTCACAATATCAATAGTTATGGAGGTTTGCTCACACTTGTACTTCTCTTTATACTGCCATCTTGGGAAAAAACTAGATTAGATATTTTCATTACATACAATGAAATGAAGTTTTCTAACTGGTCAAGAAATGCATGAGTTGAATGGACCCACACGTTAAGATCAAAGATTGACAGGTACTTCCAAACCATAATGAAAACAAAGTGACCTTCAGCATCCTCACCAGATACCTGCTAGTGTGAACCACTGTCTGCTACATTCAAAACCAAAAATGTCATGCACTATACCAAGGAGCTTTAATGGAATGGAGGCGGCATCAGCGCTCTAAAGTGAAGCCAATTTTCGGTAGCTGTAGGGTATACGGGCACACACACGGAGATGGGGCTCAGTGCGTGTCAGACACTCAGCGTGATAGGGTGCCGCTTATCCACGCTGCGGTCAAGGACGAGTTTTTTCAATATGAGTTTCTTTATCATTCAGCGAGGACGCAATTGAAATATATGCCTAAGAAAAAAAAATGTACAGCACAGAGTAGCGCAAGTCTGCCATTTAAGTCGCTGATGATGGAGGTGGTGCTACCCCTCCACTGCAACACCACCTCCACACTGGGACCCAATGCCGGGTGGGCGGGGCTTGGGTCGGGAAAATTGGCTTCACTCGCTTGACTGCCAAAAGATAGCGATGCCGCCTTCATTCCATTAAAGCTCCTTGCACTATACCAATATTTTATGTTTATTTTCGAATTTGAAGTTTTTCACTTGAAAATTTGAAGTATTCTGATATAGTTTCAATCCCCCGATTGCCTGAACTTCTTTCGTACACTAGGAATTTCAAACTCTGGCAAAATGTACAATGCATTAGAATATCTAGAAGCATTAAAGGCATTTCATGTGAATAATATTGTATACTTTTTCTCCTCACATGTCAGTTATAAAGTTAGGCTGAATAGGGAAATTAATCTTAAAAGTACTGAGCAATTGTGTAAAATACTGTTGAGTGTTGACTCTCTGAGTTCATGCAGGTTTTATGTATAGATTTCATTAATTTTCTTGGGAGAGTGCTAAATGAATGTTAGTCATTCAGCTGTATTTCATTGTTATGTGATTGAATTCAATTCGTCATCCCATCAAAACTTGTGGACGTAAACCACCATGAACAAAGAAATCTAAAATGAACACTGTTGTAGGAAATTCATGCGCAGTTTCATTTTAACTGTTTTCATTCCATAAAAATGAGTTTCTAATTTTGGCTCAAAGTGAAGCAGTGTGGAAAATAGACTAAAAAGCTCAATGAGCTTGGAGTTTGCGAAAAAATTTGCTTACACACAAGCCAAGAAATGATCCATATTTGATTATTTTTTACTTAAACCATAAAAAGTGTATAAAATACTTTATCAAAAGTTGATTTGGTTCAATTCAAGACCATAGCCACAACAAAAGCAATTAGAACGGGGTTAATAGAAGGGAAATTCAGTATGGGCTTGAAAAAGAAAAGCTAAGAATTAACTATGTATCCACACCCCGAATGTAAGAACAGTCAGGGAAGAAAGTTGCGAAACATGAAAATAAGAAACGGAACTAATGGATGGTTAAGAGCACAGTCGATTAAAATCATACCACAAACAAAAAATATTTTTTTCTTTTCAACTATATTATTAACAAAAGACTTTTTCTTTTTGAATAGATTTTGATGTAAAATTACGAGAAAAATTACCGCATGTTTCCTTCATTGATTAGAGAGTTTTAATATGAATAAAATATCTCAGCAGGATTTAGATATCAAAACCAGAAGAAAATTTGCAATCAAAGATGGCTAACACTTCATTAGAATTTATTCTTATTTATGAAGAGATTTTATTATTTTGCGGGTGAATTTTTATATGGAAGTTTATTTTGGTTTATTAAGTGATGATGTTTGGTAAACATGATTTGAAATGGCGTAATTTTTTCTATATATTTAGAACACCAATCATAAAACATTAAATGTGAGACCATTAGCGGTTTTATGTATTTTTGATTTACTACATATAAGGAGCAAAAAAACGCCTCTGCAATCACTAGCTTTCAGTGGTCTGTCTCTAATTTTCCTTATTGTATTCATTTGTGTGGCCATTGCATTGCTATCTGCTCAAACTTTATCACATCCTTTATCGGAGTGGAGTTCATGGTAAAGATAAAGCTAGCGAAAAAACATAGCGAGTGCAAGGTATTTATTATTGAATAAAATTCAAATCCTTGACTGTTAATTTCAATGGTTTTTCATGTTCAATAGAAGTTTTAAAAACCATTCAACAGAGTGCATGTTCAGGTTGGCTTCACTTTACTTGTATTTTCGGCAATCTATTAGTGCATAAATTGGTACTTCTGGGTTATCTGGCACCAGTTTTTTGAGGGGAAAAAGTGTTTTTAGCGGAAAAACGAAAAGTTTATTAGTTGTATGAATATTGAATTAGTATTCTGGACAGTATTAATGGGTATTTATGTGAGAAGGTATCCTTGTTGCTATATATTTACTTCTAATGTAATTAGAAATAAATTTGCAGAGGTTAAATGTGCAGAGGAGATTTGTGCAGAGGAGGAGAAAAAACTGCAGAGGTTGCTCATTCTTCAGTGTATTTGACAAGATAACTTTATTGTAAAGTACGCCGAATAGTTGCGCCTTCTTTATTTAAATACATTTTAGTGACGTATAACATTAATTTGATTGTCTAATTTTTAAGGGAGTTATTTATATAACATAACGTTTGCTAAAAAAGAATTCCCGAAGAAGAGCTTTAGTTTTTCTACAAAAGCTTTCTGTTTGAACGGTTATAGCACCTGTAGTAGCTTTTCAAGTGTAATTAGGGGAAAATGTATGGAATCCAGTATGTTGATATTTCCAGTCCGGTATGGTTTAATCGTATTGGCTATGTTGTTCATTTGTTCTTGTACTATTGCGATGTGTTCTCTGTCTTAGTTGGGTTCGTCCTGTTTTGTGAATATTTCTTTTCAGTGATCTCTACGATGGGTTCTTATTCTTGAAGAGTATGTAGCTGTGTTTTGTTATGTTCTGTGTATGGCATTAATTGCTCGAAGTTGCCGACCATCATCTTCTTGTGGGAGGACCAGAATATTTTCGGATCCTCCTGCAGTTCAAGACTATGAATAGTTCCTCCCCAGTTTGCTGGTACTTATTTTCATATATGTCGTACAGTTGAATTCTGATTGTATTCAGATGTCTGTTTAGATTTATAGATGGGTCACATCTGGAAATACATTGGGTTGTCTGTTGGTATTGTACTTGTAGTGTCAGAGTTTCGTGAGTTGGTTTAATCCCCGGATAATTCTATGATTTATGAGTGGAACTGTTGCATTTGTGACATCCTGTACTTGTTTGGTCCATGTATCTAGATATTTGTCTATTTCATTTAGAGTTAGATCTGATTTTGAAGGGGGCCTGACAAGTGAGAGTATCTGTTGGTATAGTTTTCAGTTTGCCTTGTGAAAATGTTTTCGTGGTTTAATGGGAATTTGTATTTGATTAGCTTAGATGGTTGCGATTATTGGAATGTGATCCTATATTGTGATGGGGCCGGGCTTCAAAAAAATGTTATGACATGCATACTTATTTTGTAGAACTACATCGGACGGGAGGTGAGTTATGAGGGTGGGAAGCTAGTGTCCAACGTGAGTGCATTTTTGTTTTGAAATTAGGTAGTAAAGATGGTTCCCTCTTTTGTTCCTGTATGAGTATCCTGTTATGCTGTGAGCTGCGTTTATGTCTCCTAGAAAATAGGGTGGGTGCGGTCTATTGAAAAGTGTATGAAAGTCAATGAAATTTAGGTAATTCGTCCTTGGGTTGTATATGCAGTGCTGATGGTGATTGATCCCTGAAGCGTTTCTATTGTTACTGCTATCATGTCGGTATGAAAATTATTCTGAAGCCTGTATGAAAAACTTTTCTTGAGTGCTATTGCGGTGCCTGCGTGATATCCGTTCAACTTATTTGAATAAAAAGTATTGTAATTGAATACCTTAAGGGGTTGGTTGTTTATAAGAGAGTGACTATTGATGAGTATTATGCCTGGGTCTAACGTGTTATATATGTTGGATAAGGTTATTCTATTGGTGTTCCGAGATTGCACCTTGTGTTGTATTATTGTTATTTTCTTCAGAGTCGTTTTGAAGCAATTGATTTATTCGATTTTTTGATGGCTGCTATTAGTGATTGGTGTTTTGGAAGGCTTAAGAAGTCTTCTTGTAGAATGATGTTTATTTTCATTCATGTGAATTTGACTTTGTTGTTTCTTATGTATTCCAGTAAGGTTTGTGATCTGATAACCTGACCGGTAAATTTCAATTCTTTATTATTTTCTGTTAATTAAGTTGCTGCATATCCCATTCTATTGTGGATTCATCCGGGATTGGTGAGTAGTCGATAAACTTCCTGTATAGATTTATGGGGAAGTTGTGTTTATTGTCTAACACTATAGTTGAATTGCTCATATCATCACTTATCCTTTACTTTGTCCTCGCTTCTGTGTCAGTTGTTTCTTCTATTTCTTCTTTTTCAAATTCTTGAGAGACATCTACCGTTTTTTATTGTTCAGTTTCCATCTCCTGTGGTGTTTATTCAATTTTGTAATAAAAATTGAAAATTGCAGCTGAGTCACGATCTGGAAAGGTGGAATCAAGGTTGAAGTTAATTTTTAGAGGATTGTGATAATAGTTGGTCAAATCTTTGGGTTCTGTTGAGAGCTGCTATATGTGCTTCTGAGATAAGTGCTGTGTTCTATATGCGTTTGCTAAGTTAATGTCAGGGTATGATCTGGAGGGTTTGCTTTTCTATGTTGTCCGTTACAGTTAAGGCATTGTTTGCGCGTACTGGTGCATTGATGGTGAGTGTGTTCTTGGGAGGAACATTCTGAACAGTTATCACGCCCCAAACGTGGCTCATGCATCTTTGATACATCACAAAATTTGGAAATCGCAACTCATTCAGACATTTTAGTACGTATCATACCAGTGGTGAATAGTGAAGAAAACCCAATTCAATTGGTACTCTACCAGTTACAACAACTTTTCAACCATGGTTGCACCATCAAAAGGAATTGTTCAAAAAAATTTACCAGACAGTAAAACCGAACGACGGAATGAAAGCAAGTGACGAATTACCATAAAAATTCATGGTTACAAAACACAAAGGAATGAGATGAAATAGGACATATGATTATAAAACATCAAAAAAACTTGTCAAGTACGCCAGCAAGGAACAAAGGAAAATCGATAACAGATCGGTTTCATTCACATTAACAAACCAATGGGCTTAATAAAATTTCGAAATCGAAAATTTAAATGAGAAGCACCTCCTGTAAAGCCAGCTTATACAACCCATAAATAATCGTAATAAAATCTAATCGTAATGAAACCTAAACAAAGTCCATAATGCTTGAACGAGTCTAAATTGATAGTTGACATACTTTTTGTAACAGACAACTGAACAAGTATAAACTTTAACTACACCTCTGTGCTCAGCATATAAATGGCCGTCTGGCCTAGGGTGGGAATTTTACGTCTAGACCGCCTCGGCCGTCTTGGCCGTCCCGGACCAGAGCGATAGTTAATTGTTACGTTGCCGCATACCATTACACCTCCTCGGGACGCTGACAGGTTATTTACCTTTGGGAACGGCTTTAATACCTGCCGTCGGAGGATAAAATCCTCCGAACGGACATGCTTGGCCAGCAATTCTACTTGTTTATTCAGATAGTATGCGACTACTACCAAGCCTATGGTGGCGATAGTCACCATCATCAACAAGACATCAATGACTTGGTCAGGCATGAGGTCTACATGGGCGTTCGAAGCCACCCAGTCCTGAGTCAACATTCCTTGTGACTCAACGAGGGCTGCTGTGAGCGTATCTACGATTACTGACGAGACAGTAATGCTCATTGAGCAGGCCACGTAATCTTATTAACCACGTTACCCGGCGTGTTTTAGTTGAAGCTTTGGAGAACAGAGAGCAACTCGTGCCTGCTCACGCACCCACACCGACCTGCAATTGTGACAATACAAAGAACTGATTAGCACGGCCAGATTAAAAGACAAATGTATAACTAAATGCTTGCATGAAAACACAAGTAAAAATGCTTGTTAAACGTTAGTACTACTCCGAATTTTATTTTTAACAATGATATATAAGTTCCTTTCGAATCAATCCAATGTATTTTTAAACAAGAGTTGCTTTTCACAATTAAAACAATTTAAACAATTTAAACAATTTATTTACCACAGGTGATACAGAGGTAGAATTTTTCTTAAGTCTAGTACAATGGTCAAATTTGAGTATAGCTACCTGCAGGCCCGAACAAGTTCAGCGACTTCTAGGGCATCCTATCATCACGTTATTCTAAGGTGTACAATAATGTTTAACCTAGTTTACTTAACCTAGTTTCGCATTAGACTGATCATTGAGATAATGTACTCGATATTTTATGCTGTATTTTACAATATAGATCAAATCGGCTATATTTAACAGTATGTTCGATAAAACGATTCAAGAGCAGATAACCAGATTAAAACGATTACCCAAAGCAAGTTACATCATTACATTACCATTAGTTACATGTAGGAGGCAAGATTTGACATGGTGATCTTACACGACTAGTATTCTGATAGGAAGTGAGACTCAAGATGTCTTTTGAATACTTTGTACGAATTACATTTACGGATCTCCGCAGGTATAGAGTTCCAAGTTTTGGTTCCAACGAAGAGGATACTGTGTTGCGACCGGGCCTTCGAATAATAAGGAAGCATGAATTCACTTCTATTTCGGGTTAAATGGTCGCGATGACCAGTTTGCGCAGTCAATAATTGTCTAAGGCTATTGTCGCCATCATTTCTTAATGTTTTGAAAATGAAATTACAGATGGAGATTTTGTAGAGATCCGAAAGATTAAGTATTTGTAAATTTTTGAAAGAATCATTTGTGTGAGCATTATATTCTAGGTTCTTTACCGCTCTGACAGCTCTTTTCTGCAGAGTAAAAATTTTATTGGTTTTATTTTTATCAGTTCCGTGCCATGCTTCTATTCCGTATTGCAAGTATGAAGAAATGAGCGTTCGATAGAGCATTTGTAAAGCTGTTTCAGGCAGAAAATTTTCAACTTTATTTAGGATTCCGATGAATTTTGAGAATTTAGAACTGATATGAGTGATGTGCTCTTTGAAGGTCAGATATTTATCTATTATGCTACCCAGGAACTTGCATGAGTTAGTTTCTTCGATTTCACCGTCGCCAATTTTAATGCGTGGGAGAGATATATTTTTCTTCTATGCGAATGTAATATATTTTGTTTTATCTATGTTAAGGCATATTTTATTAGCTTTAAGCCACAATGAAACCTTATGGAGCTAATTATTTATACTCTCCGCAATCAGAGCGGGATTTTTGTCTGGAAGGACTGCAGAAAGCGTGCTGTCATCGGCAAAAAATATGTATTGAAAAATGATGTAGATTTAATAATATCATTGATGAAAATCAGGAATAGGAGAGGCCCAAGGACAGATCCTTGTGGAACTCCATGGCTAATTGTCTGTGGGTCTGATTTTGCGTCGTCAATGACAACGTATTGCTTCCGATTTGTTAGGTATGATCTGAACCAATCATGGGCAATCCCTCGAATGCCATAACAGTGTAGTTTCGAGAGTAGTATTTTATGGTCCACACAATCAAATTCTTTTCGAAAGTCAAGAAATACAGAGAAGACAGGCGTTCCTTCATCTATATTAGAATAGAGGAATTGTAAATGATTTAATATAGCCTGTGTTGTTGATTTTTTAGAGCGAAAGCCGTATTGTTTATCGTAAAGAAATGATTTTTGTTCAAAATAAGAGTACACATTTTTATACAGAATCTTTTCGAATACTTTGCTAATAATTGGTAGTACGGAGATAGGTCGATAATTGTTTACACAGGTTTTTTCACCACTTTTAAAGATAGGGGTTTCTCTAGCAACTTTGAGGGAGTTCGGGAAAGTGCCTAGTATGAGAGACTGGTTAATAATATTTGATATCAGCGGGGCTACAATGTCAGCAATAACTTTAAGTACTTTAGTCGGAAACGTTGGTAACCCACTCGATTTATTTTTCATGTTGTTTATGCACGTAATTACATCGGAGGAGTTTGTAGGCGTAACGAAAAAGGAGTTGGGTTCTCGAATATGATCCATAAATTCTAGGTGATCAGTAGGTTCACTTGGAATACCATCAGCTATAGTTTTCCCTACGTTTACGAAGAAGTTGTTAAAGAGATTAGCAATTTCTTTCTCCTCATGGTATTTCACATTATCTTGAATAACATATTCAATTTTCTTTTTATCGGCATTTTTCGGTTTACAGCAAGAGTTAAAGAGATGCCAAGTCTTTTTAACGTCAGTTTTGAATTGAGTAAACTTGAGCGTAAAGTAGTTCTTTTTTGATGTTCTTATCTGGTTTGTTACATAGTTTCTGAATCGGTTATATGTTTCTCTAGAAATTCGCCCTTCGCAAAGGAGGGCTAGGTACGCTTGACGTTTCTTTATATTTATCACGATGTCTTTAGTAATCCAGGGCTTTTGTATATTTTTCGGGGTAACTGTACGAGTTACAATTGGGCAACACTGATTATGCTGTCATTATAGTTTCAATCAACTTTACTACTGCTTCATCAATGCTCGTAGTATTATTTTGTTGAGAGATGTGCAATGTAGGCATTGATTTTTTTAGAACGGTGCGCATTTCTTCAAGATTTGATTCGTTTATTTTACGATATGAGTAAGTTTCAGCCCGTGCCTTGGTGCAAGCAATATAGACGTTTTTCTTAATAAGAAAAACTGGGAAGTGACCAGATAAGTCAGAAGTAATTATTCCAGCAAAAAAATCACTAGGGTCTGTCATAAAGATATTGTCAAGCAGCGTAGCACACTCTGAGGTTATTCGTGTAGGCTTTGTAAGGATCGGAAGGAAGGATCGAGACTGAAAGGTTGTTAGGAAATTAGAGATTGGTTCATAGCTTTCATGTTTCAGTAGATCATAATTGAAGTCATCGCATATTATTATGTCATTGTATAAGGGCCTGTTGAACTGAGAAATAATACGATTCAGCTCTTTCAGGAAGGATATAAGACAGGCTGTAGGAGGCCTATACACCGTTCCAAGCACAATGCGTTTACCATCTCTAGACAGTTCTACGAAGAGTGATTCTATATAATCCTGATTCATTGTCGCACTTGCTATGGTTCTCGAGTCAATGTGGTTAGATATATATGTGCTGATGCCTCCGCCTCGCTGTTTTTTTCTTAGCGAATGGTAACTATGATAATTTTCAAATCGAATCATGTCTGTAGTCGAGTCATCTAGCCACTTTCGGTGAAGCTAATCACGTCTAGGTTATATTTAAGTTCAGTAATAGTACATTGTATCTCTTCCAATTTTGGATAGAGTGACCTACAGTTCCAACACAGGAGTGAGAAATCTCGGTCAGTTATTCGTATAGTTTCGTTGAGTTTTGATATATTAGTATACCTACACTATTGGAAGTCGTTTAGGTTTGGATATATTCTGTTCAAATAATTGAGATCTGGGTCGATTTCCTCGAATATCTCAGGGTAATCAGTCATTTAAAATTAGTAAACAGTAAGAATTAGGTACTATACCCAATTAAAAATTAAGGACGTGTCGCCGATGTGGGAAGGCCGTGCATGCGCGTAGCTAGAGCCGTCGCGTCGATGCGGCACGTCCGCCGCGACGGCGAAACCGCCGCTTTAAGGTCGTGTCACACGACCACTACACGTCGACGGCCGTTCGCGACCCACGTCCTTAGCGCGTCCCTGCATGGCTCTACACGTCTCTCATCGGACGCGACGCGTCGATGCTGCGCACGTGGCCGTCCCCAAATTTCGAGTTAAAAATAACGGCTCTCGGCTGCGCCCAGCTGATTATTCGTCGTCAGCATAGCCATTACTCACACGCACATATGCCCATACTGCATAAGTGCGTATGCGTGATGACTATGCCGAGACGACAATATCAGCTGAGCGCCGCCGAGAGCTTTTTATATACTTGTAGATATGTTCACACATACACACATATATATGCATACATGTGCACGCATAAGTTGGTGCAAGCGCAGGCAAATAAAAAAATAGATTATTCGAACGAGGCACTGAATTTCTGCAATCATTACCAGACTTTCAATGTCACTTCTATTCGAATGACAACTGTTGTTCGATTAGAGTATATTTTTCTGTCCCAGCTCTCATACTCGTTTTCCGCGAGAGCATATACGTTTTCCGCGCATTTTCGGTTTGACACTTAATACTAAAAACGCGGAAAACGTGACCTTGTATTTAAAATAACTGTTTTGTTGGGCGTGAAGAAGAGAAACGTTTTAAATTGTGTATTCTGGAACAAGCGTTTAATAAGCGAGGGATAAAAAAAATGAAGTAAACACCTCGTTTAACAATATCCTTTACAAGCAGCCAATCAAATAGATCAAAATTATTCATTAAACTATTTAAAGTTTCTGCTCCCACTTCGCATACAAATAATATTGTTTCCCGAATAACACGATAAAACAACTCATTTATGGGTAAAGTTCGTATGAGTCTAAGTTCCACTAAAATCTAAACACAATTAAGGAACTGCAGCATGCGCTTCCTCTGTCATAGAACGATTTTAAATGATTGACTTATTACTGTAATACGAATAAAAGCCATTGAAGGAATAAAGCACAAAATAAACACCAAAAAAGATTCCCCTAAACATACACGTTGAGTTCTAAGTGACGACGAAATATTTCTCAATTAACTATATTAAATCGCTTGTAATATTGTGTTACTTGTGTATTTTGTAAATAAGTAGCTATCTTTACGTAAGAACAATATATGTTTGATAAAATTTCCGCTTCCGTCTCAACCTTGACTTTACTGCCACGGATTTCCAGTAAATGACCATTCCATTTTTGATTTATAATCCACAAATCTCTGCGCACTAGATTTCAACGACTGACTTCTTCAAGCGAAATAGATTGAAAGTGATGCCGGCTGTATTTTCTTCGACTGCAACAAGCTCTGGATTGGTGTCTTCGTTGCTCTCGCCTTCTGGGATCCGAAAGCTCAAAGGTCTTTTCCCTCGGTAGCCGTCCCAGTCAGAGGATCCTGAATGGAAAAAGATGAATCATTTAAAAACCCACGACACTGAGTCCATTATAAATTCAACTGACTATAACTGTGAGGAAAATTTCTTCTATTTAAAACTTATACACAAGAAATAGCTGAGGATAGTTTGCTTACTCTCAGGTATAAGAACTTACAAGAAAGTACAATAATCAAGAAATCATATCATAAACCAGTTTCATCGTCTGTTAACTATTATAGATTAGCTGTTTTTCATGGTCTAAATAAGTAGCTAGTTCACTAATGCTCATCAAATGCCTATCTTTTTGCGATTTATTTTACGCTAGGATTACAGACCCGAATGGTGAATATTCGACTCGGAATCCTGAAATATTTTAATATCTGATTTGGACTCCACATCTGAATTCCTACCCCACAAAATTCTTCACATTTCTTCATACTTCATTCGACTCCTGCTTCCCTCTAAAATATCCGACTTGTTCAAACTCCGACTCCGCAGCCTTATTTGTACCAATGAATTCCCACACGAGTGACACGCTAAACAGCATGAATGTTTTAGTAGGTTACAATGAGCCGATTTTCGTTTGAACACCAGCAATGTAATTACCTTTTAACGTTTTCTGAATGGCGATTTTTACAGCGCTGCGAGGTGCCTGTTGGAACTCTGGAATTTTTGATATGGAACCTGGTTGGATTGACAATACAGCGGATTAGTATAGATTAAGCACTCGACATTATTGTGTTTATGTATACACGATTAGATTTAGTATAAACAAGACTTATTTATCGTATTATTTTGCATCAGGGTATTTATTCATTTTGTGCTTAGATATTTTCACGGAAATCATACTTACTTTCTATCGCCTTGCAGGCTGCACCGTCGGTAAACTTTACTTTCGTACGTTTCCTCTTTGCTCCCACCTCGTCATGGAGAATTCGTTGGCAAATTCTCGCGACAGCAGCAATTTCATCATAGATATTGCTGTCCGTGTGAGGTTTACTTCCTCTGCCGCGACCAGATAAGGAACCTTGGGTTTGAAAAAAGGCGGTTCAACAATGATTTATAATATAGCTACCTCTCGAATCGTTCAAGACAAGCGACTATTGATGTTCGGTACGAAAACAATCAAAGATACAAACAATAGGTATACATTCATTGCCATTGAGGGTATTGTGACAGGAATAAGATTTACCAGATCGCTTCTTTGAAGTTTTTCATTTAGTTCTTCGTCATTATTTGCAGGTGCAAATCCTCGAGACACGGCTGGCGGTTGTGCAGGCTTATCGCTTAGATTTTCTTTGAGAATTAAGTTATTTTCTACGATGAGACTCTCGATTCGGGCGAGCCTAGTATGAATGGCTACCAGTTCTTCTGAAGATGGGCTTGGTTTTGGTGAAGAAACGCATCTGACAATGAAAAGGAATGCACGTTAAAATATCAGATCACACGTTCTAATTTCAAAATTTCAAAGGTTGGAGAAAATTTAGACAAACAGTTTATAGTTTCTTGTATCAGTTATTCACAATGCTAATTTAACTAATTATATTATTTCATAGTATTTAGTTCATAAGCTATTTGATGCCTAATATACCCAAGATGGTACAAAAGATGACTATGTATTTTCAATTATTTTTCTCAATCATAAATGTTATTCATGTAGCCATTTAAATTCACTACTCGGCACGTCAATGAACGTACATACCGATTCTTTACTGGAATAAATTCGTCTGTGAGGGCTATTGGTCCACGGCCACTTCTCTGCTGGTCCAAAGATGAATCGGAGTCGTCCTCTGCAGCAAATTTGCATTATTAGGTAGATTAGACCATCAAAATTATGTTTTTTTTCAAACACATTTTTACGTAGTATTGGCTTGAAATTTACAATTTCACATTGGCTGAACTCGTCGCGCTAAATATATACAAAAAAGAAACCAAATATTAACCACTAAACCTTGTATAGCATTTATAAAAAATGTTGCAAACTTGATGACCAAATAAGACTAGAATTTGAGAATCTGAGACGCAAAAGTTGTAGCCTTTACTTGGACTCACAGTAAACAAATAACATCACAAATTCTAAAATCATTTATTGAATTTAAACGAACCTGATGGAGTAGATGATGCCAGTAAATTCCTCCCAATTTGTGTTCGAGGACTTCTTCGGGTAGGTGATTCGGTGTCCTACTGTCTTAAATGCCTCATTTTATTTATATATGGTGTTAAAAATTAAAAATCGTGACGGACCTAAAACGAAAATTTACCGAAAATAATTAGCCTAGAGTGATGCACCATTTGCCGGCCACAGCTAATTACCTGAAGAAATCAATTTAAATGAATTCAGCCATTATTGTAATCAGTTCAGCGCGATGGAAGTGGTTCATTGTGAGGCATAAGTTCTTATTTTTGCGAATACAATAACTTATAGCATAATCTGCCATAAAAAACACTCAATCTGTTTTACCGGTTTACTGATGAAAGATATCCACAGTTTAACCCAATCTAAAGTTCTTGTGTGATATTGTACTTTCTCCGTGTTTCTAAAACCAGTGGCAGCGGCGACCTTCAAAGTCGCCACTGCCACTGGTTTGCTCGTTTTCCCTCTGTGCGATCCCACACACACATGCTAAGTCCTAAAAAAACGGAGTGTCCAATTTCAACTACCAATAACTACCAGTTGTATCAAAAAGTACCATGATGTACCAAGGAGTACTAATAAGAATCAATAGATACCTTTAATGCCAATAAGTACCAACATAAACGAAAAAGTACCGAGAAGCACCAATAAGTACAAAAAGTACGAATGAGCGCAAGCAAGTACCAAAAAGTACCAATAGGTAACAAAAAGTACCAAACACTACCGAAAAGCACCATCAAGTACCATCAAGTACAAAAAAACGATAAGTACATATAAGAACCAATAAGAACAAATAAGAACCAATAAGTACCAAAAAATGCCAATAAGTACCAAGAAGTACCAATAGGTACCAAAATATAGCAAGAAAAAATAATAATTACCAGAAGTACCAATAAGTAGCAAAAAGAACCCAAAATTACCAAACAGAACCGAAAAGAATCATCATGTACTAATAAGTACCAATAAGAACCAATAACTGAAAATAAGTGACAATAAGTACCAAAATGAACCCAAAAGTACCAAAAAGTACCAAACAGTACCGAAAAGCACCATCAAGTACCAACAAGAACCAATTAGTACCAATAAATGCTAATAAGTACCAATAAGTACCAATAAGTGACATTGAGAACCAATTAGAGCCAATAAATGCTAAAAAATACCAATAACTACCACTAAATAGCAATTAGGACCAATTAATACCAATAAATACCAATGAGCACCAATAAGAACTAATAATAACCAAGAAGTACCAAAAAGTACCAATTAGAACCAATAGGTACAAATACGTACCAAAAACCACCCAAAACTACCAAAAAAACACCCAAAAGTACCAAAAAACACCAAAAAGTACCAAAAAACACCAAAAAGTACCGAAAAGCACCAACAAGTACCAATAAGTACCAATTAGAACTAATAAGTGCCAATCGGCATCAATATGTGTCATTGAGAACCAATAAGTGTCAATAAATGCTCAAAAGTAACAATAAGTATCAATAAGTAACAATATGCACCAATATGTACCAAAAATTACCAATAAGTGTCAACAAGAACCAATAAGTACCAATCAGTACAAATCAGTACAAATAAATACCAACAAGTACCAATAAAAATCAAGAAGTACAAAAATGTACCAATAATTACCAATAAGTATCAATAAATACCAATTAAGTACCAAAAAGAACCCAAAAGTACCAATACGTACCAAACAGCGAAAAGCACCATCAAGTACCAATATGTACCAACAAGTACCAATAGAAACCAAAAACTGCCAATAAGTACCAAAAAGAATCCAAAAATACCAAGAAGTACCAACAGTACCGAAAAGCACCATCAAGTACCAATAAGGACCAATAAGTACCAATAAGTACTAACAACTACAAACAAGTAACAATCAGTAACAATAAGTACCATAAAGTACCAAAGAACAAAAACTAGCCTAGGTACCCTCCTTCCCCTGCAAATGGACTCTCCCTATCGAATCATACCAGCCCGCGTCCTCGCGATTTCATATTTTTAAATCGCTATATCTCAAAAATTAAGTCGGAGCGCTACAAACGGACTTCAGATTCCTAATGAACGTCAAAAAATTAGTTCATTAAGCAAAGAAGGGGAAAAAATAGACCTAATTGGGCCTAAAGTAAAAATTTACCCAACTAACTAGCCTTAGTTACCTAACCCATTCCAGTCGCGTGAACACGAGAAAATCTCATGAAATTTGCAGAAGAATTTCCCAATAGACAGACTAGCAAACACAATACTACTGGCACTTATCACAAGCACGTAATTAGATCACTTTTTTGTCATTACACGTCTAATTTAAAGTAAAGTGGTAGCTGCTTTTTAAACGATGACATGCACGCACCAGCACTTTCAACCATAGTTGCAGCAAGACTGAACGTGCTCGCTCCGACGCTCAGCACTTTCAGCCGTCTGATCGACTGTTGCACGGCCAAAAAACGTCGATAATATCACGCCTATAAATCGGCGAGTACACGTCGACGAATTGTCGGGCGTTGCACGGATGAGATCAAAATCAGCGTCGCATAGGCGTTTTACGGTCGAAGTGGCCGCCGCGCCTATAATACGTCCATGATCGACTGTCTCGTCCAAAATTCGCCGGCGACACGTCCTTAATTTTCAATTGGGTAGAGCTTAAAACGAAATACAGAGTCAAGCTTAAAGGGATATTCCCGTCTAAAAAGTAGCTTATCAAGTAAGAGAGGATAGAGTAAAAAAAGAAAAAACTAGCGCGATTTCGTGAGTACACACAAACTCAGTCCATGAGTGAATGATAAAGGAGTTCAATATCACAACATTGGTGCAAACAGGTTGCTAAGGTCGTTTTTACAGGTTCACATACAACAGGTAATAAGTTTTTAAAGATTATGACGACAATGATACAATCAGCTAATATGGTTTACGCGTAATACTAACTGTAGTGGTAAATGAAGAAGAATTCACAGTAATATTGGTTGGTGAAAAATTACTAATTGCGTTGTTGCAAAATGTCACACACAGATGTCATTAAATGTTTACACACACATCTGTTATACATTTGTCAAGTCTAGTCACTCATGACCTGTTTTGATGACTTGTCCAGTTGTTGCATCAGGTATTTCTCGAGGTCTTCCGAGGTGTTGATCTGAAGGCGTCTTGAATCTGGGTTTCCGGGGTTAGATACGAAGATGTTTCCATCGTGTGTTCTCGGTATTCCAATTTTATCCGGGAATTTCCTATCGGCCATTCGAAGGATGTACATAGCGTTAGCTCGTGAAGGTATGAGGTATTTATTTATATAAAGAGACTTTTGTTTCTTTTCTCGGCAGGCGGTGAGAATTTCACGTTTTTTGTGATAATGTTTTAGTTCAAATGCAATGTTTCTTCGATCTTCGTTCCCAGCTACTGTTGTTTTCCCCATTCGGTTAGCTGATATGATTTCAGTGACGCAGAGGTCGATGTTGATTTTGTCCTTCAGGAGCTTGCAGACGGTTTCCTTGCAGATTTCGTTCGGGTGTGATTGCGGTAGATCCTTTCCAGAGATGACAAGAGTACATTTTTTGTCTTCAATGTCTCAGCGCCGATCACTTTTTTCCAACTGGTCGAGACGGAAGGCTAAGCTATCTATTTTCTCATTCTGTTCTTCGAGAGTTTTCTTGTGCTCTGCTTCTTTTCCCGCTATTGTTTCAACTAGTGTTTTAAGGTGACTTATTTCTATTTGCATTTTATCAATATCACTCTTAAAATTTGTCATCACTGAGTCGAAGTATTTTACCAGGACAGAAACCACTTCTTTGCCGTCTTTCGATAGGCTAGACACATCAGGATATTGACCAAACTTCGGTTGGAACTCATCGCTGCTATTGTTGCCGCAGCTGTTGTTTCGTTGCTTCTTGGGTCCCATCGTAGACTGAGAGATTTCGGTTCCTCGCTCGTGTACGCGAGGGATGAGCACTTTCACACTTTTTGAGGGAATATTTTACACTTAGTTTGATGATTTTTTAATTGTTGTGTGTTTAAGGGAAGCATGCCGTGATTTTCTTAAAAAATGGTGTAATTTATTTTATTGCTTTAAATGAGTTTGAGATATGTCCCCGAGAGTGTGTAAAAATATCAGGAACGTATCCCAGAGCTATCACCCCCCCGGGAGGGGGAGAGCATCCCCCTTACGGACCTTTTTTTCATTTTTGAACCTAGAGCACTGAAATTTGGTATACTGATTGGAAATGCAATTTAGAATCATTTATCGTTTATGACAAAATGCGATTTTCTTGAAAAGAAAATGGGAAATCATAGAAAACGACATTTTTGGGGGGTTTTCTAAATGCTTCTCCTCCTACAGTTTTTAAGCTACAGTGATGATTTTGGTATCATTGGATGCAGAATAACGTGGAAAAAAACATTCTCAAATTTTCAATTTTATTTTATTTTTTTTATATATATTTCATCATTCATATTCCTCAAGGTAAGCATCCCCCATCCGAATATTTTTTTTATTATTGAATTGAAAGCAATGGAATTTGGTATACTGATAGGAAGTGCAATTTAGAATCATTTATTATTTATGACAAAATGCGATTTTCTTGAAAAGAAAATTAGAAATCATAGAAAACGACATTTTGGGGGGTTTTCTAAATGTTTCTCCTCCTACAGTTTTTGAGCTACAGCAATGACTTTGGTATCATCGGATGCAGAATAACGTGGACATTCCAAAAACGTGAATGCTTTTCCTCAAATTTCCAATATAAAAATTGAAAAAATTTAAAAATATTAAAATCAAAAGATTCTCAAGAAAATTCAAATTTATGTCGTCATAACTTTGAAACAAGAATGAATTCTGAAAAAATACATTGTAAAGCCCTAATAAATTGTAAAGCCCTTGTTTTTCTGCATCCAATGATACCAAAATTATCACTGTAGCTCAAAAACTGTAGGAGAAGAAGCATTTTTTTCTTAAATCGTCGATATTGAACAATCACAATTTTCAATACGTTCGTTATAATGGGGCCGAAGTTAACACAGCTAGAGCAATGTGGTTTCCTGCATTTGGAAGTCACAGGTGTAATCTAAAATTGCTGTCTACTTGATTTTCAAAAGTTTTAACGTGAAATTTTTTCCGTAGACTTTTTACCCTAAATTTAAACTCTGATTATAGCTTTTTCAAAAAAAATTATATAAATTCGAAATGAATTCAAATTCAAAAACCGGTAAACAGCATTTTTGGAGAATACGTTGTACTTTCGCATGCAACAAACCGCATTGCTCTAGCTTTCTAAGTTTTGGCCCCATTAGAACGAATGTTATATATATTTTTTTTTATTTATCATAAATAACTCATTTTCTATGTCCCAATGCAAAAAAACTTGTAGAAGAAAAGTTGTTGGGAATTCAGAGGTCTAGTAGTCTGCAAATTTTCATAGACGTAAGTCCGATATAAAAAATCAACGGATGGAAAATCAAGTTTTGGCCGACTTACCGGCATGGTTCCCTTAAGTCTCATTTGAATCCCCATGGCGATAGTGTGTACTCATTCAGGTTAGGAGTACATTCTTTCTAGCGTTAGGCACTTTGTTTAGGAGCGAGCGCAACGCACATCCTTACCACACGGAGTCTCAGAGGACACTAGTTATGTTGCATTACAAGAGTTGCATCTATACCAGAGTTGCGTTCAAGAAATTTCCAGTTATCTTTAATGCTGATTCAATAGAAGCAACTAACTTCCGACGATCCATTTAACTTAATTTTTAATTTTGCTAAAGTGTCGAGACTGATCGTCTCATAAACGGAACGGCAGCATCAGCTATTGCATTTCGCAGGTGCGGAATTCGCTCACTAATATTATTGTTAATTCAGCACCAACATTCGAACAAACGTTAGCGTCGTCTGGCATGAGCCAAGGAAAAAACAAAAAATTAGCAAGCCATACAGAACGTAATAGTTCCTGTTAAAGCACTAAATCTATTTTTAAAACTTAAAACTCAAAGTAAAAAACCTTGAAGCTTAACACAGGGTAACAATTCAAGAAAGCATTACAATTTTTTGTAGCGAATAAGCGCACAACTAAACTATGAGCACAAACGTATACGTATTAGGTTATTATGAGGCATTAGCAAGTAATACAATGAAGATAGTTAATACATAATCAATACATTACACTGATCAAAGTAATTCAGTTATACTTCCCAGCAAAGTCACCAGTCGTAAAGTAAAAGTAGTAAAAGTAAACGTTGTAAGCTGTAAGGTAACAGTCGTAAATGTTGTAAGTTGTTAACGTTTTCATGTCGCTTTACGCAGAGGTAGCACATGATTTGTGTTAATTCTGTGAATTATGTCTCCTATTTTAATTTCAATGCAATGTCCTTTGACACTGGTAATAATTCCGGGGCCCAACCAGGATAGGTGAGCTTTTTTGCTTCCAAATGATTTTTCAGCATTACTCGGTCGCCTAGAACGAAATGCTTATCCTTACGTTTCAAGTTATGGTACATTGTGCGTTCAGATGAACTATTTATAATTAGTGTCCTAACGTTTTGAACAATGCTAACCGCTTCCTTTGCGCGGAATTTAAATAAGTCTACATCGGAATCGTAGCTGTATGAAACGTCAAAATTCTCTGCCTGAAAATAGGGGCACGTTTCTCGGCCAAAAACAACATAACTAGAAGTATCTCCTAAGGTAGAATTTAAAGAATTGTTAATGGCGTTCTCCACTATTTCTGAACACTGATCCCATTTCGTGTGAGTCAGGGAATTTACGCACAATTTCAGTAAATTTGTTATTTTTTGTGGTTTCGTTTAACAATAGCATTCGATTGAGGGCTCCAGGGCAGAACTTCTTTCTTTGCAATTGAGTGAATCATAGTATATTGTTTTACTGCTACTGATTTGAACTCGAGAGCTTGGTCACTGAGTAATATTATCGGGTAACCAAACGTCGCAAAACAATTTCCTAGGAATGATATGACCGTATCTGTTCGCCGGTAAGTGGCAGCGTACAATTTACAGTAGCGAGAGAATAAATCAATCACTACGAGTATATACTTATTCTGATTATCAGTGACTGGCAGTGGATACAAATAGTCCATAGACACTACTTGAAAAGGCTCTTTCACTATTGAATCAGTTAAAATCTAAATACGTACGGCCGGGTGTGCCTTTAGAAGCTTTCAAACTTTGCATCGTTGTACAAATTTACGAATGATAGTCTTTTCTGAAGCCTGAAAAAACTTCAACTCGGATTTCGATAAAGTGTGCAATGCATCCGTATGATACGTAGAATGTATACGAAGAATAATTGTTTTTTCCATCAATGAAGTTGGCGTAACAGATGTCAGTATAGTGCAAGTCCGTGAGTCAATTCGTCGCCGTCGGTACAATATGTCATTTATAGTCAAATAACTCTTCAAGTCAGGAATCGTTGAACCACTGTCATGAAGTAGCGCCTTTCTAACTTCAGCACGGTGAGGATCCTGTTTTTGATCGTAAATGAATTCGTTCAGGGTCCATGACACTTCTTTTTCTGTCGAAATGTTGTCAACTAATTTTGCTACAGTCGTAGGTACCGCGTCTGCATCTCCTGTCTTCGCGTTTGTCTGTGCCGCCGTGCCATTGGGAAAGTCTGGTGCCAGTCTCTTATTCTTGTCGCGTCAGCGCGATGCATACCTCAGGCTCAGCCAGCAGCTGTACCTGAAGCTCGGCGAAATCTAGTAGACCTTTAGCAGCGAGTCGTTCATTATTTACAGGAAATCTACTTGGACAATCGGGAACGACGTTATGTCTTCCTGGTAGATACTTAAACTATAGGGGCGATAGAGTGCACATTAAAGGTAGGCGCACACTTGTCCGCATCGCACGGATGGCACGCATCGGACTCTTCGGATTGTTTTTTGGGGCCTGCGCACATTGGTCCGCGTTGTACGGACAGCACGCATCGGATGGATCGGATTTTCTGCGCACATTGTCGGTGTTGGACCATTCACCATCCGCGGTTCTGAAGCTGAGCTTTCTAGAAGCACTTAATTCATATCTTTGTATTTATAACGTTGTGAAAATGTTGAACAGTGATAGTGAAGAGGAAGAAATTGTAGTGGTTGGCTGTTTGCTGGCAGAAGCAGAAGAACAGAAAGTTAAAAAAAGGAAGCATGGATTCACAACTTAAACAGAAAAGGGCATGAATTTGGACAATTTCAACACTTTTCCCTGATTTGGTGGAAGATGTTGTCAAATTTTTTCTGTACTATCGCATGACATATTCAAGATTCTCTCACCTTCTCAACACTCTGCAAATGTTTATATCGAAAGAAAATACTCCATTCCGCACTCCAATCAGCCCTAAAGAAAGACTAGCAGTGTGCTTAAAGTTAAGAGGCTATCCGTAGAGGCTATCCGCATCGTTCATACGCATCGGACTGAATGCTCTTTCGGGGATCCTCGTCGACATTGCCGATGTCCGATGCGTACGATGCGGTCAAATGCGCGCAGTCCCATTTGAAATAATGTAAAGAATACTAAAATCCGATGCGTACGATGCGTGCCGTCCGTACGATGCGGACAAGCGTGCGCCTACCTTAATACACCAACGAGCCATCGTAGTATCGTCAGGCAATTCTTTAGTACAGAAAGGAGAAAGGGGATCGGTGTACACGTAAATACGAGGCGTGTCTGTAAAATAAGTTCCACGGGCTGCCGCTGGCGCTGGGATCGTTTCTATGCGCTGAAAGGCAACAGAGAAAGGTTGTTTGGTTCCTCTACTCCAATCCCTTACCAAGCCAGCGTCGCTGCGACGTTGAGACTTGGCTAAAGGGCCTTTCACACGATCAGTTTTTTCGTCAGTCAACACTGACACTCCAGAGTGTGGTCAAAACACTCGCGTTCACACGTACGTTCGCGTGACTGAAGATTAGATTAGATTAGATTATAAGTTAGTTTAAGCCTCCCTAACCGCTGGAAAAATAGAGCGTATCGAAGAGAGGAATGAGGAAGGCACTATTCAGTATGGAGATAAGAAAATGAGGAATCTATGCAGAAAGGGCATAGAAACAGTAAGATGGGAAAGAAGTTCATGAAATAAGATAAAAGTTGAAGAAGTAAGTCAGAGGGGCTGAAAAACAGGACAGTAGTGAACCGAAAAAGGTGGTCCTTAACATAAAAAAAAAAACATTTTATTTCAACAGAAAGAAGGCCTACCTAACTCTCAGCTCGGGCCCTCACATTTTTCCCCTGGGAGCGCTAATTCCCATAGATACAATAGTTGTATCCCCCTGAGGGGTCGCGTGACTGAAGTGGCGCGTCACTGGCAAGCTTGGCAGTGGTTCACTATGCATAGTCGAGAAAGATTTGTCGTAGTCAAAGCAAGCATACTCATCGGCTTTGCGGTCATAGAGAAGAAAAAACACCATAAATAGATATTGGGTAAAAGAATGGCTAGCTAAACATCCAGAAAATGGCAGTTATAACCGGATTTGTAGTAAGTTAGGGCTAAATATCAAAATTTCGCTCACTAATTATTTGTCGCATTCGTTCCTTTTCTCAGCATTTGTAAAATTTGGTCACACCAAATCTAACAAATACTAAAACTACTACGAATGTAATAATCTACTTCATAATAACTTCAAGTGCAGGTAATATTTTCCGCTCGTTCTGTACAGTTTTGCATGTACCAGCGTGTAATAGTATAGCTCGTAAATTGAATTTTTTTCTTGAACTATATTCGGTCATTTCCTAGCGACACAGTGACTAGGATATAGAAACTCCAATTGAAATCTAGCGCACATTCATTTGAACTGTGTGATAGAATGCATGCGTAAATCTGTCATCCGCAAGCAACTATTATAGAATATAATAAGCCTCTCAAATTACTGCGTGATAATATCTAATAATGCATGTGAATGTGACAGCGGTACGGATAAACTAATAAATGTTTAGATTTATTTCAGGAAACATTTTCATGCTGAAATTAAATGTTAAGGAGAATTCATGGAAAAAATTTTTTATTTTATTTGAAAATGCCGGACAAATTGTTGAAGTTGCACTTCGGTTAAATATTTAATTTTTTCATTCTAATAAACAAAAATATTATACATTTGCAGTATATCCAGAGTGAATATTAAATAAGATTGAAAATCCTTTGTAAATGGCGCTGACACTACAACAGAACGAATGCATTATGATATGCTTGTAAAAATATAAACTATTGTTCCCGCACCTGTGAATCCAGGTGTTATCCTCTGCTAAATAATAGTTTTTTGGAAGCAAATGCTCTAAATTCTTTCCTAAACTATTTTTGAGGCGTATTAATTTTTTCCTTCAACCCATTCTCATGTAAACTAATATTGTGTTGATTCATTGCTTCAATAACATATTTGAGCTACTTGCTTCTTATATCTCTGCTCTTGTATTCGTTGCTTTGCACTTTCCACAAAGCAGGCTGTTGACGAAAATAGCTAATTAATGATTTAGACCAGGTTGAGACCATTTAACACGGGAGAGCGATCGCAGCCATCCTTACTAGGCGCCGGGCGGGCGAAAACCGTGGAGGGAGTATATATGGAGGGAGCATAGCTGTCTGTGAAGAGAACCAGTTTTTGAGATTTCTCCTGTGTCTGTGGTAACCAATAGCCGTCTCGCGAGTGTGACGTCAGCACGGAAGCCAGTTACCTACCAACTACGCTAGAGTGCGCACGCGCTCGCTGAATGCTCTTCCAGCTGTTTAGTTAATCATTCAATCGTAAATGATTAATTTGGGATTCTAAGACTCCGGAAGATAATAAATTGTGTTTCCTCACTTGAGGACACTTAATAATATCAAAATTACTAGCAAAGATACATTAAGAGTTGAAAACTATAAAGATTACAGGCCCTTGATTATAACAAATTAGAGCGACTTGCACGCGAACCTCACCCTTTGACTTGTGGTGAGGTACTAATCTTGCTTTGGAAAATGAGAGCCATTGAGAGGAAGGGTTGTAGGGAAGGTGGGTGGAGCAACTTCAGCCAAGCGTCTGTGGTTGGCTCAGAATCGGGCATTGAGAGTGCCCGAGTGTTTCAACTTTTGTAGCCAAATTGAGCCCGATCGGAGTGCGCTATGCTCCCTCCATATATCCTAGCTCCATGGCGAAAACTGACACGCAAATAGAAGCAAAGCAGCAGCCAAACCCGACAGTGGCGAGTGCCGAGTAGAGAGCAAAAGAGATCACGCATGCCCAAATATGGTGTTGCGGACCGTGAGTGTCATGTTAACTGACGAAAAAACTGATCGTGTGAAAGCCCCTTTAGCAGCCGCCAGCGATGGAGCTTCATCTTGCGTCTCCCGCCAGCTGCGAGTTGCGGTCTGTTATTCGTTTCCTGGCCGCTAAGAAGAAATCGGCGAAGGAAATTCACGAAAAACTCTGTCAAGTGTATGGAGAAGAGTGTATGAGCTCCGGGATGGTGCGCAGGTGGGTCAGGAACTTGGCCGAAAAGACGTCCACGACGAAGTTTGTGCAGGGCGGCCATCGGTTTCCGACGAAACAGTTGCCGAAGTCGAAGCGGCAATGCTTGAAGATCGACGGATAACAGTTCGGGAGCTGTGCGAAAAGGTTCCGGAGGTCAGCAACACCACAATTGACAAGGTTTTGACTGAACATTTAGGCTATTCACAGGTCTGCGCAAGATGGGTACCAAAATTTATCATTGCAGACCACCAGCGGCAGCGGGTTGAAGTGGCCCAAGAATTTCTCGCTTCTCACGGAACAACCGAAGAGGAATTTCTGGACTCCATTGTTACTGGTGACGAAACCTGGGTACACTACACGACACCGTAAACAAAGGAGCAATCGAAGCAGTGGAAGCACCCTTCTTCGCCAAGAGCAAAGAAGTTTAAACGAATCCTGTCTGCCGGGAAAATCATAGCTAGCGTTTTTGGGATCGAAACGGCGTATTGTTGTCCAAGTTTATGCCTCGCGGGACAACAATCAATGCTGAACGGTACTGTGAGACCTTGAAAAATCTTAGACGTGCAATTTAGAACAAGAGAAGAGGAATGCTGACAAAAGGACTGCGTTTTCACCATGACAACGCCCGACCGCACACCGCCAATCGAACCACAGCTCTCAGCGAAAGATTTGGATGGGAAATGGTGTCTCACCCACCCTACAGCCCTGACCTGCACCAAGTGACTTCCATCTCTTCCCCGAGTTGAAGAAAAACCTTGGCGGAACCCAATTCCAGACAGATTAAGAGGTACAAAACGCGGTTGTTAGTTTTCTACACGGACAGGCGGCAGAGTTCTTTGACTCTGGTTTGAAGAAGTGGGTGCCTCGAATACAGAAGTGCATAGAACGCAACGGCGATTGTGTAGAAAAATAAAAGAAAGATGAACTTTCCAAAAACGTACTTTTCTTTGCAAATTAAACCAGTTTTTTGATGTGAAAAAAATCCGTTAAACTTATTTTACGGAAACGCCTCGTAAGATTCCCAAGTTTTAAGTATTTTTAAGCTTTACGAGCACTTACAATAGCAAAAGATTCTTTTTTGGTTGTACTATAACGCTTTTGGCTAGCATTCAGGCTTTTGGGGAAATAAGCAACAGGTCGCATAATCTTGTCACCGCAGTTCTCCGACTGCATTCTAAGACTGCGCCTAACCCAGAATTTGAAGCGTCTGTAAACAAATGAAACGGTTTTGTGAAGTCGGGATGTCGTACGACAGTGTCGGAAGTTTAAGGGCACGATCTGGTTCAAATTTTAAATAATGGCAAGTTTACGGTTTATGAACTCATCTTATAGTGAATTTTCTTGCGCATCCAACTGTATATGTTGGGGTTTTGTCGCTTGTTCGAGCCAACGGCTGACATAATTTTAGAGTTGAGTTCCAGCCACCCCTTATACTTCCAAACGATACGGGATTTCACACGAATTCATTATTAGACATTAATTTACAGACAGAAGTTATTACATTTACACAAAGAATAAGTACATAATTTGTAGCACAGAAGATACATCAATTCAATTTAAATCCCGTCCCCAGAACAAATAATATTAGATTATACACTCCATTGGGTAGCACGACCGAAGCCCGAAGATGAAGCAAGTAGGACAAACAGCGATCAGGCATCAGCTACAGAACAGGCTCCTTGAGGTGTCGACCACAGTGCCGCCTACAAAGAACGGACTAATTAAGACGCTAAACAGTAACTAAGTTAAATATGCGACAACGAGACTAAATCTTATTTCACAATATTCAAAAGATATTAGCAAGGCAGTGCGAACTTTCTATTTACCTTGATCGGAAGACCCCTATGAGAGAGTGAAGGTAATAAGAACAGATACCAAGAGGTCACGTCGCAAGAACAGAAAGAAGTAGGATTCTATTGTCAGGAACCCGGATTGTTTATTTTGGGAATCACTGACAGTATAATTCGCTTTTTCAAGTACGTACATTGGTTCGTTTCCTAGACGGAGTAGAAGATGCGCAGTAACGTGACCTTGGCGAGCCAGTGTATGAGTGATTTCCCTCTTCCCCCCCCCCCCCCCCCTAATTACGAATCAGTTTTGGGCGTTCCTCTACGAGAATAGGAAGAGAGTTCATTCATGGCCTAGCTTGAAATGCTTTATTGCTCAAACAAAACATTCTATCTCTCAGTGTTAAAATTAATGGTGATGTAACTGAGTGTTTGTTTTGAGTCCGGCTGCTCTGAGTCATCAGCTAATTTGCTGTTGTGTTAACATACAATCGCTGCCCGCAGTTTTGAAAGTACATGAATGGCAAATATATCATTCGAAAGGGCTCAAGAAAAGCTACCAACAGAAAGAGTTGAAAAAATTAAAATTTTTATGCAATTAAAAAAACGTTTTTTAAAAATGACTGGTGTTCTGAAATTTGGATTAATTGTTTTTGATATTAATCCTTTCTCACAATTTTTGAAGTTACAGAAATGGCTAACATAGCAATCGATAGAGATTGGAAAGATCTACAATATCTGTAAAATTTAATTAAAACAAATGAATAGTTCAGAAATAAAACGAAAAAAAAATTAAAATTTTTAGAAAAATGGCTCTCCTGAAAAGTTAACTTTTTGATCTTTGAAAAGAGACTCAGCCCACAGTTTTGAAGGTACAAGAATGGCAAATATATCAATCGATAGCGATTGAAATATCTCAGAGAGGCAGTGGTACAGTTTTTTGAATTTCAAATCATGTTGAAATTTATAAGCAGAAGAATTTGAAAAACGGAAAACGTGGTCGTTTATAGAATTTTTTTTTCCAAATTCGTAAAATCGAATTATCGAAAAACGTTACCACCGGATTTCAAGGCACGACAATTATCTACCTAGAAAACTTTTATCCAGTTCTTTAACTTTAAAATTGTGGGCGAGGTCCAATTTTCCGCAACACCCTTTTTTCAGGTTTAAAAAAAGTCATATTTTTTATGAATTACGAAAAAAAACCCCACGAATTAAAAAAAATGCCGCATCATTTGGAGGGCAAATATGCAGAGTGGCCTAACCCACAAAATACAGAATTTTAGGCCAGTGATAAGCAAAGTGGGATAAGCGACAGCGTTTCGCGTATATCCTGAACTAGGAATAGCTCAGTTGTTTAGGCCACTCTGGTGCAAACAGAAAGAACAGGGTGTCCTGACTTGCTGTGGGATAATAGCAGCAGCAGGTGCAGGTTACCATGGCAACGATGAGCTACTGCACTACAGAAAAGACTGTTAAGGCCCCCTCACACGCGCAAATATATCTGCAAACATATCTGAACTAGTGCTGAATTCGTGCGTTTGTACGCTCATTTCAGGTTGGTACAGACTGTATGAGGCAGATGAGCCATACTTGATAATTTTGGAGCGACCGGCTGCAAAGTGCAAACCTTGAAACTTCGTCAGTGCCAGGCAAGCCTTCGTGTATGATGCACGACTGTACTCTGCCTCTCTCCCTCCTTATGCACTTCAATAAGCAATTTCTTCTTTGTATGTTCACTTCTTTTTAGGAACTATTCTTTAGCCCATTTTGAGCGAGCTTTTACATCTCTTTTATTTCTTATTCATTGCAACTATAGCAAATCCTATCAATTGTACGAACTCGCCGTCTGGAGTCGCTATTCTTGTGCGTACTCTCCACCTAGCTACTACCGGTATACTGAAGCGTGCGGCCGTGCGCCACTCTTTGTCAAGTTTGCAGTGTGTTGTTTGCATCGTGTGAGGGGCCTTGAGACCGACAAACCAAATTCAGTTCAGATTGTCTGCCAACATATTTGCACGTGTGAGGGGCCTTAACATCATGCGTGCACAGCATTTTGGCGACAAGCTCATTAGTCCATGGAGCTAGGATATACTGGAGGGAGCATAGACGATTCCAATCGGGTTCAAATTAGCTGCAAAAGTTGGGAGACTGGGACATTGGCAAGGCCCCACACGTGAGCCAACCACAGATGCTTGGCTGAAGTTGGCTCCTCCTCGCCTCCTCACCTCCTCTACGACTCGCCCTTCCATTTTCCAAAGCAAGATTAGTACCGCTCCTTAAATCGAAGGATGAGGTGCGCGTGCAAGTCGCTCTCTAATTCATTATATTCAAGGGCCTGTAATCTTTATAGTTTTCAACTCTAAATGTATCTTTGCTAGTAATTTTGATATTATTAAGTGTCCTCAAGTGAGGAAACAAAATTTATTATCTTCCGGAGTCTTAGAATCCCAAATTAATGATTGACGATTAACTCAACAGCTGGAAGAGCATTCAGCGAGCGTGTGCGCATCCCAGCGTAGTCAGGAGGTAACTGGCTTCCGTGCTGACGTCACACTTGCGAGACGGCTATTGGTTATCACAGGCATAGGAGAAATCTCAAAAACTGGTTCTCTTCTGAGACGGCTATGCTCCCTCCATATATCCTAGCTCCATGCATTAGTCAGTCGTGAAGTTTCGTCATGTGAGGTGTGACAGATTTTATGTCAGTGTTGCTGTGCTTGGTCACTTT
Organism: Morinoia aosen; assembly: GCA_030386875.1. NCBI lineage: Eukaryota > Metazoa > Arthropoda > Malacostraca > Amphipoda > Talitridae > Morinoia > Morinoia aosen. Next base: position 37,458,144 of record CM059559.1, on the reverse strand, counting down.
CCAGCAATATGTTTTCTCGTGGCTTCAAAATGGCGGAGCTAGCTAAACGGAAGACTAAGGAAGAGTTGCCTCATTGCAAAAGACGTCTTTTTACTGAGCCAAACGCAGATGCAACAGGTAAGCAGATCTTCATGAAGTACAATCCATATTCTATAACAGTTTGGTTAATTATTAAGATGTACGGGAACGGAAAAAAGTGACAATTATTTTTTACAAGAACACTTGTTCGTCCGATACTGTACCTACTGTATTTTAGAGTTCATAGTGACAATAGTAGATGCAAACGTGAATGATTTTAGATTACTGTTTCATAAATGATGGTACCGTTAGGCCAAAAGGACATTCGTATCAATAGAGTACAATTATTGTTATTAACTGATGATAAAATAACATTATAGATAAATGTTCTTCGAAGTTAATTGTTTCATAAAAATGCACAACATAACTAATTTGGCTGTAGTTTGCATTAAAATGAAAGTCTGAGAGCTATAATGAAATCCTAGAGCAACATTACAAAATTTCAATTTGACGCTAATTTTGGTACTCTGAGACCACCAGCTGGGAAACACTGTTTTGAGTTGCTAGCATTTAGTAAAAACTATTTAGTGTAAAACCAATATACATAACTTAATATGTGCCAATATCGCTCATGATTACGCTGAAAACTTGGTATAAGTCTCTTATTTTCTCACGTAAATCGTTATAAGATACAGGCTGGCATACATTAGTGTGTTACTTTATTACTGCATACTGGAACATGTTGGACCCTGTCTGTTAAAGCTCGCTATATAAAATGAATTAAACTGCATGTGAAACATTAATATTCGTCATACGACCAAGATTCTAGCTTACGGAACACTAGCAGTGCCCTTATTGAAATATAGAGAATTTCTATACCATATAATAACTGACAGTGCAAGCAGGATGTATGAATATACACATTACATCAGCATACATCTATACTAATTTAACGAAGATTCTTCTTCTGCATGTGATATTAATATGCATATTTCTATTGCAGTAGCAGATTCTTCTCGCCCTGAAATACCTTGCTGTTCCGCAGCTCAACAGCTTAGAGTGTCGACTTGGCTTGAAGAGGGTCACTCCCATTATGCTGGGCAGCAACTCGATAAATTTAACGCAACATGAGGCTCTTATTGCATTTCACATTTTGTTACAGACCAAATTTCCACACTGGAGAAAGAAAACGTCGATCCAGAGCACATCAATGCCGATCCAGAGGTCATCACTGCCGATCTAGAGCCCATCACTGCCAATCCAGAGCCTATCACTGTCATACCAGAGCCCATCACTGTCGATCCACAACCCATCACTGTCGATTCAGAACCCTTCACTGTCGATCCAGAGCCCATCACTGTCGATCCAGAGCCCATCACTGCCGATACAGAGCCTATCGTTGCCGGCTTTGACGACAACACTGACAGTCAGGCAGAAGCACAGCGCAACAGTGTCAGAGTATCAATAGACAACCCTTCTCTAGAAAGACAACAAGCCATTAGCAATGCTGGTGAGTATGATAATATTGGTTCCACTTTCAACACAACAGCTCCAACTTAGAAGATATGTGTTCTGATATATAACGAAAATATCACGAGTAGATATGACAAATGCGGAATTACTATCGGTGTAAAAGAATATACTAGTTCCATCTGCGCTATAATGGTTTAATATACCTTGAAGAACCACACATGTCAAATGAATCATTTTACTGTATTGTATCATCAGAATTTACCAATTTGACAGTAATGAAAGGTATTTTTTATCCTTGTTTCAAGATAATGGGATTTACTTATCCCTATTTTCATTATTATGAAATTTTTCTAGTTTCGACATGCACAACATTCTACTAAAACTTATTAGGTTTCTCCTACAGATACTCCTGCCGCAGTTGAACAAATGGGTATTTCGGAGGACAATATGGCACTTACAACCACTAGCAAGTCGGACCGCAAGTACCTACGACAGACGGGGCAATCTTACTATTCACCTGATAGCACCAACCTTCCAGCCAAAGAGTTCAAGTACTTGTCCTGCAAATGCGTCTTTCGCTGCGACACGCACCTCTCAGAAGAGGCCAGACGAGAAATTTTCTCTCGTTTCTGGAAACTGGGAAGCTGGGATGCCCAAACTGCGTTCCTCTCTTCGTAGGTGTCAGAGGTATGCAGTGGAGCCCCTTCCTATTAGTCCTGGGTCGATTTGACTAGGCTTGTATTGGTTTACTGTACTTCGGTAAAGGCCTACATTTTGAGTAAAATATAGTCGCACATTCTGTTATAATATAAGTGAAACGAAATTCCTAGTGTAAGTGCTAAACGAAGTTTTTGTTTTCAGGTGGAATACGGACTCAATGTAACATTAAGACAGACATGTTGAACGTTATGTAAGTAGTTCTGTGCTAAGAACTACCCCTCTATATGCGTAAATTACAAATTAAATTAATATGAAATTTATTTTCTTTGCAGGCGCCAGTGAAGCGTCACAACCACACCCCACTGCATCTTCAGAGAAGTAAAACATTTTATTACACTGTAAATGGCCACAGAATGTGCAAGGCAGTGTTTTGTTCTACACTTGGAATCTTACCAAAGCGGGTAACCTACGTAATCAACAAGAAAGTGAAATCAGGAATTGTTTCGCCAGACCAAAGAGGAAAAAATGTGCCCGCTAAAAGAATTTCACCTGAGGTAGAAGAAAAAGTGTCAACATTTCTTAATAAATTCCCAATGTACAAATCCCACTACAGTGATAGTCCTGGAATTATATTTCAGTCCTGATCTTACCTACCGAAAAATGCATTCGCTGTACACGAAGGGAAATCCTGATCATCCTGTCAGCTCATTCGTTTTCATGAGGGAACTCAAAAAATACAACGTAGGAATATACTTGCCAAAGAAAGACATGTGTGCTAGATGCGATGAATACAAGATGAAAAGTAAAGCAAATCTAGCTGTTGAAGAAAGAATAACTTTAGAAAAAGACCATGAGGAGCACATTACACGTGCTGAACTTGCGCGCAAGGAATTAAAGGAAGCAGAAGAGGAATGTCGCCAGCCTGGTTCGCGCCTACTGGGCTTCACATTTGACCTGGAGAAAACTCAGCCGATTCCTTACCTCAACACTTCTGTTGCTTTTTATAAGAGGCAAGTGTGGTTGTACAACCTTGGAGTAAATACATGACATGATAAGAAGGGCCACATGCTTGTTTGGCAAGAGATCGAAGGAAAGGGAGGAAGTTGTGAGATCGCTTCATCGCTTTTAACTTTCCCACAAGAAAATCATCTTGACCACTACGACGAGCTTCATACATTTTCAGACTGTTGTGGTGGATAAAACCGCAATAAAAGCATCGTCGCTTTCTTCATGTTTATCTCCATGAGTACGCATATTACTTCTTGGACTCACACTGTTCTGGAGAGTGGTCATTCATTCATGCCCAATGACAAAGATTTCGGAAAAATAAAATCTATCATGAAGAGGAATGTTGGAATTTATACTATCAGCGACTGGACTACTATCATGCATATGTGTAAATTTAATGTCACTCACATGAAGGACAAGTTTATCAATGTCGCCAAGCTCCAGTCGTACTCCACGTTTCGGACTGTCGATACACAAGGAAACAATTTCAGCTGGTTGAAGCTAAAATGGCTGAAAGTGTCCAAGGAAAACGAGTGCTTGATGCAGTACAAGTATTCCAGCGATCCCCACGAGGAATTCTGTGCCATTGACTTCAGCAAGCGCAACAAGCTATCAGAACTGAAAACCGTCCATCTGGATCCCCTGTACAAAGAACCAATCAAGCTATCACTCAAAAAATTCAGAGACCTGCAAGACTTGACTGCTTACATACCATCTCATCTTGTAAGCTTTTTCACCAATCTCCCTCATGAAATCAGGAGCAAGAAATCAAATTTTGAGTTTATTCCGGATGAAGAAACTGAGAAGTAGCTGAAGCACAATGTTGCTCAAGTCAATGTTAGAATATTATTAAATTCCACTTTCTATTCATTACTTTTGTAAGGAAAATCAGTTAAAACTTCTGCATCCATCCAGAGGAACACATTTTATCATGTACACAGGAGAAGGTTTTTATTTCCGATTAGAATAAGCTTGCTATTTTTTGTGTTCATCGCAAACGTGCTCTTCTAGCTTCTATTTTTTGATTTTTTTCGTCTTTATACGCAGAATTTATTCTCCAATTAGCCACAGGCTATGCTAATAACGGGATGATAACATATGAGTGTAGCATTTTGTGTTTGACGGAGATTATGATTAAATATTATTACATGATTTTTCGTTATCTTTTGTCATCCTTTACTAAAACACATTTCATTTGTGTTACAGTTAGAAGAGTTACTAAATATTAAGACTGTGAGTCCGCTTAACGTTTGTAAATCAATTAAAAACATTTTGTACTAATTTTGCTTGTTTTCTGTGTCCATAATGGTGGATTGCAGTATTGGGATTTCTCACAATAAAACTGAGCAATAATAACTTTTTCCTTTTAATCCTGACGTAACCTGTAACTAGAAAGAAAAGATACGATTGTGTTCACATACCTATGCAGGAAAATATTGTGTACAGCAAACCAATGCAATTATTTGTCTTCTTTTTGCTTATGAATACGCCTCACTATAGATTCTAATTGTTAATAACTTAAATTAATATTGGTTTTCAAATATTATCTAACACCTGCATGCACTATACGATGTAAGAGGTTATCAGTTAGTGTAATTTATTCAATTTGCAATGAAGTAAGATATGTTGAAACCTGCTTTCAGATCATGTTATTCTAAGCTTCAATTACATAATAGTAATTAAACGAGCCGGTAGACCATCATTAAAATACTAAAGAAATAAAATAGAGAAAGCAATTATCTGCTGTTTAGGCCACTCTGCCCCAGACCGCATGGCACAGCGCAGCAAGACGATGTATACGCGCTGCTCTTCTCTGTACTTTGCTGCTGGTTAGGCCACTCTGCCTGAAAGACATCTACGCAGCTTGAGGTGAAATTTTCACTTAGGCCACTCTGCCAGTTTTCACCTCTGATTTGTGGGTTAGGCCACTCTGCATATTTGCCCTCCATTTGACACCTACTGTGAAAATCTTTGAAATATCCGTCGAGAACCGACGGACTTTTGGCCTCGCCCTGACCGTGCCCTTAATACTATCAAATCTTGCTTGACGTAAATGTACGAGGAGTTCGCGAGACTCGAACTCAGGACTAGAAATTACCGCGCCAGCACGCTATCGACCGCGCTATCGATCCCCTTAAGAGATGATCGAAGCCCAACGAAAGCAATGCTTGGCACAGTGAAAGCAGGCGCGCACTGTCCCGACAGATATATTATATTCCCTTATGTATCAGGAGTTCAAAGTCCAGTCACCCCCAGAAACAGATAATGAACTCATAGAGCTCTACGGGAAGCTACTGCTTCCACAAGGTTTTTCAAATGAAATAAATGTACGAGGAGTTCGCGAGACTCGAACTTCGAGTCTTGTGAACTCCTCGTTTACATTGACACTCGCATTGGAAGCTCACATTCATGGGGCGCGGGCAAGTGCACGTAGCGAAAGGGTAGCGATCGTTTACATTGGTACAGCTACATACCTAAAAGAGGTAGCAGCAAATCAGTCTTTTGGGAAATCGAGTGGTGTGTATGTGACGTCATGGAAACGGACCAATAGCAGCGCTAAAATCTGGCAACATTGCTAGCCCGAAATCTGGCACCACTGTTAGCCTAACGAATTCATGAATCGGGTACGACACCTGAAACTTTCAGCGTCATTCAAAGTCTTCACGCGACAAGGAGGCGCAATGTCGCCGCCGCTTCGAGTTAGAATTAAAAAGTGTTTTTTTATTGGGGGCGAAAATACTTCTAAAAACCGACCAGACTTACGATATTTCCAATATCCGCGTGTAAATTTCAAAGAATGGATTGTTGCGAGTGGAAACGTGCAGTTAAATGATCTAAGTAAGTCAAATGTATGTGCGCACCACTATGTGTGCAGCAAGCATTTCAAAATGACTGACTACAGAAGAATCCTTTCGCCATTCAAAACGCACGTTCCATTAAAAAGTGGTGTTGTGCCGTTGCCTTATAATCACGGCTTTGCAGACCTGGAAGGTGAGAAATTTTAAGTGTGTTTGAATTTTATATAGATAATATGGTTTTTGACTAATTCAGCACTTGACGTTGCATTTCTTCATGAAATCTTACAAAGCAAATGCCGGTTTCATTGGAAAATCCCATTTACTCGCCTCCAATGTAAAATACTGGGCAATAATAAATAAGTATTGGAATAGACTACAATTTATTATTAATGACATCCTGTTTATTTTTAAATTTTGTAGACTAACTTTTGATGAGCTTTTCATTCTAGAATGGTAACAAAATATGGTTGCAGAGTGCCATCAGCTTTATTAGTACTATGTAAATTTTGTCTGTGAATTTTTTAGCAGGTAGGATGTGATGACAAATTACTATGGGTTCATAATAAAAACTCTTTGCAATGTATAAAAATTTTGTTTTCACCTTTAGATTCTAATTATTAGCAAGTAGCAAACTGTAAACCAATTGTGCTGAGGATGAAAGCTAGTTTGGATTTCCAAACTATAAAACTTGTGTTTAGGGTGCTGAATGTAGCTTAACAATAGCTTGTTTTAGTTGTGTAGTCTATCTTATTTAAAATTTTTGAAAAGTTGAAATAATATCCTAGGTAAATCTGAAGGATATTTCAGTTATCGATTTTGTAAATTTTGATGCCTAAGCATAGTTAACTAGATCGAAATAAACAAGTTTTTTTCTATGCACTTTCCGTCTCAAAAGAGTATTTTATTAGTTATAGCGGTAAATGACTTACCGCAACTCCAGTGTTTGAAGCGGCAAGTAATTCAAGTTGCACGTCGGACAGCAACACTGCAATGCGCACTCGCTTCCAGCGTGATAGTCATCAAAGACGAAACCAAACCTACCGCTATACCTCGTTAAATACTCATTTGACGAAAAAAGGGTATAGAAGAAAAGTTGTTTATTTCGATGTTATTACCATGATACAAGCAACAAAATTCAAAAATCGTTGAGTAGCTGTTTATTCGAGCGCATTCGTCATCAAAGACGAAACTAAACTTACCGCTATAAATCGTAAAATACTCATTTGAGACAAAAAGTGCATGAAAGAAAACTTGTTTATTTTGATTCAATTAATCAGGTTCAGGCACCAAAAAGGGGAAAATCGATAACTGAAATATCCTTCAGATTTACCATATCCTACTGTCAGGGCAAACTCTAGCCCTTAGTTCGGTATGCCTACTAGGGCGAAGGATTTGTTAAAGAACCGTAGTTGAGGGCTTTCATGAACAAGATTTATTATATTTATAATACAAGGATGAACAATCTCAGAAGGTAAGGATATAATTTGAACACAAGCAAGAGTTTAATACGAGGCAAAAAGTTAATTCTAGGCAAAAGGATAACACGAAGGAATATGATAATCTTAACTTCTACTGAACACGTAGGGAGAACACTAACTGAACACGAACTATACTGATTAAGAGATTACACTGAGACCGATAAACTGAGACGGATTAACCGAGACTGAGCTGTACTATACTGGCATGGGCAAATGGGTGCTCGTAAGACCTGTAATGAAATAAGAAAACAAAAATTGAAACCAGTGACTTGACTAGGGCATTTAGTATAAATCAAAGTAAACGCAAGTAAATTAAGATTATCGACAACAGTTGAAACTTACCAATGACGGGGCAGGAGGACAGCGCAATACTGGAAGCGGCCTAGCGATTGAACCAAGAAACAAACTAAGAAAAAGGAATCGTATTTACACCTTTTCTCGTTTTATAACCACATTCTTTCACAATGTACCGACGAACTGCAAATTTAACAACGACGAACCATTGAATATAACAGGGAATAGATATACATATAGAGACAGTGTCGCAAAAAATAACAACAACGACAAATTATAGCGACACCAAGCAAAATGAATGACAGTGAAACTATACATCAAAACAAGGAAACAATATGTTGTGACAGAGTAGGTTTATTGTAACAACGTTCAAAAAGGATAACAATTATACAAAAAATAGTAACGTGCGTAAATATTATTGTAACAAATTAACAATTTCTGACACAATTATTTATCAGCAAAATAAACAGTTAAGTGGCCTTATAGTGTAGTACATAATGCATTTTGAAAATATGAATACAAAAATATTTATAATTACAATAAAGAATGAACTTTATATGTATCACACGTGAACTGGCCACGTCAGAGTTGTTCTGAAAAATTCCGTTACTTCCCGGTCAGCGGATATTGCATCTTCCACTGACCGGGAAGTAATGGAATGTAGTCCTACATATATGTATTATTGTCGGGTGGCATTCAGACTCCCGAAAGTCAAAATCCCAAATATCAGGGTTACCAAGTGGCATGTATGTACAGTATTTCACTGCCAAATATGATCGGGAATTAGATATTCGAGATTTTGACTTCTGGAATTTTGACATTCGGGATTTCAAGGTGAACCATTATTTTCAATTTTTTTAATATGGAAGTGTAAAAAAAGCTTTCTCTCGTCAATAGGAGTTTATATGATGTTGTTACATCTTATGACTTTTCGTTACTATTTTTTGCATCTGTTACATTATTTTGAACCTCTGATACTGGCCACATGATGCATTGTTACAAGATTTGATTATTTGTTACAGAAAATGAACGTCTGTTGCAACATTCTGAGAGTGTTATGCAATTTGAAGTAACGTTATATTTATTTGTTTCTGTCACTACATTTTGCATATGTTTTCAATTTTTCAGCGTCGTCACTGGATTTATACTGGATGTTGCTATATTTTGAGCCGCTGTTATTGGTTTTTATTTGGTGTTAAATGATTGTGCAAACTGTTGCTATATTGTTTTGACGTGTGGTTATAAAACGAGAAAAGGTGTAAGAAGACCGGATCTATCTACCGACACCTACTTTTAACTAAAAGTGTTTACAAGAGAGATGCAAAACCTTATCTATGATTTTTCTACCAACAATGTTAATTGTGGTTGATATTTAATTTTATGTGCTCATGGAATATACCCTCGAATCACTACAGGAACACAATTAAAAACATTTTACAGGAATGAAGTTTTGCTTGCTGATGCAGAATTTTTAGTCATTCAACTTTCAAGTCATAAGAATGTTGTATATAAAAGTGAAGAAACCAACCCGCCTAACCTAACCTGAAATAAGTTAACTGACCTTAGCCATAGCAAGGCAGATCTTCTCCCACTAAGAATCTGTGCGTGTTCCAACTATGCGGCGATTACGCTTTCAACTCAATCATGCAGGGTGTCTACTAGGTAGTAAAGTAGTAAAATTTGGGAAGTAGTAAAAAGTAGGGTTAATGTTAAGGAGATGCAACGGTAAATGTAAAGTTTTTGCTAGAAATCGATTGACAAATTTTTGGTACCTAAACATAGTTAATTAGATCAAAATAACATAGTTTCCTGCTATGCACTTTCCGTTGCAAATGAGTATTTAACGAGCTATAGCGGTAAATGAGTTACTGCAACTCTAATGTTTGAAGCGGGAAGTAATTCATCTATCCCGTCGTATAGCAACACTGCAATGGAGTCTTGCTTCCGCCGCGCTCATCAAAGACAAAACTTAACCTACCGCTCTAACTCGTAAAATACTCATTTGTCGCCTCAAAGTGGATAAAAGAAGAGTATTTTATTTCAATCTTATTACCGTGATTCAAGTAACAAAAACCTGAAAATCGATGAGTAGCCGTTTATTCGAGCGCATTCTTCTTCAAAGACAAAACTAAATCTACCGCTATAAATAAATACTTATTTGTGACGGAAATTGCATAGCAAAAAAAATGGTTCATTTTGATCTAATTAACTGTTTAGGCACCGAAAATTTTAAAATCGATCACTAGCAAACACTTTACATTTACCAATGCAACTAATCGAATTTTGAAATTTTGTTGCCTGCATCATGGTAATTACATTACATTACAACTTTTTATCTAGTCACCTTTCGGGGCAAAAGAGTATTTAACGAGTTTTAACGGAAAATTACTGACCGCAACTCAATTAATTCATCGAGCGCATCGAATGGCAACACTAGAATGAACTCTCCCTTTCGATGCACTTGAATGATCAGGGACACTCTCGATATCTAAGACAAAAATGAACAGACAGCTATAATACGCTATTTTTGGGTGGAAAGATTCTAGAAGTGGATTCAGGCTCCGCAGAGCCGGCAAATAATAAATTACAAAGTACCCAAAGTAAATGTTCCACTATAACTCGTTAATTACTCATTTGCCCCAAAAAGTACATAGAAGAAAAGTTGCTTATTTTGATATTATTTCCATGATACATGCAACAAAATTTCTAAAACTGATTAGTTGCTTCTCCTTAACATTCACCAAAAGTAGTAAAATTTGCTTCAGGATGTAATAAATTGCTAAATGTAATAATTCTCAGAATATTTAGAGTAATGTCTATAGAGTATTTACAGTATTATATGTCTATAGAGTATAAAAATTTTGTTTAAATTATTTCTCCAACAAGCAGAAATTTGGGTCAGTTTATGGAAAGTATTCCTGTAAAGCGGTATGTAATTTTAAGATTGGAGGGCAAAAAATTGTTAAAAGTTCCAAAATTTTTGTGAGCAACAGTAAAAATAGTTCACTTCTTCTTCACATTCAGTTTGATTGGAAATTTATCAAGTTTTTTATGATGGCAAGTTCATTTGAGCCATTTAAATATTTGAATTTTTAATTTTTTCATTGACATTTAATAAATTTTTAGGCTAATGATAGGTAAATAATCAAGGATTGTAAACTTTTCAAAAATCTAATTCTGTTTACTACTTGAGTTTTTTAAACAACAACCTTAAGTGGCTACTTTTCTCTGTATTATTAAACATTCTTGTCTTAGAATGATATTCTTTGGATATACCCAATCGTGTTACCTCCAAAGTACAAACTTATCTTTCGTCATATATAGGGCATTTCAATGTCCTTGCACAGAGTTTGATGATAGGACTTTACTCAAGTTGTTGCATCATTTAACTCTACCTTAAAAATGCAAATATAAATTATGAAGAGTGAAGAACCTAGTGAATCAACGCAAATATTGAGATACCGTTGCACATGAACTTGAGGGCCGGCAGTGTCAGAGCCCTATGGTCAGTGCAAGCTCAATTGCACCATATAACTTTTGAAATCGGACAGACACATGCCATTATCCGCAATGCATCATCATTCAAAGAATAATCATCCAGAGGAGGTGTTGATGACAAGCATTAAAATCGTGGGTATTGAAATTATTACTAAAGGTCACAATGGAGTCAAACCGCTTACTGCAATTTTTATTATGTGTGGAACACTTTTGTTTCACATTTTTCAGCTGTTCGTTAATAACACAATGACCTTTGAAAAAATTGTGCATTTCAGATGGGAAGTGTGCAAAAAATACATTATCTCTGTGATAGTGTTTCTGTTCACTCAATTTTATACATGAATGTAATTTGGGTAGTTGGCTACAGTGCTTGTAAACATTTTGCATACATGCAACTTCCATGAATGGAATAGATAAATCCATTTTTGCTATCGCCGAGTTGCGAAAATATTTTTTCCGCAATTACAGCTCATACGAAAAAATGTTAAAACCTCACCGTTTGCATTATATTGAAATTTAATGAATGCATCAAAAATATATGAAGCAAGTCAAGCAACAAACCCTGCTTAGAAAATCATGTCTAATGTCTGCCTCAATAATTATACAGTGTCTTCTAGGTAGTAAAGTAGTAAAATTTGAAAAGCATTAAAATAGGTTGTAAAATTAGGAAATTTTGTCTCAGGGATCACTTCACCTGTCAAGGCAGTTAACAATTATGAAGTGAGATAATTCACTAAAAATTAGAAGTACATAATATAATTGTGAAGAATATAAAGATTTTTAAAAAATTTTGTTCTCCAAGAATCAGAAATTTGCTGCAGTTTGTGGGAAATATTCCTGAAAGTGGATCTGACAATCCCCCGCTGTCGACTACATAGTTTCTTGTCAGTTTATTTTTTTTCATGTGATGAACTGTTGCTCTCATCGTTGAAAGATGATAAGACAAGTTCATTGCCAAACATTTGTTAGTCTATTTAGGATGGGGTACATTCAGAATTTAGGTAACTTTTTTGCACTGGATTTGAATTAATTTGAACTTGACTTGGATTAAATTGAACTTGACTTGGATTGAATTGAACTTGACTAGGATTAAATTGAAATTGAATTTGATTAATTTGAACTTGAATTTGATTAATTTGAACTTGACTTGGATTAATTTGAACTTGACTTGGATTAATTTGAACTTGACTTGGATTAATTTGAACTTGACTTGGATTAATTTGAACTTGACTTGGATTAATTTGAACTTGACTTGGATAAATTTGAACTCGACTTGGATTAATTTGAACTTGACTTGGATTAATTTGAACTTGACTTGGATTAATTTGAACTTGACTTGAATTAATTTGAACTTGACTTGGATTAAATTGAACTTGACTTGGATTAAATTGAACTTGACTTGGATTAAATTGAACTTGACTTGGACTAAATTGAACTTGACTTGGATTAAATTGAACTTGACTTGGATTAAATTGAACTTGACTTGGATTAAATTGAACTTGACTTGGATTAAATTGAACTTGACTAGGATTAAATTGAACTTGAATTGGATTAAATTGAACTTGAATTGGATTCATTTGAACTTGACTTGGATTCATTTGAACTTGACTTGGATTCATTTGAACTTGACTTGGATTCATTTGAACTTGACTTGGATTCATTTGAACTTGACTTGGATTCATTTGAACTTGACTTGGATTAATTTGAACTTGACTTGGATTAATTTGAACTTGACTTGGATTAATTTAAACTTGACTTGGATTAATTTAAACTTGACTCGGATTGATTAATTTGAAATTGACTAGGATTGATAAATTTGAACTTGACTGGGATGGATTAAATTGAACTTGACTGGGATGGATTAAATTGAACTAGACTTGGATTGATTAAATTGAACTAGACTTGGATGGATTGAATTGAACTAGACTTGGATGGATTAAATTGAACTAGACTTAGATTGAATTGTAGTGAAAAAGGTGTAGTTTTTCTCTTTCGAGTTAATTATTTTCCAACATTTAAATAGGAATTCTTTCTCAGCTTCGTTAGATAGTATTGAGCTCATTTTAGTGTTTTAGAAAACTCAAACGAATTGAGTGTTTTCATTTGGGGTCAATTTTTGGCGATTTCTTGTGTTTACCGCTATGAAAGATTTCAGTACAAGGGAAACTAAATTTTTATATAAAAAGTTATGCTAAGTACTGTTTCATATGAATTTTTTTATCTTCCAGGACATGGAAGTGACATGCAACCCAAACAAGCTGGTGATCATTCACTGCTGTGGGATAATGATCCACCTACACTGGTTCCACTGGTTCCTATCCCTCCATCCCAACCGATTTCAGAAGTAGGGATCCCAATTTCATCATCATCTCAGCATCCTGCAACTCATATGATCAGTGGTTTAAGTCAACCAGCCACCAAAACAGCCTACTCAAGTCCTCAACCAGCCACCAAAAAAGACTACTCAGGTCCTCAACCAGCCACCAAAAGAGCGTACTCAAGTCCTCAACCAGCAACCAAAAGAACCTACTCAAGTCCTCAACCAGCCACCAAAAGAGCCTACTCAAGTCCTCAACCAGCCACCAAAAGAGCCTACTCAAGTCCTCAACCAGCCACCAAAAGAGCCTACTCAAGTCCTCAACCAGCCACCAAAAGAGCCTACTCAAGTCCTCAACCAGCAACCAAAAGAGCCTACTCAAGTCCTCAACCAGCCACCAAAAGAGCCTACTCAAGTCCTCAACCAGCCACCAAAAGAGCCTACTCAAGTCCTCAACCAGCCACCAAAAGAGCCTACTCAAGTTCTCAACCAGCCACCAAAAGAGCCTACTCAAGTCCTCAACCAGCTACCAAAAGAGCCTACTCAAGTCCTCAACCAGCCACCAAAAGAGCCTACTCAAGTCCTCAACCAGCCACCGAAAGAGCCTACTCAATTCCTCAACCAGCCACCAAAAGAGCCTACTCAAGTCCTCAATCAGCCACAAAAAAGCCTATTCAAGTCCTAAATCAGCCACAAAAAAAGCCTATTCAAGTCCTAAATCAGCCACCAAAAAAGCCTATTCAAGTCCTAAATCAGCGACCAAAAGAGCCCATTTTAGTTTTCAATCTGTTTCTGAGAGAGACCATTCAAGTCCTCAAACAGCCACCAAGAGTTCCAGTCTTTTATCAGCTCCCAAGCAGGCTTTTTTAAGTCCCTAATCATCCAGCAAGCAAGCCTGTTTGACTCCTAAATCAGCCATGGCGTCAACTCACTCATCTGCAAATAAAGACTTACCAACTTCCCAATCATTTGCTGAAGGAGCTAGTTTAACTCATTCTCTAGCTAAGATTCCTCAATCTGCAACTGAAATGATCTCTTCAATTTGTCAGCCAGAAACTTTAATTCAGCATTCAATTCCAAGTCTTTCTTGTCAGCGAGAATTATTTCCTTGCCCCATCAGGGTGGAATGTGCGGCAAACTCAAAGCAACGCAAGAAAAGACGCTTATCTGGTAGGAAAAAGAGACCTGTTCAGTACTAGCGTTTCAACATTGACACGCAGCTAACTCAATTGTACCCAAAGCTGGGACCATACTTGAGTGAATTCATAAAAATGAAACTAAAAGGCAAAATGAGGTACACACTCTATCAAAAATGGATGGCTGTCAATATCCTTGTGAGCTGCAGCACATCAGGATACAATTTGTTGAGGAGAATGCTGCCATTGCCTTCACTGTCAACTGTTGAACGATTGTCATTGAGAAAAGGACTTGCTTACAATCAGAGTAAGGTTCTTATTATTGGATATGAGGATGACGGCGAGACTCGTTCAAGGAAGTTGGCATCATCTGCTCTGTGTGTAATGGCAGTTGGTGTGAGAAGCCATTGGAAATTTCCCATTGGCTATTATTTCTCTGTCAATGTTATGAAGTCTGCTGAAGTTGCTGCAATAATTACAAATGCAATTAAAATATTGGAAAATGAAGAGTTCTCAGTTCTTGGCATAACTACTGATCAAGGTTCTAATTTTGAAATAGCTTTGAAGACCCTTGGATCCACACCACTCAACCCAAAAATTACAAATAATCACCAAACCTATTTTGCATTCAGAGATCCTCCACACTTGCTAAAAAGTGCTCGAAACTTTTTGCTGAATGGAGATGTAAATGTTCCATCCTTCTCCGCACCAGCTAGTTGGAAAGATGTTGAAACTGTCTTCCAGTTAAACCGGGACAAAAGCCTTCAAAGAATGCCACGTGTTACCTACAAACATGTGTACGATTTGAAATTTGGTGCCAAAATGAAAGTCAAATAAGCAGCTCAGGTTCTCTCTAATTCATGCTCTGCTGCAATTGATACCTGCATTGCTAAGGGCAAAATAGGCTCTTCTGCTGCAGCAACAAGCACGTATTTGAAAAAAATGAATAACATATTTGATGTCTTGAATTCAACACCAAGAGACCCTGTGCCACTTCGAAAACCAATCCATTCTAGATCACCTTCCATTCAATTTTTGAAGGAGGCTGTTGAATGGTTGCAAGAATTGGAAGACTTGAACCTTGCCCGGAGATGCCGCTTCATCCAAGTATTGATACAATCCATAACCGTCATTCTTTCATTGAGACCTGTTTTGGATGGCCATCATCTGCCATACCTATCTACAAGAAATCTCTGCCAAGATGAGCTCGAATTGTTCTTTGGCAAAATTCGTCTGCTGCAGAAGTTCTCAGATGCCCAAACGTTCACGCAGAACTACGCCAAGATTACTGCTTCTTCTCTCATTCGACCTCCACTTGCTTCCAACTGCGAGACAGCCCCTGACGAGCAATTAGGAGAGACCTTGGGCTTCTTAGCAGAGGTGAGATGAGTCTGGTAACCCGTTAAGGAATACATACATGTCAGAATAAAATTTAGGATGTCCAGGTTATAGTCTGATTTTCTCAACTCAATGATTAGGAGTCTTATTTAATAGATATTTGCACTTTTTACACTTTTTCCTTCCAAGTTTTCATAAGTTAAGATTATGATTGTTATTTAAGATCTTTCAAAAATCTAGATATATTAGACAACATTAAATGTTAGAGAGGAATTGTGGGACATAGATAGAGTGTATAAACTTATGTTTTTTTCAGCCATGTATTTAACAATGATCTGCCTATTACTTTCAATCTTGTGTTTCCTTTTCTCCCCTCATATCTTGTTTCTCCCATGATATCCCACTTTGCATTCCCTTATCTCACTAAATGGTGCCTTTCTCCTTCCTCTTCTCTAAACACGCATTTTAGCGGTTATGGAGGCTTAAACTAACATAATCCAATCTAATCTTTAGCTTATGCTCTTTTTTTCCGTTGAGACTCCTTATATTTTTACATTTAAGATTATGCTCTAGTTTATCATTTTCATTTCTTTGTATGCTTTTCAATGCTGCTTCCTGTTCAGCGTAATTCTTTACAACTGACCTCTTTTTCTAGTTGCTCTTGTCGGCATCTCAATGTATCATATTAGGTTAACTTTCTGTTTTCTCTAACATTTAAATCTCTACCCTTAAATGCAACTGAAATGCTGGCTTATGAAGTCAAAGACTTACTTGCAGAAAATTTTAACTTGAGTTTACATTTTTTCTTGCCTTTCAGGTGTCGGAAGAAAGTGATGTAGTGCCACCTATCATTCCGGTGTCTAAGGGTGCTTACACACTACGAGCGGAGCGGAGCGGCGAGGAGTATAGCGGAGCGAAGCGGCGAGGTGTTCACATACAAGCGTAGCGGCGCGATTGATCAGTCGCTCTGGAGGACTTTGTGAGTGCATTCCTGCTGCTGGACGGAGTAAAAAATAAAAGAAAGCACTGGGTCCATCCCGTTAATTCTGCGAGAGAAACCCATGGTGAATTTCATCATCTGTACGAGGATCTGAGAAGAGATGAATCTCGATTTTTCTCATACTTTCTCATACATTGGCGCTTGTTAATATCTACAGTGCTGGGGTGAAATCTGTTCGTGCGCTTAAATTGACTCAAATTCAATTTTCGCATCTAAAAGATCTCCCACTCCCGTCGATTGCATAAAGCCATAAGTGGTGTTTCGCGAGACGCGCAGGTGTCACGGAACAGAAGCCATTTACTTCCGACACCACAGCTTGCACTCATGTCCTGAGTAGCCGTTGTTCTGAGCCATGAAAGACTGATGTGTATGAGTTGCTGCGTGCTTTCTCTTAATCAGCTATTGCTTAGCCTCTGGGTATAATGACTGTGAAGAGCATAGATGAATTTGATACCAAATGCTCTCATTGCGAATTCTGGCAACCTCACGATTGAACGTCAAATGTTGTTTTCCATTTCTTGCAATGTCACCATGCCCAGTAACTGTCTCTGTTTTCATACCATGGACCTACTCAGTCAGGTGGTTAGCTCACATGTTGACGTTATAGAAGCAAAAGTAGGCCTTAAATTCTGTCATACTTTATCTCTTGACTTCGTATTAAACTTGCGTGTAATAATTTTATTCATATCCGAAGCCTGAAATCCATTCGTGATACCTTGAACTAGGACTTTGTTGCAGAACTTCGCGAGTAGTAATGAAAGTGCAGCATTGCTTCTTCCTCTTCAATGATAGCAGATGTTCCACAGACTAAAAAAAAACACGAAGAGCTGCTGCAACTCCAAGAAGTTGAGTTGAATGTCCTAATGGAATGCGTCAATTTATTTTTACTTCTCAAGTATGGCTTGTAATAACAGTGAACAAAGTAGAAGCCAACCAAGATTTCTTTCGGTGTTTACCGGTATATTTTTAGTGTTTAATTGAAACCTATAAAATACGTTCGTTACAGGTTTAGCTTTTGGTACATGTATGGTCGAGCTCTGTCCCACATGAGTAAAACTTCTTGTAGAGGAACTGGTAAATCTCGGTACAGCTTATAAAATACTGCAGAAGAATGATTGGGTTACTGGGATGGCAATTAAGCGCTAAACTAATCTGAGTCCTAAAGTAACCTTCGTGTATGCGAAATATATTTATTGAAATATGTTTAAATAATAAATCATTTTAAACTGGAAGTTACAGTTACCTCTATTGGGCCTATTAACAAGTAACGCATAGCTCTGAAACATATCACTTATATAAACTATCGTCTTGGTTCATCTTGGTGTCGTCTCAGGCGGAGTTTACACCAGGTGTATATCAGTTTTCTATGGAACCTCAGTGAAAACATTAAAGGGAAACTCACCAAATTCGGTCCGCCGCTAGCGGCAATAAATATCCCTCAATTTCCCGAGCGCGCCGCTCCGCTCCGCTCTTCGCCGCTCGCTCCGCTCCGCTTGTAGTGTGTAAGGTAAAGCGTCTATACATAGTAATAGCCAAAGACATTATTGACGCCCGTCGCCGCTCCGCTCGTAGTGTGTAAGCACCCTTAGTAAGTTAAGCTCATTTTACACCTACGGTGTGGAGCGACGGTATGGAGCGACGGTGGACTTGCTATAGCTCCGCCCACGAGAGGACTGACCGTCAGTGCACACCGACTTGCTTTTACATTGCCGCTCAACACAACGCTCCTTCCCGAGAGACAGAAATCGACACGCAGGGCTCCCCATCCTGGGTTTTCCACCGAGATCTTGTTTTTTGATCCCTCCTGGGTTGCTAGGTTTAATTAATTTTTGATCTATTGCTAAATATATTTTTTTCAAGTCAGACAGTAACTTCATCATTAACTGAAGTAAATTTTATAATGCAGTTAAGAATTATTGTTTCAACACCGTATGCAAATGAATATCTGATTCAAAACCACGCCTATCGGATGGGGTAGAACGTGTTCACTCTGTTTCTCGACCGTAAAAACGCGTAATGAACGAGTACCTTACGAACTTGCAAAGCCCGCCCAAGCCAGGGATAGCCGTCGCTCCACTTCTGTTTCTTCGATTTGCTTGGCACGTTGCAGTGAGGTGACGCGCATTTTGTTCGTAAAACTGGTTGTGCATTCTTTTAAATGAATGCCTAAACATTAATTATTTTAAACATTCAAATTTTCATAGTTTTGCCGCACTAGTATTCAAAATGGCTAGTCCTTCGAAAACGATGCCTAAAAAGTGGTAAATGCAATCTTTCAAAGAAGAATGGTTAATGGAAAGAATGAAAAACCTGTCACGGTTGGAAGCCTAAGCCGAAATTGGCACGAGATGTCATCAACAGAGCATGTCACCAGCGTAATGAAAAGCGCCCTGCACAACAGAAAAGTCGACTTAATATTGAAATTTGCGCTGAAGAAAAGAATTAGGATGAAATACAGGAATAAAATCAGCATTACCATCATTGTTTCTACTGACGTATGTTAACTTTCACTTATTTCTTATTAAAACTACATTTCTCCATTTATTTTAACCGAATCTAGGTTTTTTGATGTTCAAACTAGGTTTATCTAAACATATTCAGTGTGAGCCCTGATCGTCAGTATTGCTCTTGCACTACTGACAGAATACTTGGCAGAATAATTTGCAGAATATTTTGCAGAAGTAAAAAGCTAATATTCTAAAAAACTTTAGTACTACCCAATTACCTTCAAAAACACTAAAAATAGAAAGAAAAAATAAATACCAACTACTAATTTGTAGGTGTATTTTTTTACTTCTCCTTTAATTTGAATAATCTTCTAATGACAACTGCTGAATGTTTTTCGTCTACTTGAAGTACTTTTCCTAAGAGCCATGCACACTGTACAATTTTCATTGCACTGTAATTAATTTTACGTTCACATACGCTGTGTATGCTTCTTTGATTTTTTGAATAGTGAGAGCCGTTTCCTGTCTTGGCCTATCAGTGTTTGAATTTTCATTTTAACCATTAAAATATTATAATTGTGGAAGTGAGATGCTATACGTTTAAAAGGCTCTTCTCTGGACGCTCTGTTTTTATACTCTGCGAGCTTAACGTTCCATAAACATGGAAATTCTTTACATTTTTCGATAGGAGTTTTAGTTTCTTCTTTGCTCCATAATATGCAAGCCATGACTACACATGCTCTCTATGGTCTCACGAGAAACTGAATGCTGTTGACCGGCAGTGCACACCGCCAATATTTAGCATGCAGAATATTGCCGCTCCTTACCGAGAGCGTGGCAATAAGGGTCATTTTGCTCTGCTGTGGGCGGAGCTTATTTGGCTCTGCGGGATGGAGCGACGGTGTGGAGCGCGAAGACACCGTCAGTGTAAAAGGGCCTTAAGGGTGCTTACACACTACGAGCGGAGCGGAGCGGCGCGGAGCGGAGCGGCGACGGGCGTCAATAATGTCTTTGGCTATTCCTATGTATAGACGCTTTACCTTACACACTACAAGTGGAGCGGAGCGAGCGGCGAAGAGCGGAGCGGAGCGGCACGCTCTGGAAATTGAGGGATATTTATTGCCGCTAGCGGCGGACTGAATTTAGTGAGTTTCCCTTTAATGTTTTCATTGAGGTTTCATAGAAAACTGATATACACTGGTAAGTGGGTAACAAATTTTCTCTAATCATACAATATGACATTAAAAAAAGGTTTTATAAGGGTTTGGTCTTACCTTTTTGCAATTTTTTCCTCTACAAGGGAGTGTAAACTCTCGAAAGAGGATGGTTTCATCCTTAAGTATGAGAAAAATCGAGATTCATCTCTTTTCAGATCCTCGTACAGATGATGAAATTCACCATGGGTTTCTCTCGCAGAATTAACGGGATGGACCCAGTGCTTTCTTTTATTTTTTACTCCGTCCAGCAGCAGGAATGCACTCACAAAGTCCTCCATAGCGACTGATCAATCGCGCCGCTCCGCTTGTATGTGAACACCTCGCCGCTTCGCTCCGCTATACTCCTCGCCGCTCCGCTCCGCGCCGCTCCGCTCCGCTCGTAGTGTGTAAGCCCTCTTAAGAGGAACAACAGGCTGCTGTAGTGTTTAACGGAGCCACCGAGATTGGAGGAATTTTTGCTTCTCTGGAAGTGGAAGATGCCGCCACTTATTTCTCCGGTTACCTTGCCATGAAAACAGACCTCAATCACAAGCAACTAACAAAAGCATCTTTGGCTGACTGCAGTACTTGCTCTTCCATTCTTACCGTAAAAAATTTCAGTTTTCATTTGTTTGTTTCATTTAAAGAGTATGTTGAGTCTGATGATCCGCGCAAGGGACTGAAATATTGCAGTGAGTCTTTTGTACACACTATCATTTCTAATGAGAGAGTTTTCCTTTATCTTTGTAGTAAAATTAGTCACCTACCAGGGTTCTGCAAATCTGTGTGTAAAGTAATCAATGATAACTGCCCCAAACCTCGCACCTGCTGTTCTCAAATAACAATGTACCTCATAAAATTCTTTGTCAGATGTAGAACACTGCAGTCAATTAGGGCGTACAACAGATCTCTGCGGACTACCTGTTCCAAGGAGAAACTCGGTAAAATAATGCACAAATAATTCACTTCGCAATGCTTTGATTCACTCCACAGTGATTCATTTTGGCTAATGAACAACCATTAGTGTTGAACTTGTGGTAGCCTTTTTTTGTTAATGTGAAACTCATTAAAGTCTGTGAAGCGTTTTCTTGAATCGAGCTGGTGATGAACCTTGTGCATTAGTTTGCGTTGAATTTAAGGCTGTGTACGAATATTTTGCACAATGTTGCCTAGCTCATAACACATTTATGTATGGTGTGTATGGTTAACTATGATTTATTTCTTCCATGCAGAACTGCAGAGAATTAGAAGAATTGGTACTAAAATTTTAATTTTGACCTACTGGTCATTCTAAAGTATATCTTTATAATCCTTCATGCTAAATTTCTTCACTTTTGAAGATTAAGTGTTCATTTAATTTTTATTTTATAGTTCTATCCTTACTGGCACGCAGTATGTCCTGATGCTCAAATATAGCGCTAATGCATTGGGAGTTCTGCAGTTTATTATTTATAAGTCTTTTGTCGTCTGTGATTACCCAAGTCTTTTCCTAGAGTTTAATAATTTGATGTGTGTTATTTATTTTGTGTAGATTTTGGAATTTATAACCGGAAAGTGTTGAAGCGCGCCTAGAGCGGTGGTGTACCAAATGTTGTTTTGATAGGGAAATAGTTTGTTTCATTCGTTATCGCCCACAAATTACGTGATAAATATTTATTGTATTTTTAAGTGAGGTAAATATTTTCACTGGGACTAATTGTTGCTTGTCTTTTGCTCCCCATTCTTACAGAACTGGTTATGTTAGGTGCCAAAGTGAGAGTTTGGTAGGGCTTCTTTTTGTTAAAATTTCAAAGCTTTGTTTTCTTTGGTTAAGAACTCTCTTTTATTTTTATTCACTGCTGTTCCGTTTCTCATCACCTATGATTTTCTTCTTCAGCGTTAATTTTTTCAAAATCTTGCACCTCTATTTAACGTTTCTCTGTACAGGGTATCGACCCTTCAGGGGGATACAGTTATTGTATGAATGGGAATTACGCTCCCAGGGGGACTATGTAAGGGCGCGAGCTAAAGGTTAGGTAAGCTCTCTTTGAAAAGGTTTTTGTTTTCTTACGGCCCATCTTTTTTCCGTTCACTGCTGTCCTGTTTTTCAGCACCTACTACTTTTTCTTCTTCAATTTTACCTTGTTTCATGAAGTTATTTCTTACCTTACTGTTTCTATGCACCTTGCGCATGGATTCCGCATTTCCTCCGTTCCATACTAAATGGTGCCTTCATCCTTACTCTCATCGATACGTTCTTTTTTTTTGTAGCGGTTTGGAAGGCTGAAACTAACTTATAATCAAATATAATCAAGCGAAATGTATAGCATTTTTTTTTCAAATAAATATCTGAGTACGGAAATTTATATTATCCCTGCAATCCGGTGCGCAATCGTCAGCCACATACGCATAAAGAAGATAATAAAACGTTTTGTACGGTTGAATTAAGTAAATTTTCCTACAGTTTGGATAGAGCTTTCAATTTATGAAGCTGTCCGAATGATAAAATTGAAGATCGATAACCTTTTAGTTCTGATAGATTTACACGTAGCAGGACGGAATTCAATTTTTTCAAAAATCCAAATCCATACCTGCGGAGGCACACTGGCTGTCGGCCATGTTGTTGATCGTACGTCTGGAACTGCAGAGTAAGCTGCGTAGTAGTACGTAGTACGCTGCCGCTGACGTCATGTTGTGTAGGCGACGTCACATGGCTTGTTTGGAATGAAGCCTTCTATTGGCTAGTCGAATTGGCGAATGAGCGCGGCTGTCCCCGTAGAAGTGACGGTACCTCCTTTTGTCTACCATGGGTACAGCGCTATTTAGGTAGTAGAAGCGTCGCGATCAGCGGCAGACGAGCAGGGTTGCCATATTGGCCTTTTTAAGGCCAAATATCACAAATCTGGCTTTTTTTGCAAGCGTTTGGCTTTGTGATTATGAGTTTGGCCTTTTTCTTAAATTTGGCTTTTTTCTGGCTTTTTTAGTCATTTTCCGGTTTTTGTTCCGTACAAGGCGTAAAACTGAAACGTGACAGTTGAACGCAGAGCAACAGGATCAGCTAGTCTCCGACAGGATCAGCTAGATCTTGCTTAATATTATAAAATCCTTTGCGAATATCAAATCAAGTAATTGAAGGAGAATTTGCAGATTTGCACAGGCTGTATTTAGCTCAGGATTGTATCAACATTAGTGAGCCGCAGTACCGAAAAATACCGGAAGCAGGAGGGCAGTTTGACGGTGTTGAGATTCCTAAAGACACCATGCAGTTTTGACTTGGTTAAAGAACTCTCAGGTTATGCGCTCATTGCCTGGTGACTCCCGCTAGCAATGCTATTGTTGGAAGAATGTTTTATACGGTTATAGCAGTCAAAACAAAGCCCAACATTAGATTACGAACTTGAAAGCTAGATGAGAAAGTTCAAATCCGAGCACATCTCAACAATATTTCTTATGTTGTAAGGACTTCAAAGTGGCCTCAATAATGCAACTCTATATCAAATCAAGCATCTTTTATCAAACAGAAATCAAGAAACTAGCTCTCTAGCTGCTTCTACCTCTCAAACTTCTGCTGAGGATGAAAATTCAAAGTAATTTATGTTATTCCTTGAAGAATAGTGCAAGTTAGGTCTATTTTTTCTTTTTATGTAGATTTTTTAATGGCTAGTAGAATTATGATACTCTGAGGCGCGGGTCTCCAAACTACGGCCCGCGGGCCAAATCCGGCCTGCCAGTGTGATCAATCCGGCCCGCGATACTTAAGCCGACCGCGTACTCGGCGAGTACTCTAGAAATTATAGATAATGGCAGGAAAATCAAAACTTTTTTGGCCCTTGGAACTTACTGGAGCAATCAATATGGCCCTAAGTCTGGCAAGTTTGGAGACCCCTGCGCCTATGGGCATCTTCCTGCTATATTAGTTTACATATAAATAAATTTGGCCTTGTTTGGCCTTTTTCTTGGTAAAATTTGGCCTAAAATTCATGTAGCCATCTGGCAACCCTGCAGACGAGTGCTGCTCACTGCTCAGTTGCCATCCAGACGCTGTGTTGGGTGGTACTGCGCTCGGTGCTCTAGTACTTCTCACCAGGAAGCGGCAGATGTTTGGTACTTGGTAGTAGAGCGCTAATAATTTATTTCGTATATCATTGATTGCACTTTTTTTATTGTTCTTGTTTTTGTACATTTTACACGAGGTTCGCCACAAACATTCGTGATTGTAGTAGAGCTCTATGAGTTCCAATACCTCTGGGCGTGTCCAAACGTATTTTGATGACTAGGGATGTGACAATATGCAACGTAAAATATGCTGCATATATGCTGATTTTTGTAGTGCATATGCAGCATAAAATGTGAAGGCTTCGGCAAGAATTATGCTAATAAAACAATGAAATATGTAAAACACTCGATGCATAACTGTGGAAGCGCATATTACATGCTATGCAGAAATATGTTCCCACATAAATGCTTCACCTGAATAGCTCCAAATTTATTTTTTTTTTGTGAGTAAGATTGTACAGAAAGTATGATACAGGATACAGTGTACTTCTTCATACACGGAAAAAATAATTTATTTCATAATTTTCTATTATTAATTAAGTGTGTACAATTCTCAACTAAGTTTTTTAACTTATCTGAACATAAATACTTTGAAACAGTAACAATTCTAATCTGAACGAGTTAAGAACGATGATAACGAACGAAAAAAAAGTAGTCTAATCCAAATTTGATTTTGAAGTACATATGATGTTTTTCATGAGTGCAAGGAATATTTTTTAACCCTTCTTTTATACGATGAATATATTTTAGCATCAAATTCGAGGGTTGCACTTGATAATTGCGTGGTATTTGAGATTTTCTAAAACAAATCTTCTACGATTATCTGCCAGCAAAGTTTTATACTGCGAAAACTTCCACTCGACATCGCAAGAAACAAGTGGAGCATAAGTGAGGCAAGTTAGTTCGGAAGGTGAATATTCCTTAATGGATTCATCCATTGCGTCAGAGATCTCACGTGTCAAAATTGAGTTGATTGTTTTTATCTTTTCAAAACCTTCGTTTATCACCAAAATGGATTTTAACTCTTGATAATCCCATTTATCATATCTGTTCTTCAATGTTTTCTATACGATATATCTCTCGAAGTAGGCATTCCCTGTGTTGCTATGCAAGAGCAATTCATATCCTTCGACAACAATAATTTGATAAAGTGTGCACTAAGCCCAACATGGTTCTAAGTGATAATATTTAGAAACTAAAACTTTGTACCACACAAAACTTCTCTCATGTGTTCTGAGTGAGAAAAAAGTTTTATATTTCACCTGTTCCTCGCAATAAATGCAATAGAGAAATCCTTCCTAGGCTTGAAAATCTTAAATTCCTTGGAGTAGTCTAAGAATGATACTTTTTGTTCACCTTCGGCATGGTTGTAGATCACTACTAGCCGTACTAATTTCAAATACACTTCATAAGGTAACTATATCTAAAAAAATTTTAGCAAATTCCCACAAAATTAAAATAAAATTTTGAAGTAGCTGTAGCACCTGTCAATTGTAATTGATTTACGAAAAATTTCAATTTAAAAAATTGATCCAGTTATACAAAAAGATTTATATAAAATTGGATGAAAAAAGAATATAATTTAAAAGTAATGGGAAGGTTTTACTAGGTTTCAGTTTACTGCAACTCACAGTTATTCATGCATGTTCATCAAATTTTATGTTGTTCCGAGGAAAATATGCGATATGCTCACACTGCATATATACTTGCGGGCATATTTTATGCTATCTGAAATATAAGCATATATATGTTATATGTTCAATGTCACATCCCTACTGATGACATGCTGCAGGCTACGGCTCATCTACCTCTCCAACACATCAAGACACGGACTGAAGATGGACTGATGGAGTGATTGACGGGCAGGCTGCGGCAAAGAATGGCTAGGGAGAATGTCCAAGTGAACCTCACGGTACCCGCCTGCTAGCATGGCAACAGTGTAAGTGCCCGTCGATGTAACGCTCAGTGGGTTGAAAAGAGTGTCAATGTAAACGCAGCTTATTACAGTTGCGAGCGAAGTGCTCTCTCCGCAAGCATAGCAAATACCAACTGGTCTACGGGGTTTGCTCAGATCGCCTTGCTTTGACTTAACGTTGGCTTTGCAATGACCTGAACTATGACATAAACTACAGGAAGGAAACCCTCTTGTTCTAGCTGCAAAGTTGTTGGGAGACTGACACGAGCTTTCCGCTCGCTCTGTATAACATTCTAAGGATCCTATGGCTCTGTCCCCCACATATTCACTGGATCCAGTGGATCTAGGAAATCTTGGGTTTCTGGGCCAAGGTCGGGGATGCGACTTGCGCCTCGGGAAACGGCGGCTAGCACATTTCATCAAGCAAAGATGCTAGCACATTTATTGCGAGAATCAAATTTATTGAATCTCGTACGAATTTTTTTAATTCGTTCTGATTCGCACTAGCCCTGAAAAAAAATCCCCCAGCCCCACTATTGCTACCGAATTCAACAACTGTTCCGATAACTCACGAATTTTAGCGTAAGTGGGAACAAACTGAGCGGCCAAACTTTTGTTCCTTATGAAACGCAACTAATTCAAATCACATGCTAATGTGTGTACAGATTGCTTGCCCTTGGCGACATATACGTCGTCCAAAATTTTGAGTAGATCCTCAAAAGAGTACTGCAGATTTGAGTTCACCAGCTCGGTAACTATTGAATAGAAATCTCCTACTTGCTTATGAGCCGATCAGACAAACTGCTCCTTCTTAGCACTATCAGAGTTCACGTCAGGTAACAAAGCCATATACGCTCTTAAATTGGCGACATGCGTTCTGAACGATTTATTTTCCCTAAATTCTGGGTCTTCCCTAAGCCTTCTGAGAAGCGGAAGTTCGGCGTTAGAGAGAATGGTCCCCGCCAAGGAGGTTTAAGAATGGAGGCGGCATCAGCGCTCTAAAGTGAAGCCAATTTTCGGTAGCTGTAGGGTATACGGGCACACACACGGAGATGGGGCTCAGTGCGTGTCAGACACTCAGCGTGACAGGGCGCCGCTATCCGCGCTGCGGTCAAGGACGAGTTTCCTCAATATGAGTTTCTTTATCATTCAGCGAGGATGCAATTGAAATATATGCCTAAGAAAAAAACGTATAGCACAGAGTAGCGCAAGTCTGCCATTTAACAGCGCGGTCTTCAGTCGCTGATGATGGAGGTGGTGCTACCCCTCCACTGCAACACCACCTCCACACAGGGACCTAATGCCGAGTGGACGCGGCTTGGGACGGCAGAAGTGGCTTCACTCGCTTGACTGGCAAAAGATAGCGATGCCGGTTCCATGTATCCAACTTCCTTGGTCCCCCCCCCTAGGCATCGCCGCTGCCACCTCGCGGGCGAAGACCGCGCTTCTAGTGGTAGTCGTCATAGTATTTGGTCCAGCGGCACCGGTAATCGCAGGTTCAGTCATAGTCGGTGTCGTGTTACTGTCAGCACGGAAACGGGGTACCGATGTACGACCTCTCGTTGTTTTTTCGTTGTTGACCTTATAACTTCCCCGAGTCTGAGTCAGACATATAAGACAATTATTTAATTTCAATTAAACACCAAACTATACACTACAAATTTACGCACCAGAAATTTACACAATAGTCATTAAATTAGAGAATAAGAGAAACCGTAAACACAAAAGAAAATAGCGGTACTCACTTTCAAATGCTATACAAATTTTCGCACTGCATTCGTTCACGACTGCCACGACTGCGAATGCAGAGCTGTGGTGGTCTCAACTAGCTGTGCGCACTCACCACCACACAAGCTCAAAAGCGCCACCTCAAAGCCTCGAAGTGCTCCTACTGGCCGACCAATCAGCTCTCAAGTCTGGCGCTGGGGTGGCGGACCAAGCCTATACAAGCCGCACGCTTCAAGTAACAAGGCAACATCTGAATAGACTCACGTAAGTTTAGCACAGCACAGACCGCGACAACCCGCCACTACATGCACGTCGACCAATCAGAGAGCTAGCTTGGCCCGATGAGGCTGCAGCCAGCCCTAAATAAAGAGCTGCGTGGCTAGCGCCGCTCAGTTCGCTCGCAGAGGCCCTGATATTTACACAAGTCTTCCAGCGAGCCTCCTCACAGCAGCAACTCACACAAGTCTTCCAGCAAGCCTCCTCACATCAGCGGCTCTCACAGTCATCTCCCTGCGACTCCCCTCGCAGCAGGCTACCCGCAGCGACTCGCCACGCAGCAGTTCGCTCCAAGCAACTCCGATCTTCATTATCAAGTCTCGGCTGCCCCGCAAGCAGTACCACCTCAACGCCACCTCAACGGCTCATCGCTACCCCACGTCACTCACGCCGCGACTCACCAACGACCGTCGGTTCTCCAAGTCGTCCTCGAGAACTGTACTACCTGACTAAATATTTACCTCATGTGCCATACTGTCAGCGATCTTTTCAATAATACGGCATTTATTCCAGTTGTGTTTTCCTTACCCTGCCGGGTTCGTTTGTATCTCAGGCATTCACTTCGGGCATTGATATTCAAAGTCAAAAGATATTCACCGTCTGCCCAGAGTGTAAAGCAGCCAAGGGAGAACGCACCGCAGAGCACTACCGCTGTCCCGCATGCTGCTCGCTCTCAGAACGCATAGCGCCTCACGGCCTTGAGCCAATGCATAAAAAACAACCTACCTTTAGACAAAAAAACTGACTGACTGTTTGCAACGGGTTGCCAAACAACTGCACTGCACAAGTTATTGTTACTTATTCTTTATCTTTACTTAACTCGTCTCTGCAGATTTGTAGACGTAAGCCCACTTAGACGCTCGATGGGACTGGAGACGACTCCGTAGACGACGTAGATGCTGACGACATAGATGCTCTATCTTCTCAGGATTTAAACCGAATGTCAATTTCAGAATCACCTGTAGCTCCTCTCTTGCGTTGAAGAGTAGGATCCGCGTTTGGAACGTATCTCCTTCCCATGCGATAGTTGAAACGTTCTTGGGTTATCAACCGATACTGAATACGGAATTCTGAAACTAATTTGCAGAATAGGTGTATGCGGCTCCCGTATTGTATTCGCACAGTTTTGGGCTGTGATTACTTGGCACCACAATTATTACACAATCTTTTTTTCTTGATAACCTTCTAAATCTTCAGAAACGAATCTTTTCGTGGTTCTGTCGAAACTGGCCCCAAATATCACGCCCAAACGTGGCTCTAGGGGGCCGACTGCTTGGAGAGTTAGGTAAACGTAGTTCTTCTTGGTTTGCGTTTACTTGGTACGAGCGGAGGCTGACAGTTGATGTTACAGAAACAGAGTACGCGGACCGATTAGCATCTCTGCCTGAGTATCCGACGCTTATATGCACACGCACGCACATACAGTGTTGTGTTTGTTGTGTGCTTTTATGCGTTGGGTGGTCTTCAAATTTGTAGCAATTATAATAGATGGGGATGTGGGTGTATTTTTCTTGTTCACATTGATGCGGGTTTATTTTTCTGAGAAACATATACAAACCATCTCTGAAAATTTATCGGGCTGTTATAGTGTCCGATGTTATGATTATAATTATATGTGTGTATTGTTTTATTTAGATTATTTCTGTCGCTGTTAGCCATAAATTTTGTAGCTGGATCTCTGTGTCGCGATACGTGAAAAGGGTTACTAATCACGCACGCAGGGGGAGTCTCAACCCCCAAACATGTTATAGTATTATCCTTTATGCTTGCGTACACCTGCATACCAGACTTGGAGAATAAAAGAGTTAGCAAGATTAACACGAATTTATTGGGAAACACGTGGATAAACACACAAGGCATGGGGACGAAATGATTTGAAATGGCACAACGGCGTCAATGAAAAGTACGTAAGTTTCTACCGCCGCAAATATTTAAACACGACATGACACAAAGGTGATGCTTACCGAGCATTCAAGTTACAAATACTCCCTCGTTGACAACGATTCACGCATCCACAGTAACACAAATCATAATATTTGCGAGAATAACACATCACGATTTAACCTGGAATTGTGACACGGTGTCGAATCATACAACGGGAAGTCGATCCTCGACTAAATAGACACAGGAAATTGATAGCCAAAAATTAGATGATTCCTCGCGATACTTTGAAAAGCACTTTTCTATGTGCTGATCTACATCTGAATTTGAACTTCAATCACCACCTAAAAGAGCTCTCACAACTATAAAACACTCGCCCTTTTGATAATAAATGATTCACTGATGGGTATCCACTGCCGATGCTATTGCTCACTGCTGATGTTCCGCGTCGTTCACAGCCGATGTTATTGCTCACTGCTGATGTTCCGCGTCGCAGCTTAGGCTTGCTGCTGGCGTAGGCTGATCTCTTGCTACCTCGCTGCAGTGGTGCCCTCCTCCGCTTCTTTCTACGGGTAGCTGATCCCTTGAAGCGGTTGTGAGCTGATTCATTGCAGTTCATGCGTTGAACTTTGCAGTGTTGGTGAGCGATCTTAACTGTTTGCCATTTGCAATGTTGACGACTGCCGCTGAAGTTGATTGTGAGTTCGACCCCGATGCACAGATGTTGATTGCTCTTGGTTGAATCTCCGACGCGTTTATTCATGACGATCCCCGATGCGAGGCTGGTTTACTTCGATTAGGCTTCCTTTGTAAGACGGGGCTCCAATGACTTCCGACGTCCAACGTTGTTTTATGTTCCTCGAATTATTAACTTTCAAGTTGCCGTTGGGTACAAGGCCAGCCGACGAGGCTGGCCTATTGTGTAGAACACCCTCAGACGTCTTGCGCAGTCTCTCACGGGTGTTCAAAAATTCCTCACGAGGCTTCATCTCGCATCCTTATATGTGTTTCGCTTCCCTCTTTCGAGATCAGTCTCGAAGCTTCTATTCTACAGAGGCATCATCTGTATCCTGATTGGCGGCATTCTTGTTTGTTCTGACGTTTGGGACTCTCATTGGTGCGTGTTGAGACACACCTTCTTGCGTCATAGCTTTGGCGAGCGGTGATTGGCTCCGGTTGTGCGGGCCTGTGTTCAGACGTCACGTCCGCCTCCTTGCCCTACAAAGCCTCGGCTTGGGTACGCTTGTATCGTGCGTGTGTTCGTGTGTGCGTCGTTCTCTATGCCTGCGCTCGCCGCACTTGAGGCCGCGAAATATGACACGCCTACCTCTACCCCAAACAATCGCCGCTTGTTTTTCCGACCGAACAGTGACGAATTGTCCTTACACACACGGATAAACTTTGGTCGACATTCTCACGCTCGAGAATAACAGTGATAACGGTTTTTTTAGACATTTCCTAAAGCGAAGTATTTTCCAAAAATTGCACGAGTGAAGTATTTCCCCACATCTGCTTTTATTTCTTCTGTTGGTTTTAAGCCTATTTCGTTGCCTATCTATGGAACAAAAATAGTACATTTGGCATCAAGATCTGGGGGAATAATTGGATAACGATAAGTTTCTAGAAGGCACTAATTGCTTTGTAGAAATTTAACTTATCAATTGAGGTCACATCATCGGTCACTGCGTAAAAACCAGTTTTGTAGGGGTCAGGCGAATGAGGGGAGCGTTTATTTCTTTAAAAGTGGTTTCAAATATTCTATTTTTTGTCGACTGATTTTGAGCTGCTAGTAATTTTTAACTCTACTCGGAACGTCGAAAGTTTTCTTCTTGGTGCAAAGTTAGCTACGCTTGTGGTTGTATTAGGATTATATGAGAAAGATCCCGGAATAGGGTCTCTGGTTTAGAGACTTTGAGGGAATTTGGTAGTAGAAGGGTCTTGGAGCGGCAACCACCCGTACCTCCCCGCCCTACACTAGCTCCCACCCTCTATCGGTGAAGGGGGGGAGCATTGCGAAGAATAGATATCAATTTAATTATTTATAGAAATTTACAGCATACTATTATTCAAAAAACTATGCCTGACCAGTTCAGGAAATAAATTGAATTAATAGATTGATTAACTGACTGATTAACAAAATTGGCAATCTACTCAGACTAACGTAATTATTAGATCAACTCCGGCTGGCTAACAAACTTGACCAATCGCATTTCTTGCCTTACTAATTACTCGGCTAAATAACAAAAATAGTACAAATTACCAAATATTTTAAACCTAATTTGGATATAATATGGTTTTTGATGCAAATAACTCGACAAAATGTATAAGATCACATGAACAAAAAATCAAAACAGGAAAAAAACATGAAAAAGTAGCAAATGAAAGGAAATATTTGGAAATTATTCTCACTTCAGGCCTCCAAGGGGATACCACACTCCTCTTTGTAAGAGATTCTAGTTTATCTCTCAAACCTTATTAATAGTATACAGGAAATTATATAATCCCAAAACTATTTGCTAGGTCTCCTTTCATGTTGTCTAAACGAGAGTAGTCGTACTTTTCCACGGCGCATTCACGAGGGAACCTTTGGCGCAGTGGTGCCGGATCAAGCCTCTACAACAGTGGTTCCCAACCTTTTTCAGCTTGTTACCCAATTTAGCATGCCACATTAAGCATGTTACCCCTTTCACAAAATGTTGTCAACATTAATGTATATATGGCTAAACTAAAACACTAGAGACAATTTATTTTATTTATTGTATTAGTACATTTTGCATCTCTAATGACTTACCCAAGATGTCAAGAGCATCAGTGAGATGGTTGGACCAATGCTTACTTGATTTTCAAAATTCTTAACATTTTTCTATCATCCCTCCATTACCCCCGAAAAATTGCTAAATTACCCCCAGGGGGTAATTTACCCCCAGGTTGGGAACCAATGCTCTACAAGCTACTCGCTTCGTTCAGCCAGGCGACACCTCAAGGCACACACATAAGTTTAGCGCAGCCTCAACAGCCACAAAGCACCACTCCGCATCGGCGAATAGGAACGCTTGTTCTGAGCGGCGGCGCCCCAACAGACACTATATAAAGAGGTCCAGTGCGAGCTGAATTCAGGTAGGCGCACACTTGTCCGCATCGTACAGACGGCACGCATCGGACTCATCGGATTGTTTTTGGGGTTTGCGCACATTGGTCCGCATCGTACGGACGCCACGCATTGGACGCAAATTGTCGGCATTGGACCATTCACCATCCGCAGTTCTGAAGCTGAGCTTTCTCTGGAAGGACATAATCCATATCTTTGTAGTTGTGAAGATGTGGGACAGTGATA